>JAGFNQ010001832.1:249266-855712 GCA_024364735.1 Boesenbergia rotunda | reverse complement strand
CGGCTTCATCATCTTCGGATGATGAAGAGGTAACTTCTCCTGAGCTTGAAAAATGCTAGAGCAATTGCATGTTTAACTAGTATGCTTAAGAAATCCAAAAACAAAGTTAAAGCATTGCAATTAGAAATTGATCAATTGAAAGCTTCTAGGGATGATAACATTGATGACTTGCATGTTGAATTACTAGAAGATGAAATTAAATCTTTGAAACAGGAGATGGTAAGCTTGAAATCCTCTAAGGTTGAGGAAATCAGTGATTTGCATGATAATGTGTTAGTGGAGGAAATCAGTGATTTGCATGATATTTTGGAAATTTTCTAATTTTGGAAATATGTAAGTTTTCTTTGTACCAGAAACATACAATTATTCTGAAAACCTATTATGAAATCTCGCAATTTTGGACACTTTCTTTCAAAGAAAGTTTAGACAAATTTATGGATCATTAATTGACAATTAAATTCGAATTGGTTTTAAATTATCAACAAAATTCTTTATTTTGAATTGAGCCTCGGGGAGCCGTCCAATTTAAAGTTAGTTGTTGTAATTTAATTTCCTAATTTTGAATAAAATTGTCATGTTTAATTTGGTTACGCCTCGGGGAGCGGACCAAATTAGATTTACAACAAATTCTTTTTTTTTTGGGTATCTGAGCCTCGGGGAGCCACCCAAAGAAAATATTTTGTTGTAATTAATAAATCCATAAATAAAATATGTAATCAAATCTTGGAAATTTTGAGGTGATTCTCAAATGATAATTTCTTTATTTGATATAACAGGTGATGCTCTTACATATTGTTATCTCCAAAATTAATTAGGAAAATGGTTTCCTATAGAGTTTTCTTAAATAAGATTTTCATGAAAATAATATGTGGTTGAATTAAGGGAATCTGTCTCTTAATTTAATAAGATTTGATTTAGAGAAATCAAAGTCTTAAACATATTATTTCCGAAATTGATTATGACAATTTAGGAAATTGTTTCCCAAAACAATTCCTTGAATAAAGTATGAAATTAGAATTAGGAAATCCGGTTCCTAATTCAATTAATGAGATTTGATAAATTAAGTCACATACATACTTTATTAAGGAAATCGTTAGTACATGACATAATTATATGTCATGAATGTGCTTAGAAAAGAAAGGATGAGACCTAAAACCCCTTACAAAATATTAAGGCCAACACCTTCCATTAATATGGTTAGAACCGGAGTTTTGTTTCTCGTTTGGGTTGATGGACACATCCATGCCCGGCTTGAACCTCAACATGTTCAAACCATGGAATTAGTTTATGATTAATATAGTTGGAGTCAGAGGTCAATCCTTAGTTTTGGTTGTTGGACACATCCAAGCCTGACTAAACGGTTGAATGAGCTCCAACCAAATTAAAACTATTTCTTGATTAATGGGTCAGCCTTAAGCTTGGAGCATCGATTTGTTGTGCCACAGCCAAGGTCGATGTAAAGAGAGGTGCAGTTGGGTGCTATGTATAATGTTGCATACTTGTTAATGAGTTAACAACCCAATGATTTATGCAAACATTTAATTAGTTGATAGCATAAAGTGATAGTTACATATATGTGATATGTAATCGGTATAATTACCTACCTTCATAGCTAAGAATAACTTGATGGCCACAGCCATGGTTGTTCTTATCTATGGTTGGATATCAACCTATTTGGAGATGTTCCTACGATCTCCCGAATTGATAAAAAGGGTTATTCAATTCGAAAAATAAATAGGATTTAATTAATGTATGTTGATGCATTCTTTATCATACTTCTCACGTAAGCTCAATTTGTATTTCTAGGATAATCACTCGATCATGTCTTCTCTGAATTTGCGTTCCATTTTGGACACCAATAAGATAACTAAGACCAAAAAGACTGAAAAGGCACCAAAAGGCACTTGCCATCACTGTGGCAAGGAGGGACACTGGCGAAGAAACTGCAAGGTTTATCTTGAGTCCTTGAAGAAGAAGGCATCCGATGCCCCATCCTCTTCAGACATCTTCGTTATTGAATGTCACTCTATTTCCTCGCACACCTGGGTACTTGATACTGGGTGTAGCTCACATATATGTAATGACATACAGGGGCTAAGGAATAGAAGAAGACTCGTCAAGGGAGAAGCGAATTTGCGAGTTGGAAATGGAGCAAAGATTGCTGCTATTGCCATCGGAACATATTTGCTAAAGCTCCCTACTGGACTTGTCCTAGAATTGGATAATTGTTATTTTGTTCCTTCGTTAATAAAGAACATTGTATCTATTTCATGCTTGAATGAAAAGGGTTACCATTTAACTTTTAGTAACAATTGTTGTTACATAACTTTAAATGGTGTTCTTTATGGGACTGAAACTTTATGCAATGGTATCTACACGTTAGATTTATCTGGTGACGTTTTCAATATCGAAGTTAGCAACAAACGTGCTTGAATAGATAATCAAATAGACTCATATACGTGGC
The DNA here is from genome assembly GCA_024364735.1 of Boesenbergia rotunda. Lineage (NCBI taxonomy): Eukaryota > Viridiplantae > Streptophyta > Magnoliopsida > Zingiberales > Zingiberaceae > Boesenbergia > Boesenbergia rotunda. The sequence continues at coordinate 853,248 of JAGFNQ010001832.1, read as the reverse complement.
ATTGTCGTCTTGGCCATGTAAGTAAGAAACGCATGACCAAATTACACCGATGTGGAATTCTGGAATCATTTGAACCCGGTTCATTTGATACATGTGAATCATGCTTAAAAGGCAAGATGGCCAAATTACCCTTTTCCGGAAAAGGTAATCCAGTGGGAGAATTGCTTGGTCTAATACATACTGATGTATGTGGACCAATGTCAACTCTTGCACAAGGAGGCTATAGCTACTTCATCACCTTTATCGATGATCACTCACGATTCGGGTATGTGTTCTTGATGAAACACAAATCTGAAGCTTTTGAGAAATTCAAAGAGTTCAGAAATGAAGTAGAGAAACAGCTTGGCAAAAGTATTAAGATACTTCGATCCGATCGGGGTGGTGAATACTTAAGTCAAGAGTTTCAAGATTATCTTAGGGACAATGGGATATTGTCTCAATAAACTCCGCCTTATACACCACAGCATAATGGTGTATCTGAGAGGCGTAACCGAACCTTGATGGACATGGTTAGATCTATGATGAATCATGCAACTCTTCCAAAATCCTTTTGGGGTTATGCACTTAAGACAGCTGTTTACTTGCTAAACAGAGTCCCAACCAAGGTAGTCTCTACTACTCCATATGAAACGTGGAATAGTAAGAAACCTCACTTAACTCACCTTAAGATATGGGGTTGTCCTGCTTATGTGAAGCGGACTGTATCAGACAAATTGGATGCTAAGTCTGATAAATGTCTATTTATTGGATACCCTAAGGAAACGAAGGGTTACCAATTCTATCATCCATTGGAACAACAGGTGTTTGTTTCAAGGCATGCTGTGTTTATGGAAAAAGAATTTCTTTTACAAGAAAACAGTGGGAGTGGCATTGAACTTGATGAAGTTCAAGAAACTTAAATAGACATTACAGAGACACCTAGTCTAGACCCACAACCAACAACTCATAATGATGAGTTATCAGTTGAACCTAAAACAACACCACCTCTTCGTAGGTCTGATAGGACACGCAATATTCCAGAGAGATACGAATTTCTCATAAGTGAATCGAACGACGTGTTACTCATAAGCGATGACGAACCTATCAATTATGAAGATGTTCTGAAAAGTTCAGAAAGGGACAAGTGGCTTGAAGCCATGAAGTCGGAAATGGATTCCATGTACGAAAATCAAGTATGGGACTTGGTTAACCCACCTGAAGGGATTAAGCCCATAAGGTGCAAGTGGGTTTTCAAGAAGAAAACCGACATGGAAGGTAATGTTGTTACCTTTAAGGCTAGACTAGTGGCAAAAGGATATCGTCAGAAATAAGGAATTGATTATGACGAAACCTATTCGCCAGTAGCTATTCTTAAATCCATTCGGATGCTCCTGGCCATAGCAGCTCATTATGATTATGAGATATGGCAAATGGATGTGAAAATAACTTTCCTTAATGGAAACCTGCTTGAGGATGTATACATGATACAACCTGAAGGTTTCACATCGGTTGATAAAACCAAAATATGCAAGCTTCGACGATCCATATATGGACTGAAGCAAGAATCCAGGAGCTGGAACATCCGTTTTGATGAGACAATCAAAGAGTTTGATTTCTCACAAAATCCTGACGAACCTTGTGTGTACAAGAAGGTTAGTGGGAGTGCAGTCGTATTCCTAGTATTATATGTCGATGACATATTACTTATAGGAAACGATATATCAGTCTTACAGTCGGTTAAAATTTGGTTGTCCAAAACTTTCTCCATGAAAGACCTGGGAGAAGCAACCTATATCCTTGGGATTAGAATCTATAGAGATAGATCAAAACGGTTGCTTGGTCTTTCGCAGTCTACATATATAGACCGAGTGCTAAAAAGATTTAGCATGTCGGAATCCAAGAAAGGTTACCTTCCCATCAGGCATGGGATCAACCTTTCAAAGTCTATGTGTCCGCGCACAGAAGATGAGAGGATTTGCATGAATAAGATTCCTGATGCATCCGCGATAGGATCTATCATGTATGCTATGTTATGTACTAGGCCCGATGTATCGTATGCTCTGAGCGTCACGAGCAGATACCAGTCCGATCCAGGAATGGATCATTGGGCGGCTGTCAAGACAATCCTTAAGTACTTAAGAAGAACTCAGGATGTGTTCCTATTATATGGAAAAGGAGATATGGTAATACGTGGGTATACAGATGCTAGTTTCCAGACAGATAAGGATGACTCCAAATCTCAGTCCGAATACGTATTTACTTTGAATGGAGGTGCAATAAGTTGGAAGAGTTCCAAACAAGACACCGTAGCGGATACTACCACGGAAGCAGTCTGGATCAAGAAGTTTGTCTCAAAACTTGGTGAGGTTCCAACCATTGATGAAGCAATACAAGTTTATTGCGACAACAATGGAGCTATTGCACAAGCAAAGGAACCAAGGTCTCATCAGCGATCCAAACACGTGCTTCGCCGCTATCATCTGATCAGAGAGATTATAAGTAGGAATGATATACAAATTGAGAAAATTCCGACTGAAAGGAATTTAGCGGATCCTTTAACTAAGGCCTTGCCTCAAAGTAAGTTTGAGGGTCATGTTAGAGCCTGTCTAATTGGATACCGTAGCGATTGGCATTAGGCCAAGTGGGAGTTTGTTAGTAATATGAGAGAAGTGTCCTAAGACAATCGTCATATGATCATTTACTTTAATAAATGAATATTCACTATTTGAGTATACATGTTCGTGTATTTGATTGAGATCTTAAACTCATTTACTGAATGTCCGCAATACAATTCACAGCATGAGAGAATTTGTGATGAATTCACAACTAGTGATTATCTCTACATGTGCAATTGTGAAGTATTGAAATTGTCCATAGTCGATGAATTAATAAATATAGACACTATCAATTCTGTTGAGACTAGCATGGGTTATTCTCTAATCAGCTGATTCTCACTGGCTGGAGACATTGGGATGTCCGGAGATAAACATGAATGCTAGTTAAGGGAACTAGTTCATTGGAGTGACTAGCTGTAAAACTTCATATGGTAATCTACATATAGATATGTCAATGAAGTTCTTACTGCAGCTTAAGTGCGATGTTCCTTTGACTTGCGGTGTTCAAGTCATCTTGGTCATGAAGACTTATACTTTGACATCTTAAGCAAGCATCTCCAAGGAGGTGTGGACCCAGGATGGTTGGGTATAAGCCGAAGTGCCCGAAGATGTTTGAACAGCCTACAAAGGATTCACCACTCCTTGCGGGGAGACGTATATCCAAGGCCTATCGTCGGATTGTTACTCGAAGCCTCTGGCCAGAGCATCACATGTTCCGAGTATGAATCTCTCAGAAACATGAGAGTAATTAGAATCTGTTGGACGAGAAAGACATTACTTGGGCTAGGTGTGACGTAGTCAGCCTAGTGGGGACTGACACACATAGACCATGTCCTGAACCAAGTGGGTATAAGATTGTGAAGGAAATGGGGCACAATTCATTAAAGCTGCTGAAGGGTTTCAGAATTATTTCTGAGGTCAACCGTTGATCTTTCGATTAATTGGGGGTCATGATGTACTACTAGGTGTCACTCATGATCGTTCTATAATTGGTTGATTATAGATGGCCAACATAAATCGAAAGCCTATTTAGTCACACGCACTACGAGTAATCCGAGGGATTTAAAACGAGTTGAAAATTGGATTTTCCGATCAAGAGAGATAAGTCGAATCTGAATTTATCAGAGACGCATCGGAAGCTTAAAATAGCTAAGTCTTTTGAAGGCTTATTGGACGAATTAAATGAGTTTAATTCGTAAGGTGACGACTTGGATTTGGCCGACCAAAGAGGGTCCCCACCCTCTTTGGTTTGGTCGGCCACATCAAAAGGGGAGAACCAAATTGTTTGGTTCAAATTATAAAATAAACCGAGCGCGGTTTGTTTTATAAAATTATGGATAAAGAAATTTATATAAAGAGATTTATTTTCATGGAAATTAAAATAAACCTTGGATTGGTTTATTTTATTTTATAAAATCAATAATGGATTGATTTACCATGATAAAGAAATTTATATAAAGAATTTTATATAAAGAGATTTATTTTCATGAAAATTAAAATAAACCTTGGATTGGTTTATTTTATTTTATAAAATCAATAATGGATTGATTTACCATGATAAAGAAATTTATATAAAGAAATTTCTTTCCATAATAAAAGGGGAGACATGGTTGTTTTTATTATAAATTAAGTTATAATAAAAACTTGGCATAACGGAATAATTCATAGAAAAAATTTATAAGATAAATTTCTTATGAAAATTTATTCCGTTAAAAGGAGACTTGGCGATAATGAGGCTACTATATAAAGGTACAAAGGCAAGGCTTGGAAATTAATTCAAGAGATCAAGGATTCTTGCCTAGCCTCTCTTCCTCTCCTTCTCTCCCTCTCCCTCTTCTAGGGCCGGCTACCTTCTCCCTCTTCTAGGGCCGGCTGCCCTCACCTCCTTTGCCGTGAGCCACCTCTACCAAGAAGGTGCCAAAGAAGAAGAAGAAGTGGGGCGCGACTCCTACCTTCCTCCCGGAATCTTGATTCCGTTTTTCGTTTGGTGGTTAGTTTTCCATCTCTCTCTCTTGACATTCTTGTCGTGCCTTTGGAGAATCTAGTAGTTCTTGTCGGCACGAAACTTGTGGCTTTGCGAAGTCATCCCGAAGAGAACTCGGCGTGGACGCGAATAGAGGCGGAGCTTCCAAGGGACGCTACGGTTGGATCTCGTCCCTTTCTACAAGTTACGCGAGGTATTAAGTAAATTAGTTTACTTTCTGCAAAATTTTAAATGTATGATCATGTCTCCACAACATAAGGTTGCATGCTAGATACGTGGTTAAAATAATTTGAGAAATTATTTATGCTAAACCTTCCGCTGCACGTAATTAAATTTTAAAATTACGAACCCGTATCCATGTCAACATGCACCCGGTCCCAACAGTTTGTAAACATGGTCAGGTTTTTCTAAGTCCTCAAAACCGGGGGGTTGTCCTACATAGACTTCTTCCTTAATGAACCCATTCAGAAAAGCTGATTTTACATCCATCTGGTAGAGTTTAAACCCCTTATGGGCTGCAAAGGCTAGCAACATCCTAATGGACTCAAGTCTGGCTACTGGGGCATAGGTTTCGTCATAGTCTAACCCTTTGACTTGACTGAACCCTTTGGCTACTAAGCGGGTTTTATTTCTAATTATTTCTCCTTGATCATTTAGCTTATTCCTAAAAACCCACTTAGTGTCAATAATGGATTTGCCCTCAGGTTTAGGTACTAGTTCCCAGACTTGGTTCCTTTCAAATTTGGCTAACTCTTCTTGCATTGTTATGATCCAATCAGGATCAGGTAAGGCTTCCTCTATAATCTTAGGTTCAATTTTTGAAATCAGTGCAATCTGACTAAGATTTCTATAGGAAGACCTATTCTGACTCCTAAGGTTGGATCACCCACAATTTGATCAGTTGGGTGACTGAGTCTGGGTTTCTTGGTTTTTCTAGAACTTGGTTCAGCCTCAGGTCCGGCTGGAAGGTTCGGCTTAGTATTTGGTTCAACTATTGGGTTGGTTCAATTATTGGTTCAATTGACTCAATAGTTGGTTCAATAGTTAGTGTTGGATCGAGAGAACCGATAGAGGGGGGGTGAATATCGGAAAACGTTCGGATTTAAGAAATAGAGAAATTACGCAGCGGAAATTAAAACAAACAAACGCAAACATCAAGTTTTTTACTTGGTTCGGAGTCGCGTTCGGCTCCTACTCCAAGGCCCACGGTCGTTGACCGTTTACTGCGGGTAATTCTATATGTGCGCAAAACGGTTTACAAATAGATTTACAATTGTAGTATAGTAAACAGAAAAAGGAAATTGCTCTTCGTTACCGACGTCCGGTGTGGAATGTTTCTCGGAGCAGAGGGACGTCGTCGGCGCTTGTATCTCGAGTCGGGAGGTTTCTGAAGCAGAGCGCGGGAGCAGAAGAGCGTGGTTGCGTTGAATGAATTGAGTGTTGAAGTCTTGGGGTCGAGGACCCTTTTTATAGCACCTGGGGGCGCCCGGAACGTCGGGGGCGCCCCCCCCCCCCCCCCACGTGTCAGCCGATCCAAGTTCTTCTCGGTCAGCTCTGATCCCTTCAAACTCGGGATCAGATCTTGACTGGGGGCGCCCAGGACGCTGGGGGCGCCCGGATTGACCGGGTCAACTCTCATCCGTTTGGCTTCTCGCTGGCTTGCTTCGTTGGCTTCACCTGGGGGCGCCCGGGAGCACGGGGGCGCCCCGCCCATAAGCTGCCGAAGCTCACCTTGGTTTACTTTGTTTTGTGTTCACCTTGGGGGCGCCCGGGACACTCCGGGCGCCCTACTCAGACTCTGCCTCACTCCTTTGAGGCTCTCTGAGCTGCAGACACTCGTTCCTTCGATCCTGCATCCAGGGTTAGTCCAAAACAACATAAAGCAATTAATATGTTAGTTTATACAACCTTAGCTGTCTTGGTTCTGACTTTGGGCGTCCAAAATAGAGCCCTAGGTCGAACCGACGCCTACTGTTCCCTCGTCGGGGAACGCGTCCTCACCTACTCCTCTCGGGAGAATGTACCTGATGCCAACCGGCTCCTCCGGTTGGACTTTTGCCCAGCAGTCCTTCGCCAGGCGCCTAGCTGTCCTTCGCCAGGTCTTCAGTACCAAGCTGCCCTTTGCCTGGTGCCTAGCTGTCCTTCGCTAGGGCTTTGTATCCTGGCATTCCTTCGCCAGGTCTTCAGTACCAAGCTGCCCTTCGCCTGGTGCCTAGCTGTCCTTCGCTAGGGCTTTGTATCCTGGCATTCCTTCGCCAGGTGTCTAGCAGTCCTTCGCTAGGGCTTTGCCTGCACACTTGAGTAACATGTTAGACAAACAATATACCTTAACTTTTGAACCCTGTTGCCATTATCAAAATACAGGTTTGACTTGGGTGCTTTCTGCACCAACAATCTCCCCCTTTTTGATTTATGGCAACCCTAGTTCAAAAAGTTAAGTTAATAAATAAAATAAATTTTTGTTCCCTCTCCCTGGAAGGAATCTCCCCCTAGATAATTCAAAAATTTGTGGGGTTTTTGAAAATTAAGTTCTAAGTCTAAAGATGGATTAATTTTTACTTAGAATCATTTTTTCAATAGAACTCTAAAGATATATTTTCCAAAACAAGTTTCGTTGTGCACTTTGGAAAATTTATGTTTATATACTTAGAAAAAACTTTAAGTTGAGCATAAAAAATTTTAAGTACTTAGAAAAATTTTGCACACTTAAGTTTTGAATACCTAGAAAAATTTTGCAAACTTAAGTTTTGAATACTTAGAAAAATTTTGCAAACTTAAGTTTTGAATACTTAGAAAAAATTTGCAAACTTAAGTTTTGAAATACTTAGAAAAATTTTGCAAACTTAAGTTTTGAAATAGTTAGAAAAATTTTGCAAACTTAAGTTTTGAAATACTTAGAAAAATTTTGCAAACTTAAGTTTTGAATACTTTTTGAATAAAGGATAGAGTTTGAAATAAGAAATTTTAGAAAATTTTAAACTCTCCTTTCCTCCTTTCCTATCTCTCCCCCTTTGCCATATATCAAAAAACAAATAAATATAGCAAAAACAGGATGATTGCATAATAGCGAAATAATAAATTGCATTATTTTGCTGTACTGACCCAATTCAGGATATGAACTAAACCAAATCAGTTTCTTTTAGAGTCATGTCTAACCCAATTAGCTACTTACTAACTGTTATTAAATAGTAGTTTTTGCTGGGGTTAGTCAAGTTAAGTGTTCTGCTCAAGTTAGATTTTCTAAACTTGACACTTAACTTGATTACTGTGTAGTTTGTATTTAGTGCCCCAATTACTGCAGATGCACTGACTTAAAGCATCTTGAATTAAGGCAAAGACTTAAGCATCTCACTCCATTCTAGGTTATCAATCAGAAGAATCCTAAGGTGCTTGTGAGATGTTGGCTTCTAAATCTATAGGTGTATGCAGTTCTAGGGTTAGGGCCTAGGCTAAGTCCATTTGTGAAAAAGTCCTAGTTTTGAAGGGGGTAGTTTTAAAATAAAACTAAGTCGAAAAATATTTTAAAATTTTTCAAAACTAAGTTAAAATTTGATTTTGAAAACATTTAAAAAAAACTTTAAAAACTGATTTTAAAAACATTTGAAAATTTTAAGGGCTGAAGTAGTAGAAAAACCAAAAAGCAAAGTAAACCTATTCTACCAAGCATAATTCTAACTGCCTTCTTAGTGAACTGAACTCAGACTCAGGTAGGGGTTTGGTGAATATGTCAGCTAAGTTAGATTTAGAGTCTACATGCTTAAGGACTATCTCACCCCTGGCTACATGATCTCTTACAAAATGGTGCTTAACTTTTATGTGTTTAGTTCTGGAATGTTGGATTGGATATTTAGTTAGATTAATTGAGCTTATATTGTCAATAAAAACTTGGGTTTGGGTGTAATTGACTTGAAAGTCCTTAAGAGTGTGCATCATCCATAAAAGTTGTGCTACACACTCTCCTAAGGCAACATACTCAGCTTCAATTGTGGATAGAGCTACACAGTGTTGTTTTCTGCTGCACCAACTTACTAGACTGTTTCCTAATAGTTGGCAGCTTCCACTTGTGCTCTTTCTATCTAATTTACAACCTGCGTAGTTAGAGTCCGAGTATCCTGACAAGTCGAAGGTTGAGGTCCTAGGATACCAAATCCCTACATTTAGGGTGCCCTTGACATATCTTAGTATTCTTTTTAGGGCTGCTAAGTGTGTTTCCTTAGCACAGGTTTGGTATCTAGCGCACATCCCTACAGCAAAAATAATATCAGGTCTGCTGGCTGTAAGGTACAGTAGACTTCCTATCATACTTTTATAGCGTTTAAGGTCTACTGGTTTACCATCAGGGTCACTATCTATTTTTATATTAGTGGTCATGGGGGTACTTATGCTTTTAGAGTTATCCATTTTAAATTTCTTTATTAACTCTTTAGCATATTTGGATTGATGGACATGATTTCCATCCCTAGTTTGTTTGATTTGTAATCCTAGGAAAAAGTTAAGCTCACAAACTAACCTCATTTCAAATTCATTTTTCATTATTTTAACAAATTCTTTTAGAAAGTTTGAGTTGGTTGACCCAAAGATTATGTCATCTACGTAGATTTGGGCAATGAATATATCTTTTCCTAGGGTTTTAATAAATAAGGTTGAGTCAATTTGTCCTTGTTTAAATTCTTTAGAAATTAAGTAAGTTGACAAGCGTTCATACCAGGCCCTAGGTGCTTGTTTTAGCCCATATAATACTTTAGTAAGTTTGAACACGTGGTCAAGTCTTTCTAAGTCCTCAAACCCAGGGGGTTGTCCTACATAAACTTCTTCTTTAATGAATCCATTTAAAAAGGTTGACTTTACATCCATTTGGTATAGCTTAAATCCTTTATGGGATGCAAAGGCTAATAACATCCTAATGGACTCAAGTCTAGCTACTGGGGCATATGTTTCGTCATAATCTAACCCTTCTACTTGGCTAAATCCCTTCGCTACTAGGCGGGCTTTATTTCTGACTATTTCTCCTTGATCATTTAGTTTATTCCTAAAAACCCACTTAGTGTCAATGATGGATTTGCCTGCAGGTTGAGGCACTAGTTCCCAGACTTGGTTCCTCTCAAATTGGGCTAAATCTTCCAACATAGCTATGATCCAATCAGGATCAGGTAGGGCTTCATCTATAGTTTTAGGTGTTGGATCGAGAGATGCGATAGAGGGGGGGGTGAATGTCGCAAATCGTTCGGATTTAAAAGAAAGAGTAAGTGCGCGGCGGAAATAGAGACAAAGCAACACAACGCTAACAAGGTCGTTTTACTTGGTTCGGAGCCTGGGTCGACTCCTACTCCAAGGCCCACGGTCGTTGACCGTTTACTTTGGGCAATTCTATAATGCGTAGAATGAGTACAGAAGAGAAATACAAATTGCAATAAGAAAGATTACACTTCTGTATTTTACCAACTCCCGGGATAGGCTCGAGTTTCGGTGTAGCGGGAGGTCGACGGCGCTTCGGACTTGAGTCGGGAAGTTCCTGGAGCAGAGCGTGGTCGTCATAGAGTTTGGATGTGTTGAATGAATGCGGTGTTCTGAAGAGGAGGGTCGAGGCCCTTTTTATAGTGCCTGGGGGCGCCCTGGTCGACGGGGGCGCCCCCCCACGTGGCAGCAGATCCACAAGAGGCGCGGTCGTCGACTTATCCCTTAATCCTCGGGATAAGGCCTTGACTGGGGCACCTTGGACGCTGGGGGCGCCCTGGTTGACCCGGTCAAACCTTATCTGTAGCGCTGAGCTCTCCTCGGTAAGGCTGGGGGCGCCCTGTGCGCTGGGGGCGCCCGGGACAGCGGGGGCGCCCTGGGTGCGCAGTGCAGACGCGGCAGCAGCTTAACTCTTCAGTTTGTTTGCCATGGGGCGCCCGGGACAGCGGGGGCGCCCTCAGAATGTACTGTCGAGGTTCATTTGCTTTCTTTGTGTTTTGTGTTCACCTTGGGGGCGCCCGGGACACTCCGGGCGCCCTGGTCAGCAGTTGCCTCTTTCCTTTGAGGCATTCTGAGCTGCAGACACACGTTCCTTCAGTCCTGCTTCCAGGGTTAGTCCAAAACACAATAAAGCAAATATTTAATTTAATTTATACAGCCTCAGCTGTCTTGGTTCTGACTTTGGTCTCCAAAATGGAGCCCTAGGTCGAACCGACGCCTAATGTTCCCTCAAGGGGAACACGTCCTCACCTACTCCTCTCGGGAGAATTTACCTGGTGCCAACTGGATCCTCCAGTTGGACTTTTGCCCGGCAGCCCTTCGCCAGGTCTTGGTTTTTGCCTAGCAGCCCTTCGCCAGGACTCGGTTTTCGCCTAGCAGCCCTTCGCCAGGACTTGGTTTTCGCCTAGCAGCCCTTCGCCAGGACTTGGTTTTCGCCCAGCAACCCTTCGCCAGGACTTGGTTTCCTGACAGCCCATCGTCAGGTGCCTAACAGCCCTTCGCTAGGACTTTGTTTCCTGCACTCTCAAGCAGCATTGTTAGACAACAAATAACCCTTAACTTTGAATCCTTTGCCAATATCAAAACAAGGTTCGATCTGGTGCTTCCTGCACCAACATTAGGTTCTATTTTTGAAATCATTGCTATTTGACTAAGGTTCCTATGGGAGGATCTAGTCCTGACTCCTAGAGTTGGATCACCCACAATTTGATCGGTTGGGTGACTGAGTCTGGGTTTCTTGGATTTTCTAGAACTTGGTTCAGCCTCAGGTCCGGTTGGTCGGTTTGGTTCACTATTTGATTCAACTCTTTGAGCTGGTTCAATTATTGGTTCAATAATTGGTTCATTTGATTCACTAGTGGGTTCAATGGTTAGTTCGTTCATAGGTTCAATTAAGGATTCACCAATTTATTGATTATCTTCTTGATCAGTGTTTGATGAAGTTAGATTTGGATTTGAATTACTTTCTTCATCAAATATTAGATTGGTTGTTTCTTCGATTTTCTTGGTTTGGTTGTTGTAAACCCTATAGGCTCTACTCATTGTTGAGTATCCTAAGAAAATGCCTGGGGTTGACTTAGACTGGAATTTTCCTAAGTAGTCTTTGGTGTTTAGGATATGGACTTTGCATCCAAAGACCCTTAGGTAGTGTAGATTTGGGAGTCTATGGTAATATAGTTCATAGGGTGTTTTGTTGTGTCGCTTGTTAATCAGGACCCTATTTTGGATGTAGCAAGTCGTACTAATTGCTTCTGCCCAATATTGGTTTGCTAAGTTAAATTCATTGATCATTGCCCTAGCGGCTTCCTGTAGTGTTCTATTTTTTCTTTCGACTATCCCATTTTGTTGGGGAGTTCTAGGACATGAAAATTCAAGTATATACCCGTTTACCTTACAGAATTCCTCGAACCGTTGATTTTCAAATTCTCCCCCGTGGTCACTTCTAAGTCTTTTGATTTTAGTATCGTTTTGATTTTCAATTAATTTACAGAATTCATTAAGTAGGTTTAGGGTTTCATCTTTGGTCTTTAGAAACCTAACCCAGGTGAACCTAGAATAATCATCAACTATTACTAAGCAATACCAGCTTCCGCTTAGTGACTTGGCTCCGTGTGAATCAAATAGGTCAAGGTGCAGGAGCTCAAGTGTGGTTTGAGTTAGATCAGATTGAATTAGTTTGTGATTAGATCTGGTTTGTTTACCTTGATTGCAAGATTCACAGATTAGGTTTTCATGATTTTTAATCTTGGGAATACCTTTAATTAAGCCAAGTTGGGTGATTTTTGAAATAGTTCTTAGGTTGGTGTGACCTAGTCTCCTATGCCAGAGGTTTGATTGTTCTAACTGGGTTAACATGCATTTAGGTACTAGGGAAAGGTTTATAGTGTAAACATTATTTTTCCTAGTGCCCTTAAGCATGATTTCTGAGTCTTGTACGTTTCTAATTAAGCAGTTAGAATTGTTAAAGGTAACTATATAACCAGAGTCACACAACTGACTTATGCTAAGCAAGTTAAAATTGAATTGTTCAACCAAGAGTACTTTCTTAATAATAAAGTTAGATTTGAGTTCAATATTACCTGACCCAATTACCTTGAGTGTAGCATTGTTGCCAAATGCCACAGAGCCTAGGTTCTTGAACTTGAGTTTGGTGAATTTCAATTTATCTCCAGTCATATGTCTGGAGCAACCGCTATCCAACATCCATTGGTCCAAATCTTTATGTTCCTACACATAAAGAGTTTTGTTGATTTGGATCCAATTAGAATCAGGAATAGCCTAAATTGATTTTCACAGCCTAGTATGTCTCACCCAAATCTAGGGTTTTCAATCACGTTAGCCTTATAGGTTTTGTGAGACAGGTTTTGATAAAAGTAATATTTTTTTAAAAAACATGATTTATTTTGAAAATCTTAATTAATTTTGAAAACAGTTGAATTTGTTTTGAAAAGAATGTTTAAGTCTACAAGTAACTGAAAATTTATGTTAGATTTGAATTTGACAAAGAATAATTTGAATTTGAATTTCAAAAATTGGCTTCCAGGTCTTGGCGAGGCACTAGGCCTTCTTTGGCCGTAGCCTTATTGGATCATCAACCCTTTCCTTGACAAAGCCTTTTAATGAAATTTCATTTTCAAAATTAATCTTTGAAAAATTCTGGTCTAACTAGTATGAGTTTTGGATCGGTAGCTTCGGCTAGTTTCACCAGTCTAAAGAGACCAAGTATACTTGACCTTATTAGAGTTGGTTTCCCTAACGTACTATCATCTCACCGCCACCCAATACTATGTTGTTCAAATTTCAGTTAAGTTTGTTCAGTCCTTAAACTAACCATTCCTTAGTCTAAGCATGGTAAATTGCAGAAATTAAGTAAACAAGCAAACAGGCAAATTGCAATCAAGAATTGAATTTTATCTAATAATAACTATTGTTTTCAATTTAGCTCCCCCTGGACTATAGCCACGATAATGGTTTGGCAAGATGTGAATCTTGTCCTTGGGGATCCAATATTGGTTTGATCCAGTTTGTTTGTTCAGGCATAGTTTTGGTACCCATGCCTGAACTTTAGGTCTGGACTGGTTCAGTACAGCAAAGTAGGATCTTTGTCGAGACTTGGTTCTATAACCTAGTCCGGATCGATTTAGAACCGATTTCTATTTTCCAAGAATCATGTCAAGATTCTTGGAACCAGAAATGAATCGTTCTAAGGCTGATCTAAGATCCTTAACCTGAGTTTTCAGGGAGGAGTTCTCTTTCTCAAGTTTTTCAACTTGAGTAGAGGTTCCTTCTTGAACCTTCTCAATTAAGGGTTTAGGGTCAGCTCCCTCTTTCAGGAGTTTTACCTCCTGTCGGAGGGACTCGACTCGGAGTTTGGCTTTTGCCAAATCTCGAGAAAGATAAGCAATTAATTCACTTTACTGACTTCTAGTAAAACCACTTACCTTGATTTCGCCGTTTTCTGAAAATGTTAGTCTGCCGTCGTCCTGTTCCGATTCTGACTCGGTCCCGATTTCTTCCGAGGCGGTTAGTGCAAGCAGGTTCGACTGTGGGACCTCTTCTTCTTCGGAGGAGGAGGACTCATCCCACGTTGCCTGAAGTGCATTTTTCCTTCTATTCTTCTTGGTCTCCTTTAGGTTCGGACACTCTGTCTTGTAGTGACCCTTTTTCTTGCACTCGTAGCAGGTCACGTTGGGCTTGTTCTTTTCATTTGCGGGTTCAGCCAGTTCATACTTTTAAAAATCTATTGAGAATACTTTTGAAATTAATATTTACTTGACTTTGGAAAATTTTCCAGGACACTTAAGGAAAGGTCCTTGTAGTTAACAAGGCTTCCTAGGATTGTGTTAGACTGGAAAATAAACCAAGTCTAGTAAAATATTGTGCCTCCAAAGTTGATACATTTTTCAAAATGTACTTGTATATATTTTCAAAATACTATCATTTTGGCTTATCAAAATTCTTTTGGAAATAATATTTACTCGAGTTGGAAAATTTCCAGGATACTTAAGGAAATTTCTTTGTAGTTAACAAGGTTTCCTAGGATTGTGTCAGACTGGAAAAGAAACCAAAGCAAGTAAAAGATTATGTGTAAGTACTTTCAAAAAGATAAGTCAAGTAATTTTAGTAATTTTCTTTAATATTTTAAAAGTACTTATGTTTTTCAAATTCATAATATCTTTCAAAATACTTATGTCTTTCAAAAGCTCAATAAAGTACTTGCATTCTTGTGCATTTTTCAAAATATTCAGAACAAGTAAACTTATTGTTTATCATATACACTTGACTCCAATTATGATTTTGAACATAAATTTTTCAGTCTTTCTAATTTTTTTTAATTATCATAACACTTGACATTACTTCGCTCAATTTTTCACAAGCTCTGATACACAAATTTAAATTTCTTTCAAAATATATTTTACAAAGTTTTTTATTGATATAAGACCAAGGGGGAGAGTAGAAAAAAATGAAATTAAAAATTTCTTTCTTAAAATTTTTTTCCCCTTTTCAAAGAAAGTTTTTCTTAGAATGGTCTAAAAGAATTTCACATTAAGGGGGAGAAAAAGGAAAGAGAGAAAGGAATTTTTTTTAACAAGTGCTTCAAAAATTTCGAAGTATTTCTAAGTGTTTTTCAAACTTTTTGAGTACATATTTTCCTCCTAAGTAAAATTTTCCTTAGTAAACAAATTTATTCCCAAAATTTGAAACTTTGTTTAAGGGAAATCTAGCTTCAAAATTTTGCCTAAATTTTAAAAAATTTTGCCTAAAATTTGAAACAAGTTTTATTAGTGAAAATGCTTTTACTTCATTTTCTTAAAAACACTTTGTTAAAGACATGAAGCACTTAGGAAAACTCAAAAATCCCTGTTAGATACCTTGAACACCCATGTTTGTTTTTGATATATGTCAAAGGGGGAGGAAAGGTCAAAGTTAAGGATTTTGCAAGTATTCAGGGTTTTAGGGGGAGTATGAAAAAAAATTTTGATAAATTTTTTTATATACTTCATTGTGTTTTTTCCTATACTTCATTGTGTTTTTACCTTCTTTTATAAACCGTTATAATTTTTACTTAACTTTGAATTGTGTTGCCATAAATCAAAAAGGGGGAGATTGTTGGTGCAGGAAGCACCATATCGAACCTTGTTTTGATATTGGCAAAGGATTCAAAGTTAAGTGTTATTTGTGATCTAATGTTGTTACTCGAGTGTGCAGGAAAAGTCCTAGCGAAGGGCTGCTAGGCACCTGGCGAAGGGCTGCCAGGATACAAAGCCCTAGCGAAGGACTGCTAGGCACCTGGCGAAGGACTGCCAGTATCCAAGCCCTAGCGAAGGACTGCTAGGCACCTGGCGAAGGACTGCCAGTATCCAAGCCCTAGCGAAGGACTGCTAGGCAACTGACGAAGGACTGTCAGCATCCAAGCCCTAGCGAAGGACTGCTAGGCAACTGGCGAAGGACTGCCAGCATCCAAGACCTAGCGAAGGACTGCTAGGCACCGGGCGAAGGATAGCTCGGCATCCAAGACCTGACAAAGGACCGTCAGGCAAAAGTCCAACCAAAGGAGCGGTTGACAACAGGTAAATTCTCCCGAGAGGAGTAGGTGAGGACGCGTTCCCCGTCGAGGGAACAGTAGGCGTCGGTTCGACCTAGGGCTCCATTTTAGAGACCAAAGTCAGAACCAAGACAGCTAAGGCTGTATAAAATAATAATTAATTGCTTTATTTTGTTTTTGGACTAACCCTGGATGCAGGACCGAAGGAATGTGTGTCTGCAACTCAGAGAGCCTCAAAGGAGTGAGGCAGCAGCTGAGCAGGGCGCCCTGAGTGTCCAGGGCGCCCCCAAGGTGAACCAGAACCAAGTGAAGCAACATGGGCTTCGGCTGCTTATTGGGCAGGGCGCCCTCAGCAGCCAAGGCGCCCTCGTCAGCCAGGGCGCCCTCAGTGCCGAAGGCGCCCTCAGATGCCAAGGCGCTTCGCGAAGCCAAACAACTCTATCCATCCGAGAAAACCGGGTCAACCAGGGCGCCCTCAGCGACCAGGGCGCCCCAGAGGTCAAACCTGATCCCTATTCAGGTGGGATAAAGTTTGACCGAGCTGATTGTGGATCGGGTGACACCTGGCAGGGCGCCCCCGACGTCCAGGGCGCCCTAGGGGCTATAAATAGCACCCCAACGCCCAAGCCTTGAACATCAACTTGATTCAAAAGCTTCCACGCTCTTCTACGCTCGTGCCTTGCTCCCGAAACGCCTCACCTCGAGCCGACGACGTCCCGCTGCCCCGAAAAGAATCGATACACTCCGGACGTCGGTAACGAAGAGCTTAATATTTTATTATTATTTAATTGCACTCTCTTTGTAATTGAAATCATTGTAACCTATTTGCGCGAATATAGAATTGCCCAAAGTAAACGGTCAACGACCGTGAGCCTTGGAGTAGGAGTCGACACAGGCTCCGAACCAAGTAAAAATCACTGTGTCTTTGTGCTGTGTCTCGTATTTTTATTTCCGCTGTGCACTTACTCTTAGTTTTCCGAAAAAGAGCGATTTCCGATATTCACCCCCCCTCTATCGGTCTTTCTCGATCCAACAGGGGGTGCCCGGGAGCATGGGGGCGCCCGGGAGCACGGGGGCGCCCCGCCCATAAGCTGCCGAAGCTCACCTTGGTTTACTTTGTTTTGTGTTCACCTTGGGGGCGCCCGGGACACTCCGGGCGCCCTACTCAGACTCTGCCTCATTCCTTTGAGGCTCTCTGAGCTGTAGACACTCGTTCCTTCGGTCCTGCATCCAGGGTTAGTCCAAAATAACATAAAGCAATTAATATGTTAGTTTATACAGCCTTAGCTGTCTTGGTTCTGACTTTGGGCCTCCAAAATGGAGCCCTAGGTCGAACCGACGCCTACTGTTCCCTCGTCGGGGAACGCGTCCTCACCTACTCCTCTCGGGAGAATGTACCTGATGCCAATCGGCTCCTCCGGTTGGACTTTTGCCCAGTAGTCCTTCGCCAGGTGCCTAGCTGTCCTTCGCCAGGTCTTCAGTACCAAGCTGCCCTTCGCCTGGTGCCTAGCTGTCCTTCGCTAGGGCTTTGTATCCTGGCATTCCTTCGCCAGGTGCCTAGCAGTCCTTCACTAGGTCTTCAGTACCAAGCTGCCCTTCGCCTGGTGCCTAGCTGTCCTTCGCTAGGGCTTTGTATCCTGGCATTCCTTTGCCAGGTGCCTAGCAGTCCTTCGCTAGGGCTTTGCCTGCACACTTGAGTAACATGTTAGACAAACAATATACCTTAACTTTTGAACCCTGTTGCCATTATCAAAATACAGGTTTGACTTGGGTGCTTTCTGTACCAACAGTTAGTTCATTTAGGAGTTCAATTAGTGATTCAACAATTTGTTCATTATCTTCATGTTCACTATTTGATGGATTTAGATCTGAATTATCAGATTTTGATTTAATTTCCTCATCAAATATTAGATTTGTTGTTTCTTCAATTTTGTTAGTTTGTTTATTGTAAACTCTATAGGCCCTACTAGTTGTTGAATATCCTAAGAAGACTCCTGGGGTTGACTTAGATTGGAATTTGCCTAGATAGTCCTTGGTGTTTAGAATATGAACTTTGCATCCAAAGACCCTTAGGTAATGTATGTTTGGAAGTCTATGGTAGTATAATTCATAAGGAGTTTTATTGTGTCGTTTGTTAATTAGGACCCTATTTTGGATATAGCAAGCCGTACTAATTGCTTCTGCCCAAAATTGGTTAGCTAGGTCGAATTCATTGAGCATAGTCCTAGCGGCTTCCTGTAGGGTTCTATTTTTCCGTTCGACTAACCCATTTTGCTGGGGGGTTCTAGGACACGAAAATTCGTGTATATACCCATTTATTCTACAAAATTCCTCGAATCGTTGATTCTCAAACTCTCCCCCATGATCACTCCTAAGTCTTTTGATTTTGGTATCGTTTTGATTTTCAATTAACTTACAAAAATCAATAAATAGATTTAGGGTTTCATCTAGAGTTTTTAGGAACCTAACCCAAGTAAACCTAGAGTAATCATCAACAATTACTAAGCAGTACCGGTTTCCGCTTAGTGACTTGGCTCCATGTGAATCAAATAGGTCAAGGTGCAGGAGCTCAAGTGTGGTTTGAGTTAGATCTGATTGAATTAGTTTGTGGTTGGACCTGGTTTATTTACCTTGGTTGCATGATTCACATATCAAGTTTTCATGGTTCTTAATTTTTGGTATTCCTTTAATTAGACCAAGTTGGGTGGCTTTTGAAATTAATCTTAGATTAGTGTGACCTAATCTCCTATGCTTGAGGTTTGATTCTTCTAACTGAGTTAAGAAGCATTTAGGAATTAAGGGTAAGTTTATAGTGTAAACATTATTTTTCCTAGTGCCCTTAAGCATGGTTTCTGAGTTTTGCAAGTTTCTAATCAGGCAGTTAGAGTTGGTAAAGGTAACTACATAGCCAGTATCACACAATTGACTTATACTGAGCAAGTTAAACTTAAAGTGTTCAACCAAAAGAACCTTTTTAATGACAAAATCAGATTTGAGTTCAATGTTACCTAACCCAATGACCTTGAGTGTAGCATTGTTGTCAAATGCTACTGAATGTAGGTTCTTGAACTTGAGTTTGGTGAATTTCAATTTATCCCTAGTCATGTGTCTGGAGCACCCGCTATCCAACATCCATCGGTCCAAATCTTTATGTTCCTACACATAAAGAGTTTTGTTGATTTGGATCCAATTAGAATTAAGGATAGCTTAAATTGATTTTCACAACCTAGTCTGTCTCACCCAATCTAGAGGTATCAATCATGTTAACCTTATGAGTTTTTGTGAGACAGGTTTAAATAGAAGTAAATATTTATTTTGAAAACTATAATTAGTTTTGAAAAGTTAAATTAATTTTTGAAAAACAAATTAATTATGTTTTATCAATTATTTTTAAAAACAATAGTTGAATCTAAGATTAACTGAAAATTTATGTTAGATTCGAATTTGACAAAGAGTAAACTGAATTTGAATTTCAAAAATTGGCTTCTAGGTCTTGGCGAGGCACAAGACCTTCTTTGGCCGTAGCCTTATTGGATCATCAACCCTTTCCTTGACAAAGCCTTTTAGTGAAATTTCATTTTTAATGTTACTTTTTGAGAAATTCTGGTCTAACTAGCTTGGGTCTTGGATCGGTAGCTTCGGCTAGTTTCACCAGTCTAAAGAGACCAAGTAGTGTATACTTGACCTTATTAGAAAAGGCTTCCCTAACATACTATCCTCTCACCGCCACCCAATACTATGTTGTTCAAATTTCAGTTAATTGGTTTAGTCCTTAATCTAACCAGTCCTAAATCTAAGCATGGTAAATTGTAGAAAATAAATAGACAAGCAATCATGTAATTTAAAACAAGAAAAGAAATTCATTTAACTATAAAAATGGTTTTTAAGTTGGCTCCCCCTGGACTAAAGCCACGATAGTGATTAGGCAAGATATGAATCTTGTCCTTGAGGATCCAATACTGATTTGGTCCAACTTGATTGTTCAGGCACAGTTTGGGTACCCATGCCTGAATTTTGGGTCTAGACTGATTCAGTACAGCATAATATGACCTTTGTCTAGCCTTGGTTCGATACCCTAATCCAGATCGATTTAGAACGGACTTCTGTTTTCCAAGGATCATGTCAAGACCCTTGGAACCCGAAGTGAAATGTTCGAAAGCTGCTCTAAGGTCCTTGACTTGAGTTTTCAAGAAGGAGTTCTCTTTCTCAAGTTTCTCAACTTGAGTAGAGGTTCCTTCCTGAACCTTCTCAGTTAAGGATCTAGAGTCAGCTCCCTCTTTCAAGAGTTTTACTTCCTGTCGGAGGGATTCGACTCGGATTTTGGCTTTCGCCAAGTCGCGAGATAGATAATCAATTAACTCTGATAATTGAATTCTAGAAAATCCACTTACAGTGATTTTGCCGTCCTCTGAAAATGTGAGCTTTTCGTCGTCCGGCTCCGATTCTGATTCGGTCTCGATTTCTTCCGAAGCAGTCAGGGTGAGCAGGTTCAATTGTGGGGCCTCTTCTTCTTCTTCGGAGGAAGACTCGTCCCATGTTGCTTGAAGGGTCTTCTTCCTTCTTGTCTTCTTCGTCTCCTTCAAATTGGGGCATTCCGTCTTGTAGTGACCCTTCTTTTTGCATTCGTAGCAGGTCACATTTGGTTTGGTCTTTTCATTTGAAGGTTCAGCTGGCTCTTCCGTTCTTCGGCTGGCTTTCCTTCTGTTGGTCTGATTTTTCAGCTCCTTGTAGTAGTCCCAGGCTAGCCGAACTAGCTTGGGTCGATCTCCTTCACTGTCTTCTGAGTCTGAGTCTGAGTCAGACTCGGGTGCAGGTTGAGGCTTCTTTTTGGTCATCTTTCCAGTTTTACCTGCAACAAAAGCAATGCCTTTCTCGGCCAAGGTGCAGTTAGTCTGCTCATGTAATTCAAGTTCAGAAAGCAACTCATCTAATTTGATTTTAGAGAGATCTCTTGAAACTTTGTACGCATCTACCATAGATGCCCACAAAGTATTTCTCGGGAAAGCGTTAAGAGTATACCTGATCAGGTCACGGTTCTCTACCTTGTGACCGATTGTGTGTAGACCGTTCATCAACTCCTAGATTCTGGCGTGGAGCTGGGCTGCTGACTCGCCGTCGTTCATTTTGATAGTGTAGAGTTTGTTTAGCAATAGGTCCCTCTTGCTGATTCGGGTGTCGGAGGTTCCTTCGTGCAACTCAATTAACTTACCACAAAGTTCTCTTGCACTGTTGAATAGTCCCACCCGGTTCAGCTCTTCTTTGGTTAGACCACATTGAAGCGTCTAGGTAGCTTTAGCATCAGCCTCGATCTTCCTTTTCAATGAGGCGTCCCATTCGGTATAAGGTTGTGGCACTCCTTCAGCATTTCTCGAGATTTCCAAACCAGATTGGATGATTATCCACATGTCCACCTGAGTTTTCAGGTGGACTTCCATCCGACTCTTCCAGTAGGAGAAGTCCTCCCCACTGAAGAGTGGTGGTCTGGCTGTACTGAAGCCCTCTTGCATGGCCATTAGAGATTCTGAAATAATAGCAACAAAAACAAACAAAACTTTCCCAAGACTTGGTCTTCGATTAGCAGTGCGGGAAGAAGATAAAAAAAATTATCGAGTGGTGTTGCACCAACCTCGATTAACGATAAAAGTTCGATCGAAAAAGAATTTAAAAAGATTTCGTAAAAATTCAAAAAATTCCCAAATTGGTGGTTGCACCAATTTGAGCTACCCCGCTCTGATACCACTTGTTGAATCGAGAAACACGATAGAGGGGGGGGGGGTAAATATCGTGAAAAACATTTCGGATAAGAAAGAGAAAATGCAACGAAATTAAAACACACAAAGAACACAAGTATTTTTACTTGGTTCGGAGTCGCGGTCGGCTCCTACTCCAAGGCCCACGGTCCTTGCCCGTTTACTGCGGGCAATTCTATATTCTATATTCACAAAAAAAATAAAAAAGATTTCGCAAAAATCCAAAAAATTCCTAAATTGGTGGTTGCGCCAAATTTGAGCTACCCCGCTCTGATACCACTTGTTGGATCGAGAAACACGATAGAAGGGGGGGTGAATATCGTGAAAACCTTTTTCGGATAAGATTAAGAGAAGGTACGCAGCGGAATTAAAAACAAACACGAGGAACACAAGTATTTTTACTTGGTTCGGAGTCGCGGTCGGCTCCTACTCCAAGACCCACGGTCCTTGACCGTTTACTGCGGGCAATTCTATAGTAGCGCAAAGATTTACAAAATTGGTACAATAGTAGTGCAGTAAATAAGCAAGTACACTTTTCGTTACTGACGCCCGGTGTGGATCGTACTTCTGATCAGAGGGTCATCGTCGGCGCTAGAATGTCGAGAACGGAGTTTGACGGAGCAGAGCGCTTGAACGAAAAGCTTGGAGGCGTTGGAAAAAGTGTTGTTGAAGCCTTAGGGGTCGAGCCCCTTTTATAGCAGTCCTGGGGGCGCCTGGGACGTCTGGGGCGCCTGACACGTGCCTTCAGATCCGAGAACCTCTATCCGAAGCTTGGTCAGCGCGTATCCCCTTCGAATCGGCTCTGGAGCTGACTGGGGCGCCCGGGACCTCTTGGGCGCCCAAGTTGACTGGGTCCGCTGGCATCGTGGCTGATTTTGCTTCGACTCATCTTTGGCTTTGACCTTGGGCGCCCGGGACCTCCCGGGCGCCTAGCCCAGCTGCCTGCCCTCTTCCTTTGGGGCGTTTTGAGCTGCAGAAACACACTCCTTCGGTCCCTGCATTCAAGGTTAGTATCAACATAAACAAGGCAAGAATATTAGTTAGATTTTACAGCCTTAGCTGTCTTTGTTCTGACTTTGGGTCTCCCAAACGGAACCCTAGGTCGAACCGACGCCTACTGTTCCCTCGACGGGGAACGCGTCCTCACCTACTCCTCTCAGGAGAGTTTACCTTTTGCCAACCGGCTCCTCCGGTTGGACTTTTGCCCAGCAGCCCTTCGCCAGGTGCCTAGCAGCCCTTCGCCAGGTCTTCAATGCCTAGCAGCCCTTCGCCAAGTGCCTAGCAGCCCTTCGCCAGGTCTTCAATGCATAGCAGCCCTTCGCTAGTTGCCTAGCTGCCCTTTGCCAGGACTTCTTTCTGCACACTCAGTGAACATATTAGACCAAAATAACATCTTAACTCTTGAACCCTTTGCCATTATCAAAACCCAGGTTTGACTTAGGTGCTGCCTGCACCAACACGAGACATACGTGAAGGATGTCATAAGGACGAGCCGTGGGCTTGTATACATCCAAGGGACGAGAGCCAAAGTCAAAGAAGGCTTGAAGGCAATAGGTCGAAGCTGCAAAGGAAGAGTCAGTTGAGTCGTGAGGGTCTGAGTGTGAGAGAATTATACTCAGGAAGGGAAATCCTAGGTTTAGGGTTTAGGCGGTCTACTGGTCTGGGATCAATCGACTAGTAGTGAGCACAGAGAGATCAATCGACTGATCTCTTGTGAAATCGACTGGTGTCGGCTAGAATTTGAACGTTGGGTTGTAACATTCAGATTCAACAGCTGGCAATCAACTGGTGTTGGAACCAGTCAACTAATAATGGTTGTTTCAGTTGTGACCACTATTTAAGAGAGGTCAGTTTTGTTGGTGCAGGCAGCACCTAAGACAAACCTGGGTTTTGATAATGGCAAAGAGTTCAAGAGTTAAGATGTTATTTTTGGTCTAAAAGTGTTCACTGAGTATGCAGAAAGAAGTCCTGGCGAAGGACTGCTGGGTACCTAGCGAAGGGCTGCTAGGCATCGAAACCCTAAGACCTGGCGAAAGGTTGCTAGGCACCTGGCGAAGGGCTGCTAGGCACCGGGCGAAGGGCTGCTAGGCACCTGGCGAAGGGCTGACGAAGGGCTGCAAGCACCTGGCGAAGGGTTGCTAGGCATTGAAGACCTGGCGAAGGGCTGCTAGGCATCTGGCGAATGGCTGCTGGGCAAAAGTCCAACCGGAGGAGCCGGTTGGCAAAAGGTAAACTCTCCTGAGAGGAGTAGGTGAGGACGTGTTCCCAGTCGAGGGAACAGTAGGCGCCGGTTCGACCTAGGGTTCCATTTGGGAGACCCAAAGTTAGAACCAAGATAGCTAAGGCTGTAAAATCTAACTAATATTCTTGCCTTGTTTGTGTTGGTACTAACCTTGAATGCAGGGACTGAAGGAGTGTGTTTCTGCAGCTCAAAACGCCCCAAAGGAAGAGGGCAGACAGCTGGGCTAGGCGCCCGGGAGGTCCCAGGCGCCCAAGGTCAAAGCCAAACAAGAAGTTAAGAAAGAATCGCTTCGAAACAACACTGGGCTAGGCGCCCGGGAGGTCCCGGGCGCCCAAGGTCAAAGCCAAAGATGAGTCAAAGCAAAATCAGCCATGAAGCCAGCGGACCCAGTCAACCTGGGCGCCCGAGAGGTCTCAGGCGCCCCAGGCAGCTCTAGAGCCGATTCGAAGGGGATAAGCGTTGACTAAGCTTCGGATAGAGGTTCTCGGATCTGAAGGCACATGTCAGGCGCCCCCGACGTCCCAGGCTCCCCCAGGGCTGCTATAAAAGGGGCTCGACCCCTAAGGCTTCAACAACACTTTTTCCAACGCCTCCAAGCTTTTCGTTCAAGCGCTCTGCTCCGGCAAACTCCGTTCTCGACATTCTAGCACCGACGACGACCCTCTGCTCAAAAGTACGATCCACACCGGGCGTCAGTAAAAAAAAGTGTACTTGCTTATTTACTGCACTACTATTGTACCAATTCTGTAAATCTTTGCGCTACTATAGAATTGCCCGCAGTAAATGGTCAAGGACCGTGGGCCTTGGAGTAGGAGCCGACCGCGACTCCGAACCAAGTAAAAATACTTGTGTTCCTCGTGTTTGTTTTTAATTCCGCTGCGTACTTTCTCTTAATCTTATCCGAAAAAGTTTTCACGATATTCACCCCCCCTCTATCGTGTTTCTCGATCCAACAAGTGGTATCAGAGCGGGGTAGCTCAAATTTGGTGCAACCACCAATTTGGGAATTTTTCGATTTTTACGAAATCTTTTTTATTTTTTTTTCAATCGAACTTTTATCGTTAATCGAGGTTGGTGCAACACCACTCGATAATTTTTTTTATATCTTCTTCCCGCACTGCTAATCCAAGACCAAGTCTTGGGACAGTTTTTTTGTTGCTATTATTTCAAAATTTCTAAATGGCCATGCAAGAGGGCTTCAGTACAGCCAAACCACCACTCTTCAGTGGGGAGGACTTCTCCTACTGGAAGAGTCGGATGGAAGTCCACCTGAAAACTCAGGTGGACATGTGGATAATCATCCAATCTGGTTTGGAAATCTCGAAAAATGCTGAAGGAGTGTCACAGCCTTACACCGAATGGGACGCCTCACTAAAATGGAAGATCGAGGCGGATGCTAAAGCAACCCAGACACTTTAATGCGGTCTAACCAAAGAAGAGCTGAACCGAGTAGGACCATTCAACAGTGCAAAAGATCTTTGGGGTAAGTTAATTGAATTGCACGAAGGAACCTCCGACACCCGAATCAACAAGAGGGACCTACTGCTAAACAAACTCTACACTATCAAAATGAACGACGGCGAGTCAGCAGCCCAGCTCCACGCCAGAATCCAAGAGTTGATGAACGGTCTACACTCAATCGGTCACAAGGTAGAGAACCGTGACCTGATCAGGTATACCCTTAACGCTTTCCCGAGAAATACTTTGTGGGCATCTATGGTAGATGCGTACAAAGTTTCAAGGGATCTTTCTAAAATCAAATTAGATGAGTTATTTTCTGAACTTGAATTACATGAGCAGACTAACTGCACCCTGGCCGAGAAAGGCATTGCTTTTGTTGCAGGCAAAACTGGAAAGATGACCAAGAAGAAGCTTCAACCTGCACCCGAGTCTGACTCAGACTCAGACTCAGAAGACAACGAAGGAGATCGACCCAAGCTGGTTCGGCTAGCCCGGGACTACTACAAGGAGCTGAAAAATCAGACCAACAGAAGGAAAGCCAGCCGAAGAAAGGAAGAGCCAGCTGAACCTTCAAATGAAAAGACCAAACCAAATGTGACCTGCTACGAATGCAAAAAGAAGGGTCACTACAAGACGGAATGCCCCAATCTGAAGGAGACGAAGAAGACAAGAAGGAAGAAGGCCCTTCAAGCAACATGGGACGAGTCTTCCTTCGAAGAAGAAGAAGAGGCCTCACAATCAAACCTGCTCGCCCTGACTACTTCGGAAGAAATAGAGACCGGATCAGAATCCGAGCCGGACGATGGAAAGCTCACATTTTCAGAGGACGGCAAAATCACTGTAAGTGGATTTTCTAGATTTCAATTATCAGAGTTAATTTCTTATCTATCTCACGACTTGGCGAAAGCCAAAATCCGAGTCGAATCCCTCCGACAGGAAGTAAAACTTCTAAAAGAGGGAGCTGACTCTAGATCCTTAACTGAGAAGGTTCATGAAGGAACCTGTACTCAAGTTGAAAAACTTGAGAAAGAGAACTCCTTCTTGAAAACTCAAGTCAAGGACCTTAGAGCAGCTTTGGAATGTTTCACTTCGGGTTCCAAGGGTGTTGACATGATCCTTGGAAAACAGAAGTCCGTTCTAAACTGATCCGGATTAGGGTATCGAACCAAGGCTAGACAAAGGTCATATTAAGCTGTACTGAATCAGTCTAGACCCAAAATTCAAGCATGGGTACCCAAACTGTGCCTGAACAATCAAGTTGGACCAAATCAGTATTAGATCCCCAAGGACAAGATTCATATCTTGCCTAATCATTACCATGGCTTTAGTCTAGGGGAACCAACTTAAAAACCATTTTTATAGTTAAATGAATTTCTTTTCTTGTTTTAAATTGCATGAGTGTTTGTCTATTTATTTTCTGCAATTTACCATGCTTAGACCTAGGACTGGTTAGACTAAGGACTAAACCAATTAACTGAAATTTGAACAACATAGTATTGGGTGGCGGTGAGATGATAGTACGTTAGGGAAGCCTTTTCTAATAAGGTCAAGTATACACTACTTGGTCTCTTTAGACTGGTGAAACTAGCCGAAGCTACCGATCCAAGACCCAAGCTAGTTAGACCAGAATTTCTCAAAAAGTAACCTTGAAAATGAAATTTCACTAAAAGGCTTTGTCAAGGAAAGGGTTGATGATCCAATAAGGCTACGGCCAAAGAAGCCCTTGTGCCTCGCCAAGACCTGGAAGCCAATTTTTGAAATTCAAATTCAGTTTACTCTTTGTCAAATTCGAATCTAACATAAATTTTCAGTTAATCTTAGATTCAAATATTCTTTTTCAAAATAAATTCAAAACTAATTGTTTTCAAAATTAATTTAACTTTTCAAAATTAATCATGGTCTTTCTAAATACTTCTATTAAAACCTGTCTCACAAAAACCCATAAGTTAACGTGATTGATAACTAGATACCGGGTGAGATAGTTAGGACTTAAGTTAATGCAAAATCGATTTCTGTAATATTGTTAAATAAAAACATTGAATTTAGAGTTGAATTGTCTTGATTGTTGGTTGGTCATTAGAGTCAAACCTGGTCAATGGTCAAACAACAGTCAAATCGGGCGCCCGTGACCCCTCGGGCGCCCCACCTCCCTTTTCTCTTCGATCAAGACAGCAAAAGCTGTCAATATCTAGTTAAGCTAGGCGCCCGTGACATATCGGGCGCCTACACCTTCAAGTCAATCAAAGGCAGCAAAAGCTGCCACACATAGCAGCTGACCCCAGGCGCCCGGGTCCTCACGGGCGCCCCCAAGGACAACATCAACACCAAAAAGCTGCCTTTGGCAGCATACGACTGACTTCAGGCGCCCGACCCTTCCCGGGCGCCCGACCAAGCCCTATATAAAGCCACCGAAACCCCCTTCATTTGCCACACCAAAAACGAACCTCTTCTCTAACTCTTCTCCTCCTAAGGCGCCCGAACGACCCTCTCGTATCCTCAAACGCTCCACTTCAACCATGCCTCCCCGGATGGCTACGCGGTATCAATTTTTCATTTTCAATTATTTCCTTTTAGTTATTTCGCTAAAAGCATATTCCTTATTATGTTAGAAAACGCCGTACTATTCAACCCAACCCCGGGCCCGAGCCTAGCCCTGACCCTAGGTTTCCGACTCTAGAACTATTCAATAAGTTTGCTAGGACGACCTACAAACCCATCAAGACAAGCTTCTTGAATAGGCAGTTTTTCACTCAATCCTGTCCATTGGCTATGGACGTAATCAATTTCTACCAACTTGATCGACTTGTTTTCTGCACTCATCCTGTGAATACGACCCTATGTGCAGAATTTTACAACAACTTAGTAAGACAAGATGATCTTAGCTATATCACCACTGTACAAGGAATGCCCTTGACTATCACGCCCTTGCTGTTTAACAGATTCCTTGGACTTCGACCTTCCCAGTCCACTTTCTGCTGTTACCCTCCTAGAGATCCTCCCTTTGTTGCTCCCTACTCCCACATTGACCTGGACACCCTTTATTCCTATTTTTATAGAAATCCTCGAAACCCTTTGGTTAGACGATTTCAGTCTGTAGATCTCCAAGTCCAAGACTACGCCCTTTATAGAGTGCTAGTCCGTTGCATTCTTCCCTTGACCACTAGGGACGTCGCGACCATGCGACCATTCCATACCTTCCTGTTGTATGCTTTGATCCATCACTTAGACATAGACATTGGACTTCATATATACCACACCATTCTACATGCGTCCAGTGTTACGACCCAGGGTCGGGTACGCACCCCTTACTGCCACATCATCACTTCTCTTCTTCATCATTACGGTCGCGACATTACCGACGGAGAGATGACCTCGATGACTGAATTTGACGAGATTGGGTATAGAAACTTTTCCCTAGCGGGCATAGATGTCTCGGGTTCCGGGGTGTTATCATGGAGACGTCAGCGAGCCGGAGCTCAGATCGATTCCGACGAGGACGTAGAGGTCGACGTCGCAGAGCTCGCTGCCGAGATTCGGGAGCAGATGGACGAGCCCCCACCTCCGACGACTGACGAGAGATTAGCACTACTTCAGACAGAGGTCCACAGCCTCAGGGAGGAAATGGAGGCCAATCATGCAGAGTATATGGAGGCAAATGAGGCCCATTACACTGAGTATATGAATGCCCTCAGAGCCGATCGAGAGACTAACGACGCACGATATAATAAAATGATGTCTCTATTTCGATCATGGCAGCCTGGCCCATTTGACCATCCTGGCCCTTCCTCTTAGTTCAAATTGATATTTTCAGTTGTACTGTTGACTATTTGACTACCCCTACTCAGTAGGGTTGACATGTATGCGACTATGGTTTGACCTTACTGGTCCTACTGACCAGATGACTCTTATGCATCTATCAGCTTTACTTTCTAATTACTTGTTTGATTAGCTGCAGTACTATTTGAATAAGAAGGCAGTTAGGATTATGCTTGGTAGAATAGGACTGCTCTAAGTTTTTTCAAAAAATTATTTTATTTTCTGCAAAACCAATTCTTTATCTTATTTTTTTATTTAAAATGATTTTTCTGACTTAGTTTTTTTAATAAAATTACCCCCTTCATAAAACTAGGGGTTTTTCGTAAAATGGACATAGCCTAGGCCCTAACCCTAGAACTGCATGCACCTATAGATATAGAAACCAGCATCTCACAAGCACCTTAGGGTACTATTGATTGATCACCTAGAACGGGTTGAGATGCTTAGGTCTTTGCCTTGATTCAAGATGCTTTAAGTCAGTGCATCTGCAGTAATTGGGGCACTAAATACCAATTAAACAGCAATCAGGTTAAGTGTCAAGTTTAGAAAATCTAACTTGATCAAATCACTTAACTTGACTAACCCTAGCGAAAGCAACTGTTTATAACAGTTAGTAAGTAGCTAATCGGGTTAGACAGGACCCGAAAGCGGAAATTCAAATTAATTTGGTCCAGCTCAAACTTAGAATTGGTTCAGTACAACATCTTACTTTTATTAATCATTGTTTGCTATATTTTTTTTGATATATGGCAAAGGGGGAGAGATTGGAAAGGAGAGAAAAGAAGGTTTCAAAAGTTATTTTTTTTCAAAATTAAAATTTTTTTTTCTTCCAAAAAGATTTTATTTTTTTCAAAAAGCAAAGTTCTCTGCTTGAAAATTTCTAAGTATTTAAACTGCTTTTTAAAGTATCTAAGCTGCTTGCAAATTGTCTAAGTGTCAAAACTTCAGAATAAGCTTAGAAAATTTTCTAAAGTGCAAAAACTAAGTATTTTGGAAATTATTTTCGAAATTAGTTGCGTTCAAAAATTATTCTAAGTACTAATTCTAAATCTTTGGCTGGCTGAAAATTTTCTAAGTATAAATTTCAAATTCTCTTGAAAATTTTCAAGTGCCCAACTCAAAATATTTTTTTTGGAAAATGTTTTCTTACTTAAACTTTTTTTGAAAATTTCTAAGTATTGAAAACCTGAAAAACGTTTCACTTTTAGACTTAGAAACTTTTTCAAAAACCCCACGAACTTTTGAAAAACCTAGGGGGAGATTTCTTCCAGGGGAGGAAATCAAAACTGGTACTTTACCTGCTTTTTGTTTAACTTATCTTTTTGAACCAGGTTGCCATAAATCAAAAAGGGGAGATTGTTGGTGCAGGCAGCACCTAAGTCAAACCTGGGTTTTGATAATGGCAAAGGGTTCAAGAGTTAAGATGTTATTTTTGGTCTAATGTGTTCACTGAGTGTGCAGAAAGAAGTCCTGGCGAAGGGCTGCTGGGCACCTAGCGAAGGGCTGCTAGGCATCGAAACCCTAAGACCTGGCGAAGGGCTGCTAGGCACCTGGCGAAGGGCTGCTAGGCATCTAAGACCTGGCGAAGGGCTGCTAGGCATTGAAGACCTGGCGAAGGGCTGCTAGGCACCTGGCGAAGGGTTGCTGGGCAAAAGTCCAACCGGAGGAGCCGGTTGGCAAAAGGTAAACTCTCCTGAGAGGAGTAGGTGAGGACGCGTTCCCCGTCGAGGGAACAGTAGGCGTCAGTTCGACCTAGGGTTCCATTTGGGAGACCCAAAGTCAGAACCAAGACAGCTACGGCTGTAAAACTAACTAATATTCTTGCCTTGTTTGTGTTGGTACTAACCTTGAATGCAGGGACCGAAGGAGTGTGTTTCTGCAGCTCAGAACGCCCCAAAGGAGAGGGGCAGGCAGCTGGGCTAGGCGCCCGGGAGGTCCCGGGCGCCCAAGGTCAAAGCCAAACAAGCAGTTAAGCAAGAATCGCTTCGAAACAACACTGGGCTAGGCGCCCGGGAGGTCTCGGGCGCCCAAGGTCAAAGCCAAAGATGAGTCGAAGCAAAATCAGCCACGAAGCCAGCGGACCCAGTCAACCTGGGCGCCCGAGAGGTCCCGGGCGCCCCAGTCAGCTCCAGAGCCGATTCGAAGTGGATAAGCGCTGACCAAGCTTCGGATAGAGGTTCTCGGATCCGAAGGCACGTGTCAGGCGCCCCCGACGTCCCAGGCGCCCCAGGAGCACTATAAAAGGGGCTCGACCCCTAAGGCTTCAACGACACTTTTTCCAACGCCTCCAAGCTTTTCGTTCAAGCGCTCTGCTCTGGCAAACTCCGTTCTCGACATTCTAGCGCCGACGACGACCCTCTGCTCAGAAGTACGATCCACACCGGGCATCAGTAACGAAAAGTGTACTTGCTTATTTACTGCACTACTATTGTACCAATTCTATAAATCTTTACGCTACTATAGAATTACCCGCAGTAAACGGTCAAGGACCGTGGACCTTGGAGTAAGAGCCGACCGCGACTCCGAACCAAGTAAAAATACTTGTGTTCCTCGTGTTTGTTTTTAATTCCGCTGTGTACCTTCTCTTAATCTTATCCGAAAAAGGTTTTCACGATATTCACCCCCCCCCCTCTATTGTGTTTCTCGATCCAACAAGTTTGGCTGGGCAAAGGTAGACGAAATAAGTTTCGATAAAGTTTATTAGTAGTCTACAAGTGCTGAAGTGTGTTGTTGGAGTTGTGGTGAGGTTTCTCCACTCACAAGGAGCGACACAAGCTAGCCGGAGGCTTTCCGAGGACTCATCCACTGACGGATTGGGATCGTCCACCTTATGGACTATCATGGAGTATGAGCTTTATCTCCAAAACCACGTAAACGGTTTGTGTTAGCATTTGTTTATTTGTGTTATTTGTATTTTCACTTGCGCACGCTAACATTGTAGGAAGAACCGACGTGAAACTTGAGTAACCGTCTATTCACCCCCTCTAGCCAGTGCATCGATCCCCAACAAGCGGAATCAGAGCAGGGGTTGCTCATCTACGGACTTACCGCCGAGAGAGCAAAAGGCTAGAGGAAATGACACTTGAAGAACGCTTAGGGTACAACATCAACGTTCCACCTCCCTACGACCACAAAAGTTTCGATTATTAGAGGTTGCGGACAAAGATGTGGTTCAACATGGATTGAGATCTAATGATCGCCAATGAAGAACCATTTGAAGCCCCGAAAGATAAATACGGGAAAAAGCTCCGACCAAGATATTGGACCAAGGAGCAACAAACCCAATCGAAGGCAAATGAGAAGGTAATCTCAATATTACTTAATACTTTGCATAATGATATAATTAGTGGTATAGGTAAATACAAAAATGCTCATGAGCTATAGAGCATGATTCATCAAAATCCTACACAAGCACAAGAAGTAGAAGAGCCCAAGGAAATGAGCTTAATGGTCCAAGAAGAAGAAAATGACAAATTGGATGAAGAGAGAAGCTCAACATCCGAGGAGGAGAAGAAAGAAGATGAAGAACAATTCACCTCCTCAAGTGAAGAGGCACAAGAAGATGAGAGACTATCTTCAATGCTAGAGTAAAAAGAAGTATCCACCTCATCAAAGGTTGAAGAACAAGTCAACCTAGCTTCCACCTCCACCAAAGCAAAGTCAAAGGACCACATTATTTGCTTTGGGTGCAATGAAAAGGGACACTATAAGAACAAGTGTCCAAAGGGTAAGAAAAAGGAGGTAAACCCTAAACTTAATTCAATTAATTTGAAATCTAACATGAGTTATAGGGATGAAGCTAAGAAGGAGAAGAAACACATTAGGTGTTTCACATGTGGTGAACTAGGACATTATCACACCAAATGCTCAAGGAAAGGAAAATTCAAGAAGTTTGAGCATTTGAGGAAATAGGAGAAGAAAAGCTCACATCAAGGGGGAGCTACAAGGATAAGGGAGATAATCCCTAATTTAAAAATTAATTCAAATTTCTCCATGCATGTCAAGAAATTTTTTTCTTATCTATCCATACATAATTATGGTTTTAAATATCATAATAAGAGTAGGGTTAACAATATAGATCATAACCCTAAGCAATTCAAGCATCATGATAAACCTAGAACCTTTAGACCTAAGGACTAAGGTATTGATCCCAAGAAAGGGAGACATATACCTAAACAAATGGGTAGGTCTAGGAATGTTCAAGGTGAACATGTTGATTCTAGGTTTAAGAACCTAGAATGGGAAAATCAAGCTTTGAGGGCAAAGCTTGAGAAATTGGAGAAAACCCTAGATAGATTCACTATTGGGTCTAAGGGTTTAGATATGGTGTTGGGTGGTCAAAAATCTAACAATGATAGATCAGGTTTAGGATACCAATTTAAGATCTCCAATGCTATGGAGAAGTCATACGCAAGAGTGTCGTATGACTATAACAAGGGGAAGTCCAAGAATGGCAAGGGAATGTCATTTAAGGGCAAAAAGACCCTGACCAAGGATGAGATGTCCAAGGTTAAAGGGAAGAAAATCTTACCTAAGGAGAAGGTGTCCAAAATTAAGAAGGTTAGGTTTGTAGGCTAAAAGTCACCGGAGGTACACCGATGTGACATTGTGTTTGTAGAAGGGTCACCTAGGGAGATGGCTAAGGCTAAGAGCTCAAGGGAGAGCTCTAGGAGCCAAGTTGGGACCCATGGTCAATGGATCTCGGGAGGATTTCTCCCGGAAGTCTAGATGGATCATGGAGTGTGTCAAAGGATTTGGAAACGGATTTGAGTCACAATCTTTGGGTTTTGGCATATTTGGTTTGTATTTCATGCATGAAAATATGACACTATGGGCATATTGTATGAAAATTGGTTCTTGATGTATAGATGTCATATAAACCAATGTTAGGGATGCATGGTGGTTTGGTATGGGCAGATACATCAAGAGGAAGCCAAAACTAGGACTTTAGGTCAAGGTTCCATTGAACCATTTAAATAGTTTTGGATTTTGTGTTAATCTTGGGATTGGTGATAGATATATTTTTTAATGTATTTTTCCCAAGTGACACGGGTACCATAAACTTCTCCATAAAATTTAGAAATTTTTGAAGATTTATGAAATTTCTAGTGTATTTCTGAATTTGGGTCAGAAATGCTATAATAGGCTGACATCAGAGAATCAGTCAACTGGTGCAGAGGACAGTCAACTGATAATTCTGTGAGGTTAATTTTTCGACTAGGTCAGTCGACTGATAATTGTCCCAGTCAACTAATACAAGCTGAAATTATTTTCACCAAAGTCGAAAAGTGACCAAATGAATGTAAACTTGTGTATAATCTTATAGGGAGGTTAATACACAAAGTTTATAGTCATTAGAGGTTAAATGATCCAATAATTAAGACATTGTTAGAATCATTTTGATGTGTGGCAAAAGGGGAGAAGTGTTAGATTTAAGTGGGAAACCAAACACGCCTTTGCAAGAAATCCTAGGTCAAGGGGGAGCTTAGGTGAAGGGGGAGCATTGTTGCTTATTTATTGGTGAAGGGGAAACTTTGTGATAGGTTCAAAAAAAGCCTTTGTAAGTCCAATGTATGGAGAGCCTTGGAAAGGTTCTTAAAAAGTCTTTGTTAATGAAAATCCTAACTTATTGGGGAGTTTAGGTGCGGGGATGTCTTGTGATAGGATTCATGCATGCTTGTATTGCATTGGCGGTATAGTCCAAGGTATAGCCTTAGCGACGTAAATCCATTTGATGTTTAGCATTCTATTTGCTATTTATTTTCCCTAACTTAAACGTATTGTCAAACATCAAAAAGGGAAAGATTGTTAGAGCAATATATGGTCTAGAGTGATCATGTGTTTTGATGTTTGGGCAAAGGGTTTAAGTTAAATTTATCCTTATGTTTTGATATGTGCATTTGAGTGTGCAGGTTTGCAAGATACACATAGGTTTAGATGAACGGCTTCGGATCCGGTGAAGGATGACATGAGGAGACAAGCTATGAGCTTGCATGCATCTAAGGGACCGTAGACAAAACAGGAATGATGAGCCGAGGGAAGCGCACTTCGACGCATACGCAAAGGATCGCATGAGGACGAGCCGCGGGCTTGTATACATCCGAGGGACGAGAGCCAAAGTCGAAGAAGGCTTGAAGGCAACAGGTCGAAGCTGCAAAGGAAGAGTCAGCTGAGTCGTGAGGCTCCGAGTGTGAGAGAATTATACTCGGGAGGAAAATCCTAGATTTAGGGTTTGGGCAGTCGACTAGTCTGGTATCAGCCAACTGGTAGTGAGCACAAAGAGATCAATCAACTGATCTCTTGTGCAGTCGACTAGTGTAGGTTGGAATTCGACATTGGGCTGTAACGTTTGGATTCAACATCTGGCAGTCGACTAGTGTTGGCACCAGTCGACTGGTAACGACTGTTTCAGTTATAAGCTTTATTTAAGTGAGCTTAGTTTGGCTGGGCAAAAGTTGACGAAATAAGCTTGGGTAAAGCTTATTAGTAATCTACAAGTGCTCAACTATGTTGTTGGAGTTGTGGTGAGGTTTCTCCACCCACAAGGAGCGACACGAGCTAGTCGGAGGCTTTTCGGGGACTCATCCACCGACGGATCGGGATCTTCCACCTTACAGACTGTTGTGGAGTAGGAGTTTTATCTCCGAACCACATAAACAGTTTGTGTTAGAGTTTGTTTATTTGTGTTATTTGTATTTCCGCTTGCACACGCTAACATTGTAAGAAGAACTGACGCGAAACTTGGGTGACCGTCTATTCACCCCACTCTAGCCGGTGCATCGATCCCCAACACTTATCTCACCTACTTTTGGTTCTCATGGTTGGTTCCGTTTTGGCCATAGACATCATCTTAGATTCATGAGTGTTTCATTGAAGTGATATATCTTCACACTCACATAGGTGGCACTTCTTGATACCATACTCCGTCTTATAAAGGTATAGAAATTATTAAAACCTTAAGCTTAACCTCACTACATGTGGTAGAACAGCACATGTTATCCTAGGATTTGGATAGAAATAATATATCTCGTATGTTGTAATATAACTTCTGTAACTTCGTTGTCCCATTGAACCAAAATCTTGGGATCTCCAATCAACAAGGTTGGGTTACCGCTATAGTCGTTTTAATTGTAGATTTTTAATCTCATTCCTTTCGATAAGCAGTATACTTGATTTCGACTTAGCCTCTTTGTAGGAAGATCTGCCAAATTATCTTTAGACTTGATATACTCGATTGTAATCACACCATTCGAGATCAACTACCTAATGGTATTGTGTCTACAACGTATATGTCATGACTTACGATTATACATACTACTCAGTGTCCTTTCAATCACTGATTGACTATCACAGTGTATAAGTATGGCGGACACAAGTTTCGTTCAGCTCGAAATATCTTCTAAGAAATTTCGTAGTCATTCATCTTTTTTAGCTGCTTTATCTATTGCTATAAACTCGGATTCCATAGTTGACCGAGCAATACGTGTTTGCTTAGTGGACTTCCAAAATACTACTCCCCACCGATCGTGAATACATATCCACTAGTGGATTTGAAATCTTTTATATCTAATATCCAATTAGCATTACATTATCCCTCTAAGACAGCGGAATATCTTCCGTAATGTAATCCATAGTCCATAATATATTTCAAATATCTAAGAATTCGCATCAGTGCTTTCTAATGGGTGACGTTTGTATTATTCGTAAAACGACTCAACTTGTTGATCGTACAGGTAATATCCGGACGTGTACAGTTTGTGAGATACATCAAGCTGCCTATTATCCGAGAATATTTTAATTGCGATATGGGCTCACCATGATTTTTCGCTAAGTATTAACTTAGATCCATAGGTGATTTCACTATAGAGAGATCATATGTATTGAACTTTTTTAATACCAACTCTACATAATGAGATTGTATCAGAACTATCCCATCAAATTTCTTAAAAATTTTAATTCCCAATATAGCATCTGTTCGACCCATATCTTTCATATTAAAATTGTTGGTCAACATTCTCTTTGTATTCATGATTATCTCATGATTACTATCCATTATCGCATGTCATCTACGTATAGACAGATGATTACATAACCTTCAAATATAATTTTGATATAAATATATTTGCCACGTTCATTCATATGAACTACACATTTAAAAAAAATATACCACCTGAATAAATTTCACATATCACAAACACATTAGTAATAAAAAAAATAAAAATAAAATCAAACAAGCTTCATATAAAAATTTTATTTGCACATAATTAAATATATAGAGTAGGTTAAAATATAAAAATAAATTATATTCTCATTTCAAAGTTGGATAATTATATTTAAAAATATGTATAGGAAGTAATTTTTTTTAAAAAAAACATGAGAGTAAAATCAAAAAAAGATAACAATATGAACCCTAAGTGGAAACTTCATCTTAATGAACAACATATACCTTGACAAGGAAGTGTTCTAGCAATCCAGCCTCTACTTTCTTTCTTTCTTTCTATAGATATCGACATCCAAGGAAGGGAAGTTCAACATGTGTGAAAAGCAATCTCATTCTCCGGCAAGAAAAGAATGCTAGCCATACCTAAAATAAGCCTTTCAAAGGAAATAACTTATCCACTAGAACAGGCGCAAACAATGAAACAAAGTGAAATATGCTCTACGTTTGAAAAAGTTTCAAACTTATCTATTCTGATACAACAAATGACTCCACAATTTATTCACTGCCAAGAATGATCGCAACTTGCCGAAAACTTATCTAAATAGCTTGCAAACTTATACAGAATCATGTGGATGATTCGCTCTGCGAGAGTTCTGCGAGAGAGTTGGTAAAGCCGGGTATAGACACGAAACAATCAACAAATGATTTGGTGCTATTCACTATGGTTCTATCTACGGATGATTATACGGTGTTCTTCTAGTTATCTGTTGATGGAATCAACGAAGTGAAAATAGTTTAAGACACCTAATCTTTCTGCGAGGTGATGGATATGAATCTGAGCTATGGCAGACTCCGGAGAGACCGACTCAGGAAGATTAGGAAGGCATTCAGGCGGATGCACGACACTTTCCCTTGAAGAATGAAAGAGAGAAAGAGCCGCGCGGCAAAAGACAAACCTGTTGATAAAATGACAAGAAATTATTAAAGGGAGTTTGCTAATACTCATGTTTGTAGTCAATGAATCTCTCGGTACTGAAAGAGCTCATTTTTCTTTTCATTGCAAGGAAAGGAGTTTAAATCTAGTAATTAAGAAATGTTGTTGGAAATTGGCAGAAAAATAGAAATTGCAGATACCTTATAATCAGTCGTCGTAGAAATGGATCAGTTAATACTTGGGCCCAAACCTGATCGAGGGAATTAGATGTACAGAGTGACACTTCCCATTCAGCTAGAGCAGAAGAAAGCAGGTTCTCGGCACCGCTGTATAAATCCTGAAAGTGAATATAAATCTATCAAGAGAAAGGATTTGTGGTGGATACGAAGAATGAACTTCAAGATAACTTACAGCTTCAATGTCTGGAGAAAGGCCAACTAAATGGCAAAATGCCTGCAAAGGAGCAGTTAGGAAATGGGTAAACTGGCTTCCACTCGAGGTTGGATTAGTATCCGATACTGACATTGGTTTGTCATGTGAAAGAAGCAAGACGGATGCTTCTCCTCTTTCTGCACCATGAACAATCTACACAGATTTGCCAACAAGCATTGAGCAGGAGATTGGATCAGGAATCGCATACATGGAAAAATAAAACTTATTAGCAATCATCTTCCAAATTATTAGAACGATTGAACCAGAAGTTGGGAGCCAAATGCAAGACTTCCACCAATCTTAGATCTGAAAGGGTCAGTACAAATAGTCTCCGACTTGAAAAGGAGGGAATTTCATGATTATTGACAGCCATTTAGCAAAGAAGTTGCTACGTAACCAGGGCTCGCCGTCATAATTAAGCAAATTTGATGATCAGTCGAGGATGTATCAGATAAGAAGAAGCACAACAAAGTGCCCGTTTAATTTGAATCTTGAGTTGATCATGACTAATACTGCAACCATGTGCAGAGGGAAACTTGAGAAAACTTCATGAGAAATGATAGATGCGTACAAATGCTGTCAGTTCCATTATCACAATCCAGTAAGCTAAATGTCAACTAAGCTTACCCTAGATAGTCGGATATCATGGCTTCTTGTTTATCTTGAATTGCTCAAATTTGAACAATTGAGTTCAATGTCAGTTTTGTGTCCATATCTTGTCATATAATACACCTGATACTTATTTTAACAGATTGTTTGTTGGTAATTAAATTATTTCCACTACTAGTCACTAATAGGTGATTGCCAAAATTATCAAATATGAATACAAAAATATGTGTGAAAACACGTAAGAGTCTACCTTAAATGCTTGACTATTGTCACTGTCAATAATTAGGAAAAGCGGCTTTCGTGTAAATGGCACCAAATCTTCAGGATAAAGGTTGTTTGAACCTGGTATATCAGGAGGAATAGTTAGATTATCCTACAAGCTGATGGTTTGCCCTCCATTAAAAGAAGATAAAGTTCATGCATTCCAATAAATAGCAACCACGAATTTAATCTAATGCAAGATTTGATGAAAAATACCTCCTGCTCCCTGAGAACCTAAACATATATACTGCCTTAAATTGTCGGTTGAGTTTGTCTTGTTGGCAGAACCAGGTTGAGACAATGAGCTGTCCCTTTCCCATGAAGTATGTGGCGCATAGTTGCCTTTTGAGGATCTTGACTTTCCATAGACATCTTTATGAATAGGAACATTGAAATCTTGCTTTCCTGCAGATAGTTTGTTTGTTATCACATAAGTTTAATTAACGTAATACCAGCAGCACAAGAGACAAACCTGAAGCAGAAAGATAGATTAGCAAAATGCTGTCTGGATTCAGATCTTCAGATATTGTAGCTATTACCTGCACATAAAAAGGTTTCATGAACTAAAGAATGGCAGACTAATGCGAGAGATCATATGTAGTTACACATATGACACACATGTAAGTTTGCCATATATACAGAAAGGATTAAGATCACTATTGAACTGAAAACACTCCAGTAAATTTTCAATCAACCACAAGAATTTTCAATCATAAGCAGAGATTTGGCATTAAATATTAATCAATTGTGTCGAAACCCCATTATCAATTGTTTCTTTATATTCAAAATTTCTTATGATATTACTATAATATAATGCATAATTACAAAATTAAAATGTAGCAAAAAGAATCTAAATTAACCAGTATTAAGGGGTTGCCTTAGGTCTTGACGAGATGCGTAATAAGCTGAACCCTATTAGCATGGACCTGAACCATATTTACCATGAAGCTAGGTCTGTGACACGATCCAAATGTTACTAACAATATATCATCGCATAGAGTTCAATGGATGGCAATATCAATGCAGCCAAAACTAAACAGTTGGAAGTAACACATGTTGACAACAATGATGAATGCAATAGCAATAACTCTGGCTATTCTTCCTAGTTCCTACAAACATGCAATTGGAACAACAACAACAACAACAACAAAGCCTTATCCCACTAGGTGGGGTCGGCTATATGGATCCTTTTACGCCATTGAGTTCTATCCCCTACTATATCATCATCTAGATTTAAATAAAATTTATCTTGTTTTATTGTTGCCAACCAAGTCTTTTTTGGTCTTCCTCTCCCTCTTTTAATGTGCGTATTTATCATAGTTTCACATCGTCTAACAGGGGCATTTATTGGTCTTCTAAGTACATGTCCGTACCATCTCAAACGTGTCTCCCGAAGTTTTTCTTCAATAGATGCAACTCCGACTTTCTCTCTAATACTCTCATTCCTTATTCTATCCATCCTCGTATGTCCACACATCCACCTTAACATCCTCATCTCTGCAACTTTCATCTTTTGCTCATGTGCTCGAGTCATAGCCCAACATTCAGCACCATATAACATAGCAGGTCTAACTGCCGTTTTGTAGAACTTCCCTTTAAATTTTAGAGGTACTTTACGATCACATAAGACACCCGATGCTAATCTCCATTTCAACCATCCTGCTTGTATTCTATGTAAGACATCTCTCTCAATTCCTCCATCACTTTGCAAGAACGATCCTAAATACTTAAAGTTCTCGATTTTAGACAACTCATCATCTCCTATCTTAACAATTGTTTCACTACGTCTA
Organism: Boesenbergia rotunda; assembly: GCA_024364735.1. Lineage (NCBI taxonomy): Eukaryota > Viridiplantae > Streptophyta > Magnoliopsida > Zingiberales > Zingiberaceae > Boesenbergia > Boesenbergia rotunda. The sequence continues at coordinate 811,714 of JAGFNQ010001832.1, read as the reverse complement.
GCATTGCTAAACTTAAATTCCATATATTCAGTCTTTACTCTACTAAGCCTAAAACCTTTCATTTCTAGAGTTTCCCGCCAAGATTCTAGTTTAGCATTTACTCCTTCACGTGTCTCATCTATCAAAACAATATCATCTGCAAACAACATGCACCATGGCACTGTATCTTGAATGTGCCTAGTGAGTTCATCCATGATTAGTGTAAAAAGATAGGGACTTAAAGCTGATCCTTGATGTAACCCTATCCTTATTGGAAATGCTTCAGTCAATCCACCTGAAGTCTTCACTCTAGTCGTTACATCTTCATACATATCTTTAATTAGGTCAATATATGTTACGCTAACGCCTCTCTTTTCTAGAATTCTCCATATAATTTCTCTTGGTACCCTATCATAAGCTTTTTCTAAATCAATAAATACCATGTGTAGATCTTTCTTTTGCTCCCGATATTTTTCAATTAATTGCCTAAGAAGATGTATAGCTTCTATTGTCGACCTTCCAGGCATGAACCCAAATTGATTTTCGGTTACCGTGGTCTCCTTCCTCAATCTTTTTTCTATTACTCTTTCCCAAAGTTTCATGGTATGACTCATTAATTTAATACCCCTATAGTTTGCACAATTTTGTATGTCTCCTTTGTTCTTATATAAGGGAACTAGACTACTTACCCTCCATTGATTAGGCATTTTTTTTGTTTTCAATATTAAATTAAATAATTTTGTAAGCCATTCAATACCTTTTTTCCCTAAACATTTCCATACCTCTATTGGGATATCATCCGGTCCCACGGCCTTTCCATTTTGCATCCCTTTCAAAGCTTGTTCTACTTCTGAAGTTTGAATTCTCCGATGAAAATTAAAATTTCTATACTCATTTGAAATACTTAAATTGCCTAAGTCAAGTTGGTCCCCTAAACTTTCATTAAAAAGTTGATGAAAGTAAATCTTCCACCGCTCTTTTATTTCGCTATCATTTACTAGTACTCTATCGCATTCATCTTTAATACATCTTATTTGACTAAGGTCTCTTGTTTTCCTTTCTCTTGCTTTAGCTATTTTATAAATGTCTCTTTCCCCTTCTTTTGTATCTAAATTTTGATATAATCGTTCAAAAGTTTTATTTTTTACTTCATTCACTGCTTTCTTAGCCTCTTTCTTGGCTATTGTATATTTTTTTAAGTTTTCCTCGTTCTTACAAATATATAATTCCTTATAAGCTATTCGTTTTTCTTTCACTTTCTCTTGTACTTTCTCATTCCACCACCAAGATTCCTTCCTTGGTGGTGCATGCCCCTTTGACTCACCGAGTACATCCTTAGCTACTATTTTCAACTTTGATACCATCTTATCCCATGTCGTATTAGAGTCGCTATATATTTCATCTAATGCTTGTATTCCTACCTTCTCCTTCAATATGTTTTGCTTCCCATCCTTTAACTTCCACCACTTAATTCTAGGAGTCGTGTATATTTTTCCTCTATTGATATTATAACTAAGGCGTATATCTAACACTACTAATCTATGTTGGGTAGTTAAGCTTTCTCCAGGGATAACCTTACAATCTTTACAAATCTTCCTATCTCTCTTCCTAACCATAAAATAATCAATTTGTGATTTATTATTCCCACTTTTGAATGTGATCAAGTGTTCTTCTTTTTTCTTAAAAAATGTATTAGCTAGTATAAGGTCATATGCTATCGCAAAATCCAATATAGTTTTTCCTTCTTCATTTCTTGTTCCAAACCCATAACCCCCATGTACTCTCTCATATTCTTCATTTTTCGCTCCGACATGTCCATTTAGATCGCCTCCTATTAAAATCATTTCATTTGGCGGAATGTTTTGTAATACCTCATCTAAATCGCTCCAAAATCTTGATTTAGTTTCTTCATCTAATCCTACTTGAGGTGCATATATGCTAATTACGTTCACAACTTCTTTCGCCACTACTATCTTGAGAGCTATAATTCTATCCCCCTTTCTAACTACACCAACAACTTCATCTTTTAAAGAACTATCTACAAAAATACCCACTCCATTTCTTGTTTTACTCTTTCCTGTATACCATAACTTAAAACCCGAGTTCTCTATCATTTTTGCCTTCTCACCTACCCATTTTGTCTCTTGCACACACAAAATACTAATTTTTCTCCTAATCATTGTATCTACTACCTCCATTGTTTTACCAGTGAGAGTTCCTATATTCCATGTTCCAAATCTGAGACTATTACTTTTCTTATAATGTTTATTCTTAGTCCACCTATGGTGTGAGAACTCTTGCCTATTTAACACTACACCCAAGTTCTCATGGAGATGTAGCGGTCCTTGCCGAGACGTTACAGTCGGACCCTGCAACGCGAACCCTTGCATATTTAGCACTACACCCGGGTTCTGGAGATGTAGCGGTCCTTGCCGAGACGTTACAGTCGGACCCTGCAACGCGTTCCTTCCGGGGAACATCCTAGCATTAGCATAATACTTTAATGGATCCATTCATTGAGTATTTGCCATAGTTTTTTTACGCTGGCTGGCAACCTAACGCAACCCTCCTCCTTTTTTTCACGCTTTATTGCATTAATTGTTTATCCAACAACAATTGGTCCAGCATTGGAGTTCTTTTATTTTTTGGTGTTCAGAGTTTTATAACCATTACCATCTTCTTCTCGTATTACTATTTGTACAAATAATAAGCAATTGAGTTGTTCTATGTTCAAAAAGAGAGGACATAGATATTACATATTTTTCCAACATGCAATTGGAAAAATATGTAATATCTATGTCCTCTCTTTTTGAACATAGAACAACTCAATTGCTTATTATTTGTACAAATAGTAATACGAGAAGAAGATGGTAATGGTTATAAAACTCTGAACACCAAAAATAAAAGAACTCCAATGCTGGACCAATTGTTGTTGGATAAACAATTAATGCAATAAAGCGTGAAGAGAGTATAAATAGCCAACAAAGCTGCTATACCATCAACACTCACCGCTATCAAATGTGAGATGGAAGGACGATAAATAACTGCTTTACGGGGATTTGGAGGTAGATCTGGATCCATCATATCAGCAGCTAGGTTTATATCAATCAGTCCTGACGCTCCACTCTGGTCACTGGAAGCACCATTTTGACACGGCTCCTTTATAGGAGGCTGGTAGGAGGATCCACTGGGTTCCCATTCCAAGCATTGCAGCATTCTGAAAGTGTCCAGAGTAAGTTCTGCAACCTTAACCTGCAAGGATAAATCAAATTACATGTATAAGTTAAGAGACTTTGGGGCCAGCTTGATAACCACATTGCAAGAGTCATGATAGCGCTAACAATTCAATCCAAGAATCAAATGCACCACAAGGTGAGTTCTCACAGAGAAAATCCATGATCATTCTAAGGAAGCATAAAAATCTATTGACCTCATTCCGGTGGTAGCAAGTCAATATAGCATCTTGCAATCTCAACACCCTGGTAGAGTGAAATCTTGCTACATATGGGAAAGAGGTTGGGTGAGCATCAAATAAAACGTTGTATCTCAAAGGCCTTGAAGTTTTAGAAGACGCATCAGCTTTAGAAAATCTGGAAATTTCTTGTGTCACTTGCTTCCATTCTTTGAAGTTCATCGCCTGGGAGTAAAAACAAATTCATTCAAAAAATAGAGAATATACAGAAGTATCTGGTAAAATAACATTAAGAAAAAAATTGGCATATTGTCATAGGGCAAGATCTCCACCATGTTCTTTGCACCTGATTAACCTAATTTATATATTTGATTCACAACCAATATAATGTTCCAAATAAAACCAGTAAAATTAAAATGTACAAGAAGACAAATTCAACCTTGTAAGATTAGTTGTACATAAATTATACCATTTCTATTTCTTCTTCCTGACTCATCAAGGGGTGAAAGGAAAAATGAGGAGCGACGCACACACTAGGGGAGTGAGGGAAACAATCCAATTCCATTATTTAGCCTGACCTGTTTGTCAGTCCTAGACTCCTGTTATAAAAGGAGTGTGTGCAATCCTATGTGGTTCGCTATTCCAACAACTCTAATAAGAACATAAGCAAATCCTTGATGAACAATGTAAAACCTGTGCTTTCTTTCTTCAGTCTTGTCTGTTCTCGATTTATGCCTTCCTCTTCAATTCTTGCTTCTCACTTCTTGCAACACTAGGAGGGGGTGATCAATTTTAGAAATTACATAACATGACCATGAAAACATTCCTAAAAGAGCAAGAAGAACCAAACAAAGATCATCAACTGGAAGGAAAAGCAACTAACAAGCAAAGGGATTAAGGAATCAAAATAATAACCCACTGAAATAGGCAACTATGTGAGTAAGTGCTAGTTTTTATGAAGAACCTCACCCAAGCAATCTTTCACATGAAACTTAAAAGGCACCAATAATGTGTTATTTGCATCACCCTAACAAGACCCTTAGTGAGTTATGTTTCTACAGCATTCTCCCTGAATGATCATGAATAAACTCATGAACAAAGAAGTCAGGTGTGCAGAAAAGACAATTTTTGATCAAATTGATGCTAAATTGACCTATTAGTTTTATTTCTAAAAAAGAAAAACTAATTGAGGACAAAAGATACCAACAATTATGTGAATGTGAAAACTTCTCATTTATGAATTCAAATCAAGCTTTTTGCGAAGCAATATGAAGACTCAATTTCAGAGACTGAGAACTAAAGGACACTGAACCAGCATATTAGATGACTATTTCGATAGGAAAACATTAGTAATTGTCCATGAACACTAAAACTGTTGGTCTACAAAAGAATGTATGAGCAGGAGTTGTCTCGCGCAACTAAAAATTGGGAAGTTGGAATGAAATTGTAAACAAGAATACATTGGAAAGGAGAATAAACAGCATAATAGCCCAACTTAAGTACCGGGAAGGCAGCCTTTGACTCTTCTACCAGAGCCCTAAACCGATCGGCGAGCTGCCTCACCTCATCATCCCGGTTCAACAGCAGTGCCACGATGAGAAACCGCACCAGGAACCTCAGTTCCTTGTACCTCAACCTAAGATCAGGCGCCGTCGCTGGCGCCCTCGCCGTCTCGAAGTATCCCCTGCTCACAATTGCCTCGTAGAACACGTAGGCCTCGAAGAGGAAGCGAACCTCGCTGGTCCTCTGGTACTGCCCGTAGTAGAGCTGCCCGATCCGGGAGGCGACGTCGCCGATCTCCCAGCGCTGGAGCCCGCCCGCGACGAGCTCGCGGCGGCGCTGCTGCTGGAAGTGCCAGAGGAGGGTATAGGCCTTGAAGGACTTGCGGAAGTGGAGGAGGTGGAGCGGCCCGCGGGCGGAAGGCGGCAGGTCTCGGACGCGGGCGAACTTGCGGTCGGCGGCCTCCACCAGTGACCGGAACTCGGAAAGGACTTCGGATGAGGAGGCTCCGTCTATCCCGTCGCCGTCGGCCATGGCAGCGGCGCCTGAGCGAAGGAGGTGAAGTGTTGATCGAAATAGGAGAGCAGGAGAAGAAGAAGAAGAAAAAGAGGCCTTTTTACCGTCGCCGGCGCGACGTCAAAAAAGACACGAGAAAGGCAGCGAATAGGTGGTGGCCCACTCCTCCTCCTCCTCCTCCTGCAGATGCCCTGCAGTCCATCCATTATATAAATGGACGGTGGGCCCGGGCCCCAAGCGACAATCTCATAATATAAAAATATGATTTTTAATTAATTACAATATTTTATTTTATTTTTCTTCTGATTCACTTACCTACTTTTAATTAGAAATTATTTAAAAGGTTCACTCTTTTATTTTTTATTTCAAAACAATTTTTATTTTAATATTATTATAATAATTGTAAGTAAATTTAATATTAGAAAATGATACGCTGACGAAAAATCTCAAGAAAAAGTTCAATGAATGATGTGGAACGTTATATGCAACGATTTTCGATAGGTTTACCATGCCTACAAGGGTATAGTTTAATTCGGGGCAGCAACTGGAGGCCGTCGATAGTGTCCGAACGATAATCGGATATGTGCATGTAAAATGTCACGTCATTCACTTAGCGTTTCATTGAGTTTTTTCATTAAGTATATCAGAGCTCTTTAATATAATATATAAATATGTCTATCCTAATGGATTCATCGATTGTGGCTCTCTTCGCGACTATGCACAACGCGTGCCTGTCCTACCTATCGCCTACCCAACCGCCACTTGATTGCTAGTTGTCCGTCCACTGTCGACTGTCTCCGACCGGCTACCCCAAATCTATACTATAACATGAGAAAAAATTAGCCCCCACGGGCTGGCTCGGTTGGTAAGGCATCTGGCCGTTTGTTCCGGAGGTCTCAGGTTCGAGAGTTGTCAGTCGCATACGGGATAAAAACCTGGTCTGCTAGCTTAAATTCTCTCGACCCCACGCGCCTTATCCGATCAGTAAATCGTGATTTGCCTCCCTCTGGACACCCGTGGGATAGGGACCAGGCGGCCGCTAAGGTGACGATTCCACCTTTTTGTTCCTGTATAAGAAAAAATTGAACTTAAAACAGTCGAAATCTTAATCTCGAATCGATTCGAGGTACCTCAATCGATGAGAATCGATTGAGGTTGAGGTGTCAATCGATTATTAAATTGATTGATACCTCCCAATTTAATCATCAATGGATTGTGAAGTAAGTATGTATGGTACATGATATAAGATGTTCAGTATATTAATTTTGTGTGTATATATATATATATATATATATAATTTTGTTATTTTAGAGATATTTTTTATTTAAATGTTTTTAGTTAATACTATAATATAATTTTCAAACTCAAATGTCAAAATTTGATTTTCATAACCGACAGTCAAAAAAACAAAAAATAAAAAAATGGGCAGCACAAACGAAGTCCGATAACTTCATACGCAGTATATATTGTACGTTTTATTTCGTGGGCTTATGCGCGTTGATCTCCTAATCAATTTAGAGGGTATTTAGCACCTCGATTGTGGCATGTTACAATACCTCGAATTAATTTTTAAATTAAATTGAGACGTAACGTTACAATCAATTTCGGTCAAATTTTAATTATAATTTGGTCAGAATCTAATCCCCTTCTTCCCTGATTCATCTTTTCCTGAATTATAATTTGAGTCGAGCCAGACGAGCACTAAATGGCTTGGAGCGCACAAAGTGTCTCGATCATAAAGTATTTCAATTGAGTCACCAAATAATTAGATGGGTCTGATATCGTACAGTATGTGTGAAAGTGTCACGAAGCTCAGTAGAATATATATATATATATATATTTTAAATAAAATATTAGAATTGATTGATAAATCTTATTTTAATATATATTCCATTCTATTTTTCATTTTCAAAATATTATTAATTTAATACTAATATATTAATTTTAATTAAAATCGATAGAATATACATCAATTAAGTATATCATATGGACTTTAACTAAATTAGAGTAATTTTAATTAAGTTAAGAATATTTTAATATAATTATTATTCATATGTGGTAAGTTTACTTCGTGTTATAATAATTCATCATAAAAAATGATGAAATTTGATTGATAAATCTTATTTTAGAATTTAATGTTGAATTATTGATTAGTTAGCTTGTAAGTCTCGTCAATGAACCATCATGTTTAATTGAATTTATTTATATATATATATATAATCGAGATATATATATAATCTAGATATATCGGACTAATTTTCGTGATGAATGATCTGACAATGAAAATTCTCACCGACCATGTTTCGTCTCACATGTCACCATCACATCATAGCCTAGAGGGTTTTTTTTTTGATTTTTTTTTAATAATTTAGATATTTAATTCTTTTAACTAACTAATTTTGAAGGTGACGAAATCGTCCTATGAAAAATTTTCATTGATGATCAAAATAAATTGAGAATCGCTCACAAAAGTCTATCCAATTAATAAAGCAAAAAAGATGATTTTGCTCATCCCAAGCATCCTTCATTGCCGGCCCTGTAATAAGATAAAGTGTTGGATATTTGGTACTTAAAAATAATTAAGATCAAATATGATTTTGTAAAGAAAAATTGAGATGTCATCAATCGATAAAAGTCAGAATTGACTTAAAAAACGAAATCTACGTTTCGCGTAGATGAATTTAGACTATTAATTTGCTCGAAATCAACAACGGATGAATAAGAAATTAATTTTTAAAGTTAGCCCAAAATTTTCATAAGAGAAAGTAGATGGGGATTAGTCTCACATCTGAAATTTCCGAAGAGATTTATTTCCTTATATGTGTTCCTGTGTTAATGGAATTAAAAAGAAACACAGGTGATCTCTTCTCATAGGCGAGTAGGTGCACGCACCTGCGAGCCCCCCACCCGCCACGCGCCCATGCGACAATGTGTGCTTTGTTGGCGCACTTTGTACTTCTCACATACGCATCGTCGCAAGAAGCATTGAGGAGCTTAAATTTATGCTCCAGGTGATGTGACAAGCTTAAATTTATGCTCCAGGTGATGTGACAGTGTCTACGTGACATTGGAGGAGAGAAATGACTGGACAGCTAGGGCAAACAAATGGCAACCATTGGATCGAAGATGGGTGCTAGATTACAAGTGACGCAATCTGGAGTGTTGATTGTGAAGAGTCACGATCTGACCGTTGGTGAAGAGAGACTTGTTCTGAAACGTCAGATCAAATCTAGCGGTTGATATCAAAGGGAGATCTGAAAGGTTACAACCATTCAGATCTGATGGAGGAGATCAAAGGGACCCTTCAGATCGAACGACACAGATAATCCTAAATCAAAGGTCACACTCACTCACCAAAGGGTATCTCACCTTTTTCCTTGTATAAATAGAGTCCTCTAGATGATGGATTCATTCATTCATTCAATCATCAAAATCATTAGCATTCATCCCATCGTGTGCATCCAGAGTCCGAAAAGCCTATGAGAAGGTTCGCCAGTCTCAAAATTTATAGTGCTGCTATTTCGAGCCATCATCATTATATCTTGGGAAACGAATTGCTGCTATCCGTGAGCACCTGTAGCAAAGCAATATCATTTTACGAAGATAATGTCCAACACTAGCCTCGACGAAATTATATCAGTTTGCATCCTCCCGGCAGCTTACCCGGACGACAACCTCAAACAATATTCTGCAATTATTATAAAATAATTGGCGTCGCCAGGACTCAAACCGAAGATCTTCTGTGTGTTAATCTGATGTGGTAACCAACTATACCACGACCACAAAGTTAAGAGTCTTGCACTCTACAATAAAGTTATTCTGCAAACTGATATGACATTAATCAACGATGTTCCGACCGTCGTTCCGCACAGAGAGAAGCCGGAGAAATTCAAAGGAGCTGACTTCAAACGATAGCAACAAAAGATGTTGTTCTCTTTGACAATGCTAAACCTCGTACGATTTTTGCATGAAGACCCACCAGCCATTAAGGAAGGTGATGCCAACAGCAAGGCTGCATGCGATGCATGGTCGTATGGAGATTTATTGTGCCGCAACTATGTTCTCAACGCATTGGACGACACGTTGTATAACGTATATAGTCCGATGGAGACGACAAAATCTCTATGGAAATTACTAGAGAAGAAATACAAAACCGAAAACGCTGGATTGAAGAAATTCATCGTCAGCCGGTTTCTAGACTTCAAGATGGTGGATTCCAAGAGTGTGACATCTTAAGACCAAGACATGCAACTGATACTGCATGATCTGGATGTCGAAGGCATGAAGCTAAACGAGTCGTTCAAAGTAGCCGTGATAATCGAGAAATTCTCTCCATCGTGGAAGGATTTCAAAAATTACCTCAAACACAAGCAAAAAGAGATGGAACTTGAAGACCTGATCCTGAGGCTCCAAATAGAGGAGGATAATTGAAAATTATTCGACTCTAGAAGAACGAGCGGGCCATCGACGAGATGTCCAACATGGTTGAGCCAAACGCCAAGAAGCCGAAGCAATTCAAGAAGAAGGCTCAAGGCATGAAATTCAATGGCTCATGCTACAACTGCGGAAAGCCAGGACACCTGTCCAAAGATTGTAGACGCCCAAAGAAACCAACCAAGAGTCAAAAGGATGCTACGAACCATGTTGCAACTTTTGATGACAGTCTCCCCGATTTATCGGAACTGAATCTCACTGCGGTCGTGTTTGAAGTCAACACGGTGGTGGACAACCCGAAGCAGTAGTGGATCGATATTGGAGTAACACGTTACATCTATTCGGATAAGACAATGTTCTGCAAGTATACTCCAATAAGTGGAAGAAAGCTCTATATGGGCAATTCCACTACATCGTCGATTGTCGGACTCGGGAAAGTTGTCTTGAAGATGAAATCTGGGAAGGAGTTAACACTCATTGATGTGATCCACGTTCCCAACATCAGGAAGAACCTAGTTTCTGGTTCGACACTTGTTAAGGTCGACTTTAGACTAGTATTCCAATCAAACAACTTTGTACTTACGAAGAATGGTGTATTCGTAGGTAAGGAATATTTAGAACAGAGTCTGTTCAAAATGGTTGTAATGACTGTACACCGTGAATTTGATGGTAATAAAATAAAAGTTTCTAGCTACATTGTCGAGTATTTTAATTTATGGCATGATCGACTTGTGCATGTTAATAATAATACTCTGAAACGTCTCGTCAAATTAAATTTATTACCAAACATTAATGTTGACGAAATGCATAAATGTGAAGTGTGTGTGGAAGCTAAGATGACGAGACTACCTTTTCATTCGGTCGAAAGGTCAACGGCTCATCTAGAATTGATACATAATGATCTATGTGACTTAAAATTCGTGCAAACTAGAGGAGGTATAAAGTATTTTATTACTTTTATCCATGACTGCACGAGGTTCTGTTATGTCTTTCTTTTAAGAAGTAAAAATGAAGCCTTAGAGGCTTTCAGAACCTATAAAACAGAAGTTGATAATCAACTTGATAAACGAATTAAAATAATTCGTAGCGATAGAGGTGGAGAATACGGTGCATCATTTGATGAGTTTTGTTCAGAATCTGGCATTATTCATCAGACAACAGCGTCATACTCACCTCAATCAAATGGTGTTGCCGAACGTAAAAATCGGGCACCAAAGAAAATGATGAATGTCTTGTTGATAAATTTAGGTTTACCCTAAAACTTGTGGGGGGAAGCTATATTATCGGCAAATCACATTCTCAATAAAATCCCTCACAAGAAAAGTGATAAAACGCTATACGCACTATAGAAAGGCCGAGAATCATCGTACAAATACTCGAAAGTGTGGGGTGCTTGGCAAAGGTCGAAGTACCCAAGCCAAAGCAAGTAAAGATCGGACCTAAAACATTCGATGCGATATTTGTCTAATATGCCCATAACAGTAGTGCATATCGTTTCATAGATCACAAGTCAGACATTCAAGATATTCATGTGGGAACAATCATAGAATCTCAGAATGCAACATTCTTTGAAAATGTATTTCCAAATAAGAAGGGAAACGTTCAAAGTAATTACAACGGAAGTTCTAACGTACAAGACGCTTCAGAACTTAGTTATCATAAAAGAACTATTGACGATCAAAGCTCAGAGCCACGTCGGAGAAAGCGGGCTAGAGTTGAGAAATCGTTCGGGCCATACTTCATGACTTTTATGTCGGAAATGGACCCAAGAATATTAAATGAAGCTCTCTCTAGTCCCAACGTCCCATTATGATAAGAGACTGTCAATAATGAAATCGAGTCTATCATGATAATCATACTTGGGAATTAGTGGACCTTCCTACTGGTACTAAACCATTAGGTTGTAAGTGGATACTAAAATGCAAGTATAAAGCTGATGGATCGATTGACAAGTATAAGGCTAGACTTGTGGCCAAAGGGTTCAAGCAAAAGGAAAGTCTTGACTACTTCGATACCTACTCACCTGTGATAAGGATTACGTCTATACGAGTGTTGATAGCCATCGTAACATTGTATGACATTGAAATACATTAAATAGATATTAAGACTGCATTCTTAAATGGTGAGTTGGAAGAAGAAATCTACATGGAGCAACCCGAGGGGTTCATAGCTCCAGGAAAAGAGGAAAAGGTGTGTCTACTAGTTAGGTTGTTATACGGACTTAAACAAGCGCCTAAACAATAACACGAAAAATTTGACAAAATAATGTTGTTAAACAAATTCAAAATAAATGAATGTGACAAATACATTTATGTCAAAACCACACCTAAAAGTTATGTAATCGTGTGTCTATACGTAGACGACATGCTTATAATGGGCAGTAATCATGAGATAATCATGAGTACAAAGAGAATGTTGACCAACAATTTCGATATGAAAAATATGGGTCGAGCAGATATTATATTGGGAATTAAAATTCTCAGGATATCTGATGGGATAGTTCTGACACAATCCAACTATGTAGAATCGATATCGAAAAAGTTCAATGCATACGATCTCGCTACAGTGAAAACATCTATGGATATAAGTCAACACTTAGCGAAAAATCATGGTGAACCCATATCACAATTGGAATATTCTCGGATAATAGGCAGCTTGATGTATCTCACAAACTGCACACGTCCAGATATTGCCTGTGCGGTCAACAAGCTGAGTCGTTTTACGAGTAATCCAAACGACACCCATTGGAAAGTACTGATGCGAGTTCTTAGATATTTGAAATATACTATGGACTACGGATTACATTATGAAAGATATCCTACTGTCTTAAAGGAATACTGTGATGCTAATTGGATATCAGATACAAAAAACTCTAAATCCACTAGTGGATATGTATTCACGATCGGTGGGGGAGCGGTATCTTGGAAGTCCACTAAGCAAACCTGCATTGCTCGGTCAACTATGGAATCCAAGTTTATAGCACTAGACAAAGCAGCTGAGGATGTTGAATGGCTGCGGAACTTCTTAGAAGATATTCTGAGCTGGACGAAACCTGTGTCCGTCATACTTATACACTGTGGTAGACAATCAACGATTGGAAGAGCACAGAGTAGTTTGTATAATGGTAAGTCACGACATATACGTCGTAGACATAATACCATTAGGTAGTTGATCTTGAATGGAGTAATTGCAATCGAATATGTTAAGTTCAATGATAATTTGGCAAATCCCCTTACGAATGGGCTAAATTGAGATCAAGTATACTGCTCATCAAGAATAATGTGATTAAAAATCTACAACTAAAACGACTGTAGCGGTAACCCACCCTTGTTGACTGGAGATCCCAAGATTTTGGTTCAATGGGATAACGAAGTTACAGAAGTTGTGTTATAGCATACGAGATATATTATCTCTATCCCAGTCCTAGGATGAATATGTGTTGTCCGACCATTGTAGTGAGGTTAAGCTTATGCTTTTAATGACTTCTATACCTTTATAAGGTGGAGTATGATGGGATACTCTTGATAGAAGTGTCACCTATATGAGTGTGAAGACAGGTCGCTTCAATGAAACACTCATGAATTCAAGATGGTATCCATGGCCAAAATAGAACCAACCATGAGAACCAAAAGTAGGTGAGATAAGTCCCTGTGTAGGTGTTATTGTCTTAGTATACACAAACAGCTGAATAGTTCAAGACATCACGTTCACCGCGCAGCCTAATATGCTCGATAACATTCCACTATGGAAGGTTCAAATTCACAAGCTTCCTCTCCCGATGCATTGACTTATCGATTGGACTCTTATAAAGAGTCAGCATGCATAATGCATTAATTTCCATTCATGTGAGAGATTGTTGGATATTTGGTGCTTAAAATAACTAAGACCAAATACAATTTTGCAAAGAAAAATTGAGGTGTCATCAATCGATGAAAGTCAAAATTGACTTCAAAAACGAAATCTACATTTCACGTAGATGAATTTAGATTATTAATTTGCTCAAAACCGATTATGGGTGAATGAGAAATTAATTATTTAAAGTTAGCCTAAAATTTTCATAAAAGGAAGTAGATGGGGATTAGTCTCACATCTGAAATTTCCAAAGGGATTTACTTCTTTGTATGTATTCCTGTGTTGATGGAATTAAAAAGAAACACAGGTAGTCGCTTCTCACAGGTGAGCAAGTGCTCGTACCTGCGAGCTCGCCATGCACGCACGTGCACACGTGCGCAATGGACGTTTTGTTGGTGCACTTTACACGTCACACGTACGCATCGTCACGAGGAGCATTGAGGAGCTTAAATTTATGCTCCAAATGACGTGACACTCGAGTGATGTGGCAGTGCCTACGTGACACTCGGGTGATGTGGCATATGATGTGGCAGTGCCTGCATGACACTCAGATAGGAGGAGAGAAATGATTGAACTGTTGACTGGGCAAACAAATGACAACCGTTGAATAGAAGATGGGTGCTGGATCGCAAGTGACGCGATTTGGAGCGTTGATCGTGAAGAGTCACAATATGCCCGTTGGTGAAGAGAGACTTGATCTGAAGCTTTAGATTAAATTTGGCGGCTGAGATCAAAGAGAGATCTGAAAGGTTACAAGCATTCAGATCTGATGGATGAGATCAAAGGGTTATCTGAAGGGTTACAACCCTTCAGATCGAACGACCCAGATTAATCCTAAACCAAAGGTCACGCTCACTCACCAAAGGATACATCACCTCTTCCCTTGTATAAATAGAGTCCTCTATATGATGAATTCATTCATTCATTCAATCATCAAAGTCATTAGCATTCATCCCATCGTGTGTATCTAGAGTCCGAAAAGCCTACGAGAAGATTCGCTAGTCTTGAAATTTATAGTGTTGCTATTTTGAGACTTCGTCGTTGTATCTTGGGAAATAAATTGCTGCTATCCGTGAGCACCTATAGTGGAGCAATATCATTTTACGGAGATAGTGTTCAATGCTAGCCTCGACGAAATTATATCAGTTTGTATCCTCCCGGCAGCTTACCCGGACGACACCCTCAAACATAAAGTGAAAAAAATTACAATATGTAGTGGCCTCTTAGGTGAGATGACATTTAATCTTTGGGGAATGAATCCGGCCGTGGGAATCGACCCACACCAATTAAATAATTCTGTCACTCAAGTACCAACTCGACTATATTAAATAGAGGCTCATTCAAATAGCTAGTATTCTTAGGATTGTCGTCTCATTGGAGAAAAATTCTTATCTTGAATTCAAATGATGTATGATTAAACGCTTAAATAGTATAATCGCAGCACCGTAGCTCCAGGCGGGCTTTTATTGAATCTTAAAAAATGATGAGCTAAGTAACATAGAACCTAGGGTGACCAGCCCGACCCACGAAAGTTTTCCACCGGGCGGTAGGGTAATCGGGAAGCACTCGTGACGAGTGGCTCAGAAACCTAACATCCAGTAGTTACACACTCCAGTTGGAGGAAAAATTTCTATAAAATAGGTCATAACTGGGATCAAACCGTGGATGTCTAGATAATAACTTGGAATCTAGGTAATTGAATTGAGCCAAGTCGAACAGTAAGAGGCTCGAGTTTGGGCTCGGTTCGCTATCTCTAAGCTCGAGCTTGGCTCGAGTTCGATTTGAGCTTTAGTTCTCGAGCTCGGCTCACAATAAAATTAAATAGCTTGAACTAGGCTCGATAAAAACTCATTTAAAAATTAAACCAGCTTAGTCTAAACTCGCTTAAGATAATTAACTATAATAATAAATAATATATTATAATTAGCTATAATAATTAATAATATATTATTATACTTATTATTTATGTGATATTTACTTTTACATATCAATATAATAAGATAAACGAGTCTCTTAATGACCATGTTGGTGAGTCTTTTAATGAATACGTTCATGAGTCTCTAAAGGAACATGTTCGCGAGCTCACGAATCAAATATTGCTAAGCTCGAGCTCAGCTCGTTAACTTAATCAAACAAACTCGAACAAGTTTGGAATCGAGATCCGAATTGCTCACGAGTGGCTTGGCTTATTTATACCCTTATTGGAATCCTTCCACTACACCATAACCCGGGGCAGACTTTTATTGATTTTTTTTTTAAATGATTAACCAGGTAGGTAACGTTGAATCTGAGACGACCGACCTGGCCCCACGAAAATTTTCACCCAGCAGAGTAAATCGAGGATGTGTACCTGGAGACCCATCCAGATAATTAACATTCTTAGATTCACTACTCATCAAGAAAAAAATCGATAATACATAATTGAGTTTGGAATTTTAAATATTGTTATTAAAGAATTTAATAATAACACCCTACTCTCGGAGCGGCTTTTATTGAATTTATGTATTCTTGTAAAGGAGTTTGATTATGGTGATTAGGACAACTCAAAGACAATTAAAT
This sequence comes from Boesenbergia rotunda, assembly GCA_024364735.1. Classification (NCBI taxonomy): domain Eukaryota; kingdom Viridiplantae; phylum Streptophyta; class Magnoliopsida; order Zingiberales; family Zingiberaceae; genus Boesenbergia; species Boesenbergia rotunda. The sequence goes on along the minus strand of JAGFNQ010001832.1, from coordinate 795,462 downwards.
ACAATTAATTTGGTGGTTAATAAGTACAAATTAAGAGTTTGGAAGTCGATGGTTGTTGTTTAATGGGACAAAATATAAGAAAAAAAAATATTTTTGGATATTAATCGAATCACAATGACAAATTAGAGAGGACGAGCCATGCGATGCATTGGCCCACTAAATAATTGAGATTTCAATTTTTTATTATTAAAAATTTTTTTAAAAAATAATGTTAATAGTTTATTTAAATACTTAAATTTTTAAATAGTAGTTGAACTGACCATGAATTATATATGGTCACCTAATCGGACACTCACCTAGGCCTAGGCTACAAATTCACGATCAAAGAGTTTATGAAATTATGTGCTAACTGTTGAATCTGGGATGGCAAGAGAGGGGAGTGTGAATAGTCATCCACTTAAACTTTTGGCTTCTTTTGATTCTTTCTGCACTTAGGTTAGCAACGGAAGAAAAACAGAACAGAAAAAACACAAGTAGAAAACAAACCAGATGCTAACAGAAGGATTTACAAGGCTCGGGGATAACTTGCCCCTACTCCTTGGCGTTCCCGTGTGGTGAGCGATCCCTTGATCGTCGACAGATCAAGCTCAGGAACTCCGGATAAGAAAAATTCATTCTCGGTGGAGTAACCTCCCCACAAACAATCTCAGAAAGATATCAAAGTAGGCACAGAGACTTGAGAAAAAGCTTACAGATCAATCTTAAGCGAAAGCACAGAAAGCACGAAGAAGAAACTTCACACAGAGCACAACACAGCACAACCCTAACGCAAGAACATTCACTCAGCTCTTTGTTCTTGTTGTGTCTGACTGATTTCCCCAATTTTTGTCTCTGCTTCGCCAGCCTCCTCTTAAGCCTTCCTTCGGCTCATCACCAGGCTTCGTCAGCTACTGACCCATGGCTTCGTCACCCATTGACCTACTGACCTCCTCTAGCTCTCAGTTCACTGAAGACATCTTCAGCTGAAGCCTCAAGTCGCCAGCCAAGCCGTTGAAACCTACAAACAGATAACAAATAAACCTGCCGTAGCGAAAGTCACCATTGACCCTCCTTCTTAGCTTGTATCGTCTCTATATCATCTGCACACTCAACAGACTGATTAGCGAAGCAAATCAAAACATATCAGAAGGAAATCAGCAGGAAATCAGAAGCAATCACAGTAATTCAAATTAAAGTTCTGAGGAGCTGATCGGTCACCCTGACTGATCAGACTTCTCCTGACCGATCAGACCCCATTTTGATCGATCCAGGGAAGTTCTAATCGGTTTCACTGACCGATCAGAGTCCAGAGATCGGTCACCAGACCGATCCACCAGCTCACTGGGATTTCAGATCAAAACCACCCTGACCTTTCAAGCCACAACCACCTGATCGGGCACTTGACCGATCAGGTCAAGGCCTAATCGGTCAAGCTGACCGATCAGGCTAGAGCCTGACCGATCAGGCTCCTGCTTGATCAGTCCAGGCATGGCTTGATCGGTCACACTGACCGATCAGAGTCTTCACAAAATGTTCTGATCATCTATGCTGATCGGTCAACTGACCGATCAGCCAACATTCTGTGACCACACAGAATGTTTCTGATCTATTTCTGATCGGTCACCAGACCGATCAGACATCCTGGATCGGTCACCAGACTGATCTACTATCAAGAGAGTTCGTGCCAACTCCCTGATCGGACTTCAGACCGATCTACAACCGAGAGAGTTCGTGCCAACTCCCTGAACGAACTTCAGACCAATCCAGCTCCGATCATTTCGACCCTGAGTCGAGAGAATAGGCTCCCTTGCCCTCTCTGACTGAGTCCACTTAATGCTCAGTCCCTCGGACCAAGACTTCATACCCAGCTTCACTAACCGGGACTTCCTTCACCTAGCTTCACTCACTAGGACCCGGCTTCACTCATCAGGATTTCCTTCACCTAGCTTCACTTGCTAGGACCCAACTTCACTCACCAGGATTTCCTTCACCTAGCTTCACTCACTAGGACCCGGCTTCACTCACCAGGATTTTCTCCACCTAGCTTCACTTGCTAGGACCCGGCTTCACTCACCAAGATTTTCTTCACTTAGCTTCACTTGCTAGGACCCGACTTCACTCACCGGGACTTCGTGCCCAGCTTCACTCACCGGGACTTCCGATCTCACTCAACCAAATTTAAATCGGTGTCAACACCAAAACAACAATCAGGTCAGACTGTATCAACACTAACAATTTAACTTGTCAAAATATCAACATCGCCAGATCAAGTTACGAATTACAATCGTGTGCGGTATAAAAGATGATAATGTTCATCCAAAACGTCCTTTTATGACCCGTTACCAAGCTTGTACAATAATACTAAATTATGATACCGAATAATGGGAAAATCTTCTTTCCTAAGAGAATAAACCCTAAGAGATTTGAATTTTACTTCCATATTGCGATTTTATCACTCAAGTATCAACTTGATATGCCCGTGGATATGAGTTATAATTTATAATCACGATCACTGGTTGAGTAGTCATCGAAATCGCGATTAGACGGTCGAACCTATAAAATTGTTATAGAAAGTGAATATCGAAAGTTAGTTCTTCTTTTGTGACTAGGGTGATGCAATAAAAATCTACCTTGCATCACGGGGCGATGATGCGGCGGCATAAACCTACCACGCATCATAGAGAAATGATATTGAAGCTTTCTCCTCATGACATATTTGACTCTGCAAAAAATAACAAACATTAAAGAACTCACCCTGAGTTATCCGACGAGGTCCCTTCGATATCTAAGACATCATGGAGCCTCAAATAATATAATAAAAAGAAGAAATGTGAAGAAATTAGTAGATCAAATAGTAATGAATCCCTTTTGGGGAATAACATCAGCTCCTTTGTATACGAAGATAAATCTAAAGGAGCACCTCTTTATAATCGACACGGTAATTCCCGCGTCAAACTGTCATCTGCATCCAGACTCGAGATCACAACCCGTTCAAACTTGAGGTGCTTAGGCGCTTGGTACTCGGACGCCCCAAGTAGGCATTTGGCAGGTTGAGAGGTTCAACAAGTAGTAGCTTGTGCTTGGGAAGTTATAGTAATTGGGGTGCAAAAACTATCAGCCGTTATCGAAGACTAACTTGTGTGGTATCCCATAGCAACATAAGATGTTTTGCCAAAGGAATTTTATAACTGCCCCCTCGGTGATCCGCGCCAACACCTCAGCCTCCACCCACTTAGAGAAGTAGTCAACCGCCACCAACAAGAACTTTTTTTGAGCGGGCGCGGTAGGGAAGGGAAGGGCCTTACAATGTATATTCCCCATTGGTCAAAGGGGCAAGACACCGTGGAAGCCTTCGTTACCTCGGTCAGCTAGTAAGACATGCTCTAATACTTTTGGCAGGACAAGCAGGTGGTGACCAACTAATCGGCATCTTTCTGTAGCATTGGCCATAAGTAGCCTGCGAGCAAAACTCTCCGGGCCACTGACCGGCCACCTGCATAGCTACCACAATATCCCAAATGCACCTCCCTTAACATATACTCTGCGTCTTCTTCTCCCAAACATCTAAAGCGCGCTTGTATAGGGTGTCACTGATCAGAGTGAACCGGGCGGCCCTCTTGGGCAGCAGCTTGGCCTGCTTCGAGTCAGCCGGGAGGCTTTCTTGCGACAGATAGAAAATAACTCCAAGTCGGCCTATTGCTCAATCTAGGTGATGAGCATGGTCTAGGCTATGAGTTGAACCAATGTCCATGTGGCAACTGCCCCAGCCAGCTTGGTCAACTCATCTGCCTTTGATTGCTCTCTCTCGGGATTTGGCGCAACTCCACCTCTTGAAACCCCGCCTTTAGTTACTCATATGCATTCACATAGGCTTGTAGACACTCATTGTTCACCTCAAACCAACCGGCCAGCTGTTGCGTGGCCAACTGCAATTCCGAATGGAGGATAACCCTAGAAGCTTCTACATGTCTAGCTGCTTGTAGACCGATGATAAGGGCTTTGTACTCTGCCTCGTTGTTAGTGGCTCGATATTCCAGCCGGATAAACAGCTGGAGATAGTCTTCTTTTGGGGATAATATAAGGATCCCCAGACCACTTCTCTACTGGGTTGAGGAACCATCCACGTAGATTTTTCACACTCCTTCGGTTTCTTCGATGTATAACTTGCTAAGGAAGTCCGTGAGTGCTTGATCTTTAATGGCTGACCAGGGTTGATACTGTATATCGTACTCACTCAGCTCAGTTGTCCACCTGATCATCCGACCGGATGCTTCCGGGTTGATTAATACCCATCCTAGGGTACTATTGGTAAGCATTATAATCGGGTGAGCGAGGAAATAGAGTCAAAGACGTCGAGCAACTAAGACAATAACATAGGCCAATTTCAAGAGCGCGCTGTAATGACACTCGGTATTTTTCAAAAAGTGTCCAAAAAAGTATATCGGTTGCTACTAGGCTTCTCTTCGCTTCACCAGTACAACACTCACCGCCTCTTGCATAGCTGACAACTACACATATAAAACTTCCCCCTCCTCTGGCTTGGCTAGCACTGGTAGTCCGACTAGATAGGTTTTCAGCTCTTCAAACGTCTTATCGCACTCGGCATCTCACTGGAACTTGATGTCTCAGCGCTTGAAGAAGGGAAGACTCTGATCTACTGAGCTGGAGATGAACCGTGATAGCACAGTGATTCTACCAGTTAGTCGTTGGGCTTCCTTCAGGCTTTGTGGGGCGGGCATGTTGAGCAGGGCCTTCACTTTGCTGGGGTTAGCCTCGATACCCTGTTCAGTAACGATATACCCCAAGAATTTTCCGCTTCTGGCCTCGAAGAGGCACTTAGCCGAGTTTAACTTCAGACCGTATCTTCTTAGAGTGTTGCATGTCTCCTCAATGTCGCCTTTGAGGTTGTCTGACCGAGCCGACTTGATGAGGATATCATCAACATATACATCAATGTTCCGTCCAATCTACTCTCGGAAAACCTTGTTCATCATCCTCTGATACGTGGCCCCATAATTTTTTAGTCCTAATGGTTTCACTGTGTAACAATACGTACCGTCAGCGGTGATGAAACTGACTTTCTCTTGGTCGGCCAACGCCAGTGGGACTTGATGGTATCCCTGGTATGCATCCAACATGCAGATCAGTTCATTGTCGACAATAGAGTTCACCATCTGGTCGACGGGGCAAAGGGTATCAATCTTTCGGACAAGCTTAGTTGAGGTTGCGGAAGTCAATACAGACGTGTCATTTGTTGTCCGGCTTGAAAACTAATACAGTGTTGGTCAGCCAAGCCGAAAACTGAACCTCCCGAATATGCCCAACCTCCAAGTGTTTCTCCGCTTCCGCTCGAATGATTTTATTATGCTCAAGGCTAAAGTCCCTCTTACATTGCTTCACGGGCCGAGCATTAGGATAGACGTGCAACCGGTGCTCCATGACTTCCGGTCGGATGCCCTTTAAATCTCTAGCCGACCATGCAAATACATCCTGATTTTGAGTCAGACAGCTTACTAATTGCTACCTCAGCCCGGTGGGAAGGCCAGAGGCTATTTTTATCTTGACCTCTTCTCGATCAAGGAAAAATTGAATCTTCTCCTTGTCTTCTTGTGGCTCGGGCCAAGGTGATGGCTGCACCATGTTGTAGCTGGCGGGCGGTGCCCTAAATACTTTTCGAACCTCTGTCCAAACATCATCCACATAGGACTGCCTAGCTACTCTCTGATCCCCTCTGGCCTCGCCCACCCCGTCTCCTACAGGGAACTTGACCTTGAGGTAGAAGGTGGAGACAACCGCCCGGAACTCATTGAGGGCAGGTCGACCCAGTATTGCGTTATAAACGTACAGAGTGTCCACGATCAGAAAGGTGGACCACCGAGTCTTTTTCAATGGTTCCTCCCCCCCCCCCAAAGAGATGGCCAGCTTGATTTGACCGATTGACTGGACTTCATTACTTGTGAACCCGAATAGAGGAGTGGCCACCGGTTGTAATTTAGCATTGTCGAACTACAATTGGTCAAACGCCCTTTGTAGAGGATGTTGATCAAGCTACCGGTGTTAACTATAGTTTAATGGACTTGGTAGTTGGCTATCACCATCGACACGACGACAGCGTCATTGTGGGGAAATTTCAAACCCTGCAAATCTTGAGGTATAAAACTGATCTGTGGGCCTTGGGCTTGGGCGAAGATGGTCCCGACCTGATGAATCTCCAGCCGATGCGCATGGGATTTATTTACTCTATTGGAGTCGCTGTAGTGGGCCCCCGGAAATGACATTCACGTCTCCCTGTTCGGCATTCTTTTGGTTAGCCTGCTCCTCATTCGTCTTCGCGTGGCTCAGGTTGATCGGCCAGTCACAGCAATTGCCGAGTTGCATGGGCTCCTCTGGGAGTTGCTCCTTGTGTCCCATCTAGCTATCCCCTTGGACCTAGAGTGTTGCAAGGGGTCTTCCGAGCTACTCCTCAAGCATTGGGAGTCTTTCCTCATCCGACCTACCGGCAGTCTTGCATATCGTGGGTGTTGCTTTGGTGGAATGAGTAGTAGGGCTTCCATCTGGTCGGGCCGCATCCTTGGGCTACTTGCTGTACCTGTCAGTGCTCTATCCCGAGCCTATTGATAGCGAAATGAGGGTTGCAAATAGGCCCTCCTGGAAGGGTGGCCTTTTGGGCCAGAGGAAGGACTGGAGTTGGACTTGCCTCCTTCCACCGAGTGACCTGTGCTTACTTGACGGCTTTCCCAGAAGGATGTCAAAACTTTGAAACTCTTGGGCAACTTTTTATCAGCGAACGGAAGAATTCCCCATCTTGTAGTCCCTGGGAGAAGGCACTGATCATGACCTCCAGGGTGGCGGTTGGCACATCGATTGCCACCTGATTGAATCTTTTGATATAGGCCCTCAGGGACTCCTTCGGGCCCTGCTTCAGGGCAAAAAGGTTGAGGCTCGTCTTGGGATGTTTCCAGCTGCTCACGAAGTGTTGTAGGAAGAACCTTCTAAAATCTTTGAAACTTCATATGAACTCGCTCAGGAGCAGGTCAAACCATCGCTGGGCGGGACCAGACAGGGTGGTTAAGAGCGTCTGACATTTGATGTCGAATGTAGCAGGGCAACGTTCTCAAACTTGGCCAAGTGCTCCTCGAGGTCAATGACTCCCCCATACTCCAAAATAGCCTGAAGTCAGAAATGCTTAGGCATGGGATGTGACAAGAGAAAGGAAGACCCGACCTGTCTGGCGACGTCTGATCGGCAATGACTTTCCCTTGGCCAAGTTACAAGGCACCGTGTGGCTAGAGGAGGAGATCTGCATATGATCCGACTGACCCTCATCTTCCTTGGGCGAAAGAAGGCTTGGGGAAGTATGCGCTCCCGCTCGGGTGCGTGGCGGCTTCTAGCTCGATGGCGCCGCGGCTACCGAGGTGGTCGAAAGACTGACGGTGGGGGCACCACTCAGAGGTTGTTGTTGCGCCAACTTCTGGGCCTTAGCGGCGACCAGTAGCTCGAAGTCTTCTTGCGAGATAGTGATAGTCATTTTATTGGAGTCTCCCATCTTCGTCTTCCGATCAGGCGAAAGTTTTCACAGACGGCGCCAAATTTGATCCTGACGGCAAGCGAGGAGGGCGACCAACTGATGACGTGGCGGAGAAGTTGACTGAAGACTGACTGCTGACCCGTCGACTGATGGAGAAGTTGGTTGAAGACTGATTGCTGACCCGCTGACTGGACAATTGGGAGAATCCGCTGGACACTCTGGAGGGGCGGTGAATACCCATGCCCTGTGAAAGAAAGACTGTTAGAGGCTGGCCAGAGGGTCCCCGCCACAGACACTTCGACGATCAAGTCAGGACCACGACGAAGAGAGAACGAGAGTGGAAATAATAATAAAAAAAACTGTATAGCATACCTGCACGTGAAGAAATGGAGACCCTTATATAGGTGAGGGCGGCAAACTGAAACCTGACAAAGTATCCTGTCAGTCTTAAATACACAGATTCAAGGACGAGATACATTAGCCGAAAAGGGGGCACGTCTATCACCCTAATGACCGGTTGGCAAACTATATCTTCTGTACGTTAGCCAAAAAGGGGGCACGTGTGCTGTCTTTAAACCGTTCTTCCGTACGGGATTTTCGACGGCTAACTGGTCGGCCCTACGCCCCCTAATGGGTCCCCAACCGATGAGCCAGTGGGCCAGGCCCTTTTAGGAGTGGTGGGGTCCTCTTAGGGCTCCTTCAAGGGAAAAGCGTGTTGTCTGGTTGGTCGGACAAAGTTGCCCGGTCGAGCAAAGACCCGACCAACCAACAGGTCGGGTGAGCCGATCGCCGAAAATTCAACAAAAACCCCACTCTCCTACCACGCGTGACCCGATCGGCTACCGAGCCGACTCTCCGCTTGGCCCACTCACCGCCAATCGCCCGGAGTCTTCTCCGACAGTTGCTCTGGTCTCTCCTTCGAAGCCTGGTCGTCTCGCCGAGAGGGAGGGGCCAGTCAACGAGGGTTTAACATCCGTTCGGATCAAGGACATCACGCACCCTTACGAATAAGGGTAGGATCGAATTAACCCGGAAACACCACCCGCCCAAACCCAGGCTCCTAGAGCGCCACCCGACCAGGCTGACTCAAATGTCTCTCGACTACGTAAAGAAAAGGGAAAGACAAGAAAATGACGTCGTTGCGAGTTCTCCTTAGACGTTGTCGACTCGTCGAAGAGTTTGCTAGCCCCTTACTTTCAGTAAATTACAAATATAGGGCGTTGTTTTTTTTATAAAATACTCCCTAAATTTTGAATATTCATAATTAATAGATTAAAAAAATAAGAAGAAGAAGAAAGAGTTCTTTCAAGTCTCGCTTTTTGATCTCTTTATTGTTGCTGCTTCGCCATCACTCCACAGCTCATTCTCGAGGAGAGAGAGAGAGGGGCGGAGGAAGGGGCGAAGGAGCTATGGATCGGAATCCGCCGGTGAGGAAGTTGCGGACCTCCACGGCGGATCTGCTCACTTGGTCGGAGCCGCCGCTTCCGGCGGCCGACCAGGCGACGCCGCCATCCCGACGAACGATCAAGGTAATGTATTCCGAGAAATGCCCTAATTTTGGCTCCTCAAGCTTAAGATCGCGTCTCCTGGCAGCCCGCAGGCGGCATTAGCCCCGTGATGTTCGGAGCGCAGTTGTCTGCAGAAGAGGCTGAGAGCTTGAGCAAGAGGTAAGGAATGGCTGATATAGTGACGTCTTTTTTCTCCTTTTTTAGGTTTATTTGTGATCTTGTTTTCGCCTCTCACTCACTTTGATTTGAGTTCCACGGTGAGAAAATTGTTGTTTTGTTTTCCACCCATTATCAACTTCCTTGATATAATAAGAAAGGGTTTTTTCTTAACAGTAGGAAGCATGTAGCAGTGTAGTAGTTCCGAATGTTGCTGATCTCCTTGCTTTACAATCCATAGCTTCATTTTCTCCTTTTTCCTCCAGTTCTTGTGTTTTTTCTATTTTATTTATCATTTTTTCTAAAATTTTCTTCTTAACTTTTGATGACGAATAGAAAGCATCTTGTAGGAGCTAGTATTAAATGGATATCGAGTCTCTAAGATTTCTCATAGTTATTGCACGAAAACAAAATGGTCTTGTAAAAGGAATTAGTGTTTGATTCCCGTAGTGAGATAAAGTACTAGTTTAATTGTTTGTAGGTTTGCATAAGAAACTAACTTTCTATGACCTGAAAGATTAAACACAAAATTCAAAAAGTGAAAAGAACATGGTAGACAAACCTGAAAGAGTCAGCCAGACAATAGTTTAGTTTGTTGTATTTGCATGAACAAATTAATATCTAAGGACCAGAAGAATAAACCATGATCCTTGTCTAGCATTTTGCATAAAACAAAAGTATTCTGCCACAAACTCATTGACTTTACATTTCTTTGATTAAAGTGTTGAAAAGCAAGTATCCATTTTGATGAAAAGTAGAAATATCAAATTGTTATCTCAAAAAGGAATTTCAACTTGTAATTGGTAAAAAAAGAAGGCGCATGTTACAACTTACAAGTTATCAAACTTAATTCTGGCGTGGAGCTATATCTGTGTTTTGTATTCTTTCTTGTTATCCTGTGGCGTACCCTTTATTGTTTGGTATAAAAATTTCAGAAAGTTTTGTTATGATATTTCAGAACATCAATTAGCTTTTCGTTTTCAATTTATATATCTCTTGTTTTCTTATCGATTTCCTTGCAAGCTTATATATATTATATTTTGTAGAAAACCTTGTTCAAGTTCAAAACTGAGGGAGATGACTGGAAGTGGTATCTTTGTAGCAGATGGTGAGAATGAGATGACAGAATCTGGTAATGCTGCTTCAAATTCAAATAATAAGACAAGTATAAGAATTCAGGTAACTATTTCTGAATTACATTTGGCCTTAGCATTAATTTATATTCTCCCTATTGAAGTTTTTAGTCCTTTTAATCACTAGACTGACCACAAAATAATCTACCAATATGCAGAATATAGTCATTTATGAGAAGATAATATTAATGTTACAAGAAAATTAGCAATATATGCATCTTCAAATGTTTTTATGTTGTTATCGGCTTTATTTTGTAAATCTGTTAAATTGCTCGTGTGTCTATCAGCAAGCAGTTAGTGCAATTAGCCAGATCTCATTTGGCGCTGAAGAAACAGTTTCTCCCAAGAAACCAACCTCAATTGCCGAGGTAGCGAAGCAACAAGAACTAAGTGGGACAGCTGAAAATGAATTAGATGCTCAAGTTAAAAAGCAGCTCTCTCAAGCCAAGTCCAAAGAGCTTAGTGGACATGACATATTTGGTCCTCCACCTGTGGTTCCAGTCAGGCCGTTAGCTGCAAGGAACTTGGAACTAAGGGGTACCTTGAATTTTGTCTTGCCACAACCTCAAAGTACACATACATCAGTACAAGTAACTAAGGTGAGTGAGAGCTGATAATTGAGTAAAAAAGCAGCTCTCAACTTCTTTACATCACTTCATCATGTTCATTTGCTACATATTATCTAAGCTTCATGCCAGTTCTTTCTCACTAGAAAGCAATTCAGTGAAGAGTCCTATAATTGGATAAAAAAAAGGCCGTTTACATGCGACTAATTTCCATGGAATTTACTTTTTAGCAGCTTAAATATACATATGAAAAATGTCTTGTTCGACCTCTAGCAAATTTCAAGGAATTGGAATTAAAATTCATTTTGTTGTTTGCTTGAAACACTAAATGGAAACTCATCTCTTTTATTCTGGCTATTTGTCCCTGTTATTTGCTATCTGTAGCCACCTGGCAGCACCAGTGATATCACGCCAAATGAGGAAACTTTTGCCAAGACAACACCGATGATCCACACTCAGAAGTTTCAAGAACTAACAGGCAATGACATATTCAGGGAAGATGCAGCGCCAGGGTCAGCTGAGAAACCACTGAGCATGGCAAAGCTAAGGGAGATGAGTGGCAGTGATATCTTTGCCGATGGGAAAGCTGCCTCGCGAGATTACTTTGGTGGCGCCCGCAAGCCCCCAGGCGGCGAGAGCAGCATTGCGCTGGTCTAAACAATCTAACATATGCACTACTAGTAGCAGATTGGCTTTCTAATTAACTACTGAGACATGCCTCTATGGGCTAATTAAACACTCCATGTGCTTGTTGATGGCAATAGTGTGTGCTTTTGACTTCTTACATCGAGATTGATCATGCTAAACTTGACCCAAAAGATGAAACTTTCTCGATGGATTGCTTTTCTTTGCTTTGGCATTGTAATTACATTGGCTTGGTATCATAATTGCATTTGGTTTGCTTTCAAGATTTTAGGTCCTTGCACAGCTTTTTCACTCAACTTAAGATGAAGCCACAGGCTACAACCAAGGAAACAAGAAGAAAGAAAGATCCAAGTTTCCTTCTGCGGCAGGTAACACATTCAAGTTTCGCATGAAAATATTATTCTCTTGCAGATCTAATAGCATACATAGATACATAAAAGTGACTGAACTTGGCAAGTGTCTGAAAGAAGAATATATTCTCCCTCTACAATAGCTAGAAGAGTACAAGAAATTAAGAACATTGGCATCTCACTAGCATATCTATGTGTCAAGAAATTAAGAACATTGAGTTTCCTAGTGCCACATGGCACGGAACTGACAGTGGCTAAACAAGCAGTGTGAAGATGTACATGGGAAAAAGAGTATGAACCCTAACTTCTTTCAGATTCTTCATTCTGTTTTGAGAAGCACTGAAAGAAGAATATCAGAACATTTCATTCTTGTTCATATAGAAAGTGATGTATTGTGTTATAATTATGGTTGAAATTGGAATGGAGTATATGTTCTTGTGCCATCTGTAATATTCTGTGTCCAATTTTGCAGCCTTTAAATTCAAGTCCCAGGCACAATCTGTAGCTAATTTAAAGGGAGACCCTTCGGAATGAATGCTAACAGGAAACAACTCACAACACTTGAAGCTGATTCTGTCTGCCTTCACAATTTCTTTTCTGGTACAAGTGTAATGAAGTTCTACTTAAACTTTAGCTTTTATCAAAAATTTACTTGTTAGTGATGTGGTTTTGTGGTGTCATATGGGCAAGGCCAAAGCTTAAATTTACTTTGATGGTGTCAAATGGGATGAGTCAAACGCAACCTAATCTAACCTAGTTTAGCACAATATAAACCATGTCCTTTTTTTTATTAGAATTGTCAATAGAGCATCATTTTTATTTATTATCAAAAGAATGATCTATTCTATCATTGTATATTTTATTTTCTGAACCTATTTTTATTTGTAACATTGTTATAGTTGCTATGTAATTATAGCAACTATGATATTATAACTGCTAAATAAGCATAGTGGCTATAATTTTTATAGCTACTGCAACTACACAGTTATAACAGTCATGGGACCGTAATAACATAATATTGATTAATATTGACTAGAAATAAAATATCATTTATTTGTAACTATAATATCATATTGACCAACATTAAGTGTTTATCAATATTAACCATAAATAGAAATGCTCATATTGTAATAATTATGTATTTACTTCATCACAATATTATTAATATTAATAAGAATTAAAGTATTATTATAATATAATGTTAACTAATATTGACTAAAGATGAAGTATCCATATTATAATACTGCAAAGGTAAAATCCGTCCCCCCTTGACACCGCCTTCTCCCATGACTGTTCCACATCATTGGGAAGGAATAAATCAAAAAATAGAAACTAACCATCACATGAGAGGATAATTCCTCGATGTTTGTCGAAATTCGATTCTTATTCAATTCTGCAAATCTAAAATAACTATACATTATAATTACTAAAACACAATATTATTAATATTGATCATAAGTAAAATATTTATGTTATAATAACTATAAAATTGTAACGGTTATAATTATGTAATAATTACAAACTCATAACTGTTATAACAACACTAAAAGGATAGTTTCAAAATATGATATCTTGCCCAACGCCTCCTGCAGGATCGTGAGCAAAATCTAATGTGGGAGATTTGACGTGGCATTGTGACAATATTATCTCTTTCCTCTCTCATCGCATTATGACAAATTTCATCTCTTTTCTCTCTCATTTGAATACAACAAAATAAAATTTTCTCTTCTCTCTTTAACATATGCATTATCTCCTATACAATTATAGCAATTACTGTACGTGTAGCAGCTACTTGATAATGGCTGTTACAACATAGTAAATTTTCGCAAACCATAACTTTTAACTCGGATATCAAACTAAGGCGATCTTTTTTTTTTAATTATACATCTTTGAACGATCTTTGATTCAAAAAAAAAATTATCTCATTCTGATATCTGAATTAAAAGTTATGATTTTGAAAGTTTGTTACATAATTGTAGCAATTATTGTTGAGTAGCTGCTACACGTTATAGCGGCTACTACACATTAGTTACTACAACGTATAGCAGCTACTCAACAATAACTACTACAACTGTGTAACAAACTTTTAAAAATAATAACTTTTGACTCAGATATCAGAATGAAATGATTTTTCTTGAATCAAAACTCGTTTAGAGATTCATAATTCTAAAAAAAAACAAGATCCTCTCATTCTGATATCTGGGTCAAAAATTATGATTTTCAAAAATTTAATACATTATAAAGGTTAGTGCCAGATGCATACATGTGTCAGAGAAAAAAAGAATATTTCATTTTATTGTATATAGATAAAAGAAGAAAGAGATAAAATTTAATATCCGAGTTAAAACTTATGGTCTTCAAGTTAAATATTATGATCTTCAAAAATTTATTACACAAGTATAGCAGCTATTATTGAATAGCTACTACAATGTGTAGCAACTAGTCGACCAATAGCTACTATAACATGTAGTAGCTATTCGACAATAATAAACTTTCAAAATCATAATTTTGACTCGGATATATAAATAAGATAATCTTTTTTTAAAATTATAAATCTCTGAGTTTCGATTTTAAAAATAAAATATCTTATTTTGATATCCGAGCAAAAAATTATGATTTTTAAAAGTTTACTACATATTTGTAATAACTATTATTGAGTAGTTGCTACACATTATAATAGCTATTATACAGTAACGGCTACACTACAACGTATAACAGCATAACTGCTATAATTGTGTAACAAAATTTAGAAAATCATAACTTTTAACTCGGATATTAGAATAAGACAATTTTTTTTAATCAAAGTTCATTCAAAGAACTATAATTCAAAAAAAAAAAAAAGATCACTTCATTCTAATATCGAAGTCAAAAGTTATGATTTTTAAAAATTTATTATATTGTAATAGCTATTACACGTTATAGCAACTACTGTACAGTAACTGCTACACGTTGTAACAACTATTACACAGTAGATGCTATAACTATATAAGAGATAATCCATGTGTCAAATAGAAGAGAGATTTTATTTATTACATTTAAATGAGAGAGATAAGAAATAAAATTTACCATACTGCAACATCAAACCTTTTGCATTGAATGTCGCTTACGATCACACACAAAACGTCGAGCAAGATATCATTTCTCTTTCTATATATAGATAGAGAGATTTGATATCCTACACATCCATGATGCACACTCACTGACAGTGTCCCTCACTCAGTATGCAAGATAAAATCACACACACACGGATGCTACAACATTGCCAGAAGGATATTTTTTTAACAAAAATGTATTGATGCAGGATAGAACACTTTCTAATAATAAATGAAAGAGAAGTGTCATATTTCAATATAGAAAGGGATGCTCTATTAATTTTTATCCAAATTTAAATGTATGAGACAATTAGGACCTTTCTCTATCACCTAAGTTTGTTTAATGGTGTTGTGAGTTGCAGGGGTAATTAGGTCTTTTCTTTCTATTTTGTGCCATTAGGATTTTGCAGGCTACAAGCTATATAAGTTATGTAATGGTTCTGTTTTAATTAATGTTTGGAAGAGTTTCTTGTTATCCAACATGGTATTAGAGCTAAATTCTTCAAAACCCTAAATTTTTCTTTCCTATACGACGTCGTCATCTCTACTCTACTTCATCTCCTTCCCGACGCCGCAGCCCATGATCGCGATCCCATACGGCGACATCTCATCCACGCGAGCAGCGCCGATCACAGACCTCCTCGCGTGAACCCCTTCCTCGCGACTTCCTCCGCGCGATTTTGGTCGGCGGCATCACCCTCTCGCGAAGGCTTCTTCTTCGCGGCTCTCCCCTTGCGACGCGTCTTCCCTCACAATGCGCGAGCCCGTCTTCCCCTCGACTTCTTCTTCTCGCATCGCAAGGCTCTTCTTGCGCGCACGCCTCCTCGACGCGACCTCGTGGCCGCCACTCTCTCCTCGAGCGCACGCGAAGCAACAGGAAGGGCTGCTGGACTTCTGCTTCGACCTACTCCTCGGACTTCCTCTTGTTGAAGCAGAGAAGTCCTGCCGTTTACCCTATTTTTTTTTTATTTCTTCTCGCGTCTACCTTTTTTGGTCGGCGGACTTCCTCGTGCCTTCCTCCGGCTGTTCTCTTGTCGTCGGACTTCCGCTGCCTTTCTGGAAGCATCAGAAGATCTGAACTTGGCTTCTCTTATATCTCTTTTGTGGACTTCTGTTTTATTTTGGTCGTGCCTTTCTGTCGTCTGGAGAAATCTCGTTCGCTTCTGCTGGTTGCTCTAATTTCACAGCCTTCTCTGTCGGCTTGGCATCTCGATCATCATCGTTGGTTTTGTGTTGCTACATTTTTGCGTTTTTTATTTCTTCTCGCCGCAAGCATCAAAAGACCCACAGCCTCCCTGTCGCTTGCTTGATTGCGGCACTAGTACTTGACGTTTGTTCTCTATAGTGTCCGACGCTCTTCTTTGTCTCTTCTTAGGGTTGTTATGGCAGATACCACTGGAGAAAGTTCTGGATTGTCGATAGATCCTTTGACTTCTTTTGAACAGGTACACCCAATTTGCACAACGACAGGACCGGGAGGATCTAGTCTTCAAATAACCTCGGAAAAGTTGACCGAGAAAAATTATGCGTCGAGGACAGTTGCAGTTGAGCTTTATGTTGAAAGCCATGATAAACTTGATATTCTTCATGGTACTAAAATGAAACCAGATGAGAAAGATTCCAGTTTTCGTACTTGGAGGCGTGACAATATTCTGGTAATGACTTGAATACTCAATTCTGTAAGTTCTAGAATCAAACAGGTCATTCTTCATAACAAAATAGCTGTTGATATGTGGAGGACACTAGAGCAGATATATGGGCGGAAGCATGATATGTTGCGTATTTATCAGATAAGTAGTCAAATTTTTAAACTTAAGCAAGGTTCTATGTCTGTTACAAATTATTTTGCTACTCTAAAAGGGCTGTGGGATAAGTTTGACTACTACAGGATGGACAATTGGATTTCTACTGATGATCATCAGAGATATCTGAAGCTTCTGGAGAAGGACAGAATCATTAAGTTTCTTAATGAGCTTCATGCAGAGTTTGAAAATTTAAAAGGACAAATTCTTAGTTTTGATCCTACTCCCTCTCTAGAACAAGTTTACTATAAAATTCTGAGTGAGGAAGGCAGGAGAAGAACCAAGACCAACAAAGGGAATATTTCTACAAGCACTCCAATTGAGGAAATATCTGCTTTTGCCGATTCTACTAACAAGTTCAAATCTGGGGGAACGAAAGGAAAAGGTGGAAAATTTTGTCGACATTGCAAAATGACTAATCATGATTCAGATTTTTATTGGGAGAAATATCCAGAAAAAAAAACTTAAAAAATTCAAATACAGTGACAAGAAGGTGTCTGGTCGTGGAAATCTTGCTGCCCAGAAATTAGTGGATGGAGAGACTACTAATTCTTCGGTACTTTCTAATATTGAGTTGTCATCTACTGATATTGCAAATCTTCAGCACCTTTTATCGCGACTTCAGACTTCATCCGCTGCCAATTTGTCTCAAGCGCACACAGGTATCCGTGGTCTGGAATTAAGTATTGATGCGTCAAGATCTTGTATCCCCTATGTCATTGACTCAGGAGCTATGGATCATATGACAAATCTTGCTAATTTCTTTATTTCCTACTCTTTGTCTTCTGGGCAAGATAAAATGATCATCGCTGATGGCACTAAAGCTACTGTGGCTGGAAAAGGTTCCATACAACTGGCAGACCACTTTATCCTATCCTCTGCACTTCGTGTCCCTTCCATTTCTCTTAATTTACTTTCTATTAGTAGTATTACTAAACAACTACACTGCTCGGTTACCTTTTTCCTTGATCATTGTGTCTTTCAGGATCTCGAGACCAAGCAAACGATTGGGACTGGCCGTGAGATAGGAGGTCTTTATTACTATCATTGTGGAACAACAACTACTTTGAAGTCTACAGCCCAGTATTCAAAAAATAAGCATCAAGAAATCTTGTTATGGCATTCTCATTTGAGACATTTATCTTTTCGATCATTAAAGGTCCTATTTCCTAATCTTTTTTCTTCTGTTTCTCTTGAGTCTCTTAAATGTGAAGTTTGTCAATTATCCAAACATTATAGAACTCATTTTTCTGAGTCCATGAATAAAAGTTCGTGTCCATTTAACCTTGTTCATTCAGATGTGTGGGGTCCTTCTCCCATGCCTTCTTTGGATGGCTATCGATACTTTATTTCTTTTATTGATGATTACACCCACTGTACATGGTTTTATTTGATGAGAGGCAGAGACGAAGTTCCTCGACTCATCAACATTATTGCAAAATGGTTAAAACTCAATTTCACACACAAGTGAAAACTCTTAAATCTGATAATACACGGAAATACTTTGCACAATCCCTAAATACCTTTCTAGAGGATTTAGGAATTCTTCATGAGTCATCTTGTCCCTACACACCACAGCAAAATGGAGTGGCTGAGAGAAAAAATCGTCATATCCTTGAAACAGCACGTGCATTATTATTTCAACACCATTTACCCAAATATTTCTGGGTGGATGTTGTTCTTGCTGCTGCTTATATCATTAATCGTCTACCATCAAAAGGTCTCGAGTATCGGTCCCCTCTCACTATTCTTCATCCTGACATAACATTGTTCTCCCTTACACCTCAAATATTTGGCTCCCTCTATTTTATTCATGTTCTTGGTCCCAAATCCTCTAAGCTTGATCCTCGCTCTATACGGGAAATTTTTCTAGAGTATTCCACTTGCCAGAAAGGCTACAAATGCTTTGATCCTGTTACTAGAACTAGATATGTCTTGAAAGATGTTACCTTTTTTGAATCTGAGTCCTATTATTCTCCCCAGACTCATCCTCAGGGGGAGAATCTTACCTCTTCTCTTGTTCCTCAAGTAGTTCCTTCTCCTATTTCACTGGATGTCATGGAAAATAAAAAAGATGATGCTTCGTTACTGGGCTCGCAAGCTTCACAAGAAATTATTACTTACAAGCGACAAAAACATAAGCAATGACCTACTACTGATCGGCTAGCTGAATCGGAAGCTTTGGCTCCTGATCTTGTATCCTCATTGGTTGAAACAATCACACCCCTAAATATGAATGAGTTGGACCTTTCAATTGCTGTTAGGAAGGGGGTCAGGTCATGTACTCAACATCCTATCTCTAACCACGTTTCTTATTCTTGTTTATCTTCTTCATATCATGTCTTTGTTTCATAGCTATCAAACCATACCATATCTTCTTCTTATCATGAAGCTGTAAGAGACTCAAGGTGGCTGGAAGCAATGAATGAAGAAGTGGAGGCTCTTAATAAAAATGATACTTGGGAATTAGTAGATCCCCCAAAGGAGAAGAACTTAGTTGATTCTAAATGGGTATATGCTATCAAGTATAACTCAGAAGGTGAAGTGGTTAGATATAAAGTCAGACTTGTGGCCAAGGGATTCACTCAAATATATGAGGTGCATTACTTAGAGACCTTCGCTCTAGTTGCAAAACTCAAATCAGTCAGGGTGATTCTTTCTCTTGCCTCTCAGTATGGTTGGCCACTATTTCAGTTAGATGTGAAAAATACTTTTTTGAATGGCAACCTTCACAAAGAGGTCTACATGTTACCACCTCCTGGAATTGAAACAAAAGGAAAGGTTTGCAGACTGATAAAAGCTTTGTATGGACTTAAACAATCACCCAGAGCATGATTTGATAGGTTCTGCAAAGTCATGACATTGTTTGGTTTTAGACAAGGAAATGCTGACCATACACTCTTTGTGAAGAGGAAAGAGGGCAAAACTACCATTCTTTTGATTTACGTTAATGATATGATAATCACAGGTGATGACGAGGTTGAAATCCAGGCTCTTAAGTCTAAGTTAATATCAGAGTTTGAAATTAAAGACATTGGACTATTGAAGTACTTCCTTGGTATTGAAGTTGCTCGATCTCAGGAGAAAATATATATATGTCAAAGAAAATATATATTGGATTTACTCAAGGAGACAAGAAAGTTGGATTGTCAGCCAGCATCGACTCCTATAGAAATAAGTCAGGATCTTACTAGTTCTAATGGGGAAGATCTTATAAATTTGGAAAAGGGAACGTATCAAAGGTTGGTTGGAAAATTATTCTATTTGTCTATGACTAGGCCTGACATTACCTACGTTGTTAGTGTAATGAGTCAATACATGTATGTTCCTAAAACTATCCATATGAAGGTCGTTGACAGGATTTTGAGGTACTTAAAGTCATGTCCCGGAAAAAGTTTGTTGTTTAAAGGAAGTGGTAATCTGAAGGTGGAATGTTATTCTGATACTGATTGGGCGGGTTCTAGAGATGATAGAAAATCCACTTCTGGCTATTGCACCTTTTTAGAAGGAAACTTGGTAACTTTGATAAGTAAGAAACAAAGTGTTTGTGCACGGTCCAGTGCGGAAGCAGAATATCGAGCCATGGCACATGGTCTTGCAAAAATGTTATAATTGAGTTTTTTATTAGAAGATATGGGATTAAAGGCTGAATTACCTCTCAGGCTGTACTGCGACAACAAAACTGCAATCAATATTGCAAATAATCCAATTCAACATGACCGGACCAAACACATCGAGATTAATCGCCACTTTATTCGAGAGAGACTTGATTCTGGAGAGTAATGTTTGCCCTATGTCAAATCTGAAGACCAACTTGCTGATATGTTTACAAAAATTATACCCCAAGCTGTATTTAATTCTACCCTTAATAAGTTAAATATGTTTGATAATATGTTCAACTTGAGGGAGAGTCTTGTGAGTTGCAGGGGTAATTAAGTCCTTTTTTTTATCTTATGTCATTAAGGTTTTGCAGGCTACAAATTATATAAGTTGTGTAATGGTTCTATTTTAATTAATGTTTGGAAGAATTTCTTGTTATCCAACAAATGGTTTTAGTAACACATCGGTTAACCAAGTCCGAGCTAAGCCAAACTCCAAGCCTTCTAATGCTTGCTTCCGACATAACTCATCAATGCTCCTAATGTCGCCCCCATCGATCGACAAAAGATTCGAGTTGCTTTTGAACTTTAACAGTTTGAAAATGAGTGAAGCTCACTAGCAGTAAACCATGACTAACGAAGATGTGTATGGTTCCATAATACTTTTACATGTACAATTCATTGATGGTGCACATGTTCTGGTCCTACATAGTCTCTTCTAGCATTTTGTTGCTTGAAAACAGGAAATTCAATATCGATGGATCCAAAAAGAATCGTGGAGATTCTTGCAGCAAATACAGAAACAATCAAGCGTATTCGAGTCACTTACCGTGCTCTTTATAATCATGAACTCCTCCATGTCCTCACCCGAGTACATGATTCTTTCTCCGTAAGTCTGTTTACGATCATAAACTGGTTATGATCGATTGAAATGAATCTAATGATCATCTGACTTGATATAGAGGGCAGCTTACCTTCGAGTGAGTGAAGCTTCCGAACGAGATGCTGAGATAATAAGAGCAGCACTTTTTGGTAGCAATGTCGAACTTAACACCATCGTCGAAATAATTTGTACACGATCAACTTCTGAGCTGAAGTCTTGCAGACAAGCGTATCAGATTAAGTATGACTCCAAACTTGAGAAAGATGTTTCTGATAAGATAAAAGGCAGCATGAAGGAGGTGAGTTTTGCCGTCTTTTACTCTCTGAACAAGTTGATGATTGACACTAAATATGAAGCAGTGTTCCGCAATAGATTCTGACGGGAGTTCTGAGAACTAAAAAGGAAGAGAGAGCTGACACAAGCTTGGCGATCTGCGATGCAAAGGTACTCTATGAAGCAATCGAAAGTGGAAGATACATCGATCAAAAGAACATAATCCTCATACTGGCAAACAGAAGCACATGCCAAATAAAGACTACTTTCTCCTCTTTTAAACAACTCTACGGCCATGAGTTCAAGAAGATTCTGAAAAAGGACAAGTGTGGGGAATTTGGTAAGAATCTAAGACTACGTTTGGTAGGGGATAATGTAATTCGGTCTGTAATGTAATCAAGTTTGTAATGTAATGTAATGTAATCTTGATTACATTGTTATGTTTGGTAATGAGTTGTATATAATCTTTGATAGCCATTACAAGTTGGATTCTTTTGTTTGGTGAGGGACAATCCATCCTGTAATGTAATCAAGATTATGGGGGACAGCTACCTGGATCTGATACTTCATCAGAAACAAATAGCTATCCTAGGACACATGTTTGTAGTACTATTTTCTTGATGATATATAATTTGCCTTTCATCAAAAAAAAGATTGACGACCGACGACCGTCGCCGGGCGGCCGGTGACCATTGACCGGCCGGCGAACGCCAGCGACCGTCGTCGGCCGGCGGTGGTCGCCGGCGGTCGGCGGTGGTCGCCGGCGGCCGGCGGTGGTCGCCGGCGGCCAACCGGCGGCGGTGGTCGCCGGCGTCCGGCAGTGGCCAGCCGGCGTCCGGCGGCGGTCGCCGGTGGTCGCCGGTGGCCAGCCGGCGGCGGCGGTCGCCGGCGGCGATGGTCGCCGGCGGCCGGCCGACGGCGGTGGTCGCCGGCGACCGGCGGTGGTGGTCGCCGACGGCAATCGGCCGGCGGCGACCAACGACTGTCACCGCCCGACCGACGACTGTCGCCGCCCGACCGACGACTTTACATGCTGTAATATAATCTAGATTACGGAGGTTTTGGTTTGTAATCCAGATTACAAATCATTAACCTCTTTTGTAATCGAGATTACATCACATTACAATCTTAAAGTGATTCCAAACAAAGGAATCCAACTTATAATGTAATCTTGATTACATTACAGGGTGGATTACACCCTACCAAACGCAGCCTAAGCGTAGTAATTCGATGCATTCACTCACCTGAAAAGCACTTCGCAAAGCAACTGCAAAGAAGATTGATGATCGGTGATGTGCAAGCTCTTCTGATAAGAACAGTGGTGTCGCGTTTCGATATCGATATTAAGAGCATAAACAGTGTTTTCGCCACCAAGACCGGTTGGACCCTGGAAAGTCTGATAAGGAATGAATTCTGCAGCAGCAGCAGCAGTCGTGACAGTGATAAGTCGAAAAGCTTGGTCGGCGACCTCCTTATTGCACTGATTAACAACTCCAAGAACATGTCTAGCTGAACTTGCTTTGTCAATGAAATATATAGCAATAAAATTGAAAAGAGGAAGAGAAGACTATTAGATCTTGGCTAAAGCTGCTTCATATTGAATTCTGAAAATAAAAAATCAAAGAGGTTACCGAAATTAACTACCATCAATGTGAATTGTAAATAAAGAAGTTTTAGAAGAAACTTGGAAAGAGAGCAATAGCAACAAGATAAGAGAAAATAAAAATAAGAACAAGTACTTAACTCGTGAATCGAATCAATGGTTTAAGCAAAAAAGAAGAGACAAACCTGCCCTGTTGTTTGAAAAGATTAGAAGAAAGTTTTCACTATCTCTGTGATTTCAGGAGCACCTTCATAGCATTGATGGTCAGTTTGCAAGTTGTCTCTTTTCTATGTCGCACATGCAGCAAGAATAATTATCATGGCATTCAAAGCTTACCTCAATGTTATCAATCAATGCAGTCTAAAATGACTCATTTGTGGAACTTAAATTCCAGATAACTAAAGTGCATGATAAAATATCATCGGCAATATGAGACATACAAGGAAAATTGAATCCATTGAGATAAACGAAATTGGATTTTCTTCACACTTACAAAATAAAATTGCATAGGAGTTGAAAATTCATACAATGATTCACTGTGCTTGCAGGATTTTAATCGAACCGAATGAAGTACAACATTAAATTGATGATCCAGCTCTAAGGGCATAGCGACAATTGAAATTGAAACCAAAACCAAAACATACATGGTATCATGGATATTCCTTTCAGATCGTTGTACACAATAAGTGCCTGGTTGTGGTGTAGCTGTAGCATATGATAAATAGTAATCACTGACTGACATGGCATTGAGTAATTTAATAAGCAATAATCTTAATTATTTAAATGGTCTCTCAGAATTTTCTCAGTAACAAGTTGATACTCCATGTTGGATCTTCCTTGCAAAACTACCTAATGACTGAATCAAATAACTCGGAAGTGACTTAGGATAACATCATTTCTCTGAAGGAACCAAACTAATTTTCTCCAAATCTCTCTTGCAGTTCTCCTTCAACTCTTTCAGCCTGAGAAATTTGTCATGCTGCAAATGACAGAAAACATGAACTGAGCAATGTATCACTAATGCAATGCTATTGTAGGAATAAGTCGATGACTACTCTACAAAGCATACTGTAAGGAATCAAAACTGAAGAGTATCATCCATCTAAACATATAATGCTTAAAGGTTCACGGGCAACAATATTCTCTGTGCAAAGGAAAATGAAAAAAAGGAAGTCATAAGGAAGGACTTACAAGCTCAGAAGCTTCACGGGCAACAATATTCTCCGTGGAAAGGAAAAGTGATCGCCACTGTTGAGTTAATTCAGACTCCAATGAAGCGGATGTACCTGAGATCCTCCGAGTAGCTTTGATGCTACTTTTGTTGCTGCAACTTCGTGCTTCTAAAGACCTCGCAAGTCTTCTGCTTTTCTTCAATTCTATAAATTAAAAACAAAAAATCAAATCGAATGAATTGCACATTCCCTAATGCAAAGCATGCAACCAAGAATCAAGGATACTCTAAATGTGAGGATAACTATCAGAAGCTTACCGGCAAGTCTGGCTCTAGTATCCTGATAATTTAGGTCTGCCCATATGTAAGCCGCTGGTTTACATGTCATGTAAGCAACAAATCCACAATTAGACATGCGAACAACAACAAAAAATGAAACGAAGTTAAAATATCCACACTAATTCTGTGCTATATGCAATATCAACATACTCCAGCAGAAAGACAGGAGCTATCACTTGCCTTTGAGACAAAAAGGGCATTTACAAGATTCATCAAGCATTCCAACTTTGCCACAACTTGGGACGCTACTGGATTCATTTACACCAGAATCCATACTGCCTTTCGATGAGCCAGATGTTTTTTGGAACTGCCAGGGGCCTTCGCAACTATCAACATTGCCTTCCTTCAAAGTTGTAAAGTCTAAGCCAAAAGATTTTAGTGCAGTTGAACTGTTTTCAACTTCCTTTGACTGGAAAGAGTATCTAGTAGAACCAGCACTATCAGTTTCATGACCATCTGAAAAATCTTCTTCTGAATCAGTTACAAATAATTTATCACATTGCGCAAGCACTGGCTTGGTGGATATAAAGCCTGATCCTAACTTGCCAACAGTCTCATTTGCTAATAAATCAGAACTCTTTTGCAGGGAAACCAAATCAGATCCAGTATTTCTCTGGACAAAATTGCCTGCAATGTTCGAAGTCATAGGTCGGCATGCCTCTTTAGAATTAGAAGAGAAAAGGCCCTTCCCTTTTATGTCAACCAAAGCTTCAGTTTTGCCATCAATGTCTGTTTTCCATTTCTTAAAAGCTCTTTCCTCTCCAAAACTATCTTCACTGTTTTCGTCGATCCCTTCTCCTGAAAAAGCTTTTTTTGAATCCAAAATAAGCCCCCTTTTCCCAAGATTAGTTACATCACCCAAAACACATCTTCTGGCATCGGCATCTTCTGGATATCCGCCTCCTTCACCCATTCTCCACACTCTTGCAGAGATCGCCAAATGCAAGTTCCCAAATCCTGGAAAAGGCAATCCTCTTAAAAAGAACAATAAAAAAACGAAAATAGGGGGAAAAAATCATATACATTGTCTTCCAGACACAAATTGTCGATCAAGCAAAACCTAGACTCGGTCCAGCGAACCCTAGATCGCTCGGCCACCAAACAAGGGAGAAGCGTAAGATTTCTCAGCGCAACACTCGCAACAAAGATCAGAGTAGACCTAATGGCCTCAAACACATAAAGATCGAGCCTTTCCGATAATGATGAGTCGGCAGGCATAAAAGAGCAAAATCGCCGGAAAAAAATATGCACATACTAAGAACGTCACCAACCTTCACGCCGGATCGTTCTGGAGAGAGAGAGAGCGAGGGAGGAATGATTCAAGTTTGGGTCTTTTGTAGGGCAAAAGGGCGGGCTTTTGGATTTGGATGAAAGGGCGATGAAGAACGCGAGACGCGCGGGAATTTTGTTGGATTTATTGTCGGCGGCGGCGGCGGCTTCGGGCCTTCGGCTTGGGAAATAAATCTCCAGCCATGTATAACGAAATTTCTATTTTTTAAATATAGAAATTTTGATATCATATAAAATTTTTAATAGGTATACTATTTCTAAATAAATTTAAATAATTTTGATTAAATATAAAAATTTTCATTAAAATTATTGATGAATTTTAATAATTTATAAAATAAGTGGAAGATTTTTTTCATATATTTAAAACACGTCAGATATAATTAAAAAATTATCTAAACATTTAAAAAATTTGTTTTATACCTTCATAAAAATATAGAAATTATAATTTTTTTTGAACTGCATAAAAAAATGATAAGCACCCCAGGTAGATTTTGATGTGATTAATCGAGTCAAGTTGATCTTGTTGTGTTTTGATTCTTGTGTCTAAGTGTGCAGGAGCTCAAGAGCGCAAGAAGTCGAGTGAAAGATGCAGCGGTGGAGATGGATGGCACGGGAGAAGAGCAGACGGGCTCAGTGCATCCGAGGGACTCAAAAAATTACGGAAAAGTACGTTGGTGGAGCGAGAAGGACGCACGCGACATCCGAGGAACCAAAAGTCGAGAGAAAGATCGCTCGAGGAGAAGTCGGGAGGAGGGTTCGGGTGAGCCCACCTCTAGAAGGCCCGAAATCACCCAAGAAATGTCGCAGGAAGTTGGTCAGCATTGCGCTGACCCAAACCCACTCGGGCACCCGTGAATGAGGGCGCCCCTATGCTCTCGGGTGCCTCTATTCCCGGGCACTCCTATGCATACAAGTGTCTGAGATGTGAAAACTCATACAGACTTAGTTGTTTGCGAACGTTGCGCAGCGGATAACATTCAAGTCATGTGTTAAGCGCCCTCAAGCACTCGAGCGCCCCTATCGTGACACGTCGACATTCGGGTAGAGTTGACCGGGGCTATAAATAAACCCCCAGAGCTCAGTTTCAAAGTAACAATCAATTGTAAACGAAATTCAGTTTAGTTTTCTCTATTTTCTGAGTTTTTCACCGTGTAAGAGGCTTCTCCGCCCGAAGGAGTTATTCAGGAGAATCGAGCTACATTCTGTCTTGGATTAGCAACCCTCTCGTTACAAACCAAGTAACTGTTTTGCCTCTTTTTTTCTGTATTATTTAATGTTGATGTTATTATTTTTATATTAAATTAACTTCCATCATTGTCGAGCAAGAACAAGAGATAAGTTTTTTTATAGAAGCAATTCACCCCCCCCCTCTTACCCGTCGTCTGAAGCAACGTACAAAATAGTCGAACCGATCATCTACCTGCTAAAGTTCGAGAGGGAGTTCGCGAGTTGGAAGTGAAAAATATAGGTATTTTTAAAAACAGATTTTGAATTACTTTTAATAATGAAAAATGAGTTTGTAGCTCCCAAGGACCCATACAACAAACCTAAAGACGAAAACCTGTGGACAAAGAAGGAGCAGACTGACTTTGTGGCAAACGGAAAAGTAGAGTTTCATTTGCTAACTGTACTACCTGCACAAGAAGTCAACCAAATCGCGAACTACCGATCTATAAAGGAACTTTAGGAAAAGTTTCTGGAACTTCACGAAGGTACCTCCGAAGCCAAACTAGCAAAAAGAGACCTACTTTGGAATCAACTCAGCAACCTCCGACTAGAAGAAAGAGAGTCAGTAGCTCAACTACATGCAAAACTTCTAATCACGAAACTCAACAACCTCGGAGAGTCGGTAAGTAATCAGGACGCTCAAAGGTATGCATTAAATGTCTTCCCAAGGATCCCGAACTGGACTTTCATAATAGATGTCTACTACATCTCTAAGGATCTTGAGGTAAGTATCTTAGAGCAACTATTTTCGACTTAGAACTTCACGAATCTCGATGTGCAAGAAAGAGTAAAACGGACAACATTGCCCTAAACACAAGGAAGATCCAACATGAAGAGGAATCTTCAAAAGATGAAGAAAACACGACGTACAAACGGAAGCCCAACGATTAAAACAAACAATGCTAACATGTTACTGGTTTACGTGGTTCGAAGATTTCTTGCTCCTACTCCACGACGTGTTCTTGAGGTGGACGATCCCTTGATCCTTCGGTGGATCACACCCCGGCAATCTCCGACTATGTCTTTCTCCTTCTCGGTGGAGAACAACCTCTCACAATCCTTCTTCCTCCTTACAAGATTAAGCTAGGGTTTGAGGAGGAAGACGAGCACTAAAAGCTTGAGCACTTGAACACTAGAGAGAAGATCTTACAATAAAGAGCTAACTTTCTTCAAGTCTCAAGCTCCCACTTAAATAGTGGAGAGGGTTGTTAAACAAACAGTCCAGCTCGCGATCAGTCGACTGCCCCTCAGGGCCAGTCGACTGATCCCTCAACCAATGGGTAGCCAACGAATCTTTTTCGAACACACCAGTCGACTGGTCCCTGGACCAGTCGACTACTCCAGGTTGTTCGAAACTCTCAGAAATATGACTTGACTGGTGCCCATACCAGTCGACTGCTACAGTGCGCCCTCAGTAGTATCAGTTGACTGGTCCCCTTGCCAATCGACTGCTCTACTTACAAATGCACTCTTAACCTCACGGAGTTCACCCTTCGCGTATGCCTTGAAGTTCACTTCCTTGGCTGCCCCTTGAAGTTCTCTTCCTTCGGCTCTCGTCCCTCGGATGCGCACGTAAGCCCGCAGTTTGCCTCCATGCCATCCTTCGCATATGCCTTTGAAGTCTACTTCCTTGGCTCGCCCTTGAAGTCCTCTTCCTTGGCTCTCGTCCCTTGGATGCTTCACTCCGTTACTCCATGTGTGATTCATCAAGTCCTGCACGACTCAAGCACATATATCAAATCACAATAAAAACCTAACTTAATTATATTGACACACACATCAAAACCCATGATCCACCCGATCACACTTGGGTCAATTGCACCAACATCATCAAGGTCCAGCAATGTGCGCTCTTGGTCATTATGGCCTTCACGTTGTTCTTCCTCCTCTCCTTGCACCTAATGATAGCTCCCTAGCAGCCCTCTTCCGATTAGCCCCGTCTTTAACATTATCTTCAGTGGAATCAACATCCGCCGCCTTCACATGTTGTTTTGAAGTTTTGATATGATCAAAAGGGGAGAAATAAGTTTAAGTTAAGGGATATGCTTAATTTCAAATTTTTTGTGTGCTTAGACTGTTATATATTTATTCTGTTTTTTTTGTTCGATTACCCTAACTTAACTCGGGTTGATGTATATCAAAAAGAGAGAGATTGTAAGTATCCCAGGTAGGTTATGATGTGGTTAACTGAGTCAAGTTAGGTCCTGTTGTGTTTTGATTCATGTGGCTAAGTGTGCAGGAGCTTAGGAGCATAAGAAGTCGAGCGGAAGACGTAGCGGTCGAGAAGGATGACATGGGAGGAGAGCCGACGGGCTCGATGCATTTGAGGGACACGAGGTGCAGAAGAGTACTTCGGTGGAGTGAGAAGGATGCACGCGACATCCGAGGGACAAGAAGCCGGGAGGAAGATCGCTCGAGGAGAAGGCTATAGGAGGGTTCGAGTGAGCCCGACTCTAGAAGGGCCGAAATCACCCAAGAAGTGTCGTGGGAAGCTGGTCAGCATTAGGCTGACCCAAACCCACTCGGGCGCCTGAGAGCACTCGGGCACACGTGAATGAGGGTGCCCCTATACTCTTAGACGCCCCTATTCTCGGGCACCTCTATGCATATATCCGCTCGAGATGTGAAAACTCATCTAGATTTAGCCGTTTGTAAACGTTGCACAGCGAATAACATTCAAGCCACATGTCAAGCCCCCTCAATCACTCGGGTGCCACTATTGTGCCACGTCAGCATTCTGATTGAGTTGACCGAAGCTATAAATAGGTCCCTAGAGCTCAGTTCCAAAGAAACAATCAATTGTAAACAAAATTCAGTTTAATTTTCTCTGTTTTTATAGCTTTTCACCGAGTAAGAGGTTTCTCCACCCGAATGAGTTATTCAGGATAATTGAGATACATTCTGCCTTCGATTAGTAACCCTCTGGTTGCAAACTAAGTAACTATTTGGCCTTCCTTTTTTGTATTATTTAATGTTGATGTTATTATTTTTATATTGAACTAATTTCCATCATTGTTGAACAAGAACAAGAGATAGTTTTTTTTGTAAGGGCAATTCATCCCCTCTTACCAACCGCGTGATCACCTTCAAAAATTTCTGAAATATTCAAATCACGTAGGGTAGTTTCAAAATTAATAAATTATATATCTATTTTTAATTTTACTCTTAATTAGTCGACTGGTAAAAAATATTAGTCGAATCGATATCCTACTTTTTTAAAGATAAATACATCAGTCGACTGATTTACTTTTTTTAACAAAATTAATTTTAAATAAAATTGATTGATAAATTAAACGATCTCGGATTTATATAAAACTAGCTTCTATATGTTTGTATAAATCTCCTAAATATATTTATGCCCTTAAACGTAAATTTGACTCACTATATAGAGAGCAGTGATTTTTTAAACACAATTTGATTGTTTGAAAAATTTAATTCGCGTTAAAAAAATTACTATTGTCAATATATTAGATTAAATTTATGTTTAAGGGCATAAATATAATCGAGAGAATTAGATAAACACATAGGAGCTAATTTTATGTCAATGCGAGGGTATTTGGTACATCAGCCAGTTTTGCCCGTCCATCACCCAATTTTTCCCAAAACCAATTGATAAATCAAGACCTCGGATTGACATGAAACTAACTCGTATATATTCGTCTAATTCTCCCGATTATATCCATGCCCTCAAACGTAAATTTAACCCAATATATTAAAAATAGTGATTTTTTTGAATGCGAATTGAATTTTTTGAACAATCAAATTCGTGTTTAAAAATCATTACTCTCAATATGTTGAGTCAATTGATGTTTGAAAGCATAGATATAATTGAGAGAATTAGACGAACACATAAGAGCTAATTTTATGTCAATCTAAGGTCATTTGATCCATCAGCGGGTTTTACCCAAAATCGATTGATGGATCAAACGAATATGTTGATGGACCAAACACTCTCATATTGACATGGAACTAGCTCCAATGTATTCATCTAAGTCTTCTGATTATATTCATGCTCTCAAATATCAATTTGACATTATATATTGAGAGTAGTGATTTTTTAAACAATAATTAGATTATTTAAAAATTTTAATTTGTGTTAAAAAATCATTGCTCTATATATTCTCTATATATTGAGTCAAATTGATATTTGAGTGATGGATATAATTAGGAAAAGTAGACGAACACATGGGAGTTAATTTTATATCGATCCGATGTCGTTTGGTCCATCAACTAATTCATTTGGTCTACCATTAGGTTTTGGGAAAAATCAACTTACGGACCAAATGACCTCGAATTTACATAAAACTAGCTTCTATATGTTCGTTTAATTCTCTTGATTATATACATACCCTCAAATTTCAACTTTACTCAATATTTAGAGAGCAGTGAATTTTTAAATATGAATTTGATTGTTCGAAAAAATCAATTCACGTCAAAAAAATTCACTATTATTGATATATTGGATTAAATTTACGTTTGGAGACATGGATATAATTGGGAGAATAAACAAACATATAAGTGTTAGTTTCATGTCAATCCGAGGTCGTTTGGTCCATCAGCTAATTTTGCCCGTCCATTAGTTGATTTTGGGCAAAATCGGCTAATA
The DNA here is from genome assembly GCA_024364735.1 of Boesenbergia rotunda. Classification (NCBI taxonomy): domain Eukaryota; kingdom Viridiplantae; phylum Streptophyta; class Magnoliopsida; order Zingiberales; family Zingiberaceae; genus Boesenbergia; species Boesenbergia rotunda. The sequence continues at coordinate 763,712 of JAGFNQ010001832.1, read as the reverse complement.
GACCAAACGATGTTAGATTGACATAAAACTAGTTCATATGTATTCGATTTATTCTCCTGTTATATCCATACCCTCAAACGTAAATTTAACATAATATATTGAGAGTAGTGATTTTTTAAACACGAATTAAATTTTTTAAATTCATTCATGTTAAAAAATCATTGTACTTAATATATTAGGTCAAATTGATGTTTAAAAGTGTAGATATAATTAGGAGAATTAACCGAATACAGAGGAACTAATTTCATATCAATTCGAGGTCATTTAGTTTATCAGCTAGTTTTGCACAAAACTGACTAAAGGACCAAATTAATCGGCTGATAAATACAACAACCTCGGATTGGCATGAAACTAACTCATATATTTTTGTCTAATTCTCTTAATTATATTCATACCTTCAAATATCAATTTGACTCAATATATTAAGAACGATGATTTTTTTAACATGAATTAAATTATTCAAAAATTTTAATCCATGTTAAAAAAACATTGCACTCTATATTTTGAGTCAAATTGATGTTTGAATAATGGATATAATTAGGAAAAATAGACAAACACGTATGAGTCAATTTCATGTATCCTACATTGTTTGATCCATCAACCAATTAGTTTGGTCCATCAACCTGTTTTGTGTAAAATCGGTTGATATATCAAATGACCTCCAATTAACATAAAACTCGCTCTTATGTATTCGTCTAATTCTCCAGATTATATTCATGCACTCAAACATTATTTTGACTTAATATATTAAGAGAGGTGATTTTATAAATGCAATTTTGATTGTTTGAAAAATTTAATTCGTATTCAAAAAATCACTACTCTTAATATATTAGGTTAAATTTATGTTTGAGGGCATGAATATAATCGAGAGAATTAGACGAACACATAGGAGCTAGTTTCATGTCAATCCGAGGTTGTTTGGTTCATCAGCCGATTTTAAGTAAAATCGGCTGATGGAAGGGCAAAATTGGCTGTGGACCAAAAGATCTCGGATTGACATGAAATAACTCATATGAGTTTGTCTAATTTTCTCAATTATAGACACGCCCTCAAATGTAAATTTAACACTATATATTGAGGGTAGTAATTTTTTAAATAAGAATTAAAATTTTCAAACAATTAAATTTGTGTTTAAAAATTACTGCTCTCTATATATTGAGTTAAATTGACATTTGAAAGCATGGATATAATCAGGAGAATTAGATGAACACATAAAAGTTAATTTTCCGAGATCATTTGATCTATCAACTGGATTTATCTACAATCGAATTCAAAAATTAAAAAATAAATCAGTCGACTTATTTTTAAAATTAGTCGTCTGATTTACTTAGATTTCAAAATTTAGAGAATAGTAGGATATCAATTCGACTAGTGAAAAATATCAGTCAACTGATTAGGAGTAAAATCGAAAATAAATACGTGATTTAGTAATTTGTGTTAAAAAATCAATGCTCTCAATATATTAGGTCAAATTGATATTTGAGAATATGGATATAATCAAGAGAATTAGATGACCACATAAAAGTTAGTTTCATGTCAATCTAAGGTTGTTTGATCCATCAGTCGATTTTGGATAAAACTGGTTGATGGACCAAACGAACTCGGATTGACATGAAACTAGCTCCTATGTGTTTGTCAAATTATCATAGTTATATCTATTTGTTTGAATGATAATTTGACTCAATATATTGATAGTAATCATGTTTTTAACATGAATTAGATTTTTCGAACAATCACTGCCCTTGATATTTATTTATGTTAAAAAAATCACCGCTCTCAATATATTGTGTCAAATCGACATTTGAGAGTATGGATTTAATCAAGAGAATTAGATGAACATATAGAAACTAGTTTCATATCAATTCGAGGTCATTTGGTCCATTAGTCAATTTTAGATAAAATCGACTAATAGACCAAACGATCTTGGATTAACTCTTATATATTCGTCCAATTCTCTTGATTATATTCATTTGCTCAAACATCAATTTAACTCAATATATTGAGAGTAATCATTTTTTATAAAATTGACTAATGGACTAAACGACCTCGAATTAACATGAAATTAACATTTATATGCTCGTCTAATTCTCCTGATTATATTCATATGCTCAAACATCAATTTAACTCAATACATTGAGAGCAATCATTTTTTAAACATGAATTAGATTTTCAAACAATCACGACTCTCAATATATATTTGTATTATAAAAAAATTACTGCTCTCAATATATTGGATAAAATTGATATTTGAGAACATGGATATAATTAAGAGAATTAGATGAATACATAAGAACTAATTTCATATCAATTCAAGATCGTTTGATTTATCAACCGATTTTAGATTTTGGATAAAATCAATTGATAGACCAAACGACCTCTAATTCTCTTGATTATATTTATGCCCTCGACCATTAATTTAACTTAATATATTAAGAATAGTGATTTTTTGAACATGAATTAAATTTTTAAACACATTTATATTTAAAAAAATCAATACTCTTAATATATTAAATTAAATTGATATTGATATTTGAGAGCGTAAATATAATCAAGAGAATTACCCGAACACATAGATACTAATTTCATATAAATCCGAAATCGTTTACTCTATCAACTAACTAATTTTATCCATAATAATTTTTTTTAAAAAAATCAAACAGTCGACTGATAAATATAAGTAGATTGTTTTTTTTTTGAAAAATTGAAATTTTAAATCTAAAAAGAAATTGATACAACTAGTAAAATTTTTTTATCAGTTTTAAATCGACTGATTGAATCAAGGAAAAATTTGAGAAAACTCCCTAACATCAAATTAGACTTTGCATGCACTCCCCAACCGAAAATTTCTTTGCATGTACTCCCTGATGGGATTGACAAGATAGTTTTGTGTGTTATTTTTTTTATCACTATAAAAGAGTAAAAATTCAGTGTAAATCATAAAGATTCGAGTATAAATTGTTTGAGATTGAGTGCTAATTTAAGAAATTTGAGTATTATTTGAAAAAATTTGAGTATATATTATTTTAGTATATAGTAAAAATTTCAGTATACATTATCAAAATTTAAATATGAATTAATTTAGATTAAGTATTATTTGAAAAAATTTGAGTATAAAATTTAGAAATTTGAGTATGTGAGGTTGCATCCACCACATCAAGATTTTCACATGAGGGATTACTGAAATTTTATACTTAAATTTCTTAAATTAGTACTCAATCTCAAACAATTTATACTCAAATCTTTATAATGTATACTGAGTTTTCACTCTTTTATACTCACATCAAGATTTTCACATGAGGGGTCATCGAAACTTTGTACTCAAATTTCTTAAATTAGTAATCAATCTCAAACAATTTATACTCAAATCTTTACAATGTATACTGAATTTTCACTCTTTTATACTCAATCTATCAGGGAGTGAATACAAAAAATTTATCAAATGAGGAGTGCATTCAAAGACCAGTTTTGAATTAGGGAGTTTTCTCCAATTAACCGTTGAATCAAATGGTTGATGAAAATATCAATTGTTAAGATAAAATAGGAAATGAGTACATGATTCATTTTAAAACCAACCTACGTAATTTAATAATTTTAAAAACTTTTCTAAACGATTTAGTAAAAAGCTATATTTTCTTTATTATTAACAATTGCATTATTGTATTAATTTTGACTAAAATTGACACATTAATATTGGACAACCATATACGAGCAATTAATAATGAGAAGGCCGCATGTCCAAAACTTTTCATTGGTCATTTAAAAATTATCCCCGAGTTTCAATTTTAATGAATTAACGAAAATATTTTTCTTAAAAAACGATTCATAATGCTGATTAATGAATATTTACATAAATTTTTTCTTCAAATAGAACGTAAATTTTGAGATGTTAAATTTCTAGACCGTCTATTACGAGTATTTTCTGATTTACTCTAGCAGCCGATAGAAAACTTCCGTTAGACCGGACCAGTCGTTCAAGATTAAAAAAATATCGTTAATCATTTTTAGATAGGCAATGAAAAATATTAATGGACAATAAAATATCTTATAATAATTATAAAATAAAAATATATATATACGAGAAATTTTAATTAAATTAAAACAAATTTAACCAAATTTAAATAATTTAACCTAATATTTAGTTTTAACTATCAATAATGAATTAATTTTGTTATAAATTATAGTAACTTTAATTAAAATTGAAAAAATAATAGGGGCATTTTATTTTGACAAAATCGAAATTCACTTTTAGTGTATATATATTTTTTAACATGATATAATTTTTTACGATAATAAGTAAAAATAGAGGAGCTTTTTTCGATTCCCCCCTAGAAATCCATTTAAATTTGTTATGATATTTACATAGAATAATGATAGACAACGTAAAATTTTAACGCGAAATTCAACGTAAATGACGTGACACTTTTTGTGATTGTCGTTTGGACATCGCCGACTACCTCCAGTTGCCGTCCCGAACCAAACTATATCCTGGAAGGCACGATGAACCTGTCGAGAATAGCTACAATTGAAATGTCACATCATTCATGTTGAATCACGTTAAAATTTCACGTTGCCTATCATTTTTCATTTAAATATTACTAGTCTTCTAATTCATGAAAGTTGATCGAAATTGAACGGTCCGGATCCATTCATCTCTCCTATTTATCTCTCACCTCGTCTTCCCTCTTACGCTCACACTTTCCTTCTCGGCAATCTCCGATCACCTCGCCTCCGCCTCCGCCTCGTCTCGCCTTCCTCCACTTCCGGCGGCAACGATGTTGCTGGGGAACCGTCCGAGGCCTCCGATACGGCGGACCACTAGCTCCACGGACTTCTCGGCCGGCGTCCTCTTGGACGTCGAGCTCCCCCAGTTGCTGGATCCGGAAGGATCGATCAGCGGCGATGCCATTGATCCACATATGGGAGTGACGCCGGGATCGATCGCCGGAGTCGGGATGGACTGGCGCGCGGCTAGGTTCGTGGGGTCCATGCTCTCGCCCCGCGGCGGCGTGCAGAGGAGGGAGCTGTTCGTGTCGCCTGAGACGGCGGGCTTCTTGAGGGCCTGCGGGCTATGCAACCGGCGACTAGGGCCCGGCAGGGATGCCTTCATGTACCGGTATTTGCTTACCCTCCTCCGACCTTCACACGAAAAGCCCGAACCATTTTTATCTTATTTTGCTTTACTCGAGATTTCTAGATCAAAGATAGTTTTTGAGGGCTCGCCGTCAGATCTAATTATTGTTCCACCCCCATTTCTTCTGTCTGAACTCATGATTTCACTTCTTTTATTTTGCACTCAACCATAACTTGAAATCTCCACTGAATTCTTGTGCAAAACCCTAATCTTCCATGCTGTTCCAACCAACTCTACTTCCAATGGTTTGTTAGATTTCTTTTGTTGAATCAGAACTTGTAAATTTCTGTATTTTCCAGATCTTATCAGCTTCTGTTATCAATGTTAATGATCTGGAAAACATTCTTCTGCTTCTTTTCCATCCAATGAATTTCTCATAAATCTTGATGCTGTAAGATCTATCACAGAAATATTTGCCTGGCTACTTGTTTGTGTTCTTCAAACTCACTTCTCCAATTTGCAGGGGTGAGATTGCCTTTTGCAGCCTCGAATGCCGTCAGCAGCACATCAACTTAGATGAGCAGAAAGAGAGATGCCTCTTGAACAATAGTTGAAGAGGGACTGCTTCTCGATCTGCTTTCAACCAAATGGATGTCATCAATGAATTCCACTATGTTTTTCAACTTCTCTTGGTGCCCATGAGAAAGTAATGTTATCTCCCTCAATTAGTCTTTTAGAATCTTCTGTTCCCTGTAAATTAGTTCTCTTTTTGAATGAAATGAGATGCCATCACTCATCTTTAGAGCTGTCTAAGATAAGTGATCATGATCCTTTGATTGACCTCCAAAGTAATTGAATGATGGAATGTGTTGTTGCAACTTTTTTGCATCACTCAAGAGCTACTACTTGTTCTTGGATGTTTTCAGCATTCATGAGATGTGTGCTTCCCTATTTTTCAACTCACTAATCTCCCAGTGGAGAACAAAGAATCTAATGGTGAGATCAGTGTCAGCTTGCACATCCTGGGCCCCATCTTGAAGCTTGAAACAAGGTGATAGCATTATTGAGCTTTGAATGCGTAATAGTTTACACAAACAATTTCTTATGTGATCAAAATGATTCATTCTCTTTAAGGTCATGCTTGTCATGGTTATTTAGATTGATGTCCATCCTAAACATCTTTCAGGTCAGTGACAATGATCGTTGCTTCCCTTCTCTTTTTACATCAGACTCTTGTAGACGAGGAAGCCACTGCATTTTCCTCAATAATTGAATGAAGATTGCTTGTGCTACTTTGGGACACATTCTTCAAACCATCCTGCAGGTGGCTTTATAGATTGAACTTTTTACAACTTGAGGTTATTTTCAACAGAATTTTAGTATCTGAGAATACTTATTAAGTTCACTAGCAAGTTTATTATGTGCAGACTAAGTGCGTAGGTGAAGTCTATAATGCAAGGTTCTAAAATTCACTAGGCGCTAGTCGGGTGTTAAATTAGTGCCTGCCGCTTAGGTGGGGATTATGCGGCGCTAAATAGATTAATCGATATCAACATAATTAACATAATAAATCATATGTTAAACTCCAAGTTCAATAGAATAACATCAAATTTAAAATGAGTTTAAATTTCAAAATTACATAACTAATAAGATATCATAGTTATAGAACACAAATTCAAATTTAAAATAAGTTTAAACTTCAAAATTACACTAATAAAATATCATAGACACAAACTCAATAGTCAATATCATCGGACACAAACTCAACATCAAATTTATTCTACTTCTTTTCCATAATTTTCAACAACTTAATCTTCATCGGACACAAACTCAATACCATCATTGTGTTCCTCCTCTTCTTCAGATTCAAAATCATCCTTCAAGTTCTCTTACTCTAGAGCTTCTTCAAGGTTGTAGATTTTCATTTGCTCCACTTGCTTTATTAGTCGTTTGTCATGTGAGCCCATAACTTAGTTTAACTTCATCATCTTCCTCACCATCCACAATCGAACCTTGTGCATTTAAAGCATCTTTTGCAAGGACATCGATATTCCTTTCTTTTTCTTTTTTATGTTTGTTCAACAATCTAACATTAGATTGGACAAATATTATATTGTTCAATTTGTTGATATCCAATCTATTTCTTTACTTTGTGTGAATCTAAAAAAAGAAAATAAATATTAAAGTTAGTAACATGAATATATACTTTACTTTAATTAAAAAATAAAGACTTAAAGTTTAAAACTTACTCCTTCAAATGTGCTCCAGTTTCTTTCACACCTAGATGCACTTGTAGCTAATGAAAATATCCTCAATGTCACTCTTAGCAAGTTAAGTGTGTGAGCACCGTATGTACACCATGCACATGGATCAAATGTATCATCATTTTTTTCATATGCTTTTGCTGTCAGTGTTTTTCCAAATAACTCATTCTTGTCTCTATATTTTGCAAATTTTTCGTTAATAATTGTATCTATCCAACTCACTGACATGTAAAATTTCTATGCATTCAAAAATCTTCATCGCAACCTCCTCATAAAGAACAATAGAACTATCTTTATAGTAAAAATAGAGATTCAACAAAAAGGCAGTGGTATGTAATGATATATCAAGTTTATCCTTCATTTTTGACTCAATAATTGCTATTATAGGCTGATAATTTGATTCCACGTTGTTCATGATCACCTTGATATCTTCTTTAGCTTGAAGAAGTTCCCCATATAGAAACCCCATCAATGACTTTCTATCTCCATCTACCAATCGAAGAACTTTAACCAAAGGAGCAAATATTTTCAAACAAAGTGTCACACCATTCCAAAAACTCATGCTCATCACAGTAGAGTAAGTCAATTTCTCTTTATTTGTCTTTGATCATCTACATGTCTCTCACATATCATTTGTAAACATAGCCCTTAAACTTATTTTTTTTTCAATCAAACTTTGCAACGTGAGAAAATTTTATGCAAACTTGGTAACTCCTGGCCAGACTATGTCTCTTTTCTTCGTGAAACTTCTCATCAATGACAAAGACTTATGGTGAACATAAATGAAAATAATAAAAGATTTGGATTGCTCAATAACCTTTTTATATCGTGGAAGCTTGCCAATACTTTCAAGCATAAAATTAACAGTGTGAGTTGCACATGAACTTCAAAAGATCCCGGATCACTTTGCTTTCATCAATTTAGCTGCAGCTATATTGTTAGTGACATTGTCTGTTATAATCTGAACAATATTCTGAGCTCCTACTTATTCAACACATTTGTCAACATACTCAAAAATAAGTTCAGCTGTATGTGCCTCATCTGAAAACTCCTTGGACTCTAAAAATATAGTACCCTTTTTGCAATTAACACACAAATTTAAGATGCTTCTTTTTCTATCACTACATGCATCTGTCATGATCGAACATCCATTCTTTGCCCATTCTTTTTCATGTTTTTTCAGCAGTTGTTTTGTTTTTTTAACTTTGACTTTTAATAGTGATTTTCTTAGTTGATATTGAGTTGGAGGCTTGAATTCCGGTTCAAATTGACCCACTGCTTCCATTAGTTGCTTGAAGCTATCATTATCAACGACATTGAATGAGATTTCATTTTCATAAACTCATCTCCCAATATATTGTTGAATTTATTGAGTTCTCTCTTTGAAAAGAACCTTATTTATATTTCTTTGGTGAAACACTTTACTCCCACTTGAACTTACATTTTCTGGAACAATTACTGATGCAAATATATCTATGGGGCCAAGAGGAAGAAGTTTTTTAGATAGATATATCCCTTCAATTTCAGAACCTTCTTCTTTATCAGGAGAAATAATCACCTCTGCTCTACAACTTTGTTCTTCCATTATTTTGTTCTTCTTTCTGTTCCTCTCTTCTAAAATAGTATGTTTGCACTTGTTTTTATCTTCTTGAGATGTTTTTCGACAATTAGATATATTTTCAGATATATTTCCCATGTGCTCCTTGATTTTATATACTCCTCCCGACATTTATTTTTTCACACAACTTACATTTAATTTTGTCGAGGTTCTTAGGATTAATCAACATTCCAAACTCTCATCCGATGTCATTCATTTGACCTTCTTCTAAGAATTTTAGATTCAGGTTGAGTAACTGATGCTGTCGAAGATGGATTGATTGTCATTGTAATTGTAATAACATGAAAAGTGATTTAAAAACAAATTTAAAAACTTTAGAATCATTAATAAATTATAACAAATAAAAAAAATTATATACATTAGGAAAATAAAAAAATATATAAATTAGTAAAATAAAATTATCATAATATAAATTTGATTTATATAAATTAATAAAATTAATTAGAATTTTTTAAATTTTAAATATAAATTTTTGAATAAAAATATGATTTTAAATATAAAACATTTAATAAGATTTATAATTAATTAAACTTATAAAAAAATTTATTTTGTAAATATATTTTTGATAAAAAAATTTTGAGATAATTTAATTAGGATTTGAAGTAGCCAATTTAAATTTTTTATTTATTTGAAGAAATATTTAAATTAAATAAAATAAAAAAAAATAATAATATAAAAATAAAAAAATAAAAGCCCCGCAGGCACAGCATCGGGCGTTGTCGGCACTGCCGAACGTGTCGTAGGACTCGTCCGGCGACCCAGAAGCTTTGTCGAGGACTTTCGGCGGTGTCGGATGTCTCCGACGACAAGTCCGACGGTGCCGGAAACATCTTGCGACACGTCCAACGTCACCCCAAGCATCGCAGGATGTATTGCCGAAGCCATCCGACATCGCCGAAACAATCCTGCGACGCGTCTGACACCGTTGGAAGCGTCCCACGACGCTGGAAGCCACGGCAAATACACTGGAAAAATAAAAAATGAAACATACCTGCTGCTACATGTGATTCCGGAGGAGACAACGATGATTTCGAAGGAGGCAACGACGCTGGTCGGACGCAGATGAATCGACAAATTAGACTTTTAGGGCTTTTAAAATGAAAAAAGGGAAAAGATCCCATATTGTACGTGACGCAATCTGTCACCGCGTCGCGGCACCTGGGTTCTTTGTGCGGCGCCTAGCGCAGCACAAACCGCCTAGGCAGCTCTTCCGCCTAGCTTGGCCGCGGAGGCCAAGCTCGAGGCAGCCGGTGGTCGTCGAGCGCGGCGCCTGGGTCCTCTGTGCGGCGCCTATCGCCGCACAAACCGCCTAGGCAGCTCTCCCGCCTAGATTGGCCACGGAGGCCAAGCTCGGGGCAGTCGGTGGCCGTCGAGCGCCTAGGGCGAGTTTTAGATCACTACTATAATGTGATACCGAGTGTAAAGGTCATGCTTCAAAGGTTTGAGATCATATATATATAATTTTGTCCCCACGGTATAGCCGAATAGGTACTCGAGAGGCAGAGTTACTTCAAGGGTTTGAGATTATATTACTGAGTGAACTACTCAACTCACTGTGCCTAAGCTTATCTGAGGAGATTCTCTTTCCTAAGAATTTATCCAAACCGCAGAAGAAAGAAGCATCTTTTCTTCTCAGTGAATGTTTCTAAGTGATCTCTTCACTCTCTTGAGGTAAAATCATTGTTTGTAGTTCTGTTAATGTCAATTTGCTTGCTTATGAGCTACATGTTAACCTCCATGCTTATTGTAATCTGAACACATTTCAAACATATTCAAAGATTTAGTGCCCAATGCTTGTCATTTCCACAGGAACAACTCAAATTTCGATTGAAAATTAAGCCATGTCGATATCGAATGATCTTGATCAACCAAACATCATCAACAGTTGTACATTTGGTCCACAAGGATTGCTGACCAAACTCCATGAACAAACACACTGGCATTGGCAAACTCAATCAATTACATCTAGTGTACAAAAAAATAACTAAAAATTATATATATAAACTCTGGTTAAAACTTTATAGAAATAACTAAAATAAATACTAATACAGACTTTAAACAACTTATTCTCACACTAATTTTGATATGGTCAAGTGCTCTAATATCTTCTAGGTTAATTTTGGTACAACATTGCTACAAATTATTAGATATTGGATAAAAAATATTATCAATTTTATATTTTTCACAACTTATTCTCATGCTCCAAAGAATGGAGGATCATCTAAGCTAACCTTGATATAAATTAATATAAAATATTATCTAAATATTGTTTGGGGAAATGTCTTGTTTTCTATTTCCATAGTATTCTGTATTCATTCCAATGAGGGTTCATGCAAAGTGCTCCATCACTTTTTCTAAACTGGTAACTCATTAGCTGAATAACTAGTCTTAACTACAACATAAGTCGATCATTTGAAACAGAACCAATAAGATTAGACACCTTACGGCCATAGTGTTATACGGGTCGAAAGCTAAATAGCTGATAGTGAAGAATTCAACCTCTCCTGGCAAGTTTTGCTAGTTAGTGTTGGATTGTGGACTTGTAATATTAATAGATGATTTACAATTAAACCTGAAGCTAAGGAATCGATCATCACATCTCTCGTCTAGGCACACTTGTATACTTCTTTATCATTCTAAATATGAAACACAAATACTTGGAAAAGCAGCCACAGTTATCAATCCCTTATAAGTGAATATAGAATTACCTCATGCACACATCTTCGACAGGGAATTGGATTCAATCAGCGTCTACTGCAGTGAAATCGGGCTCGGGTGGTTTTTGCAACCTCACCAATCCAAGGGCCCTCCTGTTCCGGAGACGATGAACACCTCGCATTGCGTTGGCAGCGAATCTCGATGCGTAGATGGCCGCACCAAGGCTTGTGGTGCCTTTCGCCAAGTTATTTCTCCGTCTTTCTTCTTCTTCCTTCTGCAGAAGCTCGGCCATCTTCCGCTTGACATGGCGTCTCCACGCGGCTTGGATGAAGCAAGCTGCCCACATCCTCCATTGCTGCGAGTAGAATCGAAATGTATGCTGGACTTGCCGGCTGTGGAGACGTCTGAACTGGCTCGCCACAAACTTGAGTTCGTCAGCATTCAGTGCAAATGTTTCAACTTCATTCAATGCTTTCACGGTCCTCGTGGAAGTTGGTAGGTTTCCACCAGACTTTGGATCTAATGCCCAGGTCAAGAGCTCCTCGCCACAGAAATCACGCTCTTGAAGAAGAGTTCGGTTGAAGAACCCGCTTCTTCCTCCATCAGTAGTTATGCTCTCCAAGCTCCCACGAATGATGAAGAGCATTTCGTCAACGGGATCCCCCTCTCTCAGAATGTATGTGTTCTCTGTGTACAGACTAGGTTTGAGTCCTTCACAAATTGCATCTAGCAAACGCTCGTCCAACTTCTCAAATAGAGGAACCTGCACAAAAGGCGAGCCAGATATAGATGTTGATTATCTGATGGCAAGCAAGTAATGATGAACAGACAGAGAAACCTACCCTCCTAACCAAGGCTAAACAAAGATGACGCTTGATATCCCGCCGAAGATCCTTGGGAAGGCTCTGAACCAAACCTTCTTCATCCACACCTCTCGTCTCCAACCACTTGTACTGATCATATCGACGGACACGCTGTCTGAGGTCTGGTGGTAGCATACGGTGATGCATCCACTGTTCTGAGTCGCGCCTCTTAACTCGCATCTCTTCGAGCCGTATTGTCATTGATTGAAGATATGTCTGGAAGAGTAATAACAGTATTCGATATGTCAATCCCACTGTATGACAATATCCTTGTACAGAGCTCATGGTAGTGAATTACGATGACAAACAAAAGACATGGAAATCGAGGCCACTGGCCGTACCTGCATGTTACCGATAAGGAGGGCAAACAATACAAGTCCAAGAACAGCGATGATGATTGAGAAGATCACCTCCCCGAGATAAGTGCTCGTTTGCAGCCCTTGGCCAAGGGTACTGTTCCACATAATTTGAAAAATTCATTAGTCAATGCAACAGCTTTCCGGGTAAGTTACGTTACAGATGCCAAGTCCTTAATATCTTTCTTTTTTCTCCACACTGCCATAACTTAAAACCTTCCCATATAAAAAATGACCTACCTCTCGAATTGATCTCACATTGGAGATTGCAGATCATTCAACTGAAGTTTACAGGGCTACTAACATAAGCTTAACCCCATTAGCGAATGATTTAAAATGAACTAAATCAATGGGTAAGTTTTCCTATTGACTAAACGAAAAGTTCTTATACATAGAAAGGCTTAATGAGAACTCAAAGTTGGCTGGTTAATAGATAAAATGATATGTAACAGGAAGAAAATGGTTCAAACAAAATCAGCTGCATCACTTGTTGATGGATTAAATGGCGGCCAGAAATAACACATAATGACAGCCAATGAAACAAACAGTAAAAAGGAAATTGTCGCAAAGAAACCATTGGATGAAAAGTTCTCCATTTGATATAATAACTCATCATAGACACACAGACTGACTCCAAGGTCTCTAATATTATGCCAATAAAAAAAATTCTAACACACCTGCAATCACCTGTATAAAAAAAACTCCAACTATATAAAAATAATTTTGTTTATTGCCTTCAATTATAATAAGTAGGCTGGACCAGATCAGGCTAGTAGAATTGAAATATCTCTAACAGGACAAGATCACGCCCGATCACTGGAAAATACGAAAAAAAAATTAAAATAGTGAAAGTCCTGGTTTCACCTGTTAAGGTTGCCCTACTTAGCTGTCATACTGTTAAGGTTCGCTTGATTATATGCTTGAACACGGCAAGTGCAGCAACCATATTCAAATTACTTGAGGTTAAATTCATTGATCATATGTAATAGCTAATAGACGGTGGAATAGTTTGAACCTTTAGATAGCATAGACAATACAAGCTAACAAACTAAGAATCATGACAAAAACAAAAATAATACATACTATTCTACTGAAACCATGATGAGAAATAGAACTAGTACCTTACATTCTGCAATCCCCACCAGAAGCAGTAAGCAATCTTGGAAACGAAATTGTTAGATGCCACAATACCCGAAGTCAAAGACTGCCCATAGATTCCAAAATCGAAAAAAGTATTGTTATCAGGACTACATAGATCCTGAAGAACCTGAGGGCTGACATTCTGCCAATTGGCAAAACCATCAAGATCTTCATTGCCGCAATATAAGAAATTTGTGATGCACGTGCCATTGTGTTGCTTACAAGCTGACTGCCAACAATCATCTTCTCGCTCAACAGATAACAAGTACCAGAAAGAACCAACAACCTGGACAACATCACTTGTTTTTACATTTATATTCCACATAAGATTTTTGGGGAAATATCATTTTTCCATTCAGGTAGGCAATCATTCGGTTTTAGGTACTCTACTAGCTGTCATCCCTAATTAGCATAATATCCTATTATATTAGCAACCACATGAACAACCTCCACCATCATGGATGATTATTTTTTTCATGTATGCGTGGGTAATTATGCTACTAGGAACATGATGTGAGTATTTAATCATTACCAACACCACTTGTTTGTTACTCAATTGTAATAAATTTAATGGAAGGATTCACAGGAACCAATTTGAAAGTTAGTGACCCAGTGGAAAAAAGATGAACCATCTGAAACTGGTTGATAGTCAACAACAATTGATTTAACTAACTGCAATTAGAAATCGCAAGATCGACCACCCATATAAAAAAACAGATTGAGAGCATCTAGCGAGATCTCAACCTAATACCATAAACTCATTTATTAATTTGTTTCATATGAATAATTGATTAATAATGGACCCACCAATGAAACTTGCAAAATCCATCGGGTTAAGCATGCAAAATCATAGAATAGGGGAAAAGTTTCATTATGGTATATAAGTTTCTTCGGTACCATTGTAGGTATGAGGTCTTAGTTAATCTACAAAAAATCAAAAATGTAAAAGATGTAAATCAAGTGGGAAAACCATAGCTGGTAACTACTTACATGGCAAGCCAGCATGAACCACAATAAATAATATGCAGCACCAGCCCAAGCAGTTTCAGCAAAGACACCAGCAGTCCTTTTCAACTCTGATGTTAAAGGAATAATGCGGGATAATCTAGGGATATACTGAAGCAGAACAATAACAAACAATGCATTTTTTGTAGCCAGTACATCTGAACCTTTATTTGTATGAAGAAACCTCCAAACTACAATCTGCATTTATTTATCGAGGGTTCAGACGAAGTTAAGTTATAAATGCCTCAGACTGCCAGTATAAAAATAAGAGAAGCCAAGAAGGCCATCAAATACACAATTACCATGAATGTAAATATTATGGTACTACTAGCCTAGAGGAGTTGCACTGCAAGTCAAGCCTTGTGTCAATGTTTTGAATGGGACGTGTTCATTTATATGGTTATACAGGATCAAATATACAAGCAAGAACAAGCAATATCCATGATTACTAGCTTGCTGACAAGAGAGTTGTATGCTTCCTATTAGAGCATAATTTTATTCTCCACCTTTTCCATCAAGGTTTGAAACTGGCATTAGCAATGTTAGATAGAACACTTTCACCTCAATCTTAAGTTGCCTGCACTATTAGAGATCTTCTATACAGCGCATCTAGATTTCTAATCCCAACATAAAAAAAGAAAAAGAAAAAGAAATGTATTTAGCTCACAGGCTTTCACAAAACAGTAGTGCATCTGCTCTCATTCAAATAAACAGATATCAAATCACCTCTTGGGTACCGTCGAACCAATAACATTGAATTATGTTACGGATTCACTTGATTCTACATGCTTTATAACTCCATATTTTCTGATCTAACCAACAATTGGCTTACTATGTAGCCAAGACCAAATAGCTGCAACTCATGTTATAGGCAAATGTGAAAAATGATAATTCGATTAATATGAACACAAGAAATTTGGCTAACAGAAAGTAGCAGAGAGAAAATAATAGTCCAAAAAAATCTTGTATTGGCATGTTCTCTTGAGTAATTGTCAAAATCAAGAAACCTTAAGTGTCACTCTGAAGAGACATGATTGAGTGTGAGTTACCATACAACACATCTCCTCAATTTAACACACAAAAAAAATAAAAATTCAATTTAGGATAATATTTTTCCCATAGTAAATGTGAACAAATTTGATTTGGGTCATACCAAATACCCAGATGACTACATAAGAGTTCAACTCACCTGTGGGAGTGGTAGGACAGACAGGAAGTCAATAATGAAGTTGCTTCTCAAGTAATGTTTTGCTATCTTTGCTGGATCAATTACAAGTTCACCTCTGCCAAAAACTCGGGTTGATGGGGCAATGTAACCAGTTCGAAATTGAAGAGCCATACGAATAAGATAGAAACAATCAATGATCGTCCGCAGGGTAGTAGATGCAACAGCTAACTTCCGATCTATTCCTAGGCAAGTCGAATGTTGATCTTGTATAGGAAGATAATAAAACAAAGGATCCACTGCTACTGCAAGAATACATGACACAACAAAAAGCCTGTTCATTATGATCAGGAATTTATCTTGAGGATCAAACATCTTCTTCTCGGAAACCTTGAGGTCTTCAGGAAAAACTTCCCTAGAAGCACCAAATCTAAGCGACCTGCCAAGAAACTTTAGCCCCTCAGATCCCTTTCTCACTCCTCCCCTTATGAATTTGAATGAGGTGCGTGATCCTTGACCAAATCCCTCAACATTGAATGTGCCTCTATTCCTCCTATCCGTGTCCGAGGAAAATGACAATGCAGGACTTGACTCTTCAAGCCTAGGAATCAAAACAAACATTTAATGTAGTTCACACAGATAAAGAAAGTAAATTCGTCTTCTTCTTCAACAATTCATGTTATGCTTTCAGCTATTCAGAAAAACTTTAGTTCCACTATTGCAGATCATGAGTTACCATATCTTCCACATAATCAATTTCCGAAGTACAAGAATAATGGAATTTGGACCACCTTTGGAGGAGTTCAAGATTCACAAATATGATTCAGTTTCCTCTTCTAATTTCATAAGAAAGCTGAGGTGTTATGGAAAGTTCACTGTCAAACTTTTCCAAGTAAATCATGTCAAAATTTTAAAATCTTAATTCTTAAAATCTTAACTGCATATAGTGAAGATGAACAGTGATTTCATTCAAGGTTTGAGGATAATCCTCTGTTAAGAATACAAAAAACATAGATTGAGGTATTGAATTTTTCCAAGATATTATAGGGCAGTTCTAAAAGGAAGGAAGTCAGGAAAAGGCCTAGGCAGGTGCCATTAAAATATTATTAAAACAATACGACTATATCAGTTAATGGGAGGTGGTTGGGCAAGGGCCTAGGAAGTTTCCATTATAATATTAATTAAAAAATAAGACTACATCAAACGCAAGATAAGTTTCAATTAAAGAAAGCGATAGATAGTCAAGATATAACAAGCATAACAAGATAGTCTACCTATCATATAGAATCCATCCACTAATATCATATATTCTATTGGACTACGAGTAACTAATTTTGATGATTGTTTCCTATAGTTGGCATATAGCATAAGGCATATAGAGCATAAAGTACAAGAATATTTACAATACATTGGTTAAAAATTTTCATGAGCATCTCAATTTGAAAGAATACCACAAAAGGATAACTAGGTTATAGTGAACGTCTTGAAAATTTCATAAAATGCAATAACAATGCATTGGAAAGGTGAAAGGAGTAGCGATAGCATAATGACAAGAATAAACTAGGCCACGATGAAATAAGAGAGAAGAAGAACAATGAAAATGCAATGAAAGACAAAGGGAAACAAGGAAACACACCTAGTTTCCTAAGTGTAGTAATGGCAGATCAGTAGACTGCAGAGAACGCAGGAGAAGGCCTAAGGGTGTTCAGGTGGAGGTTGATAGAAATTAGGGTCATCTTTAGTAAGTGAATAACAATGACGGCTTTATCCCAAAACCCATTTTTCCCACTGAACCACCTGAAACACGTGGGTCACCTGTGCTGTCACATAAATGGCCCGGTTAATGTGGAGTGCCTTCCACCTAAGCGAAGTGGAGGTTGGTCTAAATAGCCTAGGTGGCAGCTTTTTGAAACCTGGACCTTTTCCCAATAGTTTTAGCTTTTGAGTTGGTTTCATATTCAAGTTCTGCTAATGCACTACTTCAAATAACAATGCCAATTAAGTCAATGGAGATGTTAACTTTGGGGCCATCCAATTCAACCAATTTTCCAAAATGTGTGGGTCAATCTATAGATTTTTCAAGTTCAAGTTCCTGATAGCTTAAGCATGTGAAGCGGTCAATCAATCAAAATTAACATGTGTCGATCTCTGATTGTATATGCATGTGCATGTGGGCACATGAAATAGTATAAAGCTGTACGTATACACGGAAGATCTCATAGTGTGATATTAAAAACTGATAAATATATTTACAAATGTTAAAGAACTTGATGTAAAAATGGAAAATTGTACACACATATCGAGAGAGAATGACATGAACAGTTTGACTTGGCATGCTTGGTAAGAAATAGGCAAACCTCACAAACTTTTCTCTTTGACCGTCCATATATTGAGCTTTATGTCCACAATCAAACATATTTGAAACACAGAGACTAATAAATAATATATATGATCTACCCTCCACAGAAATAATCCAGGAACCAGCTGAACACTATCAGAGAAACATAGCTCCTACAAAGACGAGCAATTACAATTGTCAACAGTAAGTGCATTTCACAAAGCAGCTACAAAATTCATGAATTTCTAAATATTTCAGATGCAGTTGCAATTACACACAGAGCTAGCCTCATGGTTAACGTAATTCAGTCAGAATGTAGGTTAAAGATAAATTCTCGAACATAAAGGTGAAAACTTATGAAAAAATCAGAACATAGCACAAAACACCAGTGTATATTGAGCACAAATAATTCAACAGTTTATACAATAACACCTCGGGAGGAAGAAACTTAAGTTTATACAGGAATAATTTTTTGTGAACTACAAAATTTACTAAATTTTTTTTTTTCAACTGAAGTTCAACTTAAAAATCATGTTCATCAAGTAAACTTAAGATTACAATCTAACGTCTATAATTTTGAACCTAAGTTTCATGATGCCAAATATTAATTTTAAATCGACCACTGCACGCCGAAGTTGAAGTTTTTTTCAAGCTCAGATATGAACATATCCCTCATATTAGATCTAAATCCCATGGCAAGATATGAAACTAACCTAGCGAAAGTCTTGTCAAGAAAGATGTTTATTTAAGTCGTAAACCAACCAGCATAACAAAACAAAAAGGTAAAATCAAAGGCATAGATAAAGCAAACTAACTTGAAAGGACAAGACAAAGTCCCGATCCAAAATCTAACCCTAAGTTGAAGGATCGACACCAGCATCTGATAGCAAAAAATAATAATAATAATAATAAGGCCCTGATCGACATAGGAGGCTTACCTCGACCGGATTGACAAGTAAGGTAATTGTTGATCCTCATGAGAGATGAAAGTCGTCGCAGGCTCCTCCGGCGATGAGTGGATTGGGAACAACCGCGAACAGAAACGGAGAAAGCGAAGACGGCGACGGAAAGCAGTAGAAAGACTACCAGATATTTATTTCCCACGCGAACCGGTTCGGTCAACTCATAACAATTGGAAACTGAACCAAACCGGTTGATGAAACACGACTTACGTTAAAACTTATAACGACGGCATCGATGCTATCTGACCACCATTTGTTTATCGTGACTCAAGTCGTCCCTTAATTGGCTGTTCCAGAGATAGTTTCAATACCTAGGATTTCGTAACCCAGAGCGCACCCATCCTGTAATTGCTTCTACCGTCGGCCCCATATGTCTCGAAGAATCACAAGATGAGTAACAATGAAGTTGGTCCTAAACCCGGTCTGGTTCGGACTGACGTGAGGATTGGGCCGCACTACCATCGTTAAATGAATAGACATTTATAGCCCGCTTATAAAGCAGAAATGGGGGGTAGAATTGGCATAGCCGTGCAAGTTCCAGGAAAGCTCCAGATAAATAGACAGCCTCCAATGTCCCCATGAAGAAATATCACTAGTCTTAGTCCAAGTAAACAATACAGAGGGCTCCGAGACTGTAGTAATAGGATGACTAATTGTTATTTTAGGTATTTGTGATTTTATCCCTAGCTATAACATAATTTGGAAGATTTTTTTTTCAAATAGAGGCGCGAATCTAGAGACGTTGGACTTTTAGGTTGTCCACCGTGAGTGCCCGATTTATCCTAATAACCGATGAAAAATTTTCGTGGAATCGAATAAATCATTTCAGATTCATCTACTATCTGATTCAATATTTTTTTTTAAAGTAAATAATAAGGGCTAAATAAAAAAAATAACTCAAGGGGGATTTTCCGTTACATTGAACAATGAGGCCCAGGTTATCTTAATGGCGGCCCATTTGAAGCCTTATCCAAATGAGTCTCACGTCTCCCTCTCTCGCTCACTCAAAAACTCAAGGAGTCGGTCTCAAGGTCACTCAAAGAGTTAGGTATTAATTTTTTTTAAAAAAAAACCTTGAGCCAGACTCACTTCATAAGTCAAGCTAAATGGTATGATATTAAAATTTATTTAATAAGATAATCAAACCGTGTATAAAATAAATTAAATCGTTAGAATAATGGGTTAAATTTGACTTGATTTCTTTTATATTATTAAGTTCTCAATTCAAATTTATTTGAAATTTGAAAATTTAAATTTATTTAAATAGTTATTGACATTGATAATATAAATTTATTTATTTATTTAAATTTATTTTTATTTATTCAATTATAAGAATTTTATTAATGAATATATTTTATATTCATTATTCATAAATATTATTAATATTAATTAAGTGAACATATATATTTAAACTAATTTATTTAATTAAATGAATTTTTTAAACTTATCTATTTAATTTAATATTAGATATATTAAATGAAGATAAATAAATTTTATTAAGTCAAACATCACATTTATTTACGGTACATTTCCAATTCAATCCCTCACTCAAACTCTTGGTGATAGGTACTCAATTTTAACCGTTGGATCGTCATCGGTCTCGCATCCTGGCCATCCAAATGAGTCGCCACGTGTTCTTCTCTCGCTCACTCAAAGACTTTCGTCGAACTCACTTCCGTCACTCATTCTCCAGTTGATAGGTCACAAAACATCACCGTTGGATCGTCATCCATCTCTCATCCTGGCCATCCAACGCCGAATAACTATTATCTCTCCTTGTCTCTTCGTTCTCGTTTCGCCGAAAAAATGGCCGCCCTCCGCTCCTCTCCCCTCGCCCTCCGCCCCTCCGCCGCCGCCGCCCCGTCTTCCTCCTCTGTCCCTGTTTTCTGCTTCCTACGCCGATTTCCCTCTACCACTCCCCGACGCCTTAGGATCGTCTTGCCTTCCCGCCGCCGCCGTGGCGGCGGCGCCCTCGGTGCCGTGATGGCGGACTCCGCCGCTTCGAGCTACGCGAACGCTCTCGCCGAAGCCGCAAAGTCTAACGGATCCCTCGAGCAGACGGCCGCCGACATCGAGAAGGTGGAAAACGCGTTCGCCGACCCGGCCGTCCAATCCTTCTTCTCCAACCCTACCATCTCGGCGGAGCGGAAAGCCGAGGTGGTGAAGGATATCGCTTCCTCCCTCAACCTCCTCCCGTACACCGCCAACTTCCTCAACATCCTCGTCGACATGCGGCGGATTGACATCCTCAGCGAGATCATCAAGGAGTTCGAGCTGCAATACAACAAGATCACCAACACGGAGGTCGCCGTCGTGACTTCGGTGGTGACCTTGGAGCCCCAGGACCTCACCCAGATCGCGAAGGTGGTGCAGCGGCTCACCGACGCCAACAACGTGCGGATCAAGACGGCGCTCGATCCTTCCCTCATCGCCGGATTCACGATTCGGTTCGGCGCAACCGGGTCCAAGTTCATCGACATGAGCGTCAAGAGGCAGCTCGATGAGATCGCTACGACGCTTGATTTCTCCTCCGTTACCTTCTAATTGGCAGCTAACAATCCTCCTCTTCCTGCTTCTTTTGTTCCTTGTGCGCCGAGTTTTCGTTGAATCTTTGTTGAAGATTGCCTTTTGGCGATCAGGTAACTCTGGCTTTCTGAATTCCTCATCAAGTGAGTCTGCTCCTTTTGCATTCATCTTCCCCATTTCTACTTCTCAAATGTGTTATACATGTTGTGTAGGTAACATATATGATATGAATGTTCACAATGCTTCTCTCCATCTGCCTCTGATTGATCATTTTACTGACCATTTTAAAGATAATAGTTATTATAAATAATGGCTACAGGCTCAAATAACTTACTCCTATGCAGCATACAGCCTGCGATAAGATCAGATTTCGATCGAATTTCAAATTAGATGAATATCTTGAATATTGACTTCTGAGTGTGTTATGTTTCGATAAACTCAAAGTCAATCATTGTGTTGCTCCCTTGAGAACTAATGCATACGGGAAATTAAAACTTTATAAGGTACAAAAGATGGCTTCACGTCGACATTATATGTAATAAACTAAGACGGTAATTACTTTGACAACCAGTAAATCAACATGAGAAATGTACAAACTGACGCGACGAGGGAAAGGATTATGGTGTCCAATGATTTTTTCCTTTTAATTGACGAAAGAATATGATTTACCTGCAGACAAACTTGTAGAATAAGTTTCATCATGTGATAAAAGTTTTTGGTAGAAATGCTGATAAGGCACTTAATAATGAAAAAAAAACTTAAAATTTTGAGTCCAATGGTATTTGCTCTTTATTTATTGTCAACATATATTTTTTTACGTTTTCAATAAGCAAAATTCAAGGGGAAAAAGGGAGAATTGTGCAGAAATCATGTGCATTGATCAACATACCGTAGGAAGTCTGCTGCTGACATTACTGATCTTGGTGGTGATGCCACCAAACGTGGAACGCTGAAGAGACAGGGT
This sequence comes from Boesenbergia rotunda, assembly GCA_024364735.1. Classification (NCBI taxonomy): domain Eukaryota; kingdom Viridiplantae; phylum Streptophyta; class Magnoliopsida; order Zingiberales; family Zingiberaceae; genus Boesenbergia; species Boesenbergia rotunda. Next base: position 740,782 of record JAGFNQ010001832.1, on the reverse strand, counting down.
TCCCAGAGTGGCTTGTGCTTGAGAAATTACATTGTCCATCTGTAGGAAAGAACTAGAATTAAGGATTGTTTTCCATGTTATCATCCTTAAACAATCATTAGCATTCGATAAAACTGAAGTAGAAGGAAGTATTTTGATCCTCACCTGCCTTGAACTTCTACCTATAGCTGCTTGTTCTTTAAGTAGAGCATGTTGCTCAGTATCGGCGCCATCTTCCATGTCTGCCTTTGCTCTATCGAAGTCTCTAAAGTCTAGAAGAAGTGAAGAACGCTCTTGTTTTGCTCTGCGGCTAGACTGAAGCCTGTAGAACTCCTGAAAGAGTCCAGATCAAGTATCAGATTGATTTTTTTAACGTTTTTGTGTACCAAGATGATATTTGATAAAACCTTCACCAAACATCAAAAGATGTTAGCAGAATCAAGTACCTGAGTGAGATCTCGTAGAATTTCTTTATGCCGTGTCAGTGTGTGAGAAATAATCTGTGAGCCTCCAGAAGATACCCAGGTTTGCATCTGCAAATTGACTTGTTGGAGTTGCTTTAGTGAAAGTTCAATTCCAGATTCGAGATCTGTCTCTGAACCATCAGATTTTAACGAAACGAGTCTACGATATGAAGTCATCTGCTCATCCAACTGAGCCTCAAGCTTCCTTGCCTAGCAACAAGGAGAAGGAAACATATTTATCAAATGAGAAAATTGCTTTAACAGTGGTGGAACACAAGGCTGACTAAAAAATAACCAGAAAACTGATATCATGTTGGCAAGGAAGCCACAGATTGACATTAGTCCACAAGCTCTCCTCGATTGGTGATAGCTTGAAGCTACAGATTGAGGTACATTCGAAATCATGGAACATGGAACAAACTGCATTCAACCAGTAGAGTATAGCAAGAAAAAATGAAATTTTTTACCACTATTGAATTAGGTTCATTTTTAATGGGGAAGGCAGAATTAGGATCTTAAATTCTCATATGGACATCCTAAACTCCCTGTGTTATAAAAGGAGGGATTTACATTTCATACCTAATAAACCGTTGTAATGAGATGCATGTTTGACGATGACATAATACTAATTTTCTCTGTTCAGTCTTTAATTTCTTCTAGTTTTTTATGCATTCTACTTCAACAATTTACAACGGGCTGTGTTTATAACAACTCGCTATAGCGAAATCTCACTCCTAACGAATTGGTATATGAATGGAATAACGGTTCCAACATGTATGCTTACAGGTGCACTTAAAGAAAATTGAGAAGTCATTCCTTTAGCATTTCAGTAAATGAAGAACAATATGAACAATCCTAGAAACCATCTTGTAACGATGCATGTCCTTTAACTGCCAAAATTAAGGGATATTTCTTTCCAACAAACAATAATTCTTTGAAGAACTTGTATGAAATTTGACAGTGGCTTGGCAACAACTTTAATTTTCATAGCTAGACATATCATTGCATAAAGCTCAATGGTGCATAAGATCGATTTAGCTGATTCCAAATAGTTGGAACAAATACAATTTGACGCTCAGAATGATGATGGTATAGCTTACACTCCAACAGTAGTCAAAATGTTAATGCAAGCAATGTTGTATTAAGCTCTTCCAAAATGTCCTATAAAGAAGTAGCATCTTGAAGTTTGAATAAAAAGAAAAATGGAACTCATTGCAACAACCAAGTGAAATAATTTCTAGTTCATATAAGTGGATTACATGGAATAAGGGGCAAATCAGAATTATAAAGAAAGTACAGTATTGGCTATATTTTACTTCCTAATGCTCTCCCTCAAACTATGCATCAAACCTTCTCATATTATAATCGCAATCCGTATTTTTCTGATATATCAACTTTTGGCTGTATTCCTTGAGTTATATAAGTGGATTATATAGAGTAAAATGTGGAAAATATAGTATGGATAATAAGGCAGGAAATTATGGTGAAACACCATAGTTTCCTCAAATTGATGATTGCATGACAAGTAGTTTGGACTACCAAATGATGCAACACCATAGCTTCTGAGATAGTAGGAAGGTGTTCAATCCATGCCTCTCACATAGATTCCATAAAGTTGTTTAATATTTTTTACATCAATGTTTGATGGAATGCTTTCCCTCAAAGATCAGATCTCTATTTTCAGGCTTGTAAATCGTATCTACATGCATTAGCAAGAGCAGTGAAGATAATTTGGCTTGGTAGGGGGGCATTGAGATAACATTAATTTTAACATAATGCAGGAAGAAGAATGAGATGATTAAATGTCCAAGTGACTGAGAGAGGGAGTGATGTAAGGGTGGTGTGTTCATTTGGATCCACAAATCAGTTGTGTTTTGATGCACAATATTTTCCAGGTTCTTAACTAGCATATTGAACATTCATAACTATGTATAGAAAGGAAATTGAAATTAAAAACGATGGTTAAGAAGCCTTTCGGTCAGCCTTAACATCCAACTGTGATGTTTCATCAGTTCAAGACGAGTTGTTTCATCCTTTTCAAGCATTCCTGGCAGAATAAGTTACATGATTGCCCAGAATTTCAATTCAACATGCATGTTAAACAGAGTAGCAATCGAAATATGGAGCAAGTAAAATACTAATTAAGAAAGAAAAACAGCTTGATAAATTCGCAGTATTGTGGACATTATTTCAGGTCGGATTTGAGTCAATGTACTTCTTCGATGATCTTGCAAGACGGTTACTGAGAATCTAAGATCTACAAAACATATCGTGAATCTGGAGAAACGAACAGATCTGAGGCACTAGGGCTCCTTGGTTTCTGATTAAATCAAAGAAAAAGGCACCTACACCTCCTTCGCCGACAGCACAATTCAGAGGAGGAAGCCGAATCGATCAAAAGTCAAGTTATAAGAACAATGAAACCTTCAAATCATAGAGAGGATAGAAAGCTCCGTGCGAAATCAACAAAAGCGGAAGGTTTCAGTAGAAATCCGGGCAAAGTTAGGGCACCTGTTTCCGAAGGGCGTCCCACGAGGACGCCTCCATGATCGACCTCCGAAGATCGAGCGTGAATCCAGAGAGAGGTCGCTACGCGATTTCCGCGACTAGCGCTATGATTTGAAGCACGCTCACAGTTGAAATCGATGGCCGAATCGATCGAAGTCGACTCCACCAGTACCAATTCCCCTTTCTCACGGTTTATCTCGAATAAACCGGGTGATCGCGGTCAGCTTACGTGTAGCCTGGCCCGGCATTCTGACGCCTAGTAAGTAGGAGATAGATTCGTTGGTTTCGGGAGCCCATAGAATATAAGGCTCATATGGGCAGCTCGGCCTAGTTCCCTCGCGAACAGGAAGAGATAGACCCTAGTAAAAGGTAATCATCGAGATTAAGAGGGTCGAAAGCCCCCAAAAGGACCCCAAGTCCAGGAAGGCCTGGATCGGGAGGCCCGAATCCAAGAAGACTTGATTCACAGTACCCTTGAACCTCAGTTCTCCCGAGTTGGGGGAACCTCAAGCTCAAGGCATCTTGAAGACATACGCAGTTATACGCTTACACACCACTCGGTTCAGTGTCCCCGGTAGGGCGCGTGGCGACCCACGTTCGTCGGAATCTGCCTGACCGAGCGTCCAGACTATCGCGGGCCTGCCCCCGCACCCCTCTCGGTTTGGCTCTCAGCCGACGCGTGGCGGCCCACGCTCCTGGGGTAAGCTCGAATAAAAGGAGACTTTACTTGATGTATCACCGAATCGCACCGTTACACTAGGCCCTCAGTCGACTTCCTTGTTTTGTGCCCTCAGTTGGCACCGTTACTCTAGGCCCTCAGTCAACCTTCTCGTTCTCTGCCCTCAGTCGGCACCATTACTCTAGGCCCTCAGTCGGTTTCCTCATCCTGTGCCCTCAGTCGGCACCGCTACTCTAGGCCCCCAGTCGGCCTCCTCATCCTGTGCCCTTAGTCGGCACCGCTACTCTAGGCCCTCAGTTGACCTCTTCATTCTATGCACCCAGTTAGCATTTGCGCTTGAGGTGTTGTCGTGACGCGCTAGAACAACCACTCCTTAACACAGGACTAGCAGAAAGAGTACGGGTCGGCTCCAGTGTGGTATCATTCCAGCATGAATCGTAAGCATCCCGCTGACACCATGATCTTCCTGTCATATCCTAGCCCCCCGTACCATGACCACATACCTCTGTGTCAGGCCAAGCGGTGCCCGATGGCGCTAGCCTTTAAGTTGACAGTTTCCTTTTCCTTATTCCGGCATGCGACACATTACCCTACCACATCTGGGCATGCCCTGCCCTGTCCTCGCTACGAGACAAAAGGTGGCTGTCAACTTTCCCGGTTATATAAGTCTCTCCACTCCACATGCCCCAGATACACGCAATAGTGAAATTTACTGTTCTATTGATTTCCTTTTGTTCTACCACCATCGGGGACTGACTTGACCGTCGGAGTGCCTTGCCGGGGACTTTTCCCGGCGGATTCTAATGGTCTTTGTCTTGCAGGCCAGGAGCGCGCACTGGAGTTCGCTTCAGTGGTTCGTGATCTTCGGGAGACCACCTCACCCTTGGAAGTCCACCTCGCCTCGCGACAGGATCAAATTTGGCGCTAGAAGGAGGACATGCAGCCTGATCGGAGGTGAAAAATGGAGAACCCCAACCATGTCATGGTGATCGTCACCCCTGAGGAGTACGAGATGCTGATGGCGACCCGAGCCCAGAGGACCCCTCAGAGGCCCTCGCAAGGTGGTATCCAAGCGCCTCGATTCCCTGAGCCGGCGGCGCGTAGGCCTTCAGTAGGCTGAGGAAGGCCCTCCCGACCTGAAGGTGGTGCTATACCCTTTCCCGCAGCCTTCTATCGGGACCAGGGCGATGAAGCCGACTCAGCCGAGGGTTCCACATCTAACCAAATGCATGGATCGCATCCAAACAAAGGAAAACCCCCGGCCGACCCTTCTCCATTCACCTTGGGACGCAGTCCATTCTCTCCTTGGATCTTGGAAGATCTAGTTCCTCGACACCTTCGCTTCTTCACAATCCCCGAGTACGCGGGGACCACAAACCCCGAAGAACACTTGATGAAGTTCGAGAGCGCTGCTCTACTTCATCAATACCCGGAAGGCGTGAAGTGCCGAGCCTTCCTGACAACATTCTCTGGCCCTGCCCAGAGATGGTTTGACCGACTCCCCGATGGGTCTGTCACGAGTTTCGAGGAGCTCAGGAGGGTTTTCCTCCAATACTTCGCCAGCAGCAGGAGGCACCATAAGACGAGCCTCAATCTCTTTGCATTGAAGTAAGACCCGAAAGAATCCCTCCGGGCCTACATTAAAAGATTCAATGGGGTGGCATTGGACGTGCCGACTGCCACCCCCGAGGTCGTCAACGCATTCTCCCAAGGACTGCAGGAGGGAGATTTCTTCCTCTCACTGATCAGGAAGCCCCCGAAAGACTTTGACAGCCTATTGGGCAAGGCGGTCAAGTATATCAACGTTGAGGAGGCACAGGCCGCTCAAAAGAAGGAGTTGGCCAACCCAGCACCTCCCAACCCCACCCAGAACACCAGATCCCCAGGCGGACCCATCCGTAGCCCACGTGGACCCGCCGACCGAGTGGGGATGGAACGCCGCCACGTGCAGCAGGTGGCCCAAGGGTGTCTCCCAACCCGTTGGAGGCCATATTGCGCGTTCCATCAGAGCCATTGCCACGCCACCGAAGAATGCAGGCAGGCCGACCGGGGCCGAGCTCCTACTCCCCGAGGACGGGGCGGCTAGAATCCCCCGGGCGCGGCGCGGGTCGAGGTGGCCAAGCTGTAAGCAACCGAAGAGCTCCGAGGAAACCCCCCGGTCGTCCGCAATCTATTCCCTCAGGGGAATCGGGTCGAAGTTGAGGAGATGGAGGAGGAGCAGGCCAACCAGCAAAATGTCGTCCGGGTGGAGTACATGTTATCTCGGGCGGGCCAACTGGAGGAGACTCCAACCGAGCCAGGAAGGCATAGGTGCGTCGGCTGGAGATTCATGAGGTCGCCACCAGTTCGGCGCAGGCGGCGGGGCCCAGATCAGTTTCGGGCCCCAAGATATACAGGGACTAGAGGTCCCACATGATGACGCTTTGGTCATCACTATCGTCATCGCCAACTACCATGTCCACCAGACCATCGTGGACATAGGAAGCTCGGTCAACATATTGTACAAGAAGGCATTTGACTAGCTTCAGATAGAGATGTCCCAGCTGGACTTAGTGGCGACCCCATTGTTCGGACTCACGGGGAACCAAGTGCAGCCGATCGGCCAGATTTGACTGGCTATTTCCTTAGGCGAGGAGCTGCTGAAGAGGACTAGATGGTCCACGTTCCTGGTGGTCGACTCTCCCTCGGCCTACAATGCCATCTTGGGCCGACCAGCCCTCAACAAATTCCGAGCCGTCACCTTCATTTTCTACCTCAAGATTAAGTTCCCGGTCGGGGACAAGGTAGGAGAGGTCCGGGGTGACCAACGAGTGACCCGGAGGTGTTATGTTGACGACGTCTGGGTGGAGAGCCAGAAGGCCCCACGCCCCTTCTCGAACTGTAATATGGTCCAAGCCTCGCCGTGGGCTGAACTGCGCGAGGACAAGGAGGAGGTCCAGCTTCTTCCTGACCGGGAGGAAGCTCGAGTCAAGATCACGACCGGACTGCCCGAGGAGCTGAGGGAGCCCTTGCTGAAATGCTTGGCTCGAAACCAAGACGTGTTTGCCTGGTCAGTTAGAGAGCTGAAAGGCGTTCGACCGGAGATGGCGGAGCACCACCTGCATACCTATCCCAATGCTTGGTCCGTCAAACAGAGAAAGCGGGACTTCAGCATCGAGCAGAATAAAGTGATCCGGGCCGAGATCAAGAAGTTGCTAGAGGCCGGCCACATCAGGGAGGTACAATTCCCAGCTTGGTTAGCCAACGTTGTGTTGGTACCTAAGCCCGACAATAAGTGGCGAGTCTGCATCGACTTCCGGGACCTTAACCGGGCCTGCCCCAAGGACTGCTATCCGCTGCCCCGGATCGATCAGATGGTGGACTCGACAGCCGACAGTGAGCTCATCTCCATGCTCGATGCATATCAGGGGTATCATCAAGTACCCCTGGTCACGGGAGATCAAGAAAAAGTCAGCTTCATCACGGCGGACGACACTTACTGCTACATCGTTATGCCGTTTGGATTAAAGAACGCTGGAGCCCCTTACCAGCGGATGATGAATAAAGTCTTCCGGACTCAGATCGGGCGAAACATTGAAGTGTATGTGGACGACATCCTGATCAAGTCAACCCAAGCGGAAGATCTGGTAGCCGATGTTGAGGAGACTTGCTAAACACTGCGTAGGTACGGACTCAAACTAAACCCTACTAAGTGTTTCTTTGGCGCTCGGAGCGGAAAATTTCTCGGGTACATTGTGACCGAGCGGGGCATCAAAGCCAACCCAAGCAAGGTCAAGGCCCTGCTAGATATGCCCCCGCCAAGAAACCTCCGAGAGGCGCAACGACTCACCAAGCGAATCACAGCTCTGTCCCGGTTCATCTCCCGGTTGGCTGAGCGAGGGCTGCCATTCTTCAAGACCCTTCACAAAGCCACCAAATTTCAATGGGACGTCGATTGTGACAAGACATTCGAGGAACTGAAGGTGTACCTTGCCGAGTTGCCTGTATTGGCCAAGCCTGAAGTGGGGGAAGTTCTGTCAGTGTATTTAGCTGCCTCGGTCAACTCAGTTAGTCTGGTTTTAGTACGGCAAGAGGGGACCGAGCAGCAGCCAGTGTACTTTTTTGCTCACCTACTGAAAGGGGTCGAGTGTTGGTATACGACGCTCGAAAAATTGGCGTACGCGCTGTTGTTGGGTGCTCGGAGGCTTAGGCCTTACTTTTTGACACACCCCATTTTGGTCCTGACCAACAGCAATTTGGGCCGAGTGACCTCCAATCCAGAAGCGTCGGGTCGACTGATCAAAAGAACCACCGAGCTGAGCGAATATGACATCTAGTACCAGACTCGGCCAACCATCAAAGCACAGGCCTTGGCCGATTTGCTAAGCGAGCTGCATTCAGAAGAAGTTGAGGAAGCTTGGCAGGTCTATGTGGATAGCTCGTCAGCTCGGTCGGGCAGTGAAATTGACATCCTGATGGTATCCCCTAAGGGCGAACAACTGCATTTGTCTGTCCGACTATAGTACCGAGCCACAAACAATGAAGCCTAATATGAAGCTCTCATAGCCGGACTGCAGGCAGCTAAGCATGTGGGAGTCATGCGGGTGATACTTTATTCTGATTCCTAGCTAGTCACGCAGCAGGTTGCTGGTCGATTCGAGGTCTATAGCAACCGGTTGCAGGCCTTCATAGAAGCTTACGAGAAGCTGAAGGACGAGTTTTAGGAGGTGCAGGTCCAGAAGATCCCCCGAGAAAGCAACTTCAAGGCGATTGAGTTGGCCAAATTGGCCAGCTCGGTCGACTCTTGGGTACTTCCTCAGCGGGGCGGTCCGGCATTGATGGTCATGCAAATAGAGAGGCAAGCCGAGCTCGAGCTGGAATCTGACTGGAAGACCCCACTCATCACCTACCTCACGGAAGGAACTGTGCCGACTGACCGGGAAGAAGCTTGACTTCTCAGAAAGCGGGCAGTTCAATACACCATGGTCGGGGACGTACTATACAAGAGGTCCTTCGCCCGACCCCTACTTAAATGTTTGGGCGAGGAAGATGCAGACTATGTGCTGAGAGAGATTCACATGAGCGTCTGTGGAAGCCACGATGGAACTCGGGCTGTGGCTCGGAAAGTATTGTTGGTTAGTTATTACTGGCTGACCTTGCAGAAGGACGCTGATAAGTTGGTTTCCACATGCTTGTCTTGCCAGAAACACCACTATCTCCCGCACCGACCCGTGGAGATGATGAAGGCATCGGCGGTCTCCTGCCCTTTCGATCAGTGGGGCATGGACATAGTGGGGTTATTCCCGATCGCCGTGGCTCAGAAGAAGTTCCTGCTAATGGCGGTCGATTACTTTTCTTATTGGATAGAAGTCGAGGCCCTAGCACGCATAACCGAGCAAGCCGTGATTAAGTTCATGTGACAGAACATCTTATGTCGGTACAGAATTCCTCATAAACTCGTCTCAGATAACGGAAAGTAGTTCGAAGGTCGGAAGATACAGGAATGGTGCTCGGCATATGGTATTAAGCAAGCCTTCATCTCTGTGGCATACCCACAAAGTAACGACCAAGTGTAAGTGGCCAATCGAAAGATCCTAAAGGGATTAAAGACTAAGCTAGATCACGCAGGAGGTGTTGGGATCTCCCGACGACATAAACACAAAACGCAGTGGAAACAAGATCCCTCGAGCGATCCATGCGAGAGAAACTCGTACGAAGTTCATCTATTTAATAGATTTATCTAAAGTGTATACCTTTGGAGCGTGCTCTTACGTTTATCCCGCTCGTCCAAGTGCCGTCGGATTTCTTACAGGTTCAAACGTCCGTGCCTCTGTGCGTATCCACACGGACACAATCTCTTAACTTCGAAAAGAATTACCTTAGCTGTGCTAGCAACTTGAGATAGTTCACATGATCACAAAAAATCCAAAAAGGGTTTCGACCGAGAGGTTTCGAATAAACCGGGTTTATAGATTCAAAAAACGATGTATGTCGGGAAAGGGATTAAAAATAAACCGCGTTTAGCCGACCGGTCTAAGAGCCAATCACTTCCTCTACAGACTACGGGAGTGTTTGGGAGAGCTTTTACTTCTTGAAAAGTGATTCTTGTAGTGATTATCTTGAAGTTAGTAAGAAGCTAAAGCATGCAGTGTTTGGAAATAGAAGTCAAAAGCTGATACAAGGTAAAGTTTGAGTGTTTGGTGAATAATCACTTTTAAGCTTAATTTTTAATTAAATGACAATAATATCCTTAAACTATCAAAATTAATTTTTTCAATTATCTAAATATAATTTTGATACATGATCTATAATATTTTATATATTTAATATTATATTTTAAATATTATATCAAAATTATTTTTTTAATAATATATATATTTAAAAAAATATAAAGTTAATAAAAATTTAAAAAATAATAAAATAATAAAATTTATATAAATTTATACAAATATGTATAAATTTTTTTGAAAATATAAATTATATAAAAATATAAGATTTTATTTAAAAATGTGATGGTAATTATGTAAAATAATAAATTTATTAAGGGTATAAATGTCAACTTTTAATTCTACACCATAAGCAAAAAAGCAGAAGCAGAAAAAAGCATCAAATTGTTGCTTCTAGCTTTTGAGTAAAAGTTGCAGAAGTTAAAGCAGAATCTGGCATTCCCAAACACTCAAAAGCACTTTTGCATGGCTAGAAGCTAAAAAGCAGTAAGCAGAAGCTCTCCCAAACACTCCCTACAAAGAAGTCGCGGTGCTTCTTCGTTCCCAATTCAATGGCGTCCTCATCGATCCGAGCCGGCTACCGGCCGCCGTGGATGTTCTCCGACCTCCGGATACGCCTTCCTTCCTAATAGTCGACCCGGCTCCGCCGCCGCCGCCAGCATGCTGGCACCTTTTCCGCCGCCTCCTACGGCCATCCATCCTCTCCATCGGCGGCGGCGATAGCACCACCGATCCCTACCGCCACGCCGCCTCCATCCAGTCCACCATCGCGGTGTCTCACAGCACCCCTCCTACACGGCGATGGCGGCGGATCTCGGCCGGCCGGGCCGGCCGATCGCGCCTCCGCCCCGCGAGCGTATCCGCATAACCTTTTTATGCGGTCAGTAAGTTTTATTTTAAATTCCATTTTCCAAAATTAATATCATGCCCTTCCGACTCGGTTCAATCTCGTCCGCTCATCACCCGACTGCACCCCGCGTCGGCAAAATCTGACGGTCAATTCGGCGCTTTGACCGATCACATCGCATCGCTGACCGAACCTCGCCCTTATAAATTGATCTCCCAGCTCACTGCACCACGTAGCAAACCCTCATTGGCTTTTCTATCGTCAATCATTTCCATATCAACAGATCTCAGATCCAGATAAGAAGCAGCAGAAAAGAAGACGAGGAGGAGAAGAAGAAGACGAAGAAGAAAAGTACCACGATCGAGTAAGTAATCATGGGGTTGTGCATTCGATTCCTCGAGATCTTGTGCGCTATCATTCTTCCTCCTCTGGGCGTCTTCTTCCGCTATGGCTGTTGCAAAGTAAGTCGCCTCGCTTAAACTCTCTCGCAAGTTTTTCGTTTCTTGTTCGACTAACTGATCGATTGATCGATCGATCGATTGTAGATGGAGTTTTGGCTGTGTGTGGTGTTGACGATACTGGGCTACATCCCTGGAATCATCTATGCTGTCTATGTGATCGTTACTAACCCTGAGGGCCATCACCACCAGCACGACAACGACGAATATCGCCCGGTGTAGGGGATCGATCTTCGATCGATGTGTTGGAGTTGACAATAAAGAGCTTCAGATCTCTCGTGTAATTTGTGGGAGTGGTTTGTGTGTTGATGGTTTGAGTGTGGAATTTGGAAATTTCAACCGTTTTCCTGCAATTTTTACTCTAATGAAGTTGTGAGGAGGCAAAGGAAATGATTTTAGGAAGAATGATTTATAATTTTATTACTAAATTCTAATATAAACTTAATAAATATTTAAGATGCAGAATAGAATAGAATAACGATAAATTGTAGAAAACTCTTCAATCCTCATTTGATCTTTGTATGTACTCTCTATTTGAGATTTTTTTTATATTTACTCCCTAATGGATTGAGTATAAAAGAGTGAAAATTAAGTATATATCAGTGAAAATTGAGTATAAAGAGTGAAACTTGAGTACAAAAGAGTGAAAATTAAGTACATAATTTTTTGATGTGGTACATATAATCTTATATATTTAAATTTTAACTTTTATACTCAATTTTCTTTAAATAATATTTATCAAATTATATTGTCAATCTCATCAGGATTATATGTAAAGAAAATGGGACTGTATATAAAGATGAATTTAAAAATAGAAAATTTATGAAAATTTTCTCTAAGAATAATGATAGTCTAAAATATCATTTGATATCAATCCAAGTGGGCCGCGTGATGTGATAGATCATGACTAAAAGAGTAAAGTTAGATTTGACTAACGAGTTAAATTGGGAAACAAATGGGAAGACATCCTTAATTATCAAAATGATGCAAAAAATATCTTTATTAATTGAAAATAATTTATTTTAATATGTTATAATTGGAATAGAGATATTTTTAATGAAAAATATTATAAAGTTTTAAATTGTAAAGTTAAAAATAATTCTGAAATTAAAATTAATTTTCTTTCCTTAAGTTGATCCAATTTCTATCCTCGTCTTTTCCTTGCTTTCATGGAACCCTCCTGTCCGTACAGCTGTAAGTTAGTCCTCTGTGTCGGCCGGACAGGATCCAGAAATAGACTCCGGCGAACCAGAATGCGGCGCGTGTAGTTCTGGAAGTTCCGTTGCACAATGGCATTTTCATAATTTTGGTGATTGAGGAGGGCATTCTCAGAGCGGGGATCTCTCCCCTTTGGGTTAATAGAAGGCACGGCCTTCGACTCCAGGGATTGGCTTCGTTACTATTCGAGACAAGTATCGCCGCCGGAGATGTCACCGACGACGAAGAACCCTTCCTCCGATCACTCCCCCGACGGATCCGAACTTGCTGTGGAGGTGCCCCAGTACGACTGGCGACGCGCCGCGATCGAGGGCGGCTCCCTCCGCTACGTTGACCTCCACACCGGATCCAACGGCTGGGCCTCCCCTCCCGGCGACCTCTTCCACCTCCGAGGCCCCAAATATTTCTCCAGGCGCCAGAAGATCCCTTCCGCCGACTGGCTCCTCAAGCCCGCCGGCATGGATTGGCTCCGATCCGCCTCTCGCCTCGACGACGTCCTGGGTCGCCCCGACAACCGCATCGCGTCCGCCCTCCGCCGCGCACACTCCCTCAATCAGTCCGGTAAGGCCTTCCTCTTCGCCGTCAACATCCAGGTTCCCGGCCGCGAGTGCCACTCCGCCGTCTTCTACTTCGTAGCGGAGGATCCCATCCCGCCCGGATCCCTCTTCTACCGATTTGTCCACGGCGACGACGCCTTCCGGAACGCGCGGTTCAAGATCGTGAACCGGATCGTGAAGGGGCCGTGGATCGTGAGGACCGCGGTCGGGAACCACGCCGCCTGCCTCCTCGGGAAGGCGCTTGCTTGCAACTACCACCGGGGGGAGAACTACCTGGAGATCGATGTCGACATCGGGAGCTCCGCCCTCGCTAACGCCATCCTCCGCCTCGCCCTGGGCTTCGTCACGGCGGTTACCGTAGACATGGGGTTTCTGGTGGAAGCCCAGTCGGAGGAAGAACTGCCCGAGCGGCTCCTCGGCGCGGTCAGGGTGTCACAGATGGAGATGAGTTCGGCCACCTACGTCGAGACTCGGCCCAGTGCAGCAGAGACTGGTAAAGCAGGGTTCTGGGGGCAGTCCAAGGTCAACCATCACAACGATCTGTCCAGCTCCGGAGATGGCAATGGCTGTGGCAAATCTCAAGGTTGAGAAAAGGTGAATTTTTTTACAGCTGATCTGCTCGGTTTTGGAGAGAATAGTGTTCAAATGCATCCTATCGGTAACTTCTTATATTCAATAAGAGAGAACAGGATATGAACAGGATATTTCAGTGCTGAAAGTATCAGGCCCTTGGCTTCAACAATAGAAAGTTGATTGATCCGGTTAGGAGTTAATTTGATTAGGAAGCCCGGTCGCGGGCTGAACCCAACCGAGAAGGTTTAGTTGGGCGGACGGGAAACATGACTCCCTTGAAGAAGGGATACCGAAGATGTAGTTGACCTCCAGGCGGACGGGCTTGGTCGGGAATGCTCGATCGGACAGCTTGATCGCCCTGCCAATGAAATCACACTCCGCCCTGAGTGACTCACGGTCTATGGCCGGCCGTCCGGTCGGGCCTACTCGGTTGGACGGGCAGGTATCAGAAACAGTTGAACCCACTTAGGCAACTTGTCTACCCAAAAGTCGTGATAAGCCGAGTGACCAAGCCCTTCCGTGTGGCCACTTCCGGTCGGCAGGCCAAGTTTAGATGGGTTCACAGCTACACAATCAGACAAGTCAGGGTGATCGCATTATCTAAATCATTTAATTAGGGAAAATGATATGCTCAGTGAAAAATCTCAAGGAAAAGTTCAGTAAATGACGTGACACTTTGCATGCAGCGATTTCCGACGGGTTCACCGTGCCCCCAGGATATAGTATGATTCGGGACGGCGGTCGAAAATCGCCGATGGTGTCCGAGCGATAATCGGACGTGTGCATGCAAAGTGTCACGTCATTCACTGAGCGTTTCATTGAGTTTTTTCACTGAGTGTATTATAACCCTTTAATTAGATTCGACTCCTTCAGATATAGACATATCCTCTTATTATGAGGAAGAAACACCTGCCATTATCCTGTGAGCACCAGACATCAATGAGGATGGACGTGACAGCCCAGAGAGACTTCTTGACGACCAAGCCAGACCCTCGGAAAAACTAAGGCTGTCAGGGGATTGTATTAGAAGATTGACTTTAATGAGACAAAACAACTCCGACAAAATAGGGGTCCTCTTCCTCCCCTATATAAAGCTCATTTGGTGTCTCAGAAAGAGGATTATGCTGGATTGATCTCTCATCCTCCCTAGCTTTCTCTCACTTCACTCTCTTAAAAGCCACCGCAACTCTTCTGTCCGATCGAGTCATCTGAGCGAGAGTCCTCTCTACTTGTCGATAAGATTAGGGTTCTGTCTCGAGCTTACTCTTTGATGTCATTTACTTGTTGCATTGGTGCCTAGGGCTGTTCATCCTTGTTGATAATAAAATGAATCAACTTGATGAACCGATTGTTCAAGCATTAATAAGCTTGAGTAGTTTGGGTTTATTTTATTTAAATGTTGTCGATAATTTTAATTTAAATTTATTTGATTGTCGAAAAAAATAATTTTAGTGATTTGATATTATAATTTATATTATTTATACATATTATTTATGAATAATTTATAATTTTGATTTATTATAAAAAAATAATTATATATATTTAAGAAATATAAATCATGAAATTAATTTGTAATCGACTATTAATAGAATATAATCGAAAATTGATTTATTTCATTATAATAAATTTATTATTTTTAATCCATGAATATTCTTTAATCAATTAGATACCGCATACAATCTTGATTTATAAATAGTAAACAGTCGAAATATTTGTTCAAATTTATTCATAAGTAAATTTAATATTACTCAATAACTAGTTAAGTGATGGGCGCTGAAATAGCATACCATTGGTTAATCTCATTTAAGAAGGATTAGTTGAAACCGGTGTTGCCTTCTTCATGTGGTTAACGGATAAGCCTTATATCCAATTCTAAAATGCAGTTATGTTGAGATTTAAATGCATTTGCTTAATCACTATTGATGAGGTAAGTTAGGATAGGATGGATTACGTGGCCTTGAAAAGGGAGAGGTAAGTCGAAGGCGTAGCTTGCGGGGCTTATGGAGAGACTCCCTGCTCAGGTAAATACTCTCCCGAGCGGGGCTCCTCTCAAACAAGATCACTCGACTGTAAGCCTAATACGTCCGAGTACTTCTCTTAAAAAATTCTCCCGAGCAGGTAGTTTCTCTCGATCGGGTAACCTCTCCTGAACGAGTAATTTTTATCCTAAGCAGAATCAAATATGATACGTCATTAAAGATAATAAATATTCATGAGAAATGTCATGATAATAAAGGAGGTTTTAATGATTAAATGATTGAAACATACGTTCATGGTTATCTTTAACATTTATTATTATGGCAACTTTAAACATATGTTACTCATTAATGTCCAGAAAAAAAAATAGCCAGGAGGATAAAGGGAGGAATCTGACAACATAAGGAGGACAAGTTGGAGAACATACAGTAACTCTCCCTCTCTTTTCTTCTTTTTGTTGGGATCGATGGTACGGTTAGAGGGGGTGAATAGCTCGGTCACCCCAAATTCGATTTCTCTCTACAACGTTAGCACAAGCAGAAATTTAATCTAATAATTAAATCAATGCTAACACGTTACCGGTTACATGGTTCGAAGATTGCTTGCTCCTACTCCACGGCGTGTCCTTGAGGTGGACGAACCCTTGATCTTTCGGTGGATCATGCCTCGGCAATTTCCGGCTAAGTCTTTCTCTTTCTCGGTGAAGAACAACCTCTCACAATCCTCCTTCCTCGTTACAAGTTGAAGCTAGGGTTTTGGGAGGAAGATGAGCACTTGGAACTTGAGCACTAGAGTAAAGATCTTACAATAAAGAGTTAACCTCTTCCAAGTCTCAAGCTCCACTTTAAATAGTGGAGAGAGTTGTTAAACAAATATCTCAGCTCCGACATCAGCCGACTACCCCAAGGGCCAGTCGACTGATGCCCAGCCAACGGCTAGCCTACACGATTCTATTTTTGAGCAGACTAGTCGACTGGTACCTGAACCAGCCGACTGATGTTTCTGTGAGTTTCCACTCGACGCTGGCAGGCGACTGCTTCCTTTGGCAGTCGACTGCCCAGCTTACAAGCTCACTCAAACTCACTCCGAAGACCATCCTTTGCGTATGCCTTAAAGTCCACTTCCTTGGCTTGCCCCTTGAAGTTCTCTTCCTTCGGCTCTCGTCCCTCGGATGCGCACACAAGCCTACGGCTCGCTTCCATGCCATCCTACGCGTATGCCCTTGAAGTCTACTTCTTTGACTTGGCCTTTGAAGTCCTCTTCCTCGTCTCTCGGATGTTTCACTCCATTATCCATGTGTGATTCACTAAGTTCTGCACGACTCAAACACACATCAAATCAACATGAAAACCTAACTTAATCATAATGACACACACATCAAAACCCATGATCTACCCGATCAAACATGGGTTGATTACACCAATAATCTTCACCTTTTTTAATGTGTGACAATATGTTTAAGTTAGATACAAACATAACAATTGAAAATCAAAAGCATAGTATATTAAGACACATAAACATACATCCTCCTCTTTAACCTATGCCTTATCACAAGATTTTCAATTTTCACACAAACATAAAGAATTAAGTTAAAATCTAACTTAAACCTTTCATTCTCCTCTTTGACACCATCAAAAAGATTGCCCCAAGCAATATTACCCTTTGGTATCAATTAGGGACACCTTTTATTTTCTGAAAATCCCTAGAAATCAGAAAATACAAGTGTCAGTCGATTGAATCAGTTATTAGTCGACTGGTCTCAGTGAATTTCCAAGTCGATTGAATCAAAGACCAGTCGACTGATACCAATCAGTCTGAAATTTTAGCCTTTCAAGCTTAAATTCAAAAATGCATAAAAAATTTCATAAAATTCGAAAAATTATGAAATTTTGCAAACATATTTCTTGTGATGTTTTCAAACAGAGAAAAATATATTTTCATGAAAAATCCAAATACGTTTGACTTTTTGACCAAAACTCAAATTCTTTGAAAACACTCAATTTTGTATTAAACTTTCATCCTAATTTTGAACCCATATGTTTTGCAAACCTATGTCATAACAAATAAAACACAGAAATATTTTAAATCATTTGAAATGCCCAACTATTATCTATGGGCAAAATGCCCATTAATTAAATATTTATTTCCCTCATAGTTGGTCTATTATCACTAATGTGATACATCAAATAACTAATCAAAATGTCACAAGCATAAGTGAATTATTTGTATCATCCTAATATCTCATATGCATAAATGCAATTATAAATCAAGGCAATATGAGATGTATTAAGGTACATCCTATTTAGCCCATATTATCAAGAATTTCTACTTGGGCTAAAGTACTCCCTCTTAATGTCTCAAGTCAACTAATTTCAAAAATTTGAAATTGCAACATATGGTTGACTCACCCTAATCATTTAACCCTTGAGGATTGATTTTGGTACCCAATAGAAATGTTTCCTAATTGGGTTGATCAAGTACTCCTTGGAGATCCATTTCTTTCCTAGGATTTTAGTTTTTGCTTGTCCTTTAGCAAGTAGGCAATAATAGGTTTTTTTATTGCTAGACTTTCCAAAACCTAATTTCTCTTTCTTAAAACTTGCCCTTTTGCTCTCAATGATCATATCTAGGGGCTTTGAGCCAATTTCAAATTTTTTAAGGGCTTTGGTAAGACTATCTACTTTTTCTCTTAATTTCTTATTTTCTTCTTCTAAATATGAATCTTTTGAAATAGAAAAAGAAGCATGCACATCATCCTTAAATTTCATGAATTCTAATTTTTCTTTTAGCATGTAAATTTCATTTTTCAAATCCTCAATCTTCTTTCTAGCTTTAAACAAATCATCATTAGTGCTAGAAATAATCTTTACAAGAGTAGTAGTGGGTAAATTGTATACCTCACTTACCGAGACATCCGATTCCGAAGTTGAGTCTCTCCCTTCACTTGAGTTCCCTTCATCTTCACTCGAGCTCTTCTCTTCTTCAAATTCGGATGACGTGGAGGCTATGTTTTCAATTGCCATTAGTGCGAAATGGGATACGTGATGTTCCTCCTCCTCCGATGAGGATGAATCATCCCATGTAGCCTTCAAATTTTGCATCTTCTTCCCCTTCTCTTTTGATTTCTTCTTTTCTTCCTACTTCTTTCCTTCCTTCTTCTTCTTCAAGAGGAGACACTCATCTCTCATATGTCTTTCTCCTTGACAATTATAGCAAATTATCTTCCTTGTTCTACTTTTGCTCTTTGATCCTTTCCTACAATGAGATTTTTTTAGTAGAAAAATGTTTAAATGTTTTTCTCATTTTCTTACTATGTAAGCTTCCACATCACTATCCATGGATGCAGTTGATTCCTCCGAGTCGGATAAGGAAGCTTTCTTTTTACCTTTTCCCTTGTTTACCACAAGGGCTATACTCTTTGGTTTGTACACTTCTTCAATTGTTCCTCCAACTTGAGTTTCATGGAGCTTCATGGTTGAGAAGAATTCCTCTAGAGAAGTTTTCTCTAGATCCTTGGATATGTAGTACAAATCCACCATTGAGCTCCAATTTGATGTTCTTGGAAATGCATTGATGACTTTCATCAAGATGTCTCGGTTGGATAGTTGTTCTCATATACTTGTTAGTCCATTAAGTATTTCCTTAAATCTAGCATGTAAATTTGATACCTTCTCCCCTTTGTCAAGTTTGATATTGTTGAGTTGTGATCGGAGAAGATCACTCTTAGCCATTTTTGCCTCCGAAGCATGAAGCTCTATTAGCTTATCTCACAAGTCTTTGGCACTTGAGTAGCTCACAATCCTTGTGACTCTTGTTGGGGAAGCACACTTAGTAGATGATGCAAAACTTTTGAATTTGCCAAGTAATTATCCCTTTACTTCTTACTCCACCTTATCTTCTCAAGTAGCTTGTTTTCTTGATCCCTAGACACTTTTAAACCGTTTTTCATGATTAACATTATATCTAAATCGGTATTGAAAAATACCTCCATCCTTTTCTTCCACCAAACAAATTCTCCTTCAAACTTTGGTGGTTGGATGTGCGAGCTGACCATTTCAATGATTTTGCTCTTTTTGGCGGTTAGTCCGTTGAAGGCGTCCTTGCGCTCTGATACCAATGCTAGGGGGGGGGGGAGAGTGAAGTCCTTGGAGCTGTTCCGCCTGAACAAAAGGTTGTATTCGTTGGCGGAACTTTTGACAGAACTCTATGCAGCAGAAGGGCTATTTCGTCAAAGTGCTCAAGCTTACATTGCTGAAAACGTTTCTATTTCTAAGCCGAAAGGCAGAAAGAAGAAGAAGAAACAAGTTGATTCGGCAAAGAAAGCTGCTGGATCTCAAGGACCACAAGCTGGAGTGAAGAAGCCGAAAGGCAAGTGCTTAACATGCAAGTAGGCTGGATATTGGAAGGTGGACTGTCCCCGCCGAAAGGAGAAAAATCAAGGTATATCTTTTTCATTAGTTGTTGAAACAAGTTTAGCGGTGTTATCTACCGGTACCTGGTGTGTAGATACAGGAGCCACTAATCATGTCTGTAATTCATTGCACGGGTTCCAGGAAACCAAACGACTACGTGACGACGAGATTATCGTCTACATAGGCATTGCTACAGAGGTGGTGGCTGTTGCAGTGGGAAATGTTCATTTATCTTTTACTAAGAATAAATCTTTGGTTTTGAGAAATTATCTTTACGTACCTTATTTTAGAAAGAACTTGATTTCAATTTTTAAATTGTTTATGGATGGATTTTCTGTTTCTTTTGATGACAGAGTTGTTATCAAAAGAAATAGGGTGATTATTTGTTCTGGTGTGTTGGTTGACAATTTGTATACTCTTAATCCAATAACTCACACGATGCAAATGGAAATTAATAACACATCTTCTAATTCTAATAAGAGAAAAGAACCTTCAAAATGAACCAAACATATCTTTGGCATCTAAGGTTGGGTCATATTAACTTGAGTAGAATTCAAAGGTTGATAGCCGATGGACCTTTGGGTTCATTGGTAGTGGAAGACTTGCCAACCTGTGAATCTTGCTTAGAAGAAAAAATGACCAAGAGGCATTTTAAAGCCAAGGGGTATAGAGCCAAAGAAGTGTTAAAATTGGTTCATTCTGATTTGTGCAGTCCTATGTCTATCCAGGCAAGAGGTGAATTTAAATATTTCGTCTCATTTACAGACGACTATTCGAAATATGGATACATTTACTTGATGCGTCGCAAGTCTGAGTGTTTTGACAAATTCAACGAGTACAAGGCTGATGTGGAGAAACGTCATGGTAAAAGTATCAAGACACTACGGTCTGATCGTGGTGGTTAGTACCTCTTGGGAGAGTTTAAGAGTTACTTATCAGAGGCTCAGATTCAATCCCAATTGTCCGCACCTGGTACTACCCTAACAGAACGGTGTGGCGGAACGAAGGAATATGACTCTTATAGAAATGATTAGATCGATGATGAGTTATTCTGAATTACCAAATTCGTTCTGGGGGTATGATCTGGAAACGATAGTGTACATTCTGAACTTGGTACCTTCTAAATTAGTACCCTCTAGACCCACAGAATTGTGGAATGGACGTAAGCCTAGTTTGAGACATATTCAGATTTGGGATAGTCTAGCACATGTGCTGAAAGGGGACGGTGATAAGTTGGAATCTCGTACGGAAGTTCGCTTGTTTGTAGGCTATCTCAGAGGAACGAAAGGTGGTTTATTTTTTAGTCCTAAAGATCAGAAGATTATCGTTAGCACGAATGCCCGATTTTTAGAAGAGGACTATGTAATGAATCACAAGCCTATGAGTAAGATTATTCTAGAAGAAGTAAAGGGGGAAGTTCCAACTTCAATATCAACGATATAGGATGATATACCACAAGTGACTGCACCGCGTGTCATAGATGATACACAGGTAGTACCTCGTCGTAGTGGGAGGGTTGTTAGGCAACCTAACATATTCATGTTTTTGGGAGAGTCCTCGGACTGGGTCCCTGGTGAATATGAACCTGATCCTTGGACCTATGACAAAGCACTCCAAGATAAAGATGCGGTATCTTGGCAAAAGGTGATGAACTCTGAGATAGAATCTATGGATTCTAATCAAGTCTGGGAGCTTGTAGAACCACCGGATGATGTAAAAGTCATTGGATGTAAATGGGTCTAAAAAAGGAAGAGAGGATCAGACGGAAAGGTGGAAACCTTTAAAGCAAGGCTTGTTGCGAAAGAGTATACTCAGAAAGAGGGGATCGATTATGAAGAAACATTTTCGCCGGTAGTCATGCTTAAGTCTATCCGGATTCTCTTGTCTTTTGATGCTCATATGGATTATGAGGTTTGGCAAATGGATGTCAAGACAGCTTTCCTAACGGGAGTCTTGAAGAAAACATCTATATGAAGCAACCAGAGGGATTTATTGCAAAGGACAAAGAGCATCTTGTGTGCAAGCTTAATCAGTCTATTTATGCATTGAAACAAGCTTCAAGATCTTGGAACATCCGATTTGATGAGGTAATCCAGGCTTATCGATATATACAATGTCTGGATGAATCTTGTGTATACAAGAGGAGTGACGGAAACATAGTGGTATTTCTTGTACTATGTGTAGATGATATTTTGCTCATTGGCAACAATGTCAAAGTGTTGTTAGACGTAAGGGTATGGTTATGCAAATAGTCTGATATGAAGGACTTGGGAGAAGCTGGATACATCATTGGGATCAAAGTTATAAGGGATCACAAGAAAAGAATGTTGTGTTTATCTCAAGCTTCGTATATTGATACTATCCTAGCTCGTTTTAGCATGCAAAACTCCAAGAAAGATTTTCTACCTTTTCGGCATGGAGTACCTTTATCTAAAGAGTTGTGTCCTAAAACATCAAAGGAGATAGAGGAGATGAAGGCAGTTCCTTATGCTTCGGCTGTAGGAAGCCTAATATATGCTATGTTATGCACGAGACCAGATATCTGCTTTGTCATAGACATGGTAGGCAGATATCAAAGTAATACAGGATAAGGGCATTGTACTGCGGTAAAACATATATTAAAGTACCTGAAAAGGACTAGAAATTATATGCTAGTTTACTGGACAGATCATTTGCTCCCCGTGGGTTACACGGATTCTGATATCCAATCAGATAGGGATAACAGTAAGTCTATCTCGGGTTATGTGTTTACTTTAGGAGGTGGAGCTATAGTATGAAGGAGTATTAAGCAGAAATGTGTTGCAGACTCTACCATGGAAGCTGAGTATGTGGCAGCCTCTGAGGCAGCCAAAGAAGCTGTATGACTCAAAAACTTCTTAATGGACTTAGAGATGATTCCTGGTTTGCCCAAAGCTATCACAATTTATTGGGATAATAGTTGTGTAGTAGCAAACTCGAAGGAACCACGAGCTCATAAGACAAGTAAATACATTGAGCGCAAGTACCACCTGATACGAGACATCGTAAAGCGAGGAGAAGCTGTTGTCGCCAAGATTGCATAAGCAGATAACTTGGCAGATTCTTTCACTAAGGCCCTTCCAGCGAAAGCTTATGATAAGCATATTGATGGGATGAGAATAAGATGTATGACAGTTTGATTGACAACATAGACTTTTAGTATAAGTGCGAGATTGTTAGGATGCATACTATAAGTCTAGCTTTTGTATGAACATATATTTTGAATAAGAATCACAATGGTCATGTGTTTGCATTTTATATTTGTTATATGTATACAATTGTCCATTACTTCACATTGTAGATAACATGATGTGTGATGTCACACAAAAGATCATGTTATCAGTTTCTTATAAAGTATAAGTAGTGTCTCACAACCAAGATGGATTTGGACAAACCATTGGAATGATTATAGTGTAATTTGGGTATTAGTCTATCTTGACTATAGAATTACACTAGTATACTTTGTGTGTATTGAGCATGACCGTTTTGAGGTGATTTGATTTATACTGACTATATAATCAAACAAGACCTCGGTTATTATGGATGTACATGCTCTTAATCCCAATATAATAACGGGCACATGTACTTAATATTTATTTCTTTAATTTACCAATGGGCGAGATTTATTCGTTAAATCAATAGGCCTGGTAAATTAGGAAATAATATTATTTATATGGTGTGCCGTTGATTATAGAAGGAAACCGTGTTTTAATTATTTAGGTTGATGATGTCCCCTTGAGGAGCTTATAAGGATTATCATGTAAACCCTGCAGGTGAACTTGGTCCGACATGATAATGATGGTGAGTGGTACTACTCTTGGAGTTAGATGTTAATTAATTAAATTATCAGTAATTTAATTAATTAATGGACATGCGATATCTTAAACACGGGGAGATAATATACACATAATAAGAAGAATCCCATATTTTAATATGAGGTTGGTGCGGTAGTTCAATAATAACCCTCTAGTGGAGCGAGTTATTATTAACGGATCGGGTTAAAGATTCGTTAGGAGACCAAAACCAACTCCTCCTTTTGGTCCCTATTATAGCCTATAAATACCCTCCTAAGCCATCATGAACCAACCCTAGCTAACTCTCTTGGTTCTCTTTCTCTTTTAGGCGTGCGGCGCCGGCCACAAGGTGGGGGGCGTGCGGCTAGGGTTCAAGCAAGGGGAAGGGAGAGCTAGCAATCAATTCTTCTCCTTCTCTTCTCTTATCTTCTCTTTTGGGTTTAGGGCCGGCAGCACCTTGAGGAGCTAGGGCCGACCGGCGCACCTTGGACAAGAAGAAGGGGGCGGCACAAGAAGGAAGGAGAAGTAGGTGAGCGGTGGCTTTCATTCTTGGAAGATCGTCGCTCACACGACGTCCAAGAAGAGGATAAGAATACAATAGAAGATCAAGAGGTATACTTTGTTTTTCTATTCCGTTTAATTGTATTCTTAATTGACTTGGATCCCGAATCAAACACAAAAACAGATGATCGAAGACTTCATCTTCTATTCCGCCACTAATCGATAAAGAAGCTTAATTACTTGAACAACAAGTTTGTTCAAGCGATCATTCAATCGAAAAGCATGATGATGAAGTAGGTCGTTCGGGAAATTTTCTTTCCCTATCCGGATTAGTTATAATATATAGAATTTTAATCCGGGGAGGAATCCCAACGCCAACACTTCATTAGGCCCTTCTTCTTCTCGAGGATTGACCAAGTCGATTTGCAATGCTTCATGCGTTTTCGGGTTCTTGTTGGTTTCTGTTCTGACCTCCCCACTGTAGCATCACCGGGAAGCCAATTGATCTCCTTTGACTTTGGCTACCTGTTTGCCCACCAGAAACTTAATCTTCTAGTGGTAGACTGAGACAACCGCCTAGAATAGGTTGAGTGTCGGTCGCCCCAGGATGACATTGTAGGACGATGGGACATCCATAATCATGAAGGACGTCCTCCTGGTCCTCTGCAACGTGTCGTCCCCTAGCGACAGAGACAGGGAGATCTGTCCCATTGGTTGTACCTTGTATCCGGTGAAACCGAACAGCAAAGTGGAGACAGGATGCAGTTCATCCTCATCGATCTGCATCTGGTCTAGAGCAGCCTTGTACATGATGTTGACGGAGCTACTTGTATCCACAAAGATGCGTTTAACCTTGTAATTAGCTATTCTGGCGAGGATTACCAGTGCATCTTCATGGGGGGCTTCCACGTCCTCTAGATCGTCAGAGCCGAATGAAATAACCGGGCCCTGACGCTTGTCTTTGCTCGTCCCAATGGCGTCGTTCTCCAACTAGCGAGTATGGTCCTTTCTTGTCCAATGAGAGTCTCCTCCAGTCGACCCTCCTGAGATTACTCCCACATGGCCTGATGGAAGTCTGCGACGGAGCTTTGCCTTTCTTAGGATCCCTTTCAAGGGAGATAGACTAGTGGGGCGCTATTTCCCGACTCCTTCCCCTCGAACGTGACCAGGATCGACCCCTGGACCTGTCCTCCCCTAATTGTCGTCGACGAGGGGAAGGGCTTCGGCGAGGGGATCGCTGTCAATACCCTGACTTGTTCCACTGTTTGCGGGGCTTGACACCCGCATCCTTAGACCTCCTTTTCTTCAAAGTATAACACTCCTCTGTGGAGTGCGTTGTGCTGTCGTGGAATTCGCAATACTTCTTCAACGGCTCGGGTTCCGCGGTGTCGACTGTTTCCACAAACCTCTTCTTATCGGCCCAGTGATCCTTCCCGGAGCGAGGATCTTTTGCCCGAGCTGGTGCGGGTGGTTCTCTCCACTCGGATCGTACCGAGATCAGGATAGGGGCTCCCATTGGATCTTTGCGGCAGGCGTGCTGCACCTCCTCGACATTGGCGTGCTTGACTGACCGCCCCAATAAGTCATCGAAGCTAGCTGGTGGCTTTTTCACCAGCGACCAAAAGAAATCGTCTTCAGAGAGTCCTTGCATGAAGGAGCTAATGAGGATCTCCGAAGTAGCGGTTGACACATCTTGAGTCATCTAATTGAACCGCTGGATATAGTCCTTCAGCGGTTCTTTGGCCTTCTACTTGAGGGCAAACAGGTTCAACGCCGTCTTCTGGTATCGCCGGCTCCTGGCGAAGTGGTGTAAGAAGACGACTCTAAACTCCAGAAAAGAGTTTATCGAATGTTGGGGCAGCCTCTGAAACCATCTCTGGGCGGCCCCTGATAAGGTGTTCAAGAACACCCGACACTTCACACCCTCCGTGTATTGATGCAAGAGAGTCGCGTTCTCAAATTTGCAGATGTGGTCCTCCGAATCCGTCTTCTCATCGTAGTCAGCAATTCTTGGACCGCGAAATTGCTTGGGCATGAGATCCACTATGATGTTCGGAGAAAAAGGGGTAGATGGAGACTTCACGAGGGCTTTGCAGGCCTCAATCTTCCCCGGCCCCTCCTCCTGCTGTAAAACACTGGAGGCGACGGAGTGTGCCCTCTCCATGTCTCCCAAGGAATCTCGCTGGGGCACTGGAGCTGTCATTGCTGGTCCCGTCAGTGGCGAGATGAATCTTCGATTTCGGTGATTCGAGACTGACATTCTTGGGATTTCGGCCTGCACCGAAGCCGCTCACCATGAGGCGACTTGCTCGATCCGATGTTGCTCCAGCGCTCCTCTGACGGCGTTAGAGACTAAACGATCCAACTCCTCTCTCGTCAGAATGATAGGTTGTCCTTCTGGATCTGCCATCACGGTTCTCCTTCTGGTGCTTTGATTGCTTCCCCACAGACAACGCCAAACTTGTTCGAAAGCGAGCGACGGAGATGGTGAGTCACCAAAGAGCATCCCACGACGACGGTGACAGGGAGAAGATGCTCACGCCCTGCGAGATTAACATGAGTGTTAAAGGGGATGCATCGGAAGATTTTCCGGTGGAACCCACTCCGACGCTCAAGTCAGAAATCTTATCTCTTTCAGAGGACAACGAGGAATCAAAGTTTCCATCAGTTCGGAAAATTTACCCCTCTGGATGTCGAGACATCTTATATACCCGAGGACAACGAGGAATCAAAATTTTTATTAGTTCGGAAAACTTACCCCTCTGGATGTCGAGGCATCTTATATACCTGAGGTCTTGGCCACACCTGTCCCCACGTTCTCCTCCACGTCCCTTAATCATCGGTTACTTGATAGATATCCTATCTTTTGGTAATGACCGCTGTGATCATTAAGACTTTAATTGTCGTGCGTTGCGGACAATAATTACTCGATGACTTTCTTATTCTGAAAAGAGGAACGACTACTTGAAGTTGGGCTTTCTGACTCCTATGTTGATCTTTGGACTCCACTCTCACGAGTTAATCTCGGAGTATCATCTCCCGAGCTGACCTCAAGGCATTCATTCATTTTTCCGAGATAGTCTCGGGAGCCCAATTCCTGATCTGACCTTACGGGCTTTCTTTCATTCTCCCGAGGTAGTCTCGGGAGCTCGATTGACAGTCTGACCTCAGGGCTCTGATCCATTCTCCCGAGATAGTCTCGGTCCGACCTCGGAGCTCTGGTTCGGCGGGTCCTGCCATGTAGCTTCCCCGTGACACGTGTCCACCCCAGGATGCTCATCCCTATCAGTATCTTATACTGACAACGTGTGTGTAACTAGAAAACTCTTTTCCTAAAGCACATCTTACAGCTCTGATGAGAGACTTCATATAGAACAATGTATTACATATGATATCCACACTCATGAGTGTGTGGTGAATCCCCGACTACAATGCACTGACTCCTATATATTTCGTTACTACGCCCAATTTCATCACAGTGCAGCCCCAGCATATAAAGTCTCAGTGTTGTCCCGGATCACAAGGACTATTAGTGTAGACTGTAGAACAATAACCAAGGATTTATCCACTTGATAAATGATAACTACTTGGAAAAATCGTATGAGGGTGGCTCGATAAACTCATCGTATAAGCATTCATCTGTATGTTTGAACATCTCTATGTCCTTACCAATGAAACGTGGTATACTACATCACAAATGCTAGTCTTTAGCTCAAGCGGTCTTTTATCCTTGTTTATTAGGCGACCCAATTGACTAGGAATATGTTTAGAATATACAGTGAATATTGGTGTATTTCATGATAATCATCATATGTATCACCATATTTTACTATAGTATACTCAAGGACTCTTTTTATACATCTAGTATGGATATTAAAATAAAGCAAATATCATACTGAGTAAAATTATATTAAAATAAAGGATGTTTATCTACAAAAATTAATAAAACCTTAGCTAACAGTTCGGACTTACAGAACACCAACTCTAACAAAAATGTCCCTTGTGCTTCTGTCACAGCTTTGTGTGGCTTATTTATGTAAACACTCAACTTCTTCCAATCTCTGTCCTCCTGTAACAAAAATATTTTCTTCTAGTAAACAAACATCTTTTAAGAACACAAATTCAATACAAATAATTTTCCCTCTTGATTTTCTCTCTCAATTCATGTTTTCTTTGTTCAAGATTCTACAATTGGATGTTCTTCGATTATATCACTAACATTTTAACTCAATACAAATTGATTTACCTCACAAACAATACCAAGTGGCAATAGTTTTTGTCAGCCTGACAGTGAAGTTCTTCGATTATATCACTAACATTTTAACTAATCATTCTGTTTGGCCTTCATATAAAATGATTCATAATTAGTTGTTTATATCACATATGTGAGACACATTGTAAACTTCATTTGGATATTCTTTTTTCTGATAACATGAAAACATGAGTGCTGAAAAAAAATAACAGAAATGAATGCACAATCTTCATCACATCATGACAGCTCTTGTGGTTGTTTTCTTTTTGTTTTTTATTTTTTTCCCCCTCATGCCACGAGATGCCCAATTAGTTAGAGCGCGATAGATTTATTATAATAGGACAAGAATCAATTGTTGACGGGCACATACAATTAAAGAAATAACTTCTCTCATCTCTTAGCTATTTGACAGTCGACTATAAAACTCTGTGATTTATCTCCTTTCTTTAGATTTTTTTAGTATTCTATTTTTTTTTCCTGATCTTTTTCTAGCAACAATGAAAAATAGTAAAAGAAGAAAATTATGTGAATTATGTAATCTTGGATGCATTTTATAATGACTAATTTTTTGGTTTTATGACAATATTCATCCTTTTCTATCTACCTTTATTTATTTGTATTATTTTTTTGCATGTATAATGATTTGCTAAATCTGTTCACAAGAATAATAAATAGGAGAAAGAAGTAAATCATGAAAATAAAAATAAAGGATGACAATTTGTGTTATGTTATGTTAACTACTTTATATTTGATCCAGCATTGGAAACTTAGCTGCAGCCGTCCCCAAGTATTTAAATTCAATTTTTCTCCTTATTATTACCTTTCTGTTCAATTAATCACAAAATATTAACTAATTACAAGACTTGGTCCAATTGTTTCTTTCTCGAGGTTCAAAACAAATGGAAAATGACAATTCTTGAGTAATTAAAGAGAGATTCATCTGGTCATTAGCAGTAGTTTTGGCTCCAATTGGTAATAAATATATGAAACATGAAAGCACACACAATCCAAGTAAACCCAAACTCAACTCGGATTCAAATAACTGAAAATAATATACCTTTTGGCCACCCCTTCTTGTTCCCAACGATGCCCCCTCTTCCTCCAGGAGCATGAAGAGATCATATTCTGCTGAAGAGCCAGCAGATTGATGCCTCCTCGGTTTCTCCAAGGTACCTTCAATCTTTACTGCCATTGAAACATATAATTCTAACAATAATTGGATTGAAAACAAGCCAACACTGATGATCTTATACCAGACTTTGCAGCTCCAATGCAGCAAGCATCACATTTGCTCTTTGTCGGCGTTGCGGTGGCGTCACTTCTTGTCGGTTTGGCACTCATGGTGTTTTGCTGGAGGTGCAGGAAGCAGCAGAAGGGGTCGTTGTGGAAGATTGCCAACTCCAACACAGGCCCCATTTGTAAACTCCATCACCATCTTCTTCATCATCTGTGGAAAATAAATGATGGATGAGTTAGTTTTGTTACTGTCCAATTTCAGTTCCTGATTCCTTCAGTGGCAATGTTCGGATGGTTTCTTACTTCAGTTATCGAACTCTGAAGAAAGCAACAAAGGATTTCCACCCGAAGAATCAACTAGGCGGAGGTGGATTTGGTCCAGTCTATAAGGTTGATATCTATCTTCTTGTTCTTCATCATCGTCATTGAGCTCGATGCAAGACTATATTTCGTGAACAGGGAGTGTTAGATGATGGAAGGATCATTGCGGTGAAGCAACTAAGTGTTGGGAAATCTCAGCAAGGCGAGTCAGAGTTCCTTGCAGAGGTCAGAATGTTGACGAGCATCCAACACAAGAATCTAGTTCGCCTCGTTGGGTGCTGCTCGGAAGGCTCAGAGCGCCTGCTCGTCTATGAGTACATGACCAATGGAAGCTTGAACGGGATCATATCTGGTTTTACTATCTAATTTTTCCTAAGGAGCATATTGATTGCTTTGTTTGCTTGTATCTATCTACTCATGGTTTTGACATGTTGAGCATGGTGATCAAATAGGAAAGAGCGGGAAATGTCTAGACTGGAAGACACGATTTGAAATCATTGTCGGAATAGCGCGGGGATTGCAGTACTTGCATGAGGACTCCAACTTGAGGATTGTTCATAGAGATATCAAGGCCAGCAACATCCTCCTAGATGAGAAATTTCAGCCTAAAATCAGCGACTTTGGTCTGGCCAAGTTCTTCCCGGAGGATCAAACTTATCTCAGCACGAGATTTGCAGGAACTCTGTGAGTTAATTTTCATGTTGTAGGATAGTTTACTAAAAGTCATCCACATAATAAATTGTTAGTGACATACCTACAACACAAATTGGCACACTAGTCAACTCTAAGAAGATTAAAGATGAACATTTCAACCATTGAGGACCCTAAATAGGTTAGTTTTCCGTAAATTTGAGTGCAATTTGATTTGCAAATTAACTCGAAAAGTATAAATTTATACCATATTCAACTTCGAGACAGTAGAAATTGAACATTTTAAGCATCCAAGACACTTGTTCTATGTTTGGGCACAAATTGATTTGCAAATCAGCCTACTCTTCGAAAATATGAAGATCATTTTACAAATCAACTTGGAGTGTGTTTAACAATTGATTACATGGGGCAGCTCTTGCTAAAATCCATATATGAGGATCATTTTTCTGTAAAATAGTTCAACAAAATCATTCCACAGCATTGTCTAAAATTCAGAGGGTATTGTGCACCTGAATATGCTCTGCGAGGCGAGCTTTCGGAAAAAGCCGACATCTACAGCTTTGGTGTTCTTGTGCTGGAGATCATCAGTTGCAGGACCAACACAGATCTTTCTCTTCCAATTGAGATGCAATACCTTCCGGAATATGTAAACTCTCATCTCCCTTTCCTTTCTCCTCCATTTCTGAATCCATCTTCAGTTCAACTCAAAATCTACACAAACAAACAAAATAAAGTTAAAGCAATTATCATCTTGCAGACATGGAAGCTATATGAAAGATCAAAGGTGAGGGAAATAGTGGATCCAAAATTACTAGATGAAGGAACAATGGAGAAAGAAGTGTTGCAGGTGTGCCAAGTTGCTCTGCTGTGCCTTCAGCTACACCCAGACTTGAGGCCTCCAATGTCTGAAATAGTGGCCATGCTGACTTGTAGGACTCAGATATCTTCACCTGCAAAACCAACATTTTTGGAGAGGAGGGGAAGGGTAAGCATCATGCCTCCATCACCCTAGTTTGTTCATGTCAGACACGCAGTAATCATAAATATGACAATTGCAGAACAATGCAAAGTCAACTAGTTATATGTTTCAGATTTGTGTAGCAACTGTAAGGCTGAATCTTTCAAGTTAGAAGCTTTAAACAAGTTAAATAAAGATAATGCTGCAGCAATGTTTTGAATAATTCTTCATGTTGTAAGTGGCTATTTATCAATCAAGTCTGCAAAAATTTCCCTAACATGATCTTGACAAATCTCATACTTGTGGTTTTGCATAGAAGTTCATCACATTGTCATGAATCGAAACAAGCACTATTAATGATCAGAAAGCTTACACCATCAAAGCATTTCTAGGAGCTGATCTATGCAGATCAAATTTCCAGAGCTTCCTTAGTCAGAATCTCATCATTAACTACTTCTTTTGCTTACCAGCATAGGAAGACGGCAAGACGCCTTTGATTTCTTCTTCTTCTTAGAATGATTTTCACTCTTAAACTCAACCTGATCGATTCTGACAGAATGGTATAATTCGCATCCTCTGATCCACCATTTTCCAAGTACTCAGATCGCGGTAGCATCTTCTAAATCATTCTCCAATTTCAGGAAACCTTCATGAAAAGTAAACAAAATCTTACGGTTTACCTGTAGTCTCTATGAAGCAGAAGCTGAATCGATAAGCTTTTTTGAAAATGTCAGCAGCAAGGTCATTTCTCCCCAGATTTCTGATCTTCGCTATTCGACTCCACCTGAGCTACATCTTTCATCAGATCCAATAAGTCCCTTCGATTCTCCAGTAATCATTCGAATGCATTTACTTTGATACCATGGACAAACGCCCTTTCGGCAGACGTCTCCAGTGCTGAGGAGAATAGAGAGAGATTACTTCTCTGGCACCGACACAGGCGGCGGTGTCTAAGAAATTGGCGGCGTTGCCGGGACGCACCAGTGAGCGACGATGTGATGAGGAGACGAGGAGCATTAATCAGGTTGGGTAAATCCGGAAGTTTTCCAGAAATCGGATTCGCACTGAACGGATAAAAAACCCAACACATCCCAGTGTTACGTTTCCGTTGAAAAAAAAAATCTTAGTAATGAAAGATCGAACCATCAATATTTAAAAAATAACTAGTCAATTTTCAAACCATTAATATTTAAGAAATAACTTGTCGATTTTCTACTAGATCATAACCAAAGGAGATGAGGAATCTCATAGACTATGAACCGCATGAAGAGTTAAAAAATATAACTAGATTTTCATCATTTCAGCATCGGCTGATTTATAAGCCCATCAGCCGTCAGAATAATGGAAGCGCTCGCAGTGGACGGTCTAGAGCCACGTCCATATTCGCGCATGGGAAAATCCTAAATAGCGTAGCTGGGATCGATCGCGAGTAAAAGGACATCATTGATTAAAGGTCGATGAAGAGCAAATCAGAGAAGGTCGGTCCGATCGACAAATTAAGGGTCAATGAACCGGAAAATTTTAAAATCGCGATTACTGGTTTAGGCGTCAAAATCTTAAGAAAATATTTGCTTATTTGGATAAGAAGATATTATTTATTATAAAAAACATATATAATATTATTAATTTTGTTCAGAAAAAAATATGAAATGGGACATAAAATTTAGGCGAATGGTGTTTGATTTAAATTATATGATAATCTATTTTTCAAATTAACTAAAAAATGATCGATTCAAATCTACTAATCTTGATTTATCTTTTCGATCCTATAAAAATTTTCTACGGACCATTAGAATTGATCGTCGATCCAATATCACAAATAGTTCAAAGAGACAAATAGTTCAAAGAGACCTGAGTCCATGGTTCATAAAAATTAGAATTATAAATAAATTAAATATTCGTGAACAAATTTAATATTCAACTAATAAAAATTTATTTATATTATTTCAATATATAAAATTAATTAAAAAAATAATATTAAATAATTAGTTAAACTAAACAAATAAATTTAAACACTTTATGTTCAATTATTAATATTCGTAAATAATATTCATGACAATTCATAAATAACATTCATGAATAATATTTATAAATTATGTTCATCCATAAAACTCTCATATCAAATAAATTTAAAAAATTCAAAATAAACAAATATATCAATAATCAATCAAATAAACTAATGTAAAAAAATTCAAATAATGAATTGAAAGTTTGATAAACGAAACAATCATTTCAATCTCATTTCAAACTCAGTTTGACATGGTTATTTTATCCAACAAAACTTGAATACCACAAAACAAACATAACTCGACTTAATTAATTTATTTAAAACCCTAATGAGAACCTATCCTACCTCTTTAGTCTTTACCATACCCCCAGGAATAGCCAAGACCTTATGGAGTAGCCTAGTCACAATGACTTGACCTAAGCTCGCAAGGAAGCCATGAGCTTGCACAGTAGCCTAGTCACGGGTTCGTGAGGTCGCGAGCTCAACCAAACCATAATCACACGAGCTCACAGGCCGGTCGGGAGCTGGCCATTGCAATTTTTTTTATTTTACATCAAATAAACTAAGGGGCCCTTCAGTTGGAGATGAAAAGGAGCATAAGTTCATCCAATATCAATTCTTGGTGGTAACACCCATACATTAACCATCAGTCCATCTCATGAAGACTCATCCTGTATCAATTCTTGGTGCAACATCAGATTGACTTAACATACATACAATCTAAAAAATTCCAACTCAAGTTTCACTAGGTTACAATAATCTGACTGCATTAAAATGTACATGCAAAGTTTGTCCTCAATCAGCGTCTTCAATCTCTTCATCCTCTGGCACACCTCGAAGATACAAAACATTGTTGCACCTGAAAAATGAAAACAAAATTAATAAATAATAATAATAATAATAAAGTTCATGGAAGAAAATTTTGAAAAGTCTACCTTATAAGAATCTCTCCCAGGTTTCCAGTAAATTGGCCGTCAATGAATTCTTCAGTGTTGGCCAACTACAGTGTCAGAATGGGAAGGAATCAAAGTGAGATAAAAAGAGCAATTCACTGAATCATGAAATAAACTCGAGGCCATTGTGGCATGGCTTTTGAAATAAAAGGATTAGATTTTTAAGTTACTTCCAAGTTGATTTGGAAATAAACTTAAATGGTGAAAAATGATAATATTTAATATCAACTTTGAAAAATGTCGGGTCGAGATGGACCGACAAGAAAGAGGATGAATTACCACGGTAAAATAAAACTAAATCTTTTGTGCGATCTCACAAAAATTCAGATTAATTATAATAATTAGTTAAAACAAACATAAACAAATTAAACTAGTAAAAGGATAAGACACAAAAATTTACTTGATTGCAACCTAGGTGGTTAATAATTCAATACGATTGAAACTCACTATCAAAATCTTCTTCCGACGGAAAAGCCTTTTACAAACTTTGAAACACAAGATAGAAAAAAACTAAAAAATGAATTGTATGCAGCTAATGAATGAATTGAAACTGAGCTCTAGGGGTCTATTTATAACCCCGAATAAAATTATCTATTTGCTGACGCGGCAGTACTAGGGCGCCCGAGTGCTCCAGGGCGCCTGGCACGTGGCCTAGATGTTATCCGTTACGCAACGGTCGTAAATGGTAGATTGACTAATAAGTATAGACTATCGGGCGCATGTATGCACAGGGGCGCCCGAGTGCTCAAGCACTCGAGATCCCGGGTGCCCGTATTCACACGGGCGCCCGAGAAGCCTTTGGTTAGCAACTTGCTGACTAAATTTCAACGGGTCTTCTTTGGGTGATTTCTGACCAACCGGAATTAGGCTCACCCGAATCCGATTCCGACCTTTCGCCCCTCGAGCGTCCTTCCTTCGGCTTCTCATCCCTCGAACGTTGCACGCGTTTTTCTCGCTCCACCGGTGTACTTTTCCATAGCTTCCGCGTCCTTCAGATGCACCGAGCCTATTGGCTCACTTCCCCGTGCAATCCTTCTCGTCTACTGTGTCTTACGCTCGACTTCCTCCGCTCGTAAATTCCTGTACACTTACACAGAAGGTTCAAAACCAACATAACCTAATTTAACTTGGTTGATCAATCAAAACTAATCAGGACACCTACACAAAGAACCCAAAATGAATATATTAAATGGGAAGAGGATCAAACATCAAACTCTGATTATCATAGGTTGGGAGAGACTTGAATATCTTAGCTTTCATTCGAAAATCACATTGAAAGCTCTTGGCTTGGTAGCAAAGCAACCTTTATTTGTTCCACTTTCCTAGACAGTGATCTTACACGTGAAGAGAATTCTTCTATCATATAGCATTTCCTCTGGTGGCATAGATGCACCCCCTCAACCCATTGTATTATAATGATCTGAGAAGAACAATTAGGGTCATGTTTGATCTTTTCTACAAAGCCAACAGACGAAGTATTTTATTTCAGGTCAGCTTTCTGCTGCAATCGCTTCAATCTACCCCCTCTATGAAAAGCTGTAATACCGCCTCGAGGAATTCCTCCTAGCGGACTTCCCTGTAGAAGTGAGGGGCACTTGATAAGCGAGTTTAGAAGGTAGATTTATGATGCTTGGTATACGGAAATCGGAATCAAAATATGGATATGATACCTCTGATTTTATAACCTGACCCTCACTAGGTTATCACTAAACCCATAAACCCCTCAATCAAAATCCATTATCATTCCTATTACCAAATGTTTATCCAGCGCCCCCTGAAATGTCCGAGTGTTGTCTCCTCATCGGTTAACATGCACCCGAAAGGAACTATCATATCCTTTCGAATAATGGCCAGTACAACTAAAAGCCTGCTTCCATGCCTTTGATTCATTACTAATGACTGTATGTTTATATCTGATATTAAGAAAAAATGTGTCAATCGCAATGATCCTAGGGGTAAGCTCCACCGTTTAACCACAGATCAAATCTTAGATGTTCAGTGATCATTCTACCTCATTTTTTTGAGTACTTTGTTGAGGTAAAAGAAATCCACCTAAAGTTCAATCATTCTACCTCAACTGATACATCCGTGAATGCCTAACTCTTCAGCTGGCTCTCAACTTAAGGGTTTTTTATGCCACTTTTCACCAAGCAGTCTACTTGACAAGTTAAAACCTAAGCTTAGTTATGGAAAACTCCTAAATAATCATCTTAAATGGGAAAAAAAACTCAAATATCTATTTTTGCCAGAAAATCATGCTGCAAGCTGATTTTCTAATCAACTTGCACTTGAATTGAGGATAAGCCAAGATAAATAAATGCTAGGGAATGAATTGGTAACAAGGACGTGATTTGTTAAAATTCCTGATGAAAAATTGAGGTACTTGTATATTGAGGGACAATTATGCTCAACAAAAAGTGTTTCCATACCTGCAAGTTCATGTAGGAATCTACTGACACAAGATAGCCTGAGACAACAGATAGAAAATTGTAGCAGTGAGTTAAATGATATTTATAGAAGTCCCAACAAATCAACCATTAGATGCAATCATATTCATACATCGGTCATTTCTCCTAAACATACTCTCTTTTTTTTTTGTTTATCCCATCCCTTGACACGGGGGATTTAATGTATCCCTAACTGCTTGAGATACAAGTTTGTGGCCTATCTTAAGCAAACTTGCATAGTCACTAACGGTATCCACTGCCCCCAACATATCTCTGTCCCCGTGTCTCAACTCGCCGACGATGGCCGATCGCCGATCGACCGATCGCTGTCCCGAATCAAACGATACCTCCTAGGAGAACAGTGAATCGGTCGGGATCGCCGTAATTGCCATCTCGCCGGATTCAATGGTGAATCCGACGAGATCGCAATTGCGGCGATCCCCGACCGGCCAACCGCCGATGGTGTCCGATCGGCGATCGGACGACTCGCCAGACATCGCCGGCGAGTTGGGACGTGGGGACAGGGTCATTTCGGGACAAAGGATTCGTTCTCGCATAATCATGAGTTTGAGACATAAGTTACCTTTGTATTCCATTCCCCACTTCAGCTTCACAATCACAGGCTTCCCAGTTAAATTGTTTAAGAAAGGTTTTGGGTTGACTGGCACAGTCTGCAAAGAAGGAAAAGAAAGGAAAGTTACAGGTGCTCTTTAGCGGAAAAACTCAATGAGGCAAAAGAACAAACAACTGCGAAACAACAATAGGGATGGAAACATTGTCTTGGATCGACAAGAAATAGAAGAACGGAGATCAAATGAAACAATTATGGAGTTCAATGCACAAGTTCAAAAACAACTAAAACTTGATTTCTAACACGCCTCACAATTTACATAAGAAACCAGAGAGAGCTTTACGATCTTCATGGAAGAAAGATTATGAAAATTTTCAATGATTTTCCAGAACAGATAGATTTCTTCATTCTTCAGCGATGAGAGAAATGGTAGATCTATCAACAGCCAGGAGAAGCCACCAGAAACGAGCGCGTAAAGGGTGAAAGAAGAGGTAGATAAAGAACTTACCGCCATTACTGAAGAACTAACTGCGCTGGAACAACGACGACCGACGAGGAGGAGAAGAAAGGCGTGAGCTCCGCTAGGGTTTGGGAGCAGAGAAGCAGAAGCTCTATTTATAGATGGGCCGTTGAAACTGGGCTTTAACAATACGATCGGGCCATTTATTAAGCCACTCACTTGGACCGACGGTTCGATTCGGTTTGGCCGAATTTTATTGAACCGGATCCATTACGAAATAATTTTTTATTGTTGAGAAATTATTTTCAAAATAAATTATTTTGGGGGAAAATCAAATGAGTGTCCTAAATTGACAGAAATATAAGATTGATTTTCCCTTTTCTAAAAAAAATCAAATGAACACCCCTAAAAGAATGAGGGTCATTTATCCCCAACAGATTCTACATTCAACGCTATTGAAAAAAATTAACTTCTACTAAGTATAGAAACTACCGATTAGTTTCTATAATATATAGACGTTAACCGATAGTTGTTATATATTATAAAATTATATGTTAATTTTTATTTACTTGATCATAATTAAATTAAGTTCATTTGAAACGCAATGAATGTTATGAAATTTTCATTGTTTGATTTACTTATTATCATATTATTTTAATAAAGTTACATTAAAATGATATAAAATCATTATTATAAAAGCTAGTAACTAACTTTTGTAATTATAAAAGCTAGAAACATAATTTTTAAATGATCGAATGATCAAATAATGTATTATAAAATTTAATTATTAACTTTTACACATTCTAAAAATTAGATATTAGTTTCTATAATTATAGAAGCTAGTCGATAATTTTTACATAACCGAATGAATTAAATAATATAAGAATATTTTGGATATATCATTTTACAAAAAGCTAGTAACATAATTTGTACACATCAAATAATGTATTATAGAAACTAATTAAAATCTTCTACAATTATAAAAATTAATTGTTAATTTTTAAATGATTAGATAATATAAGGATATTTTAGATAGATATAGAATGACAATCACTTTAATTAAAAAAAAATTGAGATGTTTATGCATTTGGTTTCATTCATTTTTTTATTTTTTAAAAAATTATATATTTTTACATTTCTTTAAAACTAATTTTTTAAATAATTTTTTTTAATTTTTCAAAAATAATATTTTTAAAAAAATAAAAATAGAAAATATAAATCAAACATCATTTTAAAAAAATAAAAAATAGACAAACTAAAATGTACGTTGGATGACATTTGGCTTTTGCTTTGATGTAATTTTTACAGCTTGTAAAGTACATAACGCACGATACGAATCGCCGAATTATCGGCCGTCAATCTTCCAGGATGAATTACCCTGCATGACATTTTTTGCTTTGTGTTTTTTAAGCTTTGTACATAAGCAGATAAATCCGAATTAGTTTCCTTTTTAGGCCAAAATATGACATTTTTGCTTTGTGTTTTTTAAGCTGTGGACATAAGCAGATAAATCCGAATTAGTTTCCTTTTTAGGCACAATAATTTCCTTAATTTGTTATATATTTTTTGTGGACCGAGAAAAATGCAAAACAATAATAGTTTTTGCAGGAAGAGGATCAAGCAGAGAGAGAGAGAGTGAGAGACACGACAGAACAACCTCTTCTGTTCATAATAATCGCCAGCGAGGAAGTATTCACTCCGATCGATGGCTCTCTTGCGCTTCTCCTCGGTCTGCCTTCTCTCCTTTCACAAATCCCTCGACCGCTCCTCCGCTCGCCTTCCTGCGATCTCGAGAAGGGAGCTTGAGATCGAGAGGACGAGTAGAAGAAGCGGAAGGTGCCGGGCGGCGGTGGCGGCGGAGGACGTCGGGAGGGAGGAGGTGCTGGTTCCGGCGGAAGCTGAGGTGGAGGAGGTCGTGGCGGAGTACGATTGGAGAGAGGAGTGGTACCCGCTGTACTTGACGGAGCAAGTCCCCGACGATGCGCCGCTCGGCCTCTCCGTCTTCGACAAGCAGCTCGTTCTCTTCCGCGACGGCGACGGCGTGCTCCGCTGCTTCGAGGACCGATGCCCTCACCGGTGTGCTTGGATTCTTCTGATATAGAACCCTAGATTTTGGGGCGAAAAGAAAAACAAAACTATGATTTTGATGCAGATTTCTTCAGATTTAAAGCACTGGAATTTGGGGCAAAACGAAATTTTTTGATTTTGTTGCAGATTGGCGAAGCTATCGGAGGGGCAATTGGTGGATGGTCGCCTGGAGTGCCTCTACCACGGTTGGCAGTTCGCCGGCGAAGGCCGGTGCGTGAAGATCCCGCAGCTGCCGGAGTCGGCGAAGATCCCTCGCGCGGCGTGCGTGAGGTCGTACGAGGTGCGCGACTCGCAGGGGATGGTGTGGGTTTGGATGTCGGACAAGACCCCGCCGGTGAACTCGAAGCTGCCTTGGTTCGAGCACTACGACCGCCCGGGATTTCAGGTCGTTTCCTCCGTCCATGAGCTGCCCTACGACCACTCCATCCTTCTCGAGAACTTGATGGATCCGGCACACGTGCCGATCTCCCACGACCGCACCGACTGGTCCGCCCGCCGCGAGGAGGCGCAACCGCTGGAGTTCGAGGTCACCGAGCGCACCGCCCGCGGCTTCGCCGGTCGGTGGGGGCGGCCAAGGACGCGGCCCGGACAGTGGAGCTTCCTCCGCTTTCAAGCCCCCTGCGTCCTCTCCAACGATCTAGAGCAAATCGACGAGAAGGGCGAGAAGAAGTACCAATCGGCGTTGTTCCTCTGCCGGCCGACGGGGCAGGGGAAGTCGATGCTCATCGCCCGGTTTGGCGCCAGCTCCTGGCCGGGCTTCTTCAAGCTCATCCCCGACTGGTTCATCCACCAGAACCAGTGCAGCGTCTTCGAGCAGGACATGGGCTTCCTCTCGTCGCAGAACGAGGTGCTCGTGAAGGAGCGCCGCCCCACCAGAGACCTCTACCTGAACCTGAGATCGTCGGACACGTGGGTGGCGGAGTACCGGAAGTGGATGGACCGCGCCGGCCACGGCATGCCGTACCACTTCGGGCACGCGACTGTCTCCCCGCCGAAGGAGCCGGCGGTGGTGGAGCAGGCGCCGGTCGGCGTGGTCGCGGGGATCTCCGCCACGTTCCCGGCCAAAGGAGGCGTCGGCGAGCGGCACGCGCCGAACCCGGCGAACCGCTACTACCGCCACGTGGTGCACTGCAAGCAGTGCAGGAAGGACCTGAAGGCGTTCCGGGGGTGGAACAAGGCGCTGCTCGCGGCCGCCGCCGCGGCCGTTGGGGCGGCGATCCTGGCGGCGGGGCTGCAGGCGAAGGCGCTTCTGCTAGCGGCGGCGGCGCTGTTTGTGGGCGGATCGCTCGCTTGCTCCGCCGTGATCGATCTCATCACCACCAACTTCATACGATCACACAGAAAATTGTGAATGAGCGTTAATTTTCAGTCGATAGCCACAAAATTTGACTTTTAAATTTCAATAAATAATTA
Source organism: Boesenbergia rotunda (assembly GCA_024364735.1). Lineage (NCBI taxonomy): Eukaryota > Viridiplantae > Streptophyta > Magnoliopsida > Zingiberales > Zingiberaceae > Boesenbergia > Boesenbergia rotunda. The sequence goes on along the minus strand of JAGFNQ010001832.1, from coordinate 699,233 downwards.
AAATAGTATTATGTTTCTTATTTATAGCAGCAGACAATCAAGTGGAACGAAGTCCAAACCTAACAAACTTGATCTAGATATGTTGTTTTTTACTTCAAGGTTTGACCGTCGACATTTTCACTAGAGTGAGGCATAAAGGGGCCTTCCTAAAGCCAACTTCATAAATACCTAGGGTGTATTTAGTTGAGGGTTATTCATGATAATCTCGGTTATTATCCATCCAAGATTATCAACAAAAATCTTGTTTAGTTTAGATAATCAGTGATTCCCAAGTAATGATCGATGTCCGACACGTCAGCAAAAGGGGCATGCAACCCGGAATCGAAAAACCTTAGGAAAGTAAGAGTTTTCTTGATTCTCATGTTATGAAACTTATTTTTCAAAATTATGCTCCAATATTTACCTTAGCAAAAGAGGCATTATTCGCGGGTAACTACCGACAATGACGACGGGCGATCACCGCCGACGATCGGCGACCGATGACCATCGCCGGCGACCGGCGAACGCCGTCGGCGACGGGCGACCGCCGCCGGCGACGGGCGACCGCCGCCGACGACGGGCGACCGCCGTCGGCGACCGGCGATCGGCTACGACGGTGACGACCGACAACGACGGCCGACGACCGACAACGACGGCCGACGACCGACAACGACGGCCGACGACCACCGCCGGGGGCCGGCCATTATTCGCGGCTGACGACCAAGGATACGAATATGTATATAATATCATCTTACCTTTTATTTTAAATTTATAAGCATATAATATTATTATACTTAAATTTAACTAAAGGGTAATACAGTAAAATATTGTATTATATCATAGACTATTACCTCCAAACAAATAAAATTTTATTTGATTACCTAAATTAAACCAAACAACTTCAGGTTATGTTTCATTCCCCATTATCTTAGTTATGTGATTACTTGATAATCACATAACTAAGGTTATATCTGATAACTTGAACCAAACACACCTCTAAAATTAAGCATAAGGAGGTCTACGAGTCTATGCGATAAGATCCTTAGCATAAAATTTATAACTCCTACATCAAGCATGAGTCCCGCAGACTCGAAGCACCCCCGATTGATTTCCACATCTCATTTCTGTGATCCAGAGGATTTGGGGTGTTTCGAGTCATCAGGACACCTGGAATGATACAACTCCTTTTTTTTATGAATTTATGCAATCATTTCCGATACTTTAACTACTTTTCATCAAAGGATTCCTAAAGGGTTTCTAAAGGGTGACAATTTATGTTACACTTGTTAACCCTAATAGTGATAACGTGGAGATGATCAACAAGGTTAATTAATTATTATTTGTTGTGTTGATTTTATAGAATCAGATAATAGTCGAATTTGAGACAATCGATTTGATCGCATAAAAATTTTTCATCGACCATTAGAGTAACTCAAAAAACACTTATAACAAGCGATTAGAAACCCAACATCCCATAACTATACGTCTCATTTGGAAAAAAAAAAAATCTTACAAAATATATTATAATTGAGAATTGAACCATGGATGTCTTGTAATAATTTGACGCTCTTCCGCTATATCATAACTGGGGGCAATTTTAAACGAATTCATATCTCGTGTGCATTTTTTTGTTTATCAAGTTGAAGAAATGATTGTTAGAAGAATGAGATTGAAGCAAGCTATATTCAGTCATTCTAAAGGGGGAGAGTATACTAGTAGATCTGTCTAAGGAAATGGGCCACATAGAATGATAGAATCGTAACGAAAACAAGTGCAAATTATACAAGAACAAAATTTACAACTAGAGCATAAACATAGCAACCATCAAGGTAATAAATGAAAATTCTGGACTTACAAATGAAACGCAAGATGCCATGCTGTGTAATGTTAAGGTTCCTCCAGAGGATCACTTCATCTCGATACCCATCCATGTGCCTTATACCCTTTTCCAAGTTGGGCAGGAACTACCATTGCTCGCCTTCGCTAACCGGTCGCATAACAACTGAAGCCGCCTCCATGGCAGAACCATATACCATCTAAACAAATGGGCCTAAGCAAGAAAGGTACTTCTTTCCTGCATAGAAAAGAGAATGGTACTTTCTTACACTTCGTGCTAATGAAAAACAATAACTGCAAATCATGCAATCGAGAAAATTAGATGCTTACGAGTGATGTGCAAGGCACCGCAATGCATAAATGTCATTGGTCTTCCCGTGGATCTCTTCTCCAGAGCACCTGCTCATCGATCTTAGTCAGCTTATCATCATCCAACCGCTTCCAGGTCTTGATCACCTCAACACCCATCCATGTCCGTTTTCCTTTCCCAAGTTGAGCTGAAACTACCCTTGCTCGCCTTCGCCAACCGGGTTTTCCATACCCATGATAACCGAAGCCACCGCCGTAGCAGAACCATATACCATCTAAGTTTCCACAGAAATCATTCAGATGGTCATGGCCAATGAATACTGCCTTTACATCTCCCATGGAGACAAGGGTCTGAAGGACTCCAGAGTTGACAGAAGAACAAGCAATCGCCTCTTGGAACTGACCTACGAAACCCTTAAACCACAGCTCACTGACCTCTGGAATTGGAATGTGGAAGAATGATAGTGAAGGAGCTGAGTACCTGCTCTGTCGTAGATTTGATAATCTCTGTTAGCAAGTTAGCAAAGTGATGCATCTATTCTTGAGTTTGTATTACAAGCTTTGATATATAAATAGTAAAGTTAGTGAAGCAAAGCATCTAGACTGGAATTTTTTAGGAGCTTTGACATATAAATTACTACAAATAGAAATGTAGATATGCAATTAACGATAAGTTATGATTTTTTTTGTATATGTTGGGAACTCAAGTGCTACCGTTGCGACTAAATCACCAACCTGTAGATCTTCAGAAACAGTTCGAAGCCAAGTCAATTGAGAATGCTTGATCCATCCATAAGTTCTCCGGCCACCGACCATAGCACGATCACCACTGTCAAGGAAGTAGAGATTGAGAACACTAGTATTAGCCAGTGCAGAACCCCATGCTCCATGCACCTTGATGTCGTAATTCCCATATCCATCTACCAAAAAACCTGATGGATTTACTTGGGCCACTGAATAATCCATAAGTGAGATAAATGACATCAACTCCACTCTTGGCATGGTTGACTCCTGATCATGATTGCCCAAGATTGCTGCCCATGGAATCCTGGATTCCATGGCAGGTCTAAAGACTTCGAAAAGCGATTCTGCAGCATCAGTAGCACTGGCGCCAAATATGTTATCCCCTGTAAAGATGAAAACTCTACATGTATACCTGAGACATGATAAGTTGATTTTCATGCAGAACATGGAAATTTAAGAAAGAACAGGATTCTGTTAACAATGCCTCTTAGAGAGTGGTTTTTGTAAGTACCCGAGGTGAATTTTGATGTGCTTAGCCGAGTAAGTTAGGCTCTGTTGTATTTGATCCCTGTGTTTAAGTGTGCAGGAGCTTAAGAGCGTAGGAAGTCGAGCGGAAGACGCAGCGGTTGAGAATGATGGCATGGGAAGAGAGTCGACGAGCACGGTGCATCTGAGGGACGCGGAGGTATGCGGAAGAGTACGCCAGTGGAGCGAAGACTCACGCGACGTCCGAGGGAGAGAAGCCAGGGGAACCACGCTTGAGGAGAAGGTCGGAGAAGGGTTCGGGTGAGCCCAGCTCTGGAAGACCCGAGATCACCCAAGAAGATCCACCGGAAGACTGGTCAGCAAAGTGCTGACCAAAGTGAAGTCGGACGCCCGAGTTAAACTCGGGCACCCGTGAATGGGGGCGCCCTCATTGAGTCGGGCGCCCGTGTTCCCGGGCGCCTGAGAAGTCAAACTTCATCCAGAACTAGCCGTTCGCGGCCGTTGCGAGGAGGATAACCCTGAAGCCACGTGTGAGGCGCCCCTATGCACTCGGACGCCCGTATAGGGTCACGTCAGCAACCGATAGAACTTCACAGGGGTTATAAATAGACCCCTGAACTCAGTTCTTTTCATCAATTCAACTGTACATGAATCTGTTCTAATTTTCATTGTTTTACTAAGTTCTAATTTGTGTAATAAGCTTCTCCGCCCTAAGGAGTACATTTGGAGAACGAGCTTTGATTTGCCTTGGATTAGCAACCTTCATGGTTGCAAACCAAGTAACTGATTGTGCCTCTTTTTATTTCTGTTATCATTTCTTTTATGTTATGTTTTACTTGTTAATCTAACGTCTATCTTTGTTAAGCAAAATAAAAGATCGCTTTTATTTTTCAGAGATAATTCATCCCCCCTCTTGCCGACTGCACGATACCTGACAGTTTTATACTTCTATTTAACCTTTGTTTTCTCTGAACTTTAAACTGACTATAATATGTAAAATGGGAAAGTTGGAGGAGGTAAAGGAGATGGAGTATTGTGTTTCAGAAGTGGTTTTCAAGTAGGTTAATTCCTTTGCACATGGTTGGATGTATGCTTTAGGATCAACCAATGCGATCTTATTTTCCACTAAAAATTCACAAATAGAACACCAGTCAATCTCATAGTCGGATGGATCAAATGAATGGGAATGGCAGGTCTTTGGTTTGAGGCAGGGCCGACACCTCTGGATGGATTGGTCCTATTGATCTGTCTAGCAGATGATGGTATTTCTTCTTGTGTTCCATTTCTGTGTTGTCTTAAAAGCCCTTAAAGCTTGGTTAACAGTTGGTTTTTGTATCTTTGATGCTCTTTAGTTGCATATCTTGTGCACTTGTTTTTGTGCTTTGTGCTTTCATACTGTGTTCTGAGCTAGTTGCCACGCTTAAATTATGTATCTTCTACTTCTATACAACATTTTGTGAGATCTAAAAAAACTATGGTGATTGAATCTAAAAAGGCAGTAACAGAAAAATAGGGAGGAAAGACCAGGAAGCATGTAAATCCCCGCCTTAACAAATTAATAAACAAAAAAAATCTTAATTAAAACCTTCAAAAATTGATAAGATTTTGAGTTTTCCCCATGAAAGGTTCTTATACGCTAATACAGTTTGGAAAGTGAAAACCAGTTCACACGTATCCATCATTCTTAAAAGGTTAAAAGAGATTGCAGGAAAAAGAAGAAAATTTGCTTCACCAGTAGCACAACTCTAGAACTCCATTTGAGAGTAAAAATCTAAAGAAGAGAAATTTTTGTGAAAGAAGCATGATAGATAGTTAACGAAAAATCAGCTAACTATTCGTATTAAGAATATATGGATTTGCAAAACTAAGAAAGTGAAGATGTATCCAAAGCCTCAAAGGCAAGAACCAGTATGCAAACCTGTGAATGCAATCAGATCGGGCCTCTCCGCTTCGATCATCCTCTTTAGGAACACCGTCGAGTTGATATCGGTGCATCGGGAGGACTCCGATGGCAATACGTCTCGACACCGGGTCGCCAGCCCGTTCCCATAATGCATATCGGCCACCTAGTAGAGACAGTTCTCGATGAGAAAAATTGCGATCATCGAATTACGAGGAGGGATCCAGCTGCAAACACCAATCACCTGAAGTATCTTGAAGCTACCATCGGATCGGAATCGAAGTGGGAGCGCAGCTGATCTCTTCACCCTCGGCACGGCGTCAGCCCCTAAAAATGCGACCCACAGAAGGGAGAGGCAGAGGAAGAGGACGAGGGGGAGGACGAATAGGATGAGTACGAGATGGGAGAAGAAGGATCGACACCATGGACGCCGGCTCATCCTCGTCTCCTGCGAAATCGCGCGTGGACGAAGGGGGAGGGGGCGTAGGCGTCCATCACGTGACACAGCTCTTATTGGGCCGGATGGGAGGAACGTCACGTGACGGGCCACCTGGAACGCAGCAGTATAATCATTTGGCCCATTAATTGGCCCACTTTTTAAAGGACGGACCGGTCAGGTAATGTTAATAATTTAAGAATAAATTGTCTTAAACTTCCTTAATACTTTTTCTTCAGTGGTGTGTTAGAAAAAATTTATTTTCATTCTTTATACGTAAATTTTTATTTACTCCAACTTCTTTTCAACTCCTTAATGCATATCAATTCACTTAATTGCCCTCAAAATTTATTTCCATTCATTGCATGCTAACTTTTATTTGCTTTAGCATCCTTTCAACTCCCTGAGTGCACACCAATTCACTTAATTGCCCTATTTTTTATAGGTACAAACAATTTAAAAGGAGATATAATTTTTTTCTAATTTCAGCACATTTAAATTAAAATCTAATGTATTTACTATCAAATTAAGCATGACTCTTTTTTTTTCTTTTGTTGCGACGTCCTCATTATTTTTTAAGGTAAAAAAAAGTTAACAAGAGGTTTAATTTCTCCTAAATTCATCATTATTTAAGTAGAATTAAATATATTTTCTATCCAATTAAACACAACTCTTTTTCTATTTATTATAAACAAATAGAAACCCTCGTTATTTTTTATAGGTACAAGAAAAGCACAAAAGAAAATATAATTTCTTTTAAATTCAACACCATTTAACTAAAATTGAATATATTTTTTACCCAATCAAGTACAACTATTTTTCTCTTTGACTGATTAATTCGAAACTCATATCAATCGATTAACTTAGCCTTAATCGATTGAATTAAATAATATTAAATTTAAAATAAATTATATTTTATTTTAATTTTTTTTAAAAAAATAAGGATAATTAAATAAATCCAAATGTATTAGAGTGTTAAAAAAAATTTATATATTAAGTGTGGAAATAAATTTTTTCTAACATAGCAACGAATAAGAAGGTTGAGTTTGATGTTAGTAATTTTAGAATAATTTATTGATAGTTTAACTAATATTAAACTTAATTATCCAATCAAATTTATTGAAGTTAAAAATTATTTTTTTACTGAATAAATCTGAGACAACTTATACACACTTATATGTCGACCTTAAGAAAAAAACTGGCATTACAAAGTTTAGAGGTCAAACTAAGACAATAAAATTGTGAAGTGTAGAATACAACACAATATCGAGTTGTCTCTCAACTAAATATTATTCTGACCTCTAAAGAACTTCAATGAAGACCCAAGAGACTCTTCAAATGGCAGAGGAACCAAGAAATAACTATGATAAAAATAAAATCCTTGATCACTTGACAAGAAGGGTATCAATGGCCTCTACCTTAAAAGGGTCTTCCACTCTGATCTCCTTGCAGTCTCCTTGATCCTTGATTGTCGATGAATAGCGATTGGAGTGCCAGCTTACACGATGGTGTAGTTGGAGAATAAATGCAACAAATTATCAAGACATTCTGGATAAAATTTTCTAGCAAATAAGTAGCATGGTCTCTTCATTCCGTTCCATAGACAAGGTCTCCGCTGTATCAGTTTCTGTGGCACGATTCAAGAAAGGCGAAAATAAGTTGAAAGTGAGCAGGTATGTTAAAAAAGAAAAGCACTGATTCAAGACTGATTCAAAAACAAAGCAAGCAATGTGCATCAATTAGGTCATTCTGAGGGATTTCGATGCTATCGCAGCATAATTCTTGGTGTATTTGTTCAAAGTATAGTGTTATTCCTTATGAATTCTTTCAGAATACTAATTCTCACAGAATTGTCATTTTATGGATCATCCTTCCTGTCTATTAGTTATGACTTCTATAAGTTTTGTGAGGGTCAGTAAAATCCGGACTAAATCGATGCTCCATATCAATCGGGTGCACATCTAGGTCTTTACAAATTGGAAGTGCTGATGACTTTGTAATCTTACTATCACTATTTTCAGTAGCATTGGAAATCAATCTTATACTTAACATTATACTTCAAAGCGATGAACAAAAGGAACAATGTTTAGACACTTTTTCATATCATAGAAACTCGAGTGGCCAGTAACACCATCAGAAATTATGGGCATATCTAACTGGAAGAAAATTTACTAATTTTACCTTTGAATCACTTGTAACATGAATGCTCTCGTCGATCGACTGTAAATCATAGCATCATTACAATTAGTAGGTTCTATGTGTTCGCGATATCCAACTCAAGTAATGATCCATAAATGAAAAAATAACACATTTTATGAGCTATTGAAAGAAAGGTTGAACATACTGAAATGCTCTTGAAGATTTCAAAAGTTACATCTCGAGCCCTATAAGCTTTTGGATGCCATTTTCCTTCAGACCAATCGACATGGGTGACAGACCAATTGGCTATTCCAGTAGGATCGATCATCTGTAGTCAAAAGCTAAGTTAAATTGAAAACGTTTTGATCTTGCATAGATTACAGGTGTTGGGGATCAAAAGACGAAATATACTGACACTGAAAAAAGTTGGTAGATAATGTTCATCAGCATAGCAATTGTGTCCTTCCATCCCAGGCTGTGGCATTCAAAACACATGGCAAGGGCAGCATTATCAATGAGATAACCAATAAGCATCATAACAAAAATGTGCTCGATGACCACCAATATAACATATAAATCAATAGTAAATTATAATGTGATGACATAAACCATACATCCTTCCAGTAAATTGGGACGCCTAATACCATGAGTACAACTATCACAGGATGTGTGAGTAAAGAACCTTGGCAGCTCTTTCTTTTATAATGCATTTAAAAAATCTGAATGGTTCAGCCGAATAAGTTAGGTGGTCCGAAACCAGCTTTATATCAGCAAATACTATAACTTCATCATGTTTAAAAGATCCCAAGTAGAAAGTTCCAAATATATTTTGAGCATTATCTACACCAGCAGCAAGGTTATCAAGATCAACATCCTACTTAGGAACATATGATTCTAATATCTTAAGCATAATTATTTCATTCATATAGTAAATATATGAACAATAGTGTAATTCTTTAAGTATAGCTCTTTATATGGCAAGTAGATGCATGATAATTATAAGATGAATGAGGATGAATAAAATTAAAAAGGATTCTATGAGGCCTCTACCAATAGAAGTCTGAGTCCAATGGCCAACAAAATTCTAATTTATTTATCCTTTATTATACTTCAGTCATAAGAAGCATTGAGAAAATATGAATTAAAGAGAACAGGGTCATTGCATTGTAATAAGATGCATTGGTGGACATGAATTGTCAGAGATTAAAATATAGGAAAAACATTCACAAAATTTTAAGCACTCTTTTGGAGCGCTATAGAGCTTGACATTTTACATCACCTATCGAGTGAAAAATGATGATTTAGAATGACAGGTCATATTTTATATCTAACAATATTCGTTGATGTGATCTTGGACTCACCATACCCACAACTTACCCTGCAGTAAAGCTTGAATTTAGTATAGTAGACATTGTCAGCCAGAATTAGCACCGCATGTTGCCGCTTGACTGAGAACCACTGTGACAAGGATAATATCACTTGGGATGTAGAAAAGAAAAATATGGTGTAAAAGAACTAATACAGCTTAAGATAATACACTTGTAAGTTTATTCATGATAGGGAGAAAATAACTAATCTATCCCTGCATTAATTTTGTTCCACCCTAGGTTCCAACGTTCCAAGTTAGCTTGGTATTTGTTTCATAGTGAAGGTGACTTAATATCAAGCAGGATTACAGGAACTATGAAACCTAAGATTAAACTTGTGACTTTGGAAGCCCTTGACTGCTCTTAATAATTCATTCACTACAATGCAGCCAAACCAATTTAACTACAATGAACCTATTCGGATTCAACCATTCTCAGTACACTGAGCCAAAGTAGAATAGCTTACCTGTGCACCTTTCCTAAAATCTTCCTTTTCAATCTCAGGCAGCATATGTTCAGAGTATCGGCCTGCTCCATGAGGACCAGGATCCTCAAAACTGAAAATAATGAAAGGAATACTTTTACAAGCTGAGAATTTAATCAGTGTATTTATCTATGACTGAAAGAATCATGAAATAACATAGACAATAATCACGAGGGGACAATATTTTAAAGTAATTTACCAGTCAACAAAGCTGACATTAGTTCCCAGCAGATAATTGTACACATAATCAAAATTGTGTAGCGGTACACAACTGCCAAATAAGAAGTAAAAAACCATCATGCTGATTGAACAACATTAATCAATTGAAAAGAGAAAACACCATATAGTTGCTGAGAGACACCTCTCTGAGAGCAACACAAAATGTTGATTATCTTTATCTTGGAGTGCATTTGCCAATAATCTCTTTTCTGCATCAACCATGGAAATTTTTCCCCAGGCCACCTGCATGCCCGTTGGATTAATAAGAACATGTTTACACATACTAGTTCCCAAAACCAGATAACTCCAGCTTTTCTCATAAAAATTAAAATGAAATCCTCAGTTCTTGATGATGAGCAATCAGAAATTTGTGTATATTTATTTGTTAGTTTCAAAGAATTCTATTAATGACCCATATATTTGTATATGTAGTTCAAAAGTGTCTATATCCATATTGCTTGGAGAATGAAGGAAGTTTAAGCCCAAATCGAAAGGTTGTACACTTAACCACATGTACAACATTGATTTGCTCCAAAATGAAAATGGAGAATGGGAATTTATTGAAAAGTACCTTTTCACTATGAATTTCCTTGCCAATGAATAAAGGACTCACATGTGCTGGCTGTTCCCTTGATGCATGCACATAAATAGAAAATCTATCTTCATGACCCTATATATACAAAGAAACAACACAGCAAGAGAGAGATAGTGTCATATTTAATATACATCAAAACAAACAAAAAAAACTGAGTAAATCTACCTAGAAACTAGAAATCAAGCCAAACCAGAAAGTATTCGCCCCTTTAATTTTTGCACAAGAATCAACACACAAATGCAAGAAACCAACGAATTGCCTACCCCTTTAATCATCTATTTCTCATTTAACCAAGCATCACAGCTCATCATCTTACTTTGTTTCAACTAGGGGTGACAATGGGATAGGATTTTCAAGTACCCATGCCTACCCAACCAGTTTAAATGAATCATGGTGAATTGGGCATATCATTATTCAAGCGTGACTTACATTGAGATATATCTTATTTATGAAACATTGAATTATCTATTTTAGAGGTTTAATTTTTTATTATTCATAACATTAGAGGTATCGAACTATGTTATAGTGTGGTTGTGTTTGGGTTTGCTCAGTACTTGCAAGTAGTGATGGGATGGAATTAAGTAGAATAGTAAGGACTCATAGTGGGCATGGAACCAGTGCGAGTTTGAATGTACCAAACAGGTATGATAAGTGTAGTAAACAATTCACAGCAAGTTGCCAACCCTAATTGCAACTCTTTCATCATTCATGCTCAACACTATACAAATAATACCTAACATTTTGTCATCTATGATTCACAGAGTCTTCAAGGATATCAAGAAAAAAATTGCTACAGCAAGGCTTCCATCCATAGAATTTGGTATATGAAATTGTATGCAGTGTTTAAGTTATAAACGCAATAAACATTCATCTTAAATCGAATCCTACCCGGAAAATATTGAATTATCTAAAAATGACAATCCAAGTTCATGCGTACCAGGAAAAACCTCTCCCAAAGCTTCTCAAAGGGCAGTGAACCTGGGGTTAGGAACATGAAAGCAATTTTAGGATTCTTCGATTCAACAACGTGCACTGACAAAATGTCACTGAAAACAACACGTGCAAAGAGCTCATCATCTGTATAGAACCTAGCACGTCTCACAGGCGGAAGCCACTCTGTAAATGGGCCACAGACTTTGGAAGACAATAAGTAGCATGCTGAATATCGTTGGGGAGGATAAACATATAGAGCAATTACAGCAATGCATACAAACAGCAATAAGCTGATGATCCAATGTGGCCTTCTTGATGGGGCTCTATGGCGTGGGGTAGGCATGATATTTCAGTCACTGCTGCCTGGTAACCATGCCTCTGTAATCATCATTTGCTCAACCCCATTGGACCCGGAAGCAAATCAACAAAATCTTCTGGTGGCAGAACCTTCCAGGTTGCTAAAGACCATAACAGGAAGTAATGACCTGTTATTCCTGATGCACAGGGAACCTGAAACAATAGAAAGAGAATCACCTAACTTAGGCTACTTGCAGTCTAAAGAAGTTGACTGTCCCAAAAAATAGACTCTGCATTCAGAAAATAAAATTCATTATCGACAAGGGTTGACTAATCATTCAGAGCAAAAGAAAGTGGGCAAGCATGCCTACTTTTTAAGATAGATTCCACCTTGAATATGTAGCAATATTCTTAAGGGCGCTCTATCTATCGTGATAATCCACACTGCACAGTAAACAAAATCCAACGGAAAAGAGGAAATCTAATCAAACTAACTTTTCCAAATTCTCCAGCCTGGAAATTAGATGGCTGCAGTTTAAAGCGACCCTAAAAAAAACACTTTGATTAAGAGGAACGCACTCATACTGAATAAAATATGTATAACATTCCGCTCAAACAAATTCAAGGTCATAAAATCCGTCGAAGATAAGACCTTTTTTACCCCCAAAACCCTCAAACATCACATTAAACATCAAACTGAACAACAGAAGACGAAAGGAAGTATATCTCTAAACCTTCTCGGTCTCTCCGACAGGTCCAGCTCCGCGAGCAACCGAACAATCAAAACCTAAGCTTCTAGCAAAACTTACAACAGCAGGATGAAAATCAAACGCCTCGAACTCAAAAGGGAAGAAGAAAAAAAGGGAAAAACAATCCACCAAAATAAAGGAAAACAAAGAGAGGACAGTGGCAAACCCAAGATCGGCAGAGGAACGGATGCTGAGTGAACTCCTCGTTCTCAATGGAAGCTCGACGAGGATCGAGCAATCGAGAGAGAGTGAGAAAGACTAAAGTAGAAAGGCACTTGAAAGAGTGCTTTTCCACAATTAAGTTGATTTTTAGCACTCGAAATTTCCGATCGCTTCGAGCCTTTCTCGTCATCAAATAGGGATCCTATCCAAGAACGCGACGCTTGACCGTCGTAAAATTGCGGGGTCCACGGGAGTGATAGCTGATAGGCTTCCTCGTACGAATTGTAAGTTGTTATTTTAAATTCCAGAGAGAGAGGATCAACAGCAATGGAGAGTTCTTTTTCGGCAGCGCTTTTATTCACGAGGGCCTGTACCCTCTTCGTTATTGGAGGATTTGTGGGTCCTTTTCGGGCACCAATGATAGCGTCTTGTTGGGATCCAATGAATGGGTTTTGAGTCGCAAGTTTGATTCTTTTAGGGTTTATCATGCCGATATGATTCTTAAATTGATTTCGGCGTGGGAATTAATTTTCTCACATGAAAATACAACTCTAAAATATTAATTGTGTTTCTAAATTTATCATAATAGTGATATTTTTTTTTAATTTTTTTTTACCAGACTCATTATTTTCAAAATTAATCAATTCAAACGGTTAGATATCTCAATCTAGGTATGCACATCAATAAAACGGACAAGTTTATGGTCTCTCGGCTAATCAGTTCTTCCTTTCAATTTCGTGAGCATTTGTTTAATCTCATTCACCAATTGAATCGTCTCTATGAGATGGATTGATAGTTAGTATGTGAATGTTATCATCATAAGATTTGAGGATCAAATTTAGTAAAGTCAGTATGTCCGTCCTTTTCACGAGCTAGCCATAACATCTGGACTAATAAGCCCTAGTGATTGTCATCATTTGCCAATTCAATCACTCTTCCATCTTCATGACTTACATCTATCTTCTCGACATAACCTAACTGATTGCTTGTTTCGATAATCAAAATGAATGACAAAATCAAGTACTTAATTCGATTGAAAACGAGTTGAAAAATCATCATTTTCAATTTCGTGAGCATTTCTTTAATCTCATTCACCAATTGAATTGTCCTTATGAGATGGACTGATAATTAATATGTGTGTTATCATAATGAGATTTGAGGATCAAAATCTAACAAAATTAGTATGCCTACTCTTTTCACGTGCTAGTCACAACATCCAAACTAGTAACCCTCAGTAATTGTCATTATTTACCATTTGAATCACTCTTCCATCTTCATGACTTACATCTATCTTCTTGACATTGCCTAACTAATTACTTGTTTTGATAATCAAAATGAATGACAAAATCACAAACTTAATTCGATTGAAAACGAGTTAAACAATCATCATTTTCAATTTAATAGATTAAATTAATTTTTAAAAGTATAAATATAATTTTTATATAATTTTGATTTAAAATCATTTTAAAATATTTAAATCTATCAATCAATTTAATTTATATCAAAATCTAAAAAAAAAAAAAATATAAAAATCAATCAATTTAATTTATATCAAAATCTATAAAAAAGGGCATCCCAAGAAAAGGTATAGTCGTGCCTGACACCCATCCGGGCGAGCCGGTCGGATGTCCACTCGGGCTCTCTCTCGGAGTCATCCTGGGATAAAGACAAAATATACCTGCACCAGCCGCAGGTAACAGGATGTCACTCCTCGTACGAGCTGACACTCTCTGACAGGCGCCGCCTTACCGAGACCTGTCTTTGTCCTCACATGAGACGAATAGTATACGACAAAGAAGGATGGTTACAGTCGACACAACCATGCCATATCTTCTGACCCTGTCAGAAGATCCTGACACAGGCCATACTCATATCGACAGCACCATACCACATCTTCTGACCCTGTCAGAAGATCCTGACACAGGCCATGCCTGTCCTTTTCCCCGGCTATATAAGCCACTCCACTCCTCATTCTCAGGTACGCATACTCGCATACACACTCGCGCGCGAGACCTCTTATTTTTCCAGTGCTCCCTTATTTCTACTGTTCCTCGGAGTACTGACTTGACCGTCGGAGTGCCTTGCCGGGACGTCTCCCGGCTATTAAGTCAGGACTTATCTTTCCTGGTAACCTTCTAATTCTCACTTGAGCTCACTTTGGTTTAGTTTGAAGGATGCCAAAGAACAATCTATAACAATATAGTTACTTGTCTTATTTAAGGAACATGATTTAATAATATACAATAGAAGGATAAATTCCTTCAATTTAGTGCTTCTTTAGAAAGTTGGAAGAAAAATAAGAAGGAGAATAAATTAAAATAATTGCCCTCCAAAAAAAATACATAAAAATATTTTAATAATATTAATTAACTAAAAAAGATGATAATTTAAGGGAAAATTTCTTAAACTCCCCAATCCCAAAATTTTCTTCACATGTAATCCCTATTGAAATTTTTTTTTTGCATACAGTCCCTGATGGGATTGACAAGATAATTTTATGAGTATTATTTGAAGAAAGTTGAGTATAAAAGTTAGAAATTTGAGTATATAAGGTTGCATCTACCACATCAAGAAACTGTGTACTCAATTTTTACTCTTTTATACTCAAATTTCACTCCTTTATACTCAATTTTCACTAATGTATACTCAATTTTCACTTTTTATACTCAATCAATCAGAGAGTGAATACAAAGAAAATCTCAAATGGGGAATGCATGCAAAGATCAAATGGGGATTGGGAGTTTTTTTATATAATTTACCGATAATTTAATAATAATAATAATAATAATAATAATAGAGGAATTAAATGAGAGAATTTATTTTTCTGGATGATAAAATATAGCAACAGAAGCGCCTCCCTCCGCCATTCAGAGCCGTGCCGCCTCTTCCTTTCCTTCGATTCATCGGGTGGGCGGGAAACCCTAGTAAAAGTTCGATCTTCCCTCAAGCCGCCGGCTGGATAATATGGTTACGATGGCTTCCGTTGCGTTCTCCGGCTCTGCCTCCGCTCCCGCCAATCTGGTTTCTCGAAATTCTGAGGGCTTTTCGATCGATCCCCGTCGCTTGCGATGCGGCCTTCCGTACACTCGTTCCGCTGTGGTAATCTTAATCTAGTGTCATTTCTTCGCGAGAATGATTGAAGAATGCGTCGAAGTCAAAAAAAAAAGTTTTTTTTTAACAAAAGATTCCTTCCAATGCGCTTTGTATCGCTTGATTTGTTTAATGCGGTTGCAACAGATGTGATTTTAATAATAGATGGAATCGGATTGTTTATGTTAATATGTTGATGAATTGTATATTTGTTTCGACAGAGGTGCAGATTGGTTGACCCACTGACATCGAACAATGGCACGCCGCTAGGCTTTCCGTTCGCCAGCAAGACGTTGCCCGGAAATTTAACGGAACTGAGCTTGCGGGACGACAGATCAAAGTTTGATACAAGCCTGCGTATCTTCTCAGGAACTGCCAATCCCTCACTTTCTCAGGTGCAAGAACCATCACCATCAATTAATCTCTATTTATTCTTCTATATCAAATACATAAGATTTTTGTTCAAAAAAATATAAACGATCAATTTTATTTCTTTCATTAACTTTTTCCTAATAAAAATCTGTTATGCAAGTTGATTGGGCTCTCTATGTGTCTAATTTCCGACACTATGCTGTCTAAACAAAGGCGGGGTTTGTTTATTTAAATATGTATATTCATAGTCATCAAACCAGATGGTTTATTTTAAGGTTATTAGAGTTTATTAGCGATTTTCCAATTACATCTAACTTGGTGCTGTGCATGTTGAGCGATTGTAATCATGTCCTTGCCATTTCTCTCATTGAATAGGCCAGGATAGGATCTGAAATTTTTGAAAGAACTGGTAAGTCAGTGAGTTTAACTTTTTTTTTTGATACTCAAGAATCAGAGTATTTTAGTTTGAGAATCTCCTGACTTCATCTGTTCCACTGTATTCCAGGGTTTATTTTAGGTAAGGGATAAGTGAAAGAATGGAAAATTATGAAAGATTAATCCAATAAGTTAGAAACTTTTGAAAATTTGGGAAGAAGTATTGTGAAAACAAAAATTAACCTTGCATTTCTTACAGTTAACAGTTCAGAAAGTTATTAAATTTAGATTCAGAAAGTGGTAGAAACATTAAAAAAAATTGTTAAGAATGATTGTGTTATTGTATATTTATAATAACAATAAATCATGGTAAGCAATAAGATTCTTATCTTGAGTAATTATATGCATATTATGGTATTACTATTGATTATCTGATTCTATATTGTTAATTATCTTTCTTGATGTGATGTTAGTTGCATAATTTTTTTTTTGTTTCCATGTTAGGAAATTGCTTGCTATTTAGGTCTGGAACTTGGAAAGATAAAGATAAAGCGATTTGCAGATGGTGAAATTTATGTTCAGTTACAAGAGAGTGTTAGGGGATGTGATGTATATCTTATTCAACCAACCTGCCCACCGGCAAATGAAAATCTTATGGAGCTTTTGATAATGATTGATGCTTGCCGTAGGGCATCTGCTAAAACCATCACTGCAGTAATTCCTTATTTTGGTTATGCTAGAGCAGATAGAAAGGTAATACTTTCTAAGTTTAATATGGTTACTCTTTTCCATCTAGCATTTCTGTCACTAAATTTTTTCTTTTTAAAAAAAATTTAGTTAATATTTTTCCCAATCAGTCCTTATCACTAGTCGAGTGTTTTCTTGGATTGTTTTTATTTCATTTCTTAATGAATAGTGCAGTTTTTGCGTCAGGTTCCATGACTTGAAACCTATGTTGCTTCCTCACGTATGTTTTAGATGATTATTTTGGCGAACCTTGTCAAGTTTACATCTCATCTGCATGTGATTGCCTTTTCAGACTCAAGGTCGTGAATCTATTGCTGCGAAGCTTGTTGCTAACTTGATCACTGAAGCTGGTGCAAATAGAGTGATTTCTTGTGATTTGCATTCTGGACAGTCCATGGGATATTTTGATATTCCAGTTGATCATGTGTATGGACAGGTAGCTATTGTCGGTCATTTTAAATTGTTTACAGATTATCTATTTTGGATTCTACTATAAAGATGATTCTGTTGTGTGACAATCTCGCTCTATAATATTCGCATTAAATTGGTTAACATCTCTCCTAATCAGGGTTAGTTTGTTTCATTTGTCTAGCCGGTGATACTCGATTACCTAGCAAGTAAAACTATTTCTTCAAATGATTTGGTCGTGGTCTCACCAGATGTTGGAGGCGTGGCAAGAGCACGTGCTTTTGCGAAGAAGTTATCTGATGCACCTCTAGCAATTGTTGATAAAAGACGCCATGGACATAATGTTGCAGAGGTAAACTGGACCTCGATTGATTCTTATTGTAGAATATATGCTCAACATAGATTTTTCTGTACAGTGACGTCGAATGTTGGTCAAGCTTCTCTTTGATGAGTAAAAACTTGTAGAAGTTGTATAGCTTATACGCGGAGTAGGAATAACATACTATCACTTACTGGAGTTCTCAATGCATCCCATTTTGTTTCCACCAATATGGGCACCCTTGGCATATATATCATATTTGGCTTAACAAAGAATTGTTTATCAGAGAACTCTTCTTGACATTTCTTCTTGTTACTTTACTATCATCTACTAATGAAGTACGTTATTGCAATTGTGAAGGTAATGAACCTGATTGGTGATGTTAAAGGAAAAGTAGCCGTCATGGTGGACGATATGATAGATACTGCTGGTACGCCATGCCTTATTGTCTTCATTCTTCAATCATAATTCTGTTGCTCATTCCCTCAGTATCTCTTTCGATTACTTGGATGGTATATGACCATTCAGATTAGTAGTTTTAGTGACTTCAGATTACTGTTTTGATGATTCTAGGTACTATAGAAAAAGGTGCAGCTCTTTTACATCAAGAAGGAGCAAGAGAGGTTTATGCATGCAGCACACACGCTGTCTTTAGGTATCTTTTACTTCAAGAAGGAGCAAGAGAGGTTTATTCCATAATCATGTCGATAATTGTATTTTAATTTCGATGCAGCCCTCCCGCAATTGAGAGGCTATCGAGTGGTCTGTTCCAGGAAGTCATTGTTACCAACACTATCCCCGCATCGGAACAAAGTTTTCCTCAGTTGACTGTTCTTTCCGTTGCAAATCTCCTAGGCGAGACAATTTGGCGAGTTCATGATGATTGCTCAGTAAGTAGCATCTTTCTATGATAAATATTCTAGTCGACAAATTTGTCGACAAAGCAGCAGCAGCAGCAG
Source organism: Boesenbergia rotunda (assembly GCA_024364735.1). Classification (NCBI taxonomy): domain Eukaryota; kingdom Viridiplantae; phylum Streptophyta; class Magnoliopsida; order Zingiberales; family Zingiberaceae; genus Boesenbergia; species Boesenbergia rotunda. The sequence goes on along the minus strand of JAGFNQ010001832.1, from coordinate 680,328 downwards.
CAGCTTCTTTTTGTTTGTCTGCGGAGACATTTTCTATTGAGCTTCGGCAACAATAACCCCTTCAGCTCCTTTCACTCGAGCTTGAATAATTATAGATAGTTGATTGCCTCATTTTAAAAAAATGATTGTTGTTTCTTTACATTTAATAAAAAGAAGAGACGAGTCTGATATTGGATTCCTGTTGCACTTTACTGACTACCAGGTTGACTATGAACCCAATTCTAGTTTGGACATTGATTGATTTCGATGGAGGCTATGTACAATTTCCTTCGATATCTCATTGCAGATATTCTCTTGTCAATCGCTTTGTTATTTGCTACTTTGAGACAAAATTCTAGTGTATTCCTTCCTCCTCCATGTAATACTTGGAAATCTTTTAAGAATTGTATCATCACGCATCTGTTTGTGATTCATCGACGATGACGATAACTTTCAGAGATGAATTGGGTTTGGGTTTTTCTAGCATCTTTGCTTGAGAAATTCCAAGTTTTCTGTTTTTTTAGTTCTCAATTATTCAATTTATATGGGTTAATTTTGAGAATGATCAATCCAGATTTATAAAAAAATTTCACTTACCATCTAGGTTGCAAAAGGCGAATCACTTATTCCTAGCGCCTCCGTCAATTCGTTCCAGGGTCAACACGGAGGAGGTAAATTACGGGGGCTACTAGCCCGGATGTTGTGGCTAACGCGTGAGGAGGGTGGGCATACTGGCTTTGTCAGGATTTGACCCCAGACCTCTGGGTGGCAACACTCACGCACTAGCCACAGCATCCAAAAAAAAAATGATGAGCCAGGCAGCAGACAAATTGAACCTGGGGTGATCGGCCCGGCCCCTCGGAAGTTTTCCACCGGTCATCAGGGTAAATCGGAAAGCGCTCGCGGTGGGCAGTCTAGAAACCTAGTGTCCCAGGGTTCGCGCCCCATTTGGAGGAAAAATTCCTGCCAAAATGCAATGTCTGGGTTAACAACTAGTTACTCTACCGCTGTATCAAAGTCCCGAGGGCGCGTACTAGCCATAGCATCCAGGCTAGTACTCGTAATGGATAATCCACCAAATCAACTGAAAAGTACTCAGTAATGGATAATTTACCAAATCAATCAAAAAGTACTTGGACAATCGATAAGATCAATCGAAAGGTACTCATAAGATCAATCGTCATAAGATCAATCCAAAGGTGCTCATAATGGTCAATCCATTAGCTTAAGGTTTTAAAATAATTCTCTATTAAAAAAAATTATTTGAACGGTCCATTAGTTTAATGTTTTTAGATAATTATCTATTAAAGAACTTTATTTGAACGACCCATTAGTAACTAATGTTTTTAGATATCTATTAAGAAAAAATTTTCGTTAATTTATCAAAATGAATGTTTTTAGATATCTATTAAGAAAAAAATTTCGTTAATTTATCAAAATGGAACTTGATTAGTGTATAATTTTGGAGTAAGATGCATGTAGTTGGAAGTTAGGGTGCCAAAACAAAAAATTTAACAAAACAAAAAATTGACAGACTCCAAGGTGTTATAAAAGCGAGGGATTTCAATAGCGTAGAAAGACTATATAATTTTGCGATTAGCCCAACATAAGTTAGGTCTGGTCTACTCAAATTAGGTTGTATTGGGTTAAGTTTGATGCAATAGACTAAAAAGTTTGCAATCTCTCAACTAAACAACAGAATGAAGCTAGGCACTCATAATTGATACTGTTTTCCACTGCACACCATTTGTTGACGGCACTCATCATAGTCGATACAATCTACTACCGGTGCTGGACAGTAATCACTACTTAGGATTTGAAAAAGTCGGGCAGTTTTAGTATTACAGAGTAGAGCTTTGCTCGAGCATGCATAGTTGATACAATGATCTTCCTTTGCGTACCGACGAGTAGCATCACTTATCTTGAACTCGCAACGGCAGTCTCCGGGAGGCAAGCGACGTTGATCCGAGGCAGATGGGAGAGGCGCGGGGAAGTTATCATCTTCTCTTTCAGCTTCGCGAGCACTTTTCTAACCTCGTTCGCCAACTCAATCACTCTCGCATCTTCATGGCCTGCATTTATCCTCTCGATGTTACCAACTGATTGGTTATTTCAGTAAAACTCTGAAGAGCAAACATATGATCAACATCAAACCAAATTTGTTTCAACTATTTAACATCGACGACATGAATTTTATCATTTCGTGCAATAAACTACAGAGATGTTGGTGCAAAAAAAATCTGTATAGAGACATTCATTTCCCTACAGTTACCTCCTATAATCGCCTCTCTAGCACCTGTGAACCGCAACCCGAATCCATAACCATTATTTGGAGCATAAGAGATTGAACCCATCGAGGATAACCCGATTAACGAGCCTCCGTTAAACCATTGTGGGACGTTGATGTGCCACGATGAATGGCAATTGAATGCGATCCACGACGGGCACCTGATCGGCTGGAGATAGGTTGTTGATCGGCAGCCCTACCGATCGGCAGTGTTCATCGACGATTGGACGTTTGAGTGCCATCAGGCAGGATCAGACATCAGATGCCGATCATATTTAAAATATATTATTATTTATTTTAAATAATAATCATTTAAATTGATAAATAAATTGAAAATAAAAAATATATAGGTAAGAGAATATATATGTGAGATAATGTGTATGTCATTGTCCCACAAATAATGGATGAATGTTAACGTTATGAGGTAATTTAATGTGTAGTGGCATGTGGTCCCAACTGATATTAGTTTAACGTTAGGATTCGGTTGGAGCCTAAGGCTATATAAATAGCACATGTAATGGCAAATTCATTTCATCTTCTATATTTTTTTATCTTCTTTCTTTCTTGAAGCACCCCTGCACTTAGGCATCAGAGGGGGCCTCGCCGGAGCAACTCCCGGGAACCATCTTATTCTAGCATAGTCGACTATGCCACAAGAAGAAAGCATCATCAACAATCTCAAATATGCAACAGATTTTTGCTGCATCACCTATATTAAAAAAAAAATCCCATCAAAAGTTCTAGAATCATTGAAATTCCCGAAAAAGGCCGTGACAAACACCCGAAACTATGCCATTTCTGAAACTCTATGCTGATATTCAGAGATAGAGCAACAATCACAATGACTAAGTGGGAAATGCTTAGTTTAAATTCTTTAGAGGGGCATTTTGATGTTGTTGAAATTCTGAGGTTCTTGAAAAGGAAAGTAAATCCTATGAGCAAATCGAAATTTCCCTTCATATAAACTTGGATCAACCAACTGATAATAGTGTGCTATGTAAGTGGCAGAAGGAAGTCAAGAGATGGTTCATACCTATTTCAAGCATTGCCTTCTCTAGTAGAAATAAGTAGTCTCTATTGTTCCCACATGGGCCACTTGCAGTGGCAATTTGCCTGAAAATTAGCACAGAACTTGGCTAAGAATTTAAAAAGTAGAAATAAAAAAATAAAAAAGAAATTTTCTTATTCATTAATGGAAAGTTTTTATTTCACCCCTAACCAACACCCTTACTTTCACATGATGAAGAAGTGATGAAGATTAAAGATGTTAATGGTTAGGGGTGAAATGACAACAGTCCGAAAACATTTTGACGATTTTAAAATTTCCGTGTACTACCTTGCCATATCCTGCAGAGGAGCTGGACCTAAGTAATATCTGTTGGCTTCTTTATCAGGGGTGGATATGAAACTGCAAATATAAAAAACATAATTTAAGTCGAAATGCAAAAGCAGATATTTGTGGGAGGAAAAGATTGTCACCAAATTGGTTCTTACACAAGGACTTCTGTTATTGCTGGCTTAAATGGTTCGCCCTCCTAAAAGAATATTTTTGCATTAGAGAAATTCACAAATAATAGGAAAAGCCGAAGGGAGAATCCATCGAGAGTATGAGATCCACACCTTGTAAAAGTCCACAAACACCTTTGTGTCATACTCGCACTCTCTTCTCTCCAAATACTGAGATGTTCAAGAGAATAAATTTGCAACTTTGTTATATGTACAATAAAGAAATCATCAGGAGAACAACAAATGAAATAATGATAACCTGCATTGCTGCTGCTTCTTTTTCTTGACCTCCTTTAACGCAGTATGCAGCGCCCCACTGAGGCAAAAGAAAATAAGTTTAAGAGATAGATAGGTAAGACACTTTGTTTGACAGAATAAAATCACTTAGAGATCAAAACCCTATTTCGAGGTGGCAAAAAGTGATTCGCTCGCCTCCAACGCTCCGGTCAATACAGAAGAGGTAAATTACGGTGGCTACTAACCCGGATACTGTTGTTAGCGCGTGGGGAGGACAGACACACTGGCTTTGAGAGGTTTTGACCCCCAGACTTTAAGGTGACAATACCGCACGCGTTAGTTATCAATCCATCCTGCGAGGACAACTTATTTCTAGGTCCTTATGTTCATCTGTCAATTGTAAAGTTGTTCAATCGAGGTTTAAAAAAATCATTTTGAACTGGGGTTTGGCTCTTCACGGGAATAATTCTGTGGCAGTGTTTGCTGTTTAGCAAGTGAGGTAATGATAATTTTCGCCCATGCTAATTGGCAAGAATGAACTTTAAAATCATGGTTTCAATTAAAATAAATGCCGATCAGTTCTCCAGCAACCATAACTACCTTCCCTTGTGTTTTGATTATCTGTCTGTGTTTGTCATATATCAAATAACTATTAGAAACTAAAATTTAACGAAAACATTCAATAAACAAAAACCAACTTAAAGCAAAGGTCAACTTGCAAGTGACAAGTACACACATCAAATTTTGTTTAGTCTGAGAAGAAAGATATTGATAGATAGTAGCTGCTCATATGAATCCATGGCTGTTACTGAGATATATTACTAAGAGAACAAATAAGGCAACATATATTCCTTAGTGTATCATAATAGGCAACGAAATGAGTACTTTCTGGCGCACATAAGCAACTAATCAATTGATCACACGTGTAAAACACAAGCAGAAAAGTGCTTATATAAGCTAGGTAAATGGGATTTAGATAACAAATGCATGATCCCATCCGAGATAGATAAACCATGACTCGAAAAATTCTTACACAGACTGCTTTGCTCTTTGCTTCCAAGGTGCAAGTTCTTGCTGGATTTGCTGGTGTACCTCTGTGGTCTATGCACGCTGAAGAGGAAGAAGGAAATATAATTCTATAAAATACTACACATGTAATGCCGATGAATATTCTATAGGCGAGCAAACAATTGTTACCAAGATCAAAGACACGTCTATAATCTTTGATGAAGCCTACTATTCTCTCATCAAAATCAAATCCAGGGTTCCAAACCAACGATCCATATCCAAAAACCCACAACACCATGGTTATTTAGCTTGATAGGATAGTGATCAGTGAGCTTCCTGCTAAGACAAAATCATGCAATGCATCAATGCACAAGACCGATTTGCATAATTAATGTTTAGAGACAAGAAGTTCGAACAGAATGCAACAATGATTAAATAGTGAAACCATGCCGCCGACAATAATCTTTGTAGTACAATAGCTAAGGAGACGAGATTGGTTACTCAAGCATGAGCAGAGGTAGATAGAACTAATAGAACTGAACAGTTGATAATCACAAATATGGCATCATGTTTTCTGAAGGCTCAAATAAGCACAATTGAAGGAATTGCCATCTTTCTTCTCTGATCATCTTCCATTTTAGTTAATTGTCTTTCCCAGTCATGATTGACTATTTTGAAGCTAGGATTTGGCTATTCAAGATCAGATCTTTGACCACTAAACATTTATTTGAAGCTACAAGTTTCCCATTGTGATTAACTTGGTGCTAGAAGAAAATTACCGAATCATAGAACGCTAGTGAATCTCAGTATCAGTGTGAGACTGTCAGGAAAGGACAGTAAACAAATCGATGCGCGAGTTAAACTGCAATAGAACGACTCTTAGAGATCGCTTCTACAGAGAAAGTTTCGAGTCTCAAATACCTGGTATCTATTCGTTGTCCCTGTCGCCGGGGGGATCGGAGACGAGAGATTGGGAGAGAGAGAGAGAGCTAGCTTGGACTAGGGTTTCACCGAGACTTGAACCGAGGCGAAACCCTAGATCTTCTGCTCGCTCCTCTCTCTCTCTCAGATTTGGGCTTCGAGAGAGGAAGAAGACGATGGCAGAAGCTTTAAATAAATAGGGAACCATGTGGAAAGGATAAGACCGACGGAACACGTGTGCATCCAGCGATCATCTGCACGTGACTTGACACAGATCATATCCGCACGGTAATTATTTTAATAGTCCTTAGTTAGTACGTAAATATTATCATCAAAAATACGAAAATTAAATCCTGACAAAGTCAGTATATCCATCCTCCTCACGCGCTAACTACAGCATTCAGACTAGTAGCCCCAGTGATTTACCTCCTCCGTATTGATTCTGGGACGGGTTAGCGAGGGCACTGGAGACGAGCAATTCATTTTTGCCACCAAAATAATTATTTTAATAAATCATAATATTAATTTCTACTATGTAAAATAATTCATTAGAGGGGTAATCTTTGATAAAAAAAAATTATTGTGTTACAATAAAATATCTATCTATCTGTAACATAGAATCGATAATACAGAATTACTTAGATAATCATTATCATATTTTACTCTAATTATTTCAGTCCTCATAAGTTGACACAGTTGATACCTATATGAGTGTTTGCTCTAATATATTTTGGGTTCAATTCCCAATAGGTGTAAAATATCTTATTCGATGTCTGGCCTCCTCATGCAAAGGGCCAATGTTAGGGCAAAATACCCCTACATGAATTATTTGTCTGAATCTTATTGTAGGATTGACGATACTGGACCGCTTGAAATGAGTGGTTATTGTACCATAATAAAATATCTCTCGTGATTTACCTATCTATATCTAACTAGGAGTCGACGATATTGACCCACCTGGGATAAGCGTTATCACTTTTTACTTTAACTATTCCTATACGGATGATTCTTAGTAGGTGCAAAATGTCTCATTAGGTATTTTACCTCTCCATGCAAAAGGTTGTTGTGCTAGGACAAAATACCCCTCGTGATTTACCCACCTGTATTTAGTTGAGGGTTGACGATACTAAATTGTCCGGGTTGAGCGTTATCACCTTTTGCTCTAACTATTCCTTTATGGTGTCTTCACAAGTTGACGCGGTTGGTACTTACATGCATGTTTGCTTCAATAGATCTTGGGGGCAATTTTTAACGTGTGTAAAACGTCTCATTGGGTGTCTAACCTCTCCATGCAAAAGGTCGATATGCCAGGACAAAATATCCCAGTGATTTACCTATTTGTATCTTGCTGTGGGATTGATGATGCTAGGTCGCTAGGGATGAGCAGTATCACAATTTTTTGCTCCACTATTCCCTCATGGGTTGACACAGTTAGTACCTACATGTTGTTTATTCTAATAGATCTTGGAGTCAATTTCTATGCAACATGTTTCGTTGGGTACCTAATATCCCTAATGCACACAACTGTTGTGTTAAGACAAATGTCTCTCATGATTTACCTGTCTGTATCTTATCGTGGGGCCGACAATATTGGATCGCTTGGGGTGAGCGATATCACCATTTGTTCCAATTTTCCCTCATGTAAAGGGCCTCTATAGGTTGACACAGTTGATATATATATGAGTATTTGTTACAATAAGTCTTGGAGTCAATTTTCAACTGGTGCATAATATCTCGTTGGGTGTATGACCTAATCTCCCACGTAAATATCACTGTACTAAGGCAAAATGTCTCTCTCGTGATTTACTTGCATGTATTTTGTCGTGGGCCCAGTAATACTGGGTCACATTTGGGATCACCGATATCACTTTTTGCTCTAACTATTTACGGGTAAGAGACCCCTATAGGTTGGTGCAGTTGGTACCTATATGAGTGTTTGCTATAATAGTCATGGGGTTAATTCTCCAACGGATGCAAAAATATCTCGTTGGATGGTTGGCCTCCCCGTGTAAAAGGTCGTTGTGTTAGGCCACAATGTTCCTGTGATTTATCCTCTTCTAGAGTGTGTGGGACGACCTTGAAGGGGTTGCTAAGGTAACGACTTCACCTTTTGCTATAATTATTCACTGGTAAGAGCCCTCACGGGCATGGCTGAGTTAGTACTCGGGTGAGGAGTTATCATAATAAGTCTTGGATTTAAATCGTGGGGTTTATCCGTGCAAACCCCCCTCACCAAAGAGGTCGCTCGACTGACCGAATGACCTCCACTATTTATACCCTTCTAATATGCTTAGGGCTTAGGGCGGTCTTATAGGGTGTGTGTATATATCCAAAACCCATAAATTACTAATTATTTTTTTAATATTTAATATATTTTTATTAAATATAATTAAATTAGAGGAGACCATAGATGTTAATCTATTTTTTAATTATGTTTTTATATTATGTTGATTTTAATATACTTTTGTTGAATGATGGTACTTGCATAGAATGAAAAAAATTATTAGTATTCTTGATAGATTTGAGTATGAGGAAGAATATTTGATCCTTGATTAGTATATAGATAAAGATGAAAGCTGAAAATCCTATGGGAATAGGAATGAGAATGGAGATGTATATAATAAGTGAGGATGGAGATGAAGGTTATGAAATTCGATCCATTGTCATTCCTAGGCCCTAGGCTAAGGGTTATCAACTCTTTTTTTTTGCCATGTTATTCAAGGGTAAGAGGTAAGTGCCACATGACATTGTGAGATTATCAGACGGGATAAAATCCAACGGTGAGGATCCGATTCTCGTGAAGCGCATTCTCAGACGTTTGAGTGCTCGAACAATTGCTGATGCTGAACTACCATGCTATGGATCATCATACTTTCTCGATTTACATGGTGGTAGGGATGTAGGAGATTGTCTATCCCAAGATTAGTTAGGTTGTAAGATTTGGATATATAGTATAAAAAAACTAATAAGAGGTAAGTCCCCCTGGCTATGATGCAACGACAATGACACTCCAGTAGTTTCTAAGTATTCATGGTTCGAGTCTCAGTTACGGCGTATTGTAGATGATTACAATGCATTGTAGGGTGATTTCCTCGCGTGGAACGAAAAATCGAGGATGTTAGCTGTTGGGCGACGAGATGCTTATGCTTTCGAATTTATTTTGGTGGTCGGTGGAAAACTTCCGTGGAGTCGAGTCGATTACTTTTAAAATTAGACAATTTGAAGAGCTAGATTTCTGAGTTAAAAAAACTAATAAAAGGTAAGTGGTCCCACAGGGCTTGGTGCGGTAGTAAGAGGCAGAGTGAATTTCCCAAGCAATTAGAATTTAATTATCACACATGTACACACATCATTAAACTACTAGTAAAGTTGGGGCGTCAAGTCAGGAGTCATTGCGCTTTCTGGATTTACTTGGTGAGTGGAATGTGGGCCGAGCCATCTACCCCAAGATTAATCAGGTTGTAAGATTAAAATGATACTTGGTATAATGGTATTATGAAAAATGGTAAGCAGACGAAAGTTCAATTCCCACGCAATGCAATAAAAGCCTACGGTTCTCAAACCACTTGTGGTGCTTGGTCGTCCTTGTGGCCCATTTGTACTTTCCGAATTTATCCGGAGGCCGAGTCGACCACCGGATAAATTCGGAAAGGGTGGAAATACTTGGATCCATGAGCTTCTCTCTCTCTCACGGGTAAGAGGTGAGATGGACTCTCTAGGCAATTAAGGTTCGAATCTCACTCAGACACATTACACCTGGGGAGTTTGAAAAACTTATGATGATAGACCATCCGTGAGAACTCATTTGTACTTCTCAATTTACCATGTTGGCAAGTGTCATGCCCCTAAAGCCCATGCTTGCTAAAAAAACGGACAGTATCCTCCTTGTACGACGGACAATCTGAAACTCATATACATATCCATATCATCCACACAATATGGCACAACCAACACGACTTGCAATACAATCATAAAAAAGGAAAACTCTACAACCACACAGTTAATAACAAGGAAAGTTAACAAAACTCCGTAAAATCTTACCTCGACTTCCCAGTAGTGCGAAAACTCTGAATAAAAGACAAATCCCACCAATCAAACACAATATCCATAAATACATAACAACAACTCTGAATCCATAAAAATAAATACAAGTCTAATAAAGAAAATAAGAAACAAATGAAAAGTACTCGACACTAAGGGACTGACAGATGGATCCTCTCCTGGCTTCACAAGTTACAACTATTAACTACTTGAACAAAAGTAAAAGCAAGGGGTGGTGAGTCCGGACAGACTCTATGGGTATAATAGACAGATAAATGCATGATATAAAACAGATATAACAAGCAGGAATAATTAACAATATACAATCTCCAAAATATAGCAAAATCTGAACATATCAACTATATGAATATAAATAGTCAAACTAGTGTAATACGCAGGGGCATCATCAAAAATCCCCATGATATATCAGTAAGGTTACTCATACTACTAAGCAGGTTCAGATCATATAATAATTGCAAATCATAACCATATATGCATATCAAATAAGTGCAGTAATTATAGCTCAAGCAAATATAGCAAACACAAGCAAAATGCACGATACATTTTATGTACATGATGCAATGGCATGTGTCACCCCTAAATACCAATCTTACAACCATCACATCACATGTGTGGTCGACTAGGCAGGGCTGTGACAACTGTGCACACTCCAACTATACTGTTCTGAGTGGTCGAATGGATAGGATGTTGGTGAGCACAACCACATCCCGACCCATGAAAAAGAAGGAATACAACCGCTCTATAAGACTCCAAGGGGGAGCACAACCGCTTTAAAACCCCATAAAAAAGGGGGAGCACAACCGCTCTACCTATCTCTCCAACAATTACCACTATTCTAAGTGGTTGAGTGAGCAGAAAGCTATATGACCAATGTCGTACTTAACCACAAGGAAGCTGATATTTATCAACATGCAATAGTACAATATGGTGCATGATACCAATGTACATAACCTCAATCAGGTCAACCATCATGCAATCAATACGAAACAGATGTATCCAATCAATACTATAACAAATAAGCATGCAACTAATTTACTGGGTAGAATTATCTAATGCCAACCATAGTCTAGATAGGTCACATGATAGTCCTAAAGTACTCGTGTACAAGCAGTACTCTTTAGATCAGAAAATAATAGATGAGACTGTATAGATGAAATCCTTGATTAACTCAAATGTCAAGCAAAGAAAGTATCAAGCAAAAAATATAAGCAAAATAAAGTTAAGGTAAATCAATATACTCAGATAATAACATAACTATGCATTTAAGATAAAAGGAACTACAAAATCAAGTAAGAAATACCCGCCTAGTAATTGAAGTCTGTAACAAATAGAACTCCCTCACGATTGACCATTCGAGTCCAAAATCAAAGTATCATATCAAGAACAAAGTTTATCTATTTATAAAAATTAAATAATTAGCTAAATTGCTTATAAACAAAAATTAGATTAAATCTTAGTTGCAACATCTACTTAATCAAATCTTAAATAATAATAAGTTCCTTCCTAACCTAACTATCACAATTAGGTTATTAGGTTAATTCCCGAATTAATCCAAGGAGCTATCATGATTACAAACCCAATCTTCGAATTTAATAACTACTAACTTCGGGGTATACATGGCAATACCCATAGGAAATCATTAAAACAAATCTGAGACATCATGTTCCCTATCACAGCTATCCCAATGTGCGACAACCACCCAAACAAATCCAATACCAAAACTTCAAACTCAAGGTAACACGATAAAAATAAATTAACTCCCTCAATATTGATTCCTAATACAACAATCACAGTGACATGTTGTAGAGAGCAATTGATCACAAGCTAATAAATCATCTATACAGCTAAAATTCATATAAAAAACTCGATATAGAAAAGTACTATTCATTCATAGGTTAAATCTCAATCCTAAACCAACTAATAGCATCAAAGAAACAACCCATACCGATCAGATCCGCTCACAACACAAACAGAGGTCAAATCTTGAAATTTGCAACACCAAAACCACTCAAAATTTGCTCTAAACAAACTAAACTGATCACTGCTGCCCCAACTAGAAAACATGGCATAGCAGGATTTCTAACTCATCTAAGCCTCTACCGATTCACCTCATGATAATTTTCAAATCTACAATTCATGTAAATCTGACGACAATAATTACTAATCCAACATAACAGCACACAACTCAACACAAATTGAACTACAATTGCAAACCCAAAATCTGAATAGAACTTCGTGGATCCACTAGATGCATCCTCCATGAATCAATTACTGGAAGCAACTAAGTTTACCTCAATTGCCTGCTTGAAACCTCCCTTCCTCGAATAAAAGGATGATGGTTGGGGCGCGTTGCGTGGAGGCTGGCGCAAGGCTATGGTTGCAGCAGCAGCGCACCGTCAATGGAGAGAACAAGTCGCAGGCGAGGAAGAGAAGAGGAAGGTTGCCTTTGGGTGGTTCGGTCGAATAGAGAAAAGGGAAGGAATGCATCAGCTTCGATAGTCAAACAGAGGAGGAGGAGGAGAACGAAGAGGGCTGCGGTTTGGTGAAGTTGTGCGCTGAGGGGGAGTCGACGATGAGAAGGAGAAGAGAAAGTAGGGTTTTATAAGTAGAGGATATTTTACAGTGTAACTCTGGCTAATTCAAACCCTGCCATTAATTTAGGGCTTTTAAGCATTTAAGTCCTCGAATTTTCTGTATTTAATATTCTCCCTTACTAACAAAAAATTTGATACCCAAATTTCAACAACTCATAAGTAATTTAAATACTAACGATAATTGACAATACGTACTTCAGGTAAATAGATAATGGTAACGAGCTTTGATCGTGTCCTCGAGCTCCCAAATAGCCTACTCATCAGAATTGTGCTACTATCCGACTTTAACCAGTCAGATTATCTTATTCCTCAACCAATACTCCTTACAGGCCAAAATCCTTAACCCCCAATAAATTGTTGATAGGTTTGACCCTAATTTCTTGACTCAGCGATCGAAACTACTAGAAAACCAACATCTTTGTTTCTAGATCGTATCCGTGATATGTCAACTAATCACTAGCATGGTCAACCTTGATCATGATCGACTGGACTACCGATCATCATACTAACACAAAGATGTGAACAATAGAGACACATATACAAGCTGTAACCTACAATACCTCTTCGAATGGTAAATAATCTACCGCTCCTTTCTATGAATGTCCATGATATAGAGAAACACAAACTATCGATATCTATCAATAACTCAGTCGGAAATACATATATATAAAAATCATATTACAGAATATTGATCCATCAGCCTATTGTGTCTTCTCTCCGGTGACAGCAAAAACCGGTCCATCTTTGAAATTGATGGTAACACGTCTGAATTGGCTGTGGCTGAATCATCTAAAGTACGGCTAGTTGCATAAGCTGCAAAACAATTTCCAAAAGCCAAATTACTAACAAAGCAGTAATCTAAATCATTCCTCCACAGTATACCTCCAAAATGAAACCTAGCTTACAGGATGGTACCTGAGAATGCACCAGCGACACTCCCCTGTTCTGATCGGCGAAAAAACAATGGCTGCAAGGTAGGAATGCCATCGGAATTCCTCTTCTTTGGTAGCCCCTCCTCGAATCCAAGGCCAACCTCCCACAAGCTCAACTGATTGTAACAGGGGAAGAAAGACCACTCATGAGATGGACAACCGGTGAGAATCCCTTGGCCGTGTGTGGTGTTGTCGCGAGGATTGGCGTGTGCAACCAAGAACCGGCCGGCACCAAGATGGAATCACCTATTAGACTTGATGTAGCAACGCCATGAAGCAGAGAAAGGAGAAGAATTTGGATCGGGGGAAGAGGCAGGACACACGACTCCGGTGGCTAGCGGTCGATTCACGATCGAGGGAGAGGAGCGGATCGCATTCGAGATAGTGCGAGGAGGGAAGAGAAGATCGGGGAGAGAGGGCACGGGTGGAGGCGACGTCGGCATTCGGGCGAAGAGGGGAGGAGAAATGAATCGGGCGATGGGTTTAGGGCCAGGGCACAGGAGCCGTGAGGTTTTAAGTTTTAACAGAGGAGAAGTTCTCTCTCTATATATATATATTTCAAAAATAAAAAATTTTGTTAAATAATTCATAACTAACCTATCTTGTGCTCAATTATTCCCGTAAACTTTTTCAAAAATTTTAGAAAATTATTCCAAAATTTTCATTTAATTATTTCTAATTTTTAACTCCCATTTTTAATATTTTTTATATAACCATATATATATATATATTTATATAGACATTTTATTTTATTTATTTTATTTTAATTTTTTTGAACCGTATTTTACCACATAATAGTTTTGAAAACTGTTGTCTATTTGTGATTTTTTTTAGGCTACCACAATGATTATTAAAAATCGTTATCTATTTGTTTTTTTTTCTACGACAACGATTTTTGAAAATCATTATTCTTTTACAAAAACATAATTCCTCTATTCTCTTCTCCTACCAAGTATCTTTCGTGAATTTCATCTCTTCCCCAGATTGGGCACCGTCAACGACCCCTCTTCCTCTCTTCCTCCACCAAGATTGGCGGCTCCACCTCCTTCCTCACCGCCATCGGCCATTCATCACCTCTCCATCCCTCTCCTCAAGCCTCCACCGCATCTCTGCCTCATCACCACTTCCTCACCCCAACACAAGGAAACACTCGACGCCAAGCTCCCGATGCCACCTTCCATCCATCATTCTTCATTTTTGGCCATCTCTTCTCTTCGGATTAGAAGAGGAAGATCTGGCCACTTCATCTTCACCTCCTCTTTGGGTTAGAAGAGGAGATCCGACCACTTCGTCATCAAACAACCCTTTATTGTCGTTGGCAGCCCCCTCTCCTCTTCGAGTAAGAAGATGAGAGTTCTGTTCATCTCTTTCACTTCAAGATAACAACTATTCCTCTCCTTCGCTTCAAGAAAACAACTATTCCTCTCTTCAGGTTAGAAGAGGAGGACAACCCTCTTCTGGCGATTCCGACATTAGCCCCTCCACAAGCACCTATAATGTTAACAGTCATCCACTTGCGAGCTTGGGTGGATCTCTTCATGTGTGGTTTATGTTTCTTGTTGGGTTGTTTCTTAAGTATTGGATTGTTCATTTATGTGTTAATCCATGTATTGAATTGATCTCTTATGATTAATTTACATACACTTTGGTTAATTTGATTCATACTCATAATGTGTTCGATAAAATATCTCTTTACTTAGTTAGACTTTAATTATTGCAACTAGTTTAACTTAATTTCGTGCAATACTTTTCTTGTTGAATTTAGTTAGGATGTTTATTCTTGTTCTTAATTTTGGAGCAATTATGTTAAATTAGATTAGGTTTCATTCCATGTCAAGTCCATGCCATGCTTACTTTTTGTTTTTGTAAATTTTCTTGCAATTATAGTTTAGAGTAGATTAGATTTTCATTACCTACAATTATAGTTCGACTCTTATTGATGTATGAAGGAGCTTTTAAGATTGTTTAATTCAAACAAGCAATTGTAGTTTAATTACTTGTAATTATATTGTTCCGGAAGGGAATCGACGCGGACGACGAGTCATCGAGGTGCAGCTCACAAGGATGGCGACGAAGAGAAGACGATCGCACCCTGTGAGATCAACACGAGCGTTAATGGAAACACACCGGAAGGTTTTTCGGCGGTGCCTACTCCGACGTTCAAGTCAGGAATCATAGTTATCTCAAAAGGATAACGAGGAAGTAGAATTGCCTTAGGTTTGAAAAGCTTCCCCCATACCTGAATACCGGAGCACCTTATATACCTGAGGTTTTGGTGATACGTGTACCCACATTCTCCTCTACGTTTCTTAATCATCGGTTACTTGATAACTTTTGGTAACGGCCGCCGCGATCATTAAGGTCTTAATCGTCGCGTGTTACGGACAATAATTATCCGATGACCTTCCTACTCTGGAAAGAGAAACAACAACTTGAAGTCAGGCTGCTTGATGCGTTGTTCATTGGGCTCCACTCTCTTGAGTAGGTCTCGGGGGTTTTTTTCCCGAGCTGACCTCGACGCCTCTGTTTGCTTTTCCGAGAGGGTCTCGGGAACCCGATTGTTAATTTGACCTAGGGGATCTAGTCTGTTCTCCCGAGGTGGTCTTGGGAGCCCAACCCTCGGTCTAACATCGAGGGTTTCATTTTGCTCTCCCGAGGTAGTCTCGGGAGTCCGATGGCTGGTTTGGCCTTGGGGCTTGGCTCCACTTTCCTGAAGTAGTCTCGGTTTGTCCTAAGAGCTCTGGTCTATTTGGACTGGCCACGTAGCTTTCCCGTGACCCGTGTCTATCCCGGGATACTTATCTCTATCATAAGTCTCTCCCTTGGAAAAGGTACACTATCAATAAATTTTTCTACGATGCGTAAAATATGCTGTTAAAATTTAATATTAATAGTGTTCAAAGCGCACTGTTAATATTCATTATATAATTGTAAATCACAGTGTATAAAAATATACGCTATTAATAAATATTATAAAATATTAACCGCATGCAAATTACACTTTTAAAATTATTACATATTAAAATTTTAAGACATATGGTCGCTATTAAAAATTGAAAAATGATATGCTCAGTCAAAAATTTTAAGAAAAAACTTAATAAATGACGTGACATTTTGCATGTAATGATCTTCAACGTGCCTCTCAGGGTATAGTTTGATTCGGGACGGCGATCGGAAACCGCCGATGATGTCATGCCGATAATCGAATATGTATATGTAAAATGTCATGTTATTTATTAAGTTTTTCATTAAATTTTTCCACTGAACATATCAGTCTCTCAAAATTTTACACAACTTTTAGGGCATGCAATAAACACACGTTGTTAATAGTATTAACAGTTTTGGTATTTTAATTAGTCTTGCTCGACCCTATCCAACCCCGTATCTCATCGCGATCCCACCCTTTAATTGTTTCGTTAACCTAAACTTCCCCTTCCGCCTCGCCTTTCCTCTTTGCTGCACAATCTTCTTCCATCGCCGACAAGGAGGCGGCCGACGAGGAGGCAGGCGACAAGGCTGAGCTAGCTGAGCGCCGGTTGCTCGAGTGGTGGTCTGTGAGGCAACGAGCGGCGACCGCTCATGAGGCAGCCGTTGGCTCACAAATCCCCAGCGCGCGAAGCGGCCGTTATCTCGCCAAGTAACAATCGGCCGCTTCGCTTGTTGGATTTCTTGTCGATCGTAGTGGTGTAAGGCCATTAGAAGTTTCTCATTTGGTTGCCGGATATGATAACAATGGGTCTCAGTTATATCAGGTATGCTTTTGCTTTATATGCGATTAGTTGTGTCTAATTTTTAAGCATGTCATTCTAGTGAATAACTGAGGGTGAGCATGTGCTATGTTAGGTTCGGTTTGAAGAAAAACCTGGCTTGGATTTTATTTCAGAGAATATAGAAATCCCCTAACTTTGACAAAAATAAAAAACTAATAAACAATGTTTATTTGAAAATACATTATCTTTAATAAAAAAATATAGAGAACGATTTTCATAAAAACGTTATTAAAAAAAGATAATATTTTTAAAAAATATTATTTTTTAAATATTATGTAATCATAATTTTCTGATAGTGACATTTAGAGTAAGTTGGCTTTCATAGTACTGGGCATGTGAATCGCCCATAATAATTCTAACTTTCAAAGTGCTCAACATCATGATCACCCAACTCAATTTTCAAAAGAGTAATGATAGAGAGAGTGAAAATGGGAGAGTGAAAATAATAGTGAATGATGTGGCATGACATGGCATGACGTGGTACTTTACATGCACACGTCCGATTATCATTTGGACACCATTGGCGGCCTTCGGCTGCCGCCCCGAATCAAACTATACCCTGGGGGGCACGGTGAACCCGTCGAAGATCGTGCATGCAAGGTGCCACGTCATTCACTATGGTTTTCACTCTCCCATTTTCACTCTCCCAATCATTATCCTTTTCAAAATACTCAACAGCAGCCCAAGCACCTAGCCCAATTTTGAAAGTTCTTAACATCTTGAGAACTCACAAGGCTTCCCAAAGTGCTCGGATGCAAATTGACAGTATGGGTGTCAAAAATCAACACGATCCGACGACCAATCCGAATCGACCCGAAAAAAATAGAGTTCGGATTGAAAATTTTCAGGTCGGATTTGGGTCGGGTTCAGGTTGACCCAAATTTAATGTTTAGTAGATTTTTTGGGATTAAATCAAATTTTATTTTAAAAATTAAGATATTTTTATGTATATTAATATCAATATTAGTATGATCATGATGGAGTATTGAGATAAAAGCGAAGAATTATAAGGAAAATAGTAAAAAAAGACGTTTTGAATTGGCTTTTCGGGTTATTCGGGTCGGGTTCGGGTTGGTCGGGTTCGGGTTCGGGTTCGGGTTTGGGCGTTTCGGGTTAAAATCAGGTTCGGGTTGGGAGTTAAATTTTTTTTTTTCCAACCCGACTCGAACTCGACCTGACCCACCCGAATTGACACCCCTACTTGACAGCCAAGCAACTTCAACTTCTCAAGGTAGACTTAGCGCTTAACAAGCCATGCATCTCGCTCACCCCTCTACATGATTAATTCTAACAAAAGCGGTCGGGCTAGGACCTATGTATCTTGACTTTGGCAAGGTACAATCAGAATAACAAAAATATTGTTGGACAATCTTGTTAGAGATAGAGGAGAAGTAGTTCGAATTTAACTTACAAATCAAATCGACTTATCTGTTGAGTGACCTGAACTGCTAATTTCAGGATGCCAAGTAGGGAAGGAGCTATTTGGAATGATTGAGTTAGCTGGAAGACTGGACTGTCTTGCTTGCCCGACTCTCAATTCCGAGTGTAGACTCCTGACTCCCGAGTGCAGACTCCCGACTCTCGAGTGTAGACTCCAGAATTCGAGTGCAGAGTTGAAGTGTAGACTCTCTACTACCGAGTCCAAGTGTAGTCTCCCAACTCCCAACTTCGAGTGCAGACTCTCGACTCCGAGTGGAAGAAAGAGTTGTCGAGACCTACGTAAGTTAGTTTCCTTAAAACAAATTCTTCCCACCTCCAAATGTGCTTCAAGATTACATGGGTCGTCTGTTTCCTACGATACAGTGGCAGACCGTGATCGCCACCAAACATGGGTGGTTCTGGGTGAGCTGAGGATGTACCTGAGTACTACCATGGAAAATCACTGAGTGAAAATTACACGGTGGAGAGACTTTTTGGGGAACGAAGGTGGATGGAGATTCTCTTCTTTGCTTGTATATCTTTTGCTTAAGTATTCGCCTCCTTATATAGGAGTGCTCACCTCTTGCTGCATTAAATAACTGATTAAAGGTCATTTACCGTCGTTACCGTCTAGATTAAAAATGTTATCAGAATCAACCATTTCACCCCGGGAGGTTATGGTTACACCATTAACATTAGTTAATGCATCCATTATTCATTTAAGCAAATAACAAAAAAATATTTCATGTGACAAAATATTAGTTGTTCTACTTGGGCAAATTTTACCCCGACCGGTCTATCATTCGGCATGCGCAAGTCGTGCTCGAACACCAGTCAACTTGGTTTAGTCCATATTCGGGCCTTGGATTTGTGCCCCCTTGCGCATCCACGCCTGAAAAAAAGACTCTCCCCATGCATTTGTTCTCATCATCTATATATGTGAAACAATAAAAACCAACCATAAAGCCATGAGACTCCCAATATGAGACTAAAAACCCATGAATAATGGAGTCTCTTTCCTCCATCTCTTTTTCATTCACATATATCCAATAATCTCCTATATAAATGAAAATAAAGTATGTGATAGAATTTAACAGTTGAGTCTAGTATATGATAGGTAAGTTTTACCATTTGAACCTTCCCTTGTAACAATTTGTTTGCATACTAGTTGACAGTAGACGCGATGTTGTTGAATTGTTCTGTCGTCTGTATAAGTATTGATATATCTCACCCAAAACTCAAGCTCATCCCTCTCGATGAACTTGTAACTGACTCTTGATTTAATCCTTTGGTTAGCAGGTCCAGTAAATTATCCTTTGACTTCACATAGTTAACAATGATAACTCCCGTCAAGAGTAGTTGTCTAATAGTATTATGTCTTCAACGTATACTATTATGATAACTCCCATCCAAAAGTATGCCGAGCAGATCCAGTACTTGGGTCACCTGGCTTTGTATTTCTATTTACTTGACCTTTTTCAACATTTAACTTCCACTTTTCTTCAACGCATGTGGCTATCTATGCATCCTAGATATTGTCTGATATATACGTGGGTCTGGTCTCCTTCTTTCTCATATAATATATAAGGTCTTTGTACACTTTTACACAATATATATTCCAAGTTGCTATAAATTGTGTCTTATGCCCTTCCTCTCGGGTATATTTTTCTGTAATTATAAGTTAAAAATTTAGTTTATTAAAGGATACATATATTATATAAAACCAAACATATCTAATTATACTTACTTGAAATTCGTTATAATAGAATTGTTTCATTCATGGGTGGTTGAGATGTTGAATACTTTAAAAGCCAAGCTTGGTGCAAATCCTTACAAAATGTCAAATGTATCGGTGGAGCTATTGACGTGAACCCACATTTGTTTTATTCATATAATTGTTGTATTATGAGCAAAATAAAATTGGAAACCATAAACTCTGAGGTCGTAAACATAAAATTAGGAGTCTGGGACAATGTATCATAGTTAGATTCTCCGATAATAAATCAGGAATCTAGAGTTTAAGATTCAGCTACAAAATATTATTTAAAATTTTTCTCCTTAATGGGTAGCGGACCTAAGAATGCTAGCTATCAGGATGAGCTTCATATGTACTTTCTTGATTTACCTAACGACTGATAAAATTTTTCGTGAAACCTAACCGATCACTCGACTGTTATTTGATTAATTATTTTTCTAAACATCAAATTAGGACTTGATTTTTTAGTGGTAAAGCATAATCAAGGAAAAAAAACTCTTGTTTCGTGACTGTACACTTGATAGAGCTTAGTGAGAGGTTTCCATTTTTTTAGGGGAGGCCACGTACTTGTGAGGTGTGAAGGGTGAGTATACATGTTTTGTTTTGGGGTGCATGGGTGAGGAAGGTGAATAGATCTACCTTAATGATCTATAGAGTCCGTAATAAATGATTACAGTAATGACTTTTCAAATTTGTTGATGGCTGAGGCTTTACCAAAAAGCGTATGAGGGTGAATAAATCTACCAGAAAGATCTATCTAGTCCATAGAAAACAGTTTATAGTAAAGATATGACAAATTTGTTGATAATTGATCACTTGTTAAAAGTGTGTGAGGGTAAATAGATCCACTAGAATAATCTATTTAGTTTGTAGCAAACAACTTATGGTAAGACATCTCAAATCCGTTGATAGTTGATCACTTGCTTAAAGTGTGTATGAGGGCTGACATATAGTTTGATGGGATTAGAGGTGCTTAGGACGACATACATTGAGGATCAGAGATATACTTCGAGATGCATTAGCATATGCTCAATGGCACCTTCACTTACCTCCGGTTTTCGTTGGAGACATGCATCGCTGATGCTTGAATAGATGTGCTAGTATGAGGTTGGACATATAGATTGATGGGATTAGAGGTGCTTGGGTCGACATACAAAGAGGATCAAAGACATACTTAGAGATGCATCGATATATGATCATTGGCGCCTTCACTTACTCCTGTTACTGTTGAAGACTTGCATTGCTAATGCTTGGATAGATGTGTTGGTAGATGGATGGATGGCATGTAGATTGAGGGTAGCGGATGAGGATGAGATGGTCTGTAAGTACCTCGGGTCAGTTTTGATGTGGTCAACTGAGTCAAGTTAGATCCTGTCGGTATCTGATCCCTGTGTCTATGTGGCAGGAACTTAGGAGCACAAGAAGTTGAGTGGAAGATGTAGTAGACAAGAAGGATCGCACAGGAACGGAGCCGACCGACTCGATGCATCCGAGAGACACGGAGGTCTGCGAAAGAGTACGCCGATGGAGCGAGAAGGGCGCGCGTGACGTCCGAGGGACAAGAAGCCAAGAGGAAGCACGCTCGAGGAAAAGACTGGAGAAGGGTTCGGGTGAGCCCGACTCCGGATGATTGGAGATCACCTAGAAGGCTCGAGTTGAAGGCTGGAGAAGGGTTCTGGTGAGCCCGAGCACGTAGGCGCTCGCATGGATACGAGCGCCCGAGTTCATACAAGCGCCTGAGATGCCTTGCCCTTATCGAGAAGTAGCCGTTGCGACGAGGATAAGCTTGGAACCACGTGTCAGGCGCCCGTGTAGGGCCACATTAGCAACTGGATAATCTTTCACTGAGGCTATAAATATACCCCAAAACATAGTTACTTTTATTCAATCAATTGTACACAAAATTCTTCTTTAATTTTCTCTTCTGCTTTCTGAGTTCTAAATCTGTAAAAAGGCTTCTCCACCCCAAAGAGCTAATCAGGAGATCGAGTTTCACTTTGCCTTGGATTAGCAACTTTCATGATTGCAAACCAAGTAAATTGTCTGTGCCCCTGTTTCTTTTGCTTTTCATTTCTAATGTTATTGTTTTGCTTTTGAATTAACCTCCATCTTTATTTAAGCAAAACAAAAGATAGTTTTATATTTTATAGGGGTAATTTACCCCCCCCCCCCTCTTGTTGATCGCATGATCCCCAACAAGTGGTATCAAAGCAAGAACGCTCCAGAAGAACTAACCGCCAACTGATACACATACAAAATGGTTGGACCAATTATCTATCCATCAAAAATCGAGTGGGAGTTCGCTATGTGGAAGTGCAAAATGCATGTATTTTTTAAAATAGACTTTGAATTATTATTAACAATGAAGGATAGTTTTATAGCTCCCAAAGATAAAGATGGTAAAGACAAAGAGGAACACCTTTGGACGAAGAAGGAGCAAGCAGATTTTGTGGCAAACGAGAAAGCAGAGTTTCATCTACTGACCATACTACCTGCGCAAGAAGTCAACCGAATCGGGACCAACCAATCAGCGAAGGAACTTTGGAAAAAGTTCCTAGAACTTCACGAAGGTACCTTAGAAGCCAAACTAGCAAAAGAGACTTGCTTCAGAAGTAACTCAGCAAATCCGTCAATGAATGAATGAGAGTCAGTAGCCCAACTACACGCAAAACTCAAAAAACTAATTACGGGACTCAACAACCTCGAAGAGTAGGTAAGTAATTGCGATGCACAAAGGTATGTGCTCAACACCTTCCCGAGAACCTTGGACTGGATATCCATAGTCGGCGTGACTACATTTCTAAGGATCTTGAGATAAGTACCTTAGAGCAACTATTTTCGACATTAAAAGTTCACGAGTCTCTATGTGCAGGAAAGAGTAAAATGGACAACATCGCCCTAAGCACGAGGAAGATCTAGCACGAGAAGGAATCTTCAAAAGATGAACAAGACACGCCATATACGGTAAGGAAATTATCTAAGTATTTCAAAGCTAAAAAGTTATATAAAGTGCATGATAAGAAGTAAGGGAGATCTGTTGCTACAATTATGAGGAAGAAGCGTACATCAAGGTGAACTACTCAAAGCTAAAGGTGAACAAATCCAAACACAAGAACCTAAGGCCACGTGGGACAAATCCTCATCGGATGAGTCCGATCTCAAGGAACACGCCGGACTAGCGATGATGACCACCCACCAAGAAGAAGAAAGTATCGATGAAGGGGGAGCCACATCAGAAGACAACAGTGACGAAGGGTGAGTTTCGGACTTCGAAAAAGATATGGTAAGTGAGGTATCTTTTCTACCTCCTGATCAACTTTATTCAGGTATTAAAGTAATGATGAAGTCTATATGTAAATTGGAAAATAAAATTTTAGGCTTGAAAAAATAATTAAATTCTGCATGCCCATTAGAAATATTTGATAAATTAAAATTAAAAAAATGAAATCTTGAAGATTCAAGTAGAAAAATTAGAAAATAACCATGCATGTTTAAAATATTTTCAAAATTCAAAAGATAGATATTTTGGAGGACTAAATAGGTATTTATGGTATCATAAGGGTCAAATTATAAGAATTTCTAGAAGTTATATTCCATCTAAATTTTTTATTAATCTTGATGGTGAGAATTTATTTCGGAACCCAAAATATGTACTAAATTATTAGATTTTATTTAATACTTATTTGTCAATAATTAATATTTTTGTGTTAATTAATATTTTATTTGCCATCCTTTTGAAAATTATTGTTCGAATATGTAATTATTGTAGAAAATTTAGTTTTATATTTTTTTAGTGATAGAGTTTACCGTGAGTTATACATAAATTTCTTTAAAAAATTCTTGACTGTTAAATATATTTTTTTATTTTTCATTTGATAATTAATTTTTAATTTTAAAATACATAAAAATTAATTTTCATGAAATCTAATTTTTCGGAGCAGGGATCCTCTGGTCCCAAAATCTCTGGTCCATCCCTGGTCCACACTAAAATTACGGCCGGATCATGATTGCGATCCAGCCGCAATTTGTTCCGATCCCCTCTAGGGTTCACCGTGCCCCTCAGGTTATAGTTTGGGTTCGGGCGGGTGGCCGGAGGCCACCCGACGACCTAAACCCTAAATCTAAAACCCTAAACCCTAAATCCTAAATCCGGATTTAGGGTTTAGGCCGTCGGGTGGCCTCCGGCCACCCGTCCGAACCCAAACTATAACCTGAGGGGCACGGTGAACCCTAGAGGGGATCGGAACAAATTGCGGCCGGATCGCAATCACGATCCAGCTGTAATTTTAGTGTGGACCAGGGATTTTGGGACCAGAGGATCCCTGCCGAATTTTTTGGGACCTATAGACAATGTTTTGAATGTTGAGAAAAAATTTTCAAATTTATTTTAAGTCGAAATCCAATTTTAATTTTTTTTTCAAAAATTATCAACTCTGAATTCAAAAATCATTTTCTTGTAGTTAGAAAATTTATTTTACTTTGACAATTTTTACAGAAATGTGTCTGCTAAGTTTCTAACTCAAATAAAAATTTGATTAATTTTTGACTACGAATAAAATTTTTAATTAATAATCAAACTTTTAATTTTAAGAATAATTTTTGACAGATTTTTGAAAAATAGAATTTTTTTAAAGACTAAGTATTGCTTGTGACATGTTATCAAAAAAATTTCAAAAATTTTTGGTGTCTAAATAATTTTTTTTAAAAAATATATTTTCCTTTAAAATTACTCATGTTTTTCATTGTCAATTTTCCTTCAAGCTTAGTAAATTTAGATAAAGTTTTGTAAGAATCTAGTTTAATTTTTTTTATGTTGATTTTACCCTTAACATATATTTTTTTTGATGTAATCAAAGGGAGATACATTAGGATTAAGTTAAGGGGAGGTCTAAATTCTCAATTTTTTTTGAATTCCAAATTTTTTTGAATTGCACTATCAAAAATTTATTACTATCATTTTTATTTGTTGTTTAACCCTAACTTAACTTAGGTTGATGCACATGAAAATGGGAGAGATTGTAAGTACCCCGGGTGGGTTTTGATGAGGTTAACTGAGTCAAGTTAGGTCATGTTGGTATCTAATCTCTGTGTCAAAGTTTGCATAAACTTAAGAGCATAGGAAGTCGAGTGGAAGACGCAGCGGAGGAGAATGATGGCATGGGAAGGGAGTCGATAGGCTCGGTGCATCCGAGGGATATGGAGGTCTGCAGAAGAGTACGTTGGTGGAGCGAGAAGGACACGCACAACATCTGAAAGACGAGAAGCCAGGAGGAAGTATGCTCAAGGAGAAAGTTGGAAAAGGGTTCGGGTGAGGCCGACTCCGGATGGCTGGAGATCACCCAGAAGTCCGAGAGAAGGCTGGTCAACCAAAGGCCGACCAGTAAGCACTCGAGTGCCTGCATGGATATGGGTGCTTGACCATACACACGCCTGAGTTCATACGGGCGCCTGAGATGCCTTGCCCTTATTGAGAAATAGTTGTTCTGCTGCCGTTGCGACGAGGATAAGTCTGGAACCATATCGTAGGCGCCCGTGTGCACTCGGACGTCGATGTAGGGTCACATCAGCAACTAGATAAACTTTCACATGGGCTATAAATAGTCCTCAGAATTCAATTACTTTTATTCAATCAATTGTATATGAAATTCTTCTTTAATTTTCTCTTTTGCTTTCTATGTTCTAGATATATAAAGAGGCTTCTCCGCCGCAAGAAGTTAATTAGGAGATCGAGCTTTACTTTACCTTGAATTAGCATCCTTCCTAGTTGCAAACCAAGTAAATTGTCTGTATCTCTATTTTTTTTATTATCATTTCTGATGTTATTATTTTGCTTTTGAATTAACCTCCATCATTGTTTAAGCAAGATAAAAGATAATTTTATATTTTATAGGAGTAATTCGCCCCCTCCCCCTCTTACTAACCGCACAATCACCAACATCGTCAACGACTGGAGCTTGGATTTTGTGGCTATGTGCACAGTGGCAGGGTAGACATTGTAGAGGTCCCAGTACAATTGCATGTCCGTTGGTTGGTTTTTAGTTTTGCGGTTCGATATATGTGTTGATACTCGAGTTTTTGGGTGGACAGTGATTGCTTTTGCGAGGTTGGTACTGTCAGAGTGTGCGTACATGTATATGGGTTTTCATATCTTAAATTGCCACTTGGATTTGAAACTTCATCGGAAACGAATGATTATCTTTGGACACATATTTAATTGTAAGTTTTTCCTAATGATATATAATTTATCTTTCATAAAAAAAATAGAAATCCTAACTGCTACAATGTTCTTGACCGATCGATTCAGAATTTAGATGGAAAATAATAATGAAAATAATATACTACAAGATAGTTGAGTAATTATATATGTATTATTATGAGATGGGGTATCATTTTATTAAAAAAATCAAAAAGGAGGATTCTTCAATTATTCTAAAAAATAGAAGCGCTCTTGTAACTGTAGTCCGAGTAACTAGACTTTCACCCTACAAGGCATATGCTAAAAACAAGAATGCTTTGTTTATCGGAAGTTTGGTTTAAAATTTTTGAAAAGAAACTTTTTGTAATTAAAAATAATTCGGCAAAATAGTCGATTATTCAGAGTAGAGTCAATAAATAATAGGATGGAAAAATTATTGGATGATTGGAACTGTATCTTTAGAGATAAAAAGGACACCACTTTTTTACGCTCTTTGTTTCAGCATTTTACCAAAAGGCGTATGTGGGAATCCATATTTATCAAAAAAAAACGTATCATGGTTTATTCTTTACCAAAGAGCGCATATAAAATCAGCTCATTCCTCTTATACCCCTCCTGCCAAAACTCCTTTTAATAGTTCATTTTTCGAGATATCCGAACTATCTTTTCATAATTTGATTTTAAAATAATAAACTGTGGTTTGGATACAGATATCCTCATATTCTCTTACCCTATATATCTCTCCTGCCTTGTAAATCGACCAAGCTCCGAAGCTTTTGCTATATTTTACTGTGGTTGTTAAAGATTAAGAAATAATTAAAAAATTATCTTATAAATAATCATTAAGATTTTTTTGGCTCGAAATTAATTTATTTCAAGCACTTTTTTCCTGAAATAAGATATAAATAAAAAATATAAAATATCCAAAAATATCAACAAAATAAAATAAGAAGGGCCTAAAATAAAAATGAATTTATTTCAAACACTTTATTTTATTTATATTATTTTATATTTGACTCTTAAACAGGGCCCCTAAAACAAAAATAATTCAGTCCCAAAGAGGGTCTGAAATGAAAAATTTCATGCCCTCCTTGAGCCTGAAATAAAAATATTTCAGACCCTCTTTGGACTTAAAATGAAATGTTTCATCATGTTGTTGTATTATCCATCATAATCGATAATTCTTCCAATAGGATAATGCACAAAAGTTTGCTGTGTTCTTATCATCCCATCAATGGGTGACACAAGTGAATTATGCTGGACATCCTAGGCGCTCTCTACATTATTCTCAAGTAAGTTTACCAAATTTTTCTTATTTGATCAAAAGTAATAAGATCAATTAAGATTGGTATTGCATATCCTTTGTAGGCAAAAGGTGTTGGCTCAGTGTTATGTTTTTTTGAGATGATTACTAGCTCTTTCGGAGCATATTGTGCAAAGTACCAAGTACTTTAGTGTAACTGTCAATTTTAGTAATTATATTTTGTCACGCCCCGAGACCCAAGAGCCGCTGGTCCAATATAAAATCGGACAGCACCTCCCCTATCCGGCGGACAATTTACACATGCATACACACACGCAGATAATAAATTTGGCCTCAGGCCTCAAAATCAAGACATAACATAATCAAAACACAAAGTAAATCATACCTGACTGCGGACCGGTCCGACTTACAACAACACAACAAACACATAGTCCATCAGAGGACTCAAAAATACAATACCAAGACAAAGAAAACGCGATACAAGTGCCACTACATAAAACAAAATCCAAACCAGATAATACGATGTAAAGAAAACGTAAGCATGCGGGAGCACCCATCACTGGAGTCGTAGGGACCTGGGACTGGCAACTGGGGCTCCTCCGGCGACCAATCATCCTGAAAACAAAAATATGGGCAACGGTGGTGAGTCCAAATGAACTCAGCGGATACCAGAAGCATATATGCACAGCAGGCTATAAATAACAATAAGAATCACGCTGATACAGTCTCGAATATAGAGGATAAAGCATATCTAAAGACTAAGGGTGAAATACATACCAGAGTCTGTCTATCCTGCAGGTAGGTGTAATCAATCCTCTATATAACCTCAAGAATGATACACAATCCAAAAGTGTATGTCACCTGTAAGTGTATATCAAACATATACAACATTCAAACACAATAAGCACCAACAAAGGTGCAATGCATCCTATACATCCGATACAAAGATCTGTTCTGTACGCACCTCAGCCACCACCGGACCGGCGGTCGGGTGAACAGAAAACAGATAAGCCAACCACTCATGGTTGCATAAATAAGCCAAACCCTTGTGGCCTGCAACATATGAAGCCCAACACTCGTGGCTATGCAGATATGACGCCCAGCACTCGTGGCGATGCAAGTATGACGCCTAGCACTCGTGGCGATGCAAGTATGAAGCCCAGCACTCGTGGCTATGCAATATGATGCCCAGCACTCGTGGCAATGCAAGTATGACGCCTAGCACTCGTGGCGATGCAATATAATGCCCAGCACTCGTGGCAATGCAAGTATGACGCCTAGCACTCGTGACGATGCAAGTATGAAGCCCAGCACTCGTGGCTATGCAATATGATGCCCAGCACTCGTGGCAATGCAAGTATGACGCCGACATAACTGGAGATGGGCTCAGACCCCAGGGGAGCCGATGGTCTCCATCACGGTAATAGCATCGTGCTAATAGCTCAATCAATACAGAAAATCTAACTGCGCGACGGGCTCAGACCCTAGGGGAGCCGATGATCGCCAGTATACAATCATATAGAGCCTACAGCTCAGTATACAACCTAGAGGGTAAAATATGCTAACGACACCCTCCTCCCTAACCAGGTCCCCAACCATACATCGGTAGGAAAGGTATAGGTCTAACACATGTATCCAGATCTAACCATTCTACCCTAGGTATCCATGCAAGGTATATCTAGGAATCAATCCAACCACACATCGGTGGGAAAAGTATAGGTCTAACGCATGTATCCAGATCTAACCATTCTACCCTAGGTATCCATGCAAGGTATATCTAGGAATCAATCCAACCACACATCGATGGGAAAAGTATAGGTCTAACGTATGTATCCAGATCTAACCATTCTACCCTAGGTATCCATGCAAGGTATATCTAGGAATCAATCCAACCACACATCGGTGGGAAAAGTATAGGTCTAACGTATGTATCCAGATCTAACCATTCTACCCTAGGTATCCATGCAAGGTATATCTAGAAATCAATCCAACCACACATCGATGGGAAAAGTATAGGTCTAACGTATGTATCCAGATCTAACCATTCTACCCTAGGTATCCATGCAAGGTATATCTAGGAATCAATCCAACCACACATCGATGGGAAAAGTATAGGTCTAACGTATGTATCCAGATCTAACCATTCTACCCTAGGTATCCATGCAAGGTATATCTAGGGATCAATCCAACTACAGATACAAAGTGACCTATTGCTATATCTAAGCACATATGTACGCATAGCAAATATCGAGACTGTATGGAACTAAACAGGAGTCATCTAAAGGAGTAAGCAACATATATCTGATCATAATACACATAGGCAGGTATAGCGTATAAACCTACTGTTATTTATAACACACTATGCATAATAGTAAGACAGTATCTAAAAAGATAAGTCAGGGGTACCCGCCTCAAATGAAGATGCTCGTATCAACAGAGAACCTCCCGTCCAATGGTCCGCAACTAAAAATCCAAATCAATATCCTGTATCAAAGGATACATTTATTTAACTATTTACACAAGTAGTAACTAGTTAAATAAATTTACTAAGCTATTGAGATTGGGTTCCATGTAAGTTTAATGTGAGCTTAACCCAAAATCCAACACGCCTCTACCAATGCCAAGGACTCCTTTGGCTCACGGCAGGGATCCCAATTGATCATCAATAAACAATACCTCACTCTAATTACAACCATCCATCCTCTCACAGTATCAATAACCAGTTCGGATCAAAGCTAGTGCTAGGATTCCAAATAAACATCCCCTACAAATCAAAAGTTCCCTATGGTAACATCCAAAACTTCAATTGAAGCTGATGACAGATCCTACAGCCAAGAACAGAACCGATCTATCAGCTACTCATCCACAGCAAATCAAGATTAGAATTCAAACATCCAATTTCTGACCAAGGCAGATTCAATAATATATCTTACCTATCCACTCAAAGATCAAGACCAAGAAACAAAAATCTATATAGAATGATAATAGGACTCTGATCAAGGCCAATCATCACTAAAATCCATCGAAGCTAATTCCAACACAAAGGGTTGCTACAAGGGAAGCCAAATCCGATTAAAACCCCTACTAATCCAGCCAATCTCCATCATCAATTCAAATCTCAAGCAACATTCAACAAATCAATACTTTACCTGAGATCTGCTGTCCAAAACAAATGCGATGGAGAAGCAACGCTCAGCTTTGAACAGGGCATCGATGACCCTCACCACATTCGACGGGAGCTAGGGCTTCGTCGGAGTGCCTCCCGTCCATAGGCGTCGATTGCGGCTAGGGTTCGCGACACCGAGAGAGGAGGAAGGCTCGGGCTTCCTCTGGGCTACGAGCGGAGAGATTGGCTTTGGCTAGGGTTCGCAAAGGAGCGGAAGAAGAAAAGATGATGAAGAGTTCGGGCGCTCGGCTACTTCGATCGCGAGGAGACGGGTAGAGCAGTGCGGCGTCGGCACTCGATCGGAAGCGGCGCTGCTCGCAATTGGTTTGTGGCCGAATAAGCAACAAGGTTGCTTATTAACCTGCCACTTTTGCATTCTGGTCCTCCTCAATTCTGACTAATCCCACATCAGCCCTTAACAGCTGGTGCAAAATTACAAATCATCCCTTCAAACTTAAGTTTCAAAGCAATATTAGCCTTAAGTTTCAATTTAGATCTCCCAAACCCTAAATCTTCTTCCGAAAAATTTTCTGGCTCGCGTCAAAAATGTGTCAGATTTAACATATTTTCTTCTTGATAGCTTCTTATCTGAGGAATCAAAAGTTTATCCAGTATGTTCTTCTATAAAAACTAGAGATCTTATTTGTTGACATAATTTGACAAAAGTTTTATGCATCTGTTCATTTAGACAAGTAAAACCCTTCATTTCAGGTCCAAAGAGGGCCTGAAATAAATTTATTTCAGTCTTTCTTTGAACCTGAAATATTTCATTTCAGACCCTCTTTGGGCCTAAAATAAAAATATTTCAGGCCCAAATAGGACTTGAAATAAAATATTTCAGGCCCTCTTTGGGACTAAAATTTTTTAGGCCCAAAGAGGGTCTGAAATGAAAATTTTCAAACCTTCTTTGGGCCTAAAAAAATTTCAGCCAAAAAGAGGGCCTGAAATATTTTATTTCAGGCCCAAGGAGGGCCTAAAATTTTTTATTTTAGACCCTTTTTGGGTCTGAAATATTTTTATTTTAGGGGCCCTCTTTAGGAGCGAAAATATGAAGTATGGTTCATCATTGGCCAAAGAATACAGGGTATTATTTTCTGAAATCACTATTTTTTGAAAATATAAAATATAAAATAAAGCAAAGCAATGATTTTTGTTAGAAGTGGTGCATATACAGATTAGTAAACTGTTAATAAAATACCTCATTTCTATGACGAACCAAAAGTTTTGAAATCCATTGTAATGAAAGAAAATAATACCCTATATTCTTTGGCCAATAATGAACCACACTTTATATTTTCACTCCTCTACATGATGCATTATTTCGTGCCAAGTGGCACGACATGAGAATATCATTTTTAGTGGGTTGGACTAAGTTTTGACATCATAATTAGCTTCTCCTAGCTCAACCCTACCTAGTGATATTAAGTATTGAGAAATCCAAATATCGTAGGTCCATTAATGGGTTTTGGCGAAAACTCACTGATGCACCTAGAAAAGTCCGATTGCAATAATTTCAAATATTATAAATTTATGGCGTTGCAAACACTTGTATTATGCTATCCAATGAAATATTTCATTTTAAGCCCTCTTTGGGTCTTAAATATTTTTATTTCAGGTCCTCTTTGAGCCTGAAATTTTTCATTTCAGGCCCTCTTTGTGACTGAAATATTTTTATTTTAGTGGTCCTCTTTAAGAGTCAAATATAAAATAATATAAATATAATAAAGTACTTAAAATAAATTCATTTGTATTTGAGGTCATCCTTATTTTATTTTGTTGATATTTTTGGATAATTTATATTTTCTATTTATATCTTATTTCAGACAAAAAGTACTTGAGATAAATTAATTTCGAGCCAAAAGAACCTTAGTGATTATTTATAAGATAATTTTTTAATTATTTCTTAATCTTTAACAATCACAGTAAAAATATAACAAAAGCTTCCGAGCTTGGTCGATTTACAAGGTAGGTGAGATATATAGGATAAGAGAAGATAAGAATATCTGTATCCAAGCCACAGTTTATTATTTTAAAATCAAATTATGAAAAGGTGGTTCGGATATCTCGAAAAATGAACTATGAAAAGGAGTTTTGGTGGGAGGGATATAAGAGGAATAAGCTGATTTAATATGTGCTCTTTGATAAAAAATAAACCATAATATATTTTTTAAGTAAATATGGATTCCTAGGTACGTCTTTGATAAAATGTCTTTTTTTTTTTGGACACGCAGGGCAGTTGTTCTTTGATGTTTAAAAAATATTTAAAAATGATAAATAAAATGAATAAAAAGGAAAGTAGAAAACATTTAAAATAGAGCTATCAAAATGTAGCTGTATTTTAATACTATAAATTTCAATTAAATTTAAGTGATTTTAATTAAATTAATAAAAACTCAAATAGTGGCATTCTCTCCCCTCAATAAATTGGGCTACTGACCTGGTCCATATTAATAGTTCTTATCGCCTAAATAGTGATAGTACTTTCCCCTCAATAATTGGGTTATTTAGTGACTTAATCCATATCAATAGTTCTTATACATGTGACATGCCCTAAGGGTTTGACATTTCGAGCAATAAGTTGGCTTTTAAAGTACTCGACATCTCAACCACTCATAATATATAATTCAAATTTCATCATGATCACCCAACTTCTCAAGGTAGACTTAACCCTCAACCTGGTTCTAACAAGAGTGGAATAGGACCTATCATGACTTTGGCAAGGTACGATCAGAATAATAAAAAAATTATTTGAAGCTCTTCGGACGCAACATAGATGATAGACACATAACATTTCGAATATAGACAATCTATATTTTCTACCTTATCATGTATCTCTCATTTATGTATCTGAATTTACTTCCCTTCATATCCGTGGGACCGACTCTAAAAAGACTATTGATGTTACCTGAAATCGCTAAGAGCCAACTCACCGGTGGATCGAGAAGGAACGGGTGGACCAAGCTACCTCATGGTCACTGACGAGGCTTTAAAGGGGGATCTGAGAAGAAAAACACGAGTTAAGAGAACGGTAGGAGGGATCTCTGACGGAGTCACTCAAATGCTCAAATTAGATATCGGTCGCAAGAAAAAAGATACTATGAACAAAATTACGGTTATTGTCATTATCCTCTTCCGTAGGGGGACATACCCTTTTATAAGGAAAGTGTGGGAAATGTGGATTTCTCCATGCATCTGAGAGGTTCCTGTTGGGACCGGTAGACGAGCTAGAGGGGGGGTGATTAGCTCCGATTTGCTTGTAGATAATTTGTCGCGGCGGAAGACTTCAAGCAATGCTAACAAATTGGATTTTACTTGGTATCCACCCCGGTCGGGTGACTAATCCAAGGATCCACTCTCCTCACTCTCTCATACACTATGAAAGATCTCCTTCTTGAGGTGGAGAAACCTCTTACAAGCTTTCAAGAAGATACAACAAGAAACAAAGCAAAATACAAATGAAATCTTACAAGATTTACAATGAATAAACTCTCTTTGCTTTCCTTGCTATCTTCAAGCTTGTGATTGCCTCTAGAATCTTGGAAATGCAGCAGCAAAGTCCTCCAAGACTTCCCTTGAGATAGCACCAATGAAGGAGAAGAAGGGGAGAAGAGTTGTGGCTCAAAACCTGCGTGAAAACCCTTATACCCGACGCCTAGAGTTTCCTAATCGATTACCCAATCGATTACCACGTCATCTAACCGTTCAACGGCTATTTTTCGAACCTTAATCGATTAGCCAATCGATTAAGACTGCCCTTAATCGATTGACCAATCGATTACGGGAAGACTGAATCGATTACCCAATCGATTCAGCCACCTTTTGTTCTCGCAACAAAACTCTCTTAATCGATTACCCAATCGATTCACTCTCTCCTTAATCAATTACCCAATTGATTAAGATCCTGCTTAATCAATTACCCAATTGATTACGGCCCTTCTTAATCAATTACCCAATTGATTAAGATCCTTCTTGTTCTCACGAGACAACAACCCAATCGATCACCCAATCGATTGAGACCAACCCAACTTGTGTTCACGGTCAACCCTTTTGACCAACCTCGATTTCACGGTCAACCCCTTTGACCAACCTGGATTTCTCGGTCAACCCCTTTAACCAACCTCCACCTTGCCAGCTTGCGATCTCCCCGATCCATCTGGACTTCACCTAGTCCCACTAGGTCTTTTCCCATTGCCAGCGTGCGATCTCCCTGATCCACCTGGACTTCACCTAGTCCCACTAGGTGTGCCTAGTCCTACTAGGTCTTTTCCCATGCCAGCGTGCGATCTCCCCGATCCACCTAGACTTCACCTAGTCCCACTAGGTGTGCCTAGTCCCACTAGGTGTGCCTAGTCCCACTAGGTCTTTTTCATGCCAGCGCGCGATCTCCCCGATCCACCTGGACTTCACCTAGTCCCACTAGGCCTGCCTAGTCCCACTAGGTCTTTTTTCATGCCAGCACGCGATCTCCCCGATCCACCTGGACTTCATCTAGTCAAGTCTCCAGTCAACCTTAACTCACTTGACATCATACGACATTCAAACATAATTATCAAACATCGAAACATCTAACCATAAGCTCACCAAGCTTATTAAACATCGGCTCACCCGGGCCTAGTCAACCTAGGTCAACCCTGACCTAACCAAGATTGCACCAACAGTTCCCACCACCGTTACTCTTGTATGCAGTACATTTTATTATGTATTAAATAAGGAGTAAAGGGGAGTGTTTCTCGTGGGTCACATTCCTCCTATTGTGTCGTCCATGTTCTTGGTGACCTTTATCCCTTCATCCGATTAGGTGATGATGACGGCGATGTTTTGAGTTTGGAGTGGGATTTCCTAAGGGGGTCTCGGGTTGATAGAAATCCTCTAGAGTTGTTAGTCTTTGACGACCCAGGCTTTCACCCCGAGTTGAGCATGCCAACCCTATTATAGGTTGTAATCGAGATTCGTTAGCCTCGGTGAAGTTCTCAACTTCGATACTGAGCCAAGTCCCTTCATAGAGAGTCCTAGTCGAGAGCCTGAGTCGGGCCTATGCGCTTTTCATGGCTTCCTCCTAATCGGTGAAGTTCTCAACTCGAATCGAGCAGCCCAAGTCAGGCTTGAGCTACAGACCTGACTTCCTCTCCGTTGGACATCCGAGTAGGGGGCACAGGTTAGGTCTATCCTACTGACATGTTCTATCGGGCTCCTTAATCTTCCCCTACATTAACTATTAAATAGCGACTCTACCTTTAACAAAAACATAATTGAACCGACAACTCACAGCAAATTAAAGGCCACAGTACATGCACAGTCCACCCCTGTTAGGCATGATTTAGGACTATACAAATGGAATGCATGGATTAAATCAATAGAAAAAAAAACATTTAATTTTCTAACCCAATTAACAAATATCTATTATCAGTTTCTTATTTATCTATTTCATTCTTTCTCCACTCAATTTTACAATTTCATGAACCAGAATGCCAAATACACACAAAAAAAAAAAATTGAACCAGGCAGCAAATAAATTGAACCTGGGTGATCGATCCGATCCTACGAAAATTTCCCATCCGTCACAGAATGCCAAATACACAAGCTAGCGTTAATTAATTTTGATAGTTCACATAATCTTCATTTCATGTAGCTAGAGATGCATAGTAAGGATTCGTGATACTAATTCTTTTTATGATGTGTGAGAACTTTAACATGATTGAATTGCATATTTTACAAGATTTTTTTTTAAAATGGAGTGCTCTATTATAGAATATTGAACTTTTAAACCATCCACAATAAGTACTTCATGATTTAATAGTGTTTAGGGCAACAAGACACGAGTGCGGTATTCTTCGAGAGCCCATGTCAAAAATATATTTCGAAATGATGAATAGCTACTAATGATCCTAAACAAATGGAATGAAATCAGTTTGACGACCAAAAAAGAGTGAAAGAGTGAAAAAAAATTAAACATAAGTTCTTGAGTAATGCAATAGCAAAAAATTGCTATCAACCGTGAATGAAATGGGAATTACAAAACTAATAGTAGAGATAAATAATTTATTTAACTGGAGATATTTTTTAAACTACTAAATGTGAAATATTCTCAATATTTTAAAAAGATTATCATTTTACTCCTTAATCGTTAACATCGTTAATTAATTAACTGACCTAAATGAAATGACGACGTGGAAGAATGTAAGTCACACATGTAATACATTGTTTCCCTATTAATGATCTAAAATGTTAAATAACGCCTACGAAGCTATATTGCAGCGGAAGAGCGACTAATTTTCATTTTAAATATTTATGATTCGATTTTTAATTATAATATATTTTATAGAAATTTTTTCTTTAAATAAAGCGCAAATCCTGGGACGCTGGTCTTCTGGACGGTCCAGAGGACCAGTGCGAATACTTCTCGATTTAACCTAGTGGCCGATGAAAAATTTTTGTGGGGCCCAATTGATCGATCGAGGTTGAAAAAAACCTCATTAATCATTTTTTTAAATGTTAAATAACGATTGAAGTAGGAAGCCGGAACTAATCAAATCTGGAGTTTAATATTAGTAAACGTTAAAAGTTAAAGTGGTTTATGATCTAACGTAGAGAACTGAGTATGTAAGAAAGCCTTAATTATACTAGACACGAAGTCTTAGTTATGGATCGAGCAATAAAGTTTTGATCTAGCGGATTGGGCATAAAATTTTAGCCAAGTATTAGGCAATAAAGTCTTGGTCTGGAGGCTGCGCACGAAGTCTTGGTTAGGGATCGTGCAGAAGTCTTAGTAGATCGAGGACGACGGGCATGAGTCGAGACAAGTCAAGGATCGGATGTTGAGGTCCTGAAAGTTAAGGATCGGATGTTGAGCAAAAGTCCAAACATGAGTTTGCAAAATATAACTTCTCCTAAGAGAAGTAAGTGGGGATGTATTTCCCGTTAAGGGAACAATAGATGTTGGTCCAACCTAAGATTTCGATCGAAATGTAAAGATCAGAACCGGAAAGTTTGAGACTGTCAAGTGTATATCATTTATATATTTTGTGTTTTTTGATCCGGGCGAGTGGTTTTGGAGGAGGATCGGAGGCCCGGTCGGGTCCGGTTGGATCCGGCCTGGGTCAGGGAAGGTTAGGCCCTGGTTCGGCCTCGGTTCAATGAGCCAGATATGAATCTGAATAGGAAGAATAGATGTCGAGATAGGTAGGGCCCTGGTTCGGCCTCAGCTATTTAGGGTCAGCCACTCGGGGTCGATCCTCCGAGGTTAGTCCTCCGAGGTAAGTCACCCGAGGTCGGCCACTCGGGGTTGGCCCCCCAAGGTCAGCCATCTGGGGTCGGTCACCCGAAGTCGGCCACTCGGAGTTGGTCATCCGAGATCGGCCACTCGGGGTCGGTCCTCCGGGGTCGGCCCCTCGGAGCTGGTCATCCGAGGTCGGCCACTCGGGGTCAACCCTCCGAGGTCAGTCATCTGAGGTCGGTTACTCGGGTCGGGTGTCTCCAGTTGAACGACCCGAGGCCGCCCCATGAACGGACATGGCTCAAGACTTAAGCTCATCCGATTGACCCAGACTGTAAGTTAAGGTGAGCCGACTGAATGAACATAAGCGATTACAGAGCCACCTCCTCAGTAATAGTGTGTCAGACCACTGGCATAATCATTACCTGACAGAACCGCTAAGTATTAATCAAGATCAGAGCAGGCAGTTTAGACATGTTATCAGGCGGCTGTGGCAGTCTCATAGGGCAACTAAAGCTGTCAGGGGCTCAGTTTGCCAACTGACTCATCCTTAATGAGACAGGACAGCTCTGACATGGCAGAGAGCTTCCCTCCCCCTATATAAACCCCCCTTTGGGCTCCAAAGAAGAGATTGCTTCCATTTGCAACCCCAACTCCACTTTGTGCTCCCCAATTTGGTCTGACCCGAGTGCTTGAGAGCTGATCCGCGGTTGAGTCCGACCCCGACCCCCCAAGTTACTGCAGACCGGGGTCATCTTGGTTAGACCGAGTCATCCGTGGGAAGACCATCTTCGCTTGTTGACAGGATCATTTTCCTAACTTTGTAATACAGGAAAATAAAAGCCAAACAAAGGTTAAAAAATGACTCTAGACGCTTGAAGGCGGTCAAAGCCCTTGAAGGTCCAGGCACTCGAAGAAAGTCCAGGTGAGCAGACCAGTACAACTTGGCCAAGCACGCGGCTAAGCTGACACAAGTTGATTGACAGACCCATGTCATACTTCAAGCACCCGGAGATGGATAAACTTGACAGATCAAGTTTTAACGAGGTTGCCACGTCAGCACAAGGGGGGGGGGGGGGGGGGGGGGGAGAGAGGATCCGGAATCAGGCGCCCGGACTGATCTTTATATGCAGTTTCAACCATAAGCCTCAGAAATCAATTCCCTACAATCTACGTGCTCAAATGCTAGTCCGAAAACTGCTCTACGACGCTCCGATAATGATGCTCAAACTTTGATCTTCAAGTTTGTCAATATACTTAAGTGTTTAAATTGGATATTTGTATTCATACTCTTGTAACGATTTCAGATTGATAGTGATTATCCACAGTAAACGATCAATGATCACGGACCTTGAAATAGGAGCCGTACAAGCTTTGAATCAAGTAAAATCAATTTATCTATTTTTTTCACTGTGTATTTATTATTCCGAGTTTTATGAAAATATAAAAAGCGATCAGCATTCTTCACCCCCTCTAATACTTTTCTCGATCCTACGGAAACAACCGTTTGAATCTATCAAATACTACTACTTTGACAGTTTGCAAAAGAATAAGAAGACAAATTCGAAGGGCTTCAATGGAATTTTCCCACTAAACAAGAAGGAAAAATAAAACAAATCTAAGGGACGCTTCATAAGCGGGTTTAGGAGGCGAAAATAAGAATGAAATCTATTTCATTCTCATTTATGATACTTGTAATACAGAAATCAGAATCAAAATATGGATACGATATCCCTAATTTTATAATTCAACCCCCACTATGTTATTGCTAAATCCATAAATTTCTCAATCAAAATTCATTACTAATTTCATTGCCGAATGTATACCAAATGCCTCATAAATATTTGAATAATGCATCAGCAAAACTTAACCAAGAATAACATTATTATTTATCATTATACATTTCACATATTGTCACTTTATTCCTTCTTATCATAATATTAATATGTAAAATAAAATTGAGGAAGTCTAAAAGAAAAAAATTACAATCTTTTGATTGACAAAATAATAAAAAGAAATAGTAAAGGAGTTGAAATTGTAGAAATGAGGGAAAATAATTGCATTAAAGTTTAAAAATATTATTAAAAAATTAAACTAAAAAAAATAAAACTGTTAAAATAAAAAATGTGTATTAAAAATAAATTAAAATAGAAAAGCAAACTGATAAAATAAAACTAAAAAATTTAGAAATGTGTATTAAAAATGCATTATCCTATTTCTTCCTTGGTCAAAATAGGCCAATATCTTTAGTAAGAAGAAAAAAATCTTTTACAATTTAAGTTCAAAAAATCTTTGTCCAAGATATAGTAGAATATGCTATATTAAAATCATATTTATAAGATAATCTACGTTGATAATTTTGCTGGAGAGTTTTTGTCGAGTCTGAGTGAGTGCTTGCTAAGTTGCTCTTATCTGTTTCCCAGTGCGGCGAAGTCCGAGTGGCCCGATTTCCTACTTCCCAAGTACGAGTAGGAAGTTAAATATAAGTAGGGAGTAGTTTGTAAATAGTTTGATGGGGTTGAATAACCCGTGATAGGTATGTGGGATCAAGAAGTTGTATAGCTAAATATGATGAGTCTGAGCGACTCCCCTTTGAAAACTCTCGGGGCACTCTCGGGAAGATGAGCCTCGAGGGCTCCCTCGGGAAACATGCTCTAGAAAATCAGATCAGAAAATCCCTCTCGGGATCACCTCAGGAAGCGGGTTCCGAGATCACCTCGGAAAAGTAGAGCGCCCGCGATCGCACGGGCTAGAAGGCCCCGAGATCACATAGGGGAAGCGGAGCCCAAGCTACATTCGACCTTAAGTAACGGTCCCCCTTCCATCGCGGATCTACGGATAAGCATCCCTGCTATCACGGAGATATCATGAACCTTAAATGTCGCAACGCGTCGAAACACGTAATGACGGCATGGACCGTTTCAAAAGCTATCCAGTAACCGCCGAAGGGGGGACGTGGCATAGATTATCGGGACGCGCCAAGGCAGCCGCCACCGATATAAAAGGTAGTCCAATCCCTCTGGTAAAGGGGTTAGGTCATCTCTGCTACTCGTACATCTTTTCCGCTTAATATTTCTCCTCTCAATCGAGGCACTGACTTGAGCGTCGGAGTGGGATCCGCCGGACAACCTCCGGCGTGTTCCCCTAACGCTCGTGTTGATCTTGCAGGTCGCAGAGTTCCTCTCCTCCCGTCAGCATCCTCGTAGGCTGAACCTCGGTGACTGGCCATTGACGTAGATTCCTTCCGGAACAAGTTTGGCACCGTCTGTGGGAAACCAATAAAGCACCAGAAGGAGCACCGATAGCAGGGTCGGAGGGACAAACCATTGTCCTGACGAGTGAAGAACTAGACCGCTTGGTGGCCAACACCATCAAAGAAGCGCTTGAGCAGCACCAAGTCGAACAAGCTGCCTCGCAGCAAGAGGCTCCTGCGCGGGAGGAGATCCCTAGAGTCTCCATCTCGCACTCATGGAGATCTGTCACACCAGTGGGACGACGGGACAGAGCAGCCCCAGGTCCCCGAAGAGACTCTCCCGGAGATATCGAGAAGGCCCACTCGGTAGCCTCCAGCGCGCAGAGGCACGAAGAAGGACAAGGGAAAAGGGAAGAACCTAAAATCTCCCATAAGGTTCCCTCTACTCCTTTCTTATCTGAGATTGTGAAAGACACCATGCCGAAGCAATTCCGTGGGTCTGGGATCGCCGATTATGACGGGAAGACGGATCCGGAGGATCATGTCTGCAAGTTTGAAAATGCGATACTCCTACACCAGTATACCGACAGTGTAAAGTGTCGGGTGTTCCTAAACACCCTGTCCGGAGCAGCCCAACGATGGTTCCAGAGGCTGCCACAAGGCTCTATCAACTCCTTCGCGAAGTTTAAAACCGCCTTCCTCCACTACTTCGCCAGTAGCTATCGCTATCAGAAGATGACACTCAATCTGTTCGCCCTCAAGCAGAAGTCGAAAGAGCCGCTCAAGGAGTATATCCAGCGGTTCAACAGGATGGCACAAGACGTGCCCAGTGCAACGTCGGAAATCCTCGTTAGTGTCTGCATCCAAGGGCTCGTGGAAGGGGATTTCTTCCGATCCCTGGTGAAGAAGCCCCTCGTCAGTTTCGATGACTTGCTGGGGCGTTCTGTCAAGCATGTTAACGTAGAGGAGGTACAGTATGCCCGTCGCAAGGAACCAGCCGGAATCCTCCCTCCAGCTGTTCCCCGGTCTGAAAGGAGGGAGCCCCCAGCTCCAACTCGAGGAAAAGACCTTCATCTCGGGAAAGACCAGTGGGCGGGTAGGCGAAGGTTAGTTGAGACGGTGGACACCGAGCAGCAGAGCCATTGCCGAAGTACTGCGATTTTTATGGTAGCACAACACACTCCACCGAGTAGTGTCATGCCTTGAAGAAGAAATTCAGTGAGGAGGCAGACACCAAACCTCTGAGAAAGTGAAATAAAACGGGGTATCGCGGAAGGTCTCCATGTCGCAACCTTTCTCCTCGGCGGCAGCAGGCCGAGGAGAACGAGACCCGACATCGCTCTTGGTCATGGTCGCGAGGAAGGAGTTGGGGGCCTGCACCCCGAAGGTCTTTCTCCTTATAAAGAGATCCACAGAAGGGCAAGACCCCTATGCGTGGCCCGCGCTCTGGGCATGTTGGAGTAATCTCTAGAGGATCCACCGGAGGAGATTCCCACCGGGCAAGGAAGTCTCATACCCGACGACTGGAAAACTACTACATTGGGATGAGTCAGAGCCAGGAGCACGACTCTACAATTTCTTTCAGTCCGGCAGACCTGGAGGAGGTGGAAGCTCCCCATGAAGATGTTATAGTAATCCTAGCCCGCATCGCCAACTACGAGGTTAAGCGCTTCTTCGTGGACACAGGAAGTTCCGTGAACATCCTGTACAAGGCGGCTTTGGACCAGATGCAGATCGACGGGGATGAGCTACTCCCGGTCTCGACCCCACTGTTCGGCATTACGGGGTATCGAGTACAGCTGGTAAGGCAAATCACCCTATCGCTCTCATTGGGTAGCGACGTGCTGGAGAGGACCAGGAGGATGCCTTTCTTGATTGTGGACGATCCCTCCTCCGGCAACGCCATCCTAGGCCGACGGGCGCTCAGTGTCTTCCTGGTGGTGGTGTCTGTCTACCACCAGAAGATAAAATTCCCCGTAGGTGACCAAGTTGTTGAAGTCAAAGGGGACCAACTGGTGTCTCGGCGGTGCTACAGCGGGGAAGTCAGGTCAGAGTCCGGGAAGAACCCAAGGCCTACAG
Source organism: Boesenbergia rotunda (assembly GCA_024364735.1). Taxonomy (NCBI): domain Eukaryota; kingdom Viridiplantae; phylum Streptophyta; class Magnoliopsida; order Zingiberales; family Zingiberaceae; genus Boesenbergia; species Boesenbergia rotunda. Next base: position 636,746 of record JAGFNQ010001832.1, on the reverse strand, counting down.
AAGGCTAGCTGGAGGAGGTGGTCATGCACAGGGGGAGAGGGACAAAAGGCTCGAGAGGCCTGGGCAGGCCAACCATCTCTGACCCTTCCAGTCCTGGTAAGCTTTACCTTGCATATTGTGTACCCACCTATGTATTTTTGCTGCCTTGCAGCGAATTCAAGTAATAAAGGAAGGTGTTCTCTCCAAAATACCAATATACCACTGAAGAATCAAAAACCCTAATAACTCGCGGTGCTGTGGATGCCCGTGGTACTTAGGCTTGGTCTGGGTGCTTCGGACTCCCAACCAAGAATAAAAACCCTAATGTCTCATGGTACTGCGGATGCTCGAGGTACTTAGGCTTGGTCTGGGTGCTACGGACGCCCGACCAAGTAACCAAAATCCTAATGCATCGCGGTGCTGCGGATGCCCAGGGTACTTAGGCTTGGTCTGGGTGCTAGGGACTCCCAACCAAGAATAAAAACCTTAATGTCTTGTGGTGCTGCGGATGCCCGAGATACTTAGGCTTGGTCCAGTTGCTGCGGACGCCCGACCAAGTAACCAAAATCCTAATGCCTCGCGATGCTGCGGATGCCCAGGGTACTTAGGCTTAGTCTGGGTGTTACGGACGCCTGACCAAGTAACCAAAACCCTAATGCCTCATGGTGCTGCGGACGCTCGGGGTACTTAGGCTTGGTCTGGGTGCTACGGAGGCCCGACCAAGTAACCAAAACCCTAATGCCTCACAGTGCTGCGGATGCCCGGGGTACTTAAGCTTGGTCTGGGTGCTACGGACGCCCGACCAAGTAACCAAAACCTTAATGCCTCATGATGCTGTGGATGCCCGGGGTACTTAGGCTTGGTCTAGGTGCTAAACCAAGTAATCAAAACTCTAATGCCTCGCGGTGCTACGGATGCCCGGGATACTTAGGCTTGGTCTGGGTGCTACGAACGCCCGACCATGTAACCCAAAACTGTGACCCCTCACGGTATTTTCAGTGCCCGAAATACTTAGATGCTACGGAAAAGAGGTTAACACAATCCACAAAGACAAAAGGAAGCAAGCGAGACATCAGAATATTCATACAGACATACACACAACAAAGGTAACAAATGTTTTCGTTCATTTACATGGAAAATACATTGATGCCAACCTCTCAGAGAAATACCAAGATACAGTAAGGGGAATCACTCCTCTAGTCGGGTTTTTTCTCCGCCACTGCATCATTCCCGCAGAGTCGCTTGGCTCGAAACTGTCTTCCAATAGCCGGTGAGCGGGGATCCACGCGCATTATTGTCAAAATCCTGGGATCCTCGGCCGTAGTGGAAACCTCTCAGTCCTTCGTCCGCATAACCATTAATAGATGAGGACGCCTGAGGTAACACATGGGTGTAACAACTCCGTCTGAAAACCCCGACTACCTCTTCCCGCAAAGATGCATCCAACAACAAGGACGACTACAACATTGAAAAGGAAGAGGAGGGGGAGCTACAGCTGCAATTCTCTCCGGGTGATGGTACTGCAGCATCCCCGACAAACGTCATCCGATGTCCAAAACTCGGAGAAATGAGCAGTTCGGAAGGGGATGACATCTGAGGCGGAAGATGTCATCTTCACTATGCTCCCCTGCAGAGCACGTGATGTCTCTTCTGGACTCCTCGACTAATCCCGGAGTCCCACCTCCGCCAGGATCTTCAGCGAAACCTCGAACATCATCTCCGCTATGCTTCCTAGCAAACAGGATGAGGCAGGTGGTTCCACGTCCGCTAGGCCCTTCGGCGAGAAGCACTCCTCCCTCTCTGATATCGTCTCTGGCGGTGTCAGCAACTCCTACCGTAAAAAGGGATGGAAGGAAAGGCGCTGGCATCTCGCCACCAGGAGTTTATTTGAAGAAAGAAAGTGAAATGAATGGGGAGGAAGGTTCACCCTCCCCCCCCCCCTCTTTATAGTAACCACTACCTGTCTGCGCATTTAATGCAGGCATGGCGCGGGAATAGCAACGGACGCCAACCCTAAAGCGTTGTGTCAGTTGGTATACCTCCGCCGCACCTGAAACCTACGACTCTTTATGGGTCAATTCAAGAGAATGCATGGGATGTGGAGGCGACGGTTCAGAGGCCATCAACACTCTTCAAAAAAAATAAGTGTCGACGGGGGCCCCACAGGGGAGTAAATGCAGGCCTGACACTTGGGCTTGCGGGTTTATCTTGGGAGATCCGTGCCCAGGATCAACCCCGAGAAATCTCTGTCTTTCTATTCTCTAAGTCCTCGTTACAAAGACAAATGACACATGGAACCAGACCCCAAAAGCATGCACGAGATAGTAAGGTAAAGAAATATGATCATTTTTCAAAATTGATACAGTAGGGCCAAGCTCCCTGGTAAAACACATGATCCTACAACCTTTGGTCCTCGGGAGGGAGCTCCTCTCAAACTCGGCTAACACTCATAAACTTGAGTCCGCATCGGGAGGCAGACATTGAGCCTTCTTCAACTGGTCAATGACCCCATGGAAGCCTTGCTTTAAGCGCTTCATTACTCGGTCGGCGATGATTGCACAATTCATCCGATTCCAGAAACTTGGCCTTGAAGTCCACCTCGACCTCTCTATTGCTCGAAGTATCAGTCGTCCGAAGGTCGTGCAGCTCGGCCTCGGCAGCCTTCTTGGCGCGCTTCAGCGGCTCCATTTCAGCGGGCATTCTATCTTGCTCTGCCAAGGCCTCCCTGAGTCTATCTGATGTAGCCCATACCTCCGATTGAGCCTGGGCCAGGTCATCCTGGAAGACAGCCAGGCAATCAGTCGCCATCATGAGGTCAGACTCCTTTTGGCAAGCTGCTGCGCTTGATTCTAGACGCGCGCGTTCAACCTCTCGGTCGAGGCCACCATAAGTCGGATGTCGCCCGACAACTTTTTCTCTCTCATCTGAAACTAATCCCGCTCCTGCATCACCTGGAGAAGGTCCTATTAGGATGTATACTAAAGCCTTGCTTTTGGTTAAAAGCATGTACATTTTAAAAGAGAATCACATAATCACAAGATGCATATTTATATTAGTATATGCACAAAATATCTCATACTTTGCATTATAGATAACATGGTGTGTGGTGACGCACAGAAGATCATGTTATCAGTTGGTTGCAGAAGCATAAGAAAGAGGCTCACAACTGAGATGGAATTGGACAATCATCAGGATGGTTGTAGTGTAATTAGGTATAATTTGTCTTAACCATAGAATTATACTAGTGCACTTTGTGTCCATTGAGTAGGACCAAAAGCGAGGTCATCCAATTTTGTACTGACTTCATAAATTGGATTAGACCTCGGTTTATATTATGAAGTACAATCTCTGAATCCTGAAATAATAACGGGCACGTGTATTTAATTATTATTATTTTGATTTACCAATGGGCAAGATCTATTCTGTTAGATCGATAGGTCCGGTAAGTTGAGAAATAATATTATCTACATGGTGTATCGTTGATTATTGAGAGAATCCGTGTCCTGGTGAGTTGGGATGAAGATGCCCCCTTGATGAGCTCATAAGGATCGTCATGTTAAATCTAGCAAGTCGACTATGGTCCAACATGATGAAAAGGTTGAATGGTACTAGTCAAGGATCAAGAGGATGATTAATTAATATTGTCAGTAATTTAAATTAATTGTCGGTCATTCGATATCTTAAACACGGGGAGATGGATGACTCATAATAGGTAGAGCCCATATGAAAATATGGGGGTTGGTGAGAAAATTCAATGGGGATCCTTTAGTGAAATGAATCTTCATTAATGGATCAGATTTGGATCCATTAGCGGGCCAAGACCCTACTCCTCCTCATGGTCCCTACCATAGCCCTATATATACCCCATAGGAGTCATGAAACGAAGGCTAATTAATCCATGAAAAAACCTAATTCCTCCTCCCTAAAACCTCTATCTCTCTCTCTCCTAGGGTTCTTGGACCTTGGTGGCGCCGGCGAGGAGCAAGGGGAAGAGGGAGCTCTCGGTGAAGGTTTACCCTTCCTCCTCCCTGGTTCTTCTCCCTCTCATCATCCTCAAGGGAGCGACATCAAGATTGGAGAGGAGGGGGCGTCACCGACGGTGCAACAAAGCTTGCTCGACGCCGGCGAGAATTGAGGAGGAAGAAGCTTGAGGCTTCGGTTCCTCTTTATCTTCTTCTATCTTTCTTCCTACCTTTGGCCGGCATTTCCATGGAGATGGAAAAGATCGCTGACGGTGAAAGGTGGAGCAACGAAGGTCGCCGACGGTTCATCTCAAGGTGAGGTGATGATCGGCGCAAGGAAGGAGTAGGAGGAAGGACCTTAGGTTAGCATATTCTATATTGCTTGACCTCTCCTTCATCCTCTCTTGGTGGCAACGCAAGCAAGGGAAGGTGGAGTTCATCCTCTTGTGGCTGGAAAACCTTTGGATTAAAGGGAGTGTCGACGGGATCAAGAAGGGTGGAGAAGGTGGTCAGCGGGTAAACCCTAGCACTAAGGTTTGTTGGCGCAAAGGGAGGAAGAAGATAGGAGGATTAATTGGAGGCTTTTGGTGACTCCGTGTCTTGGTAGCTCGTCGCCCACACATCCAAGAGGGGAGGGTCACACGGTAGAAGACTGCGAGGTAAAAGGCGAGATATACCTCTCTTTAGCTCCGTCTTTGTTCTTGTTATTTTATGTGATTTTTATCATCGCATGCATGTGTTCATAATTAGTTATCATAGTTTAATTATGTGTTAATTAATATTGATAATTAATTATGTCATGGACCCCGATAATAAATACAAAAACCAGCGATCCATTCGTCGTCTTTTCCGCGGTCGATTGATTCAAAAAGTTACAAGGCCTTAACCTTGATTTTGGCTAAGTTGTGACTTGAATCATTGATACGACGACGAGACGATCGTTTAGGAGACGGGTTTCTATACAGATTAATTTTTTAATCCGTAGACATAGAGAGACCTCTCATGATCGACCCCGTGTTCGCTTAGGAAACCCGTTGAGCTATTCCACCTGCAGATCCTTGGTAAGGGTCACTGCCCGCTTGGAAGCCAATCATTCCCGGTGCTGGGAACCATATAGGGCGGATTCCTTGGCCATCAGGGCATTCAGCTGATGCTCCACCTTCGTCCGTAGAGCTCGGCTAACCCTAGCTTGCATAAGACCCGCCCGGTGCTCGTGGTCAGTTGCGGCCTCTGCTCTCAGGGCACGACGGATCAGGGTTTCAATCTGGGGCTAGGCGTACAAACTATGACCGACTATTTTCAGCCGCCTATCATCACACCCGGAGATTATAGAACGTACAAAGAAAACATCCTATATAATAGTAACCTTCACCTTCAGGAGGGTCTCACGGAGAGTGGTTAGAGGCCCCACAGAGACTCGTATGGCTGCTCCGCCGAGGGACCTTGAGGTATCGGCCCGACCCTCAGAAGGTAATGAGCCCCTACGCAGGGGGAATGGATGAACAGTAGGACCCCCAGGAGGTAGGGTAGAGGGGTCAGAATTATCCTCCTCAGAGCTGAAAGTCCCCTTGGATAGGAGGCCCTCGGCCAAGACCTCCTTAAACTGCACTGGGGGGGGGGGGGGGGGGGGGGAAGATTGCATGGAAGCCTCCAATGCTGCATCCAGCCTCTTTTGAAGGCGGTCGAGTTTCATCCGGTATTGTGTGCGCAATACCTCCTTACCCTTCGGAGCCTCGGCCGGGTCAATTAAGGGAGAGTTGGGGGTCGGGACACCCGCTTCCAGAATAGTAATTGGCGGAACGGGGGAAGATACGAGAACAGATTCCCCACCCTCGGAAGGAGAAATAGCCTCCTTAGGGACAGAGGGAAGAGGGTTCGGACCACCAAAGCGCAGCCTTTTCCATCTGGGGCCCGAGCCCTCCGGAACCCGTCTTTTCTGCCGACCAGCGAATTGGGTTGGGGAGGGGACGGTAGGGGGGGGGGGGAGGACCCCTCGTTGACCCCCTCCGGATGAGCAACGGCCGGGGGAGAGCCAACACCCGAAGGAGGATCCGCCTGAGGGTCAACCGACAGGTCGGAAAGCCCTTGGTTCGCGACAGGCGGGGATACAACAGTATTCTCTGCCCTTCCGGGGGAAGCTGATCCGCAGGACGATTCAGCGGTCCTCTTCGAGGTCATGGCAAGCACAGGGGGGGTATCAGCAGCGGCCGGGGGAGGAGTCAGTGCCTCCTGGTTGGCCTTCTCCCACTTGATAAGTCGACTCATCACCCTGGAGAACATGACTTCCTCTGCAATAGCCAGAGAAGGAAACATCAGTTAGAACTAACGGGCATTGATGAAAAAGACAAATATGCCGAGGTTGAGGCTGATTCGGATCACTTTGGGGCTAAGGTCCGCCCGGTACATGAGCTCCACACTCTGCACCAGTCCAGGGCCATTGAACTCCATGCCGGAGAGTACGTTCTTAGCATGCTGGTACGCAGGACTTTGGAGAAACTCCCCTAGAAGGGGAGGAGTCGGTAGAGCCTAATCCAACGAAGAGGACTGAAGGGCAACACGAGCAGTCGGATGAAGAAAAACTTCTCCTTCCATCTTTTGTGCGAGGAAGAGAACCCTCCTAAGAACCTATGGCCCGGACGTGCCAAAAAGCTAAAGGCCTCTCTAGAGCCGATCGGAATGAAAAAAAAATGAAAGAGACGAGGAGTCAGGGGGAGGTCGAAGAGCTTGAAGATAATATACGCCCCCCCCCCCCATTTGAGCAAAGGCATTGGGAGTCATCTGGTGAAGGGGGATGTCAAAATAGGAGGCTACGCTCATGAAGAAAGGGGGAATGGGGGAACACAGCCGTAACTCTACCTGCCCCAAGAAAAAGGTAGAAAAACCTGTGGGAGCCTCCAATGGAGTTTGGTCTACCCTGGGGATAACCACCGTCATCTCAACCGGGATGCCGTAGGCCTCAATGGCCGCCTGCAAAGCCTCCGGTCTCACTCTCGAAGAAGCAGACTCGTACCATTCCACCCGGTAACCTTTCATGATTCCTAAGGGAAAAGACAAAGAGGAGACAAACTACTTACGTTCAGAAGAGTCCTTAGAGAAGAAGAGGGACACGAGGTGCACTCAGCCACGAAGTCAGAAGTTGGCCGAACGTCCTCGCCTTCCCTTCTTATACAGAGGAAGCCACCTGTGTGAACGTAATAGGGATGAAACATGTGAAAAGCAAGAAACCGGCATATCGAGGCAGTGCCAGAGACAGTCGTTTGACGTAAGCCAATTACAGCGGCACACGTCAGTAAGAGGTCATGAAGAGGGTCGTTGAAGCACGTGGCGATGGGGCATTCACGGAAGGACTGAGGCCAAGCCTACTCACCACGGAGGTAGTAGGGCTTGGCCGGGCATGTGCAGCACCGAGGCCAAGCCTACTCACCGCGGAGGTAGTAGGGTTTTACACAGGTAAGGACTCAACGCTTTTTTGAGTAATATTCCATTCACTCTTTTTATTTATGGGATTGCAAAGCAGTGCAAACAAAGAATACAGAAGGTAAGGAAATAACTCAACACCTCACCAAGTGCGATAAGGGCGGAGATGGTTGGCGTGCCATGACCTTTCCAACCCCTTGCCTTTGTCATCTTCTAGATAGTAGCTACTCCCTGTGAGTTTTTTGGTGATAACATACGATCCATCCCACTGCGGTTCCAGCTTTCCCGGGTCACTGACTGGTCTGATCCTCTTCCAGACCTTGTCACCAACCTCAAAGCTGCGGGCGATTACTCGGCGATTATAGGCTTGCTGCATCCTTCATCGATACACTTCCAACCGAGCTGCGGCTATATCCCGCACCTCTGAAATGAGGTCTAGGTCAATCAGTTGCTCTTGATCATTATCCTCCTGGTTATAGTGCCGTCGTCAGGCGGACTCCTCCCCTACTTCCACCGGGATGACGACCTCAGCCCCATACACCAGCTGGAAATGGCTCTGGCCTGTTCCCTCTCGCGGAGTGGTACGATAGGACCACAAGCTGCTGGGGAGTTCATCGACCCAGCTGCCTCCGACGTGATCTAGCTTTATCTTGAATCCCCGAAGGATCTCCCGATTGACGACCTCAACCTGTCCATTGCCCTGCGGGTAGGCTACTGAGGTGAAGGCCTACTGAATACCCAACCCCTCACACCATTCTTTTAGCTTGCATCCCAAGAATTGTCTTCCATTGTTCGACACCAGCTTGTGGGGGATGCCGTATCTACAGACGATGTCCCTCAATAGGACTTTCATCACTGCGACCTCCGTGATATTCGCCAGGGGCTCCGCTTCCACCCATTTGGAAAAATAGTCGACTAAAACCAGCAGGAACTTCTTTTGCTGTGGCCCGATTGGGAAGGGGCCTACAATGTCCACTCCCCACTTATCGAAGGGACAAGACACCGTAGAAACCTTCAAGGGCTCGGTCGGTCGATGAGTCACATGCTGATGGCTCTGGCAAGCTTCACACCCGGCCACAAACTTAAGGGTGTCTGCTTGGAGAGTGGGCCAAAAGTACCCGGCCAGGATAATTTTCCTAGACAGAGATCTCCCCCCAATATGACTTCCGCAGATGCCTTCATGTACTTCCCGCATCACGTAGTCGGCCTCCTTCGGTCTGACGCATTTGAGGAGCGGTCGAGCGAAGACTCTCCTATATAGTTGGTCGCCCACCAGCATGAATCTGGCCGCCCATCGGTGGAATACTCGTCCTTCTTGGTCCATGCTTGGAATGTTCCCGCTGTGTAGGAATTCCGCATACGGGTCTCGCCAATCGGTTCGGGCGTCGTCTTCTGCATCATCTCCAATCTGCACTACCGTCTCCTTGAGGGTGCTAGGCTCATCTAGCTGCCAGGTTGAAATGAAGCTAGCGAGTTTGGCTAGTTCATCGGTCTTGACATTGTCTGCCTTGGCGACCTTCTGCAAGATAACCTCTGTGAAGGAGGTCTTCAACTGCTCATAAAGGGCCACATACTTTCTCAGGCGCTTGCATCTAACTATGAAGTCACCCTTGATTTGATGTGCCACGAGTTGGGAATCCGAGTGGACAATGACCCGAGTAGCCCCCATGTGCTTGGCTACTTGCAGGGCTAACAGGATCGCCTCGTACTCAGCTTCATTGTTGGTAGCTTTAAATCGGAGCCGAATGGATAAATGTAACGTGTCCCCCCCGGGGGGAGACCATTAACACCCCGACCCTGCTGTGCCGTCTATTGGAAGATCCGTCCACGTAGATCTTCCACATTCCTTCAGCCTTTGACTCTGGGACAGTCTCCAGCATGAAGTCTACGAGGGCTTGCGCCTTGATAGCGGCCCGAGGCCGGTACTCAATATCATATTTGCTTAGATCCATTGTCCATTTGATCAGCCGGCCCGAAGCCTCGGGGTTGGTGAGGACCCGTACGAGCGGCTGTTGGTGAGGACCATGATGGGATGCGCTAGGAAGTATGGCCTTAACCTCCGGACCATTAAGACCAGTGTGTAAGCCAGCTTCTTCATCGCAGTGTATCGCGTTTCAGCATCCTTGAGGAGATGTCTGAAGAAGTAAATAGGATACTGCACCATGCCTTCTTCACGGACCAGCGCCGAGCTTACCTCTTGTTCTGCTACAGATAGGTAGACAAATAAAGTCTCTCTTTCCACCGGTTTGTAGAGGATGGGGAGCCCAGAGAGATAGGTCTTCAAGTCTGCGAACGCTTACTGGCACTGTTCATCCCACTTGAATTTGACTGCTTTTCTTAGAATCTTGAAGAACGGTAGAGTCTTATCTGCAGACATGGAGATGAATCTGGATAGCGTTGTGATTCTCCCATTCAGCCGTTGTACTTCCTTGAAGTTGCGAGGGGCTGGCATATCCAGAATAGCCTTTACCTTTTCCGCATTAGCCTCGATCCCCCTCTTCGTCACCATGTAGCCCAGGAACTGACCACTTTTCACCCCAAATAAGCATTTGGTTGGATTCAACTTCAGTTTGTTGGCTCTCAAGGTGGCGAACGTCTCTAAGTCGGCTATCATGTCTTTTTCATTATCCATCTTAACCAGGATGTCATCCATGTACACCTCAATGTTTCTCCCGATCTGATGCCTGAAGACTTTGTCTATCATCCACTGGTACGTCGCCTTAGCGTTGCACAATCCAAAAGGCATGACATTATAGCAGTATGTGTCGTCGGCTGTCACGAAGCTAACTTTCTCCTGGTCTTCGGGCGCGATGGGGACTTGATGGTAGCCTTGATAAGCATCCAGCATCGAAATGAACTCACAACCGGTCGTGAAATCAACTAACCGGTATATTCGAAGCAAGGGATAACAATCCTTGGGGCAAACTTTATTTAAGTCACAAAAGTCAATACAAACCCGTCATTTACCTCTTGGCTTAGGGACGAGGATCACATTGGCTAACCAGGTCGGGAATTAAATTTCCCGGATGTGCCCAACCTTTAACAACTTATGGACTTCGTCCCGGATAGTCTTGTCTTATTCTGGTGCAAAGTGTCTCCGCCTCTGCTTCATTGGTCGGGCTCTCGGGGTGACATGCAGGTCATGCATGGCTAACCTTGGGGGAACCCTTCTGATTTCTTCGGCGGCCCAGGCGAAGACATCTTTATGACTCTGCAGGCAATCAAGAAGGTGACTTCTCAACTCCGGTGCGAGGTTCGTGGCGATCTTCGTGACTCCTCCCTTCAGTTGAAGGTGAATCTGGACCTCCTCACTCTCGACATCCCTCCGCTCTTCTTTAGGTCCCTCATCCTCTCGCGGGTGAGCGAGATCGACTTACAGGGCTTCGTAGAACCCTGATAGGATTTCTGGTGAGGCCCCTCTGGAAGGACCTCCGGAGACCACTGGGATCTCCCCTTTCTTAGAAACCCCTCACTGTGAAGTGACTGGCTCCATTTGTTGCTGTTAAAGCGCCATTTTGACGACGTTGGCCACCAAGCGATCCAGTTCCTCCTAGGTCAGGGCAATGAGTTGTCCCGCCAGCTCTGCCATCGGTGCTCCTTCGGGTGCTTTACTGGTTTCCTACAGACAGTGTCAAACTTGTTCCGGAAGGAATCGACGTCGACAGTCAGTCACCAAGGTTCATCCCGCGCGGATGCTGACGCTAGAGGAGGAACTCCACACCCTGCGAAATTAACACGATCGTTAGGGGAACACGCCGGAAGTTGTCCGGCGGAGTCCACTCCGACGCTCAAGTCAGTGCCTCGATGGAGAAGATGAAAAGAAGGCAAGACAGTATGTGAGTAGTAGAGAAGGCGTAACCCCTTTACCGGATGGGTTGGAGTACCTTTTATACCTGTGGTGGTGGTTGTCTCAAGCGTCTCCGCGATCTTCGCCACGACCTCCCCGATTATCGATTATTGAATCTTCCTAGTAACGATCTTCACGACTCTTCAATCTGGGGCCGTTGCGATGATTACGGCTTTGATGGCTGCGAATCACGAGCCGTGATTACTTCGTAATAACGGATGATGCTGATCCACCTATCCGAGGAAAACGGGTCAATACTTGAAGTTTAGCGCTCCTTGGGCTCCGCCGCCCCGAGGTGATCTCGAAGCTATTTGGCCCGGGAGCGTTCATCCTCCCGAGGTGGTCTCGAGAACCTTCCCCCGAGGCGAGCTCAGGGGTGCATCCTTCTAGAGATATCCTCAAGACTATGTCTATTCGAGTTAGTCTCTGGATTCCTCTTCCTGAGGGGGTCGGTCATCTCGGCCAGGGAGTCATTCCAACTCGATAGCTACTGCAACATAACTTCTTCAATCTATGTGTCAGCCACGGAGTACTCAATCTCATCCGTCACATTATTTTATCATTTTATTTTTCTTTCTCATTAATTTTATTTATTTATTTTTTAAATTTTCTGAGCGTCAGTAAACACGTGCCCTGCATGTGCATCCCCATTTGTGCATAACGGTAAGTAAGTTGAAATTTTCGGACTCTTGATAAATTAATTAGATAGCGCAAACGGTAAGTATGCGTGGTTTGCTGGCGCATGATCGATTGGGTCAAGGTCACATGTTTGAAGATCGTCAATTATACATGAAAATAAAATCCTGGTCTGTTAATATTAATTTTCTTGACCCCAGGTGCCTCATCACATTAGTGATAATCATGATTTGTCTCTCTCTGAAAATCTATGGGACCGGGACCAGGGGCGGTTCCACCTTTTTGATAAGTAAGCTGAAATTTTAGGACTCTTGATAAATTAATCAGATAGAGTAATATTGAATTTTGGATGATGAACTAGATTTTAAGGTTAATTGATTCTCAAGATAAATTGGAAAGTATTTATAACGATCCAAAAACTTATTCAACCCAATTTTAAAAGAAAATTCTTATAAAATACACTCTATAATTAAAAGTCCTTGAAAAATGATTAATGAGATTTTTTCAACTTCAAACGTTCGATCTAATCTCATAAAAATTTTCTATTGACCGTCAGGATAAATTAAAAAATAGTCACGACTAACGGTCAAATCTTCTTATGTTATCTCATTTTCTATTAGATTTTATTCATTTAACGTCAATCAATTTTGATTCATTTAAATTTGTTTTTATTGTTAAGTATTAGTTCAATTTTGACTTATTTGACATCTCATTTATAAACTAATATATTAATTAAATTTTAAAACTTAAATTTAAATTAATTCGATCCTGTTCAACTTCATCAAAAATTAATTATACAAATATAATTACTTTAGGTGGTTAAGATGTCAGAATACTTTGAAAGTCGATGTCAAATCTTTAAAAATGTCATATGTACAGTAACTGTTGACGTGGGCTACGTCGGTAGCCCAATTTATTGAACATGAAAGAGTGTAATTATAATTTTTTAAAATAGTTCGCATTTAATGATTAATTATTTGATATTCTTATTTTTTATTTTATTCATCCTCATATATTTATGTATCCATCTTAACATCTTCTTTTATGGAACTTTCATCTTTTAAACATATATTTGAATCATAATTTAATATTTAATATTATATACATTAGTAGATATAACTGTTATTTTATAGATCTTCCAGTTATAGGACTTAGGGGGCGTTTGGTTTAGGGTAATAAGGACTAGGGAATGGGAATGGATGGTAATCATTCCCATTGTCACTGTTTGGTAAGTGTCAATGGGAATAAAAATAAGGGAATCATTCCCTCATTTTCATTCACTACTCCCCCCTCATCAATCAAATTCCTCAATCATTCCTTCCTTTTCATATATCCAAAACACACCTTTTTTATTTTTTATTTTTCATTTTACTATTTCTTTTTATATTATCTCATTTTAGTTTCTCTCTCTACATTTTAAAATTTCTCTCTACATATTTATTTTTCTCTCTCTCTATATTTTCTATTATTTTCTCTCTCTACTTTTCTGATCTCATTTTCTCTTTATATATTTTCAATATTACTTTCTCTCTCCACCTCTCTTATTATAATTTATCTATCTTAATTTTTCACTTTTTTTAATATTTTCTAGATCACTTTTTCACTATATTTTCTATATCACTTTCTCTCTCTATATTTTCTATATCACTTTCTCTCTCTACCTTTCTCATCTCATTCTCTCTCTGTATATTTTGATAATCACTTTCTCTCTCTATCTCTCTTATCATAATTTATTTATCATTATTTTTCATTTTTTCTGTATATTTTATATATCACTTTCTCTCTCTATATTTTCTATATCACTTTCTCTCTCTACATTTTCTATATCACTTTCTCTCTCTACCTCTCATCTCACTTTCTCTCTCTATATTTTTAATATCACTTTCTCTCTCTACCTCTTATCTCACTTTCTCTCTGTATATTTTTAATATCACTTTCTCTCTACCTCTCTTATTATAATTTATCTATCTTTATTTTTTTACTTTTTCTTAATATTTTTTTCTTTATATTTTCTATATTACTTTCTCTCTCTATATTTTATATATCACTCTCTCTCTACCTCTCTCATCTCATTTTCTCTCTCTATATATTTAATATTACTTTCTCTCTCTACCTCTCTTATCATAATTTATCTATATTTTTTTTACTTTTCTCTATATCTTCTATCACTTTCTCTCTCTACATTTTCTATATCATTTTTTCTATCTCTCTCATCTCATTTTTTCTCTCAATATTTTTTTAATGATTTCTCTCTCTATTTTTTATTACATCTATCTTATCTTATTTTCTCTCTCTACTTTTTATCTTTATTTTCTCTATTATTGTATTTTCTCCTATTTTTTTCTTCTAATTTCTTTTTTTTACCTTACTTCTCATAATTTCTCTCTATATTTTTCTAATTTATCTCTCAAGTCATTTTATTTCACTTTCTATATTTTGTAATAATTCTATTATTTTAGGTAACTTTGAAATTTTTATGGATTCCCATTACTAAAGTTAAATTGAACCAAACATCATCAATGACAATAATTTTCATTCCAGGATTTGAACCAAACACTACCAATGGAATCATGATTCTCATTCCCATTGACCCCTCAATGAATCCCATTACCATTCTAATTAACAAATTTGAACCAAACGCCCCCTTAGATTTTTTGCTAATGCATATTTAATGACTTAGATTTGTTTTACTTTTTCTTTTTTTAATGGAAAATTTTCATTGAAGCCCTTAGAATTTACCTTCTCATTCTTTTTCAAAACACCCTTTATAATTTTAAAATTGCTAAAATACCATTCAATATATTCAAACGGTTGTTATTTCATACTCAAGCTACGTACTATTTAGATCATTGCTTAATAGCCCAATAGCGAAGCAATGTATTGCATATTTGACCTTCTTCCACATCGTCATTTCTCAATTAATTAGTTAATGATGTTAATGGTTAGAGTAAAATGATAATAGTTTAAAATTACTTAGAATATGTCTATGAATTTGAACCTCTTGGGTGCATTTGAAAAAAATTAAAATAAATTCGTTAGATAAATATATCTATATATTTTTTTAATGTTTCTGCTATTTCATTACTCAAGAACTTATGCTTATTTCACTCTTTCATTCTTTTTGGGCAGTCAAACTGAATTTATTACATTTGTTTAGGATCATTTATTTTGACAATATTATGAAAAGATTCAATCTTTTCTCGTAATTTGCTTGTGAAGGAGAGTACGAGTGTCTTCAATAGAAATTGTATGAGCAACTATCCGTCATTTCAAAATATATTTGTGATATGGGTTCTTGGGGAATATCGCACTCGTGTCTTGTGCCCTAAAGGAAGCTGGTCTCCCTTCTAATATAGATTTCTTTTTCAGGAATAAAAAAGGAAGTTGAGTCTTGCCTCTTCAATAGAAACTGTAGCGGAGTGGTCCTCTCATATATAGTAAGTTAGTTATTTGGTAAGACAGGGTGGGTCGACTCATCATCTTGACGGATTGAAAAATCTATAACTCAATATAAGGGCGTGTTATGGGTTAGACGGGCCAATCCACAAGCCTATAAATTTTTTTTAAAAAATTCTTATCTTTCAACGTTTTACTTCTCAAAGGTTTCATTAATTAAATTATTCAAAAATATATATTTTAAATATAATGGATACAAATAAATACTCATATATAATAAGAAGTACTATTTCTATTTCGTAATTATAATTAAGAAAGATACAAAATTAATAAAAAATTTAATTTACATGTGTTTCTCAATCTGCGAGTCAACCCAAGCCCGTCGCGACCTAGGTGGGTCAGTCTACTGTGGGTTTGGGTTGATAAATTAAATTCCAACCCTATAAGTCTAAGAGTATCTCTAATAGTGAGAAAGATTTTTAGAGGGCGTTTGATTTATTCCATTTTTCATTTTTATTTTCCAGAAAATCGTATTTTCTAGTATTCTGGAAAATGACTTTTTTTCATTCTCCAGTTTTCCAAAAAATGCTATGTTTTTTTCTGGAAAACAAAGCTGGAAAATGCAAACCAAATATGTTTTTCAGAAAATCACATTTTCTATAAAAAAATGAAAATGAAAAATAGACTGGAAAATATAAATCAAATGTCCTTTTAGTTTTTTTTCGATAGAACCCATCATAAATGAGGAAAGAGATAAGAAGTTGGGTTCGAAAAATCAAATTGGGTTTTTTTACTTTTTGATGTCATATAAGAAAGAGAAATGAAAAAATCCTTATAAAAATCTATGTTGTGGATGCCCTAACCAAAATTGACAGTCTAGTCATGAAGTTAATTCTCAACGTGTGAAAAAATATATATCAGATCATCTGACCCTTCTGTAAAAGGTCATTGTGCTCGACGAAGGCTCCTTATGATTTATCTATCACATATCATAATTTTAGTTCGAAATTAGGTCATGTTGATAGTCACATGTGTAAAATTCGAAAATATATATTTATTATTAAGGAATCCATAATCGTAAATTAAGTTTTGGACCCTAAAAAGCAACGTTAGGCTCTCGTCCAAATTTTCGAATATTTTATTACTATTTTTAGTTATTTGTATTTTTATAGTATTTATGTTAATTTTGATATTTTTAATATTTATGAATCTTAATTGATTTATATCTGCATTCTTTGTTAATTTTAATTTCTATTAAGAGATTTATTTTTAAAAAATATATTATTTTTATCAGATTAGAATTGAAATTCATATGTAATTTTTTTTAAAACTTTTTTAATGTTAAATTCTATAGCAAAGGAGGCAACCCTCTATTAATAATAAAGCCCTTAATTAATAATAAATTTTACTTTAAAAAATCATAAGATTTCTTTTTTTTTTTATGGTCTCTTCTTTCTCATCTTCTCCTTAATTCCATATCTCGCCATCGGAACTATAGTGCAGCGGTAAGGTGACTAGTCGCTATCCCAGATATTCATAGTTCGATTCCTAGCTACGGCGTATTTACAAACAATTTTCTTTCAAATGGGACGCGAATCCTGCTAGTGTTTCCCGATTTATCCATGTGACCGAATCGATCCCCAAAATTAATTAGAAAAACCTAATTAATTATTTTTTTTCCGTATCTCATCCGAATAAAAGCGAAGCGCACGACAGCTTCTACACGCGCCTTCTTCCATTCCGATACCCTTCGGTGAACTCAAGGGATCATCTCTCCTGCCGGGCTCCGTCTTCGACCCGACATGTGGAGGCTCAAGATCGCGGACGGCGGCAGCAGCCCCTGGTTGCGCACGACCAACAATCACGTCGGCAGACAGGTGTGGGAGTTCGACCCCAGCCTCGGCACGCCGGACGAAATTGAGGAGGTGGAGAGGATACGAGAAGCTTTCCGCGAGACACGGTTCGAGAAGAAACACAGCGCCGATCTGCTTATGAGGTTGCAGGTACGTACGATTGAGTTGTAGTTCAAACATTTATATTCAAGTTCCAAAAGCAGATCAAGGATTTGGTATTGATCAAGAATTTAATCTCTAGAGATGATACCAATCTTACTTTAAATAGAAAATCATCCAAGTTGAGAAATTGACTTGGTGAGTGCATCGACCAACTGTTTGGCAGTAGAAATATGAGTAACTCGTAGTTCAGAGGACTGCATCAGATCACGAATAAAGTGATAATCTAAGAGTGAAAAAAAGGATTAACAAAAAGATTGGTGACACCCAAATTATTGGTGAAGAGTAAGATAGGCATGATAACGGGAAGAAATAGTTATGATAAAAGTGACTTAATCCATTAAAACTTAGATGTTGCAGAGGCAATGAAGAAAATAGTGTGAACCCAGGGCGTAGCTAGGATTTAAAGTTATATGGGGCTGGCCAATTATAATTAATTTAACAAAATAATTAATTTAAAAATATATATGAATATTATGTTTTAAAAATATAGAATAAAAATATTTAATATTCCATATATTCAATTCAAAAATATAGAGTGAAAATACTATTAAAATTATGTTTTTCAATTCATTTAAAATCAAAATCATTAATTATTATATTGATAATAATTTTTTTACTCAATATAAATTACTATATAATATATAAAAGCTTATTTTTCATCTTGTTATGAAGAATTATCATAATAAATTTTATAGTTAGAAAAACTTATTTCATTGTTATAATAAAAATGAAAAACAAAAAACAATTATAATAATCAAGAACATCATATATATATATATATATATATATATATATATATATATATACTTTTGCAAGAGTTATTAAATACTAGTTAAAAAATAGAAAATAAATAAACTAACTCATTAATTACAAAATTACGATATTAATTTAAATCAAATTAGATTTGAACTAAAATTAATGAGATGGGAAGATAAGAATTATAATGATTTAAATCAAAATTAATTTATATTTAATTTAGTAAAATTATAATTGAATCAAGTGATAAATTAAATCTTCTCTTTAAAATAAATTAGAATTTGTAAAAAAAAAATCTACTCTTTCCTATTTTACTTCCTCTCTTTCATGAACGTGCAACAGCTCAATATTGTCCTCCGTGAATCGTGACATGCCTCTCTCTCTTTTTTTCGTTTTTTTTCTCCTTCTCTTGTTTTTTCACCGACAACAAATCTGTATTTGCTTGTTCTCTCCCTCTCCTCCCTAATTTTTAGTTAACTCAAAAGATAGGTGGGGCTGGAGCCCACCCTAGCCCAAGGGTGACTCCGCCCATGAGTGAACCTAAACGAAGAAGATAAAGTGAACTTTTAGTTTAAGTTTTTATTATTTTCTCTACTTTACTATAATACTAAGAAGTATATTAATCTATTGAAGAAATCATCGTTAAGATGAGGTATGAATTCATATGTAATATCTCACAAAATTATAACATAAGCAAAAGTGTATATGATATTCCTTTAAATTATTTGTTAAATTTTTAGGTTAACCATACCTCCTAAGTTCATATCTGGGTCTCAAAAAAGACACTAAAGATTAATAAAATAATTCAAAGTCAACCTAGAGATATCAATATGTACTTTATTTTTTAAAAAAATAATTACAGTAGTTGAAAATATTTTTAGGTTAATATGGAATTAAAAGAATATATGAATGCATATTATGTAGGATCAAAATTGAGCGATAGAGTGAGGATGAATATCGCTTAACAAAATTTCAGATTTTAAAACTTAACGATGATAGAGTACACAGCGGAAACATAAGGTTAGAGTAAGTGTCGGAGTTAGAGAAAGATTGGAACCAGCAGAAAATAAAACACAGCACGATCTCTAACTCAGGTTGTTTTTACTTGCTTCAGAGTCTTGATCAGCTCCTACTGTAAGGCCTACGATCCTTAATTGTTTACTTTACACAATACTAATAATCACAAGAATATTACAAATTACAAAACTGAAGTGTGCAATAAAAGAAAAATAATTATGCCGACTCCTGAAATAAAAGGAAGATCTTCGTTTGGAGAGTCGGACGACGTTTCAGGGTTTATCGGAACTTCAGTCGCGTAGCACACAGAAGAAGAAACTGATTGTAGTCTTAGAATTATTATAATGAACTGTTGCACTCGACCCCTTTTTATAGTACTTACTCAGGCGCCTGAATGACCTCTCAGGTGCCCTTATTGCAGCGTACCAGGCGAAAACTATATCCGCTATTCGGTCAAATTTTATCTTGGTCAGGCGCTTGAGTCCCTTTCAGGCGCCTGAGTGCCGACGTGGATCCTCCACTAAGCACTTGCCACGTAAACCAGACCGTTACGCCAGCTCAGCCATCCGCTGCCAGCTCTCGGGCTCCTGAGTCTCATTCAGGCGCCCCAGTCAATTGCTTTCTCTTTTTAGTTGTAATAAATGTCAGTTTCAAACATACAATAATAAAATATAGAATTAAAACATATATAAATTACAATCAGTGTTGTCTTGATCATGACTTTCAGGTTTCACTCGAAACCCTAGGTTAGACTGGCGCCTACTGTTCCCTCACCGGGGAATGCGTCCTCATCTACTCGTCTCAGGAGAGTTTACATGTTACCATCTGGAACCTCCGGTTGGACTTTTGCTCGGCCTCCGAGAACCCGGAACTCGGCGACGTTCGATCTCGATCCGTCTCGCCTCCTGTCCGCGATCCCCGCTCGGCAAAGTTTTCTGCTCGATCCCCCTGGACTAAGTCTTCGTGCTCGGCTTCACTCGCCAAGTCTTTATTGTCCGATCCCCGACCAAGACTTCGTGCTCGGCTTCACTTGCCAAGTCTTCGTTGCCGGATCTCCGACCAAGATTTCGTGCTCAACCCTGCAGGTTAAGACTTCTTGCCTAGCTTACCTAGGGCATTCCTGCAATCTCAACAACTTCATCAATACACCATACCAGCTTAACTTGAACCCTTTGTCACTTATCAAAATAAGGTTCGATCTAGTGCTTCCGACACCAACATATTATAATTTAGGTTTTTTTTTAAAATTAGTCTCAGACCCAAAAATTATTAGGATCGACTTGTTTGTTGTTGGGTATGGCTTGACGGGTTTCCTAAGCGAATACTCGGTCGATCCGAGAGACATCTCCATGTCTACGGATTAAAAAATAATCTGAATGGAGACTCATCTCCCATCGACCATCTCGTGTCGTATCGAACGATCCAAATCACAACTCGATCAATTACAAAAATTAGCCTTGTGATTTGCTTGACTGTTCGAACGCGGAAAAGGCGACGAGTTGATCGTCGGCTTTTGTGTTTATGGTCGGGGTCCAGTTAGTTAATTATTAACTATGATAACTAATCAAAATAATTAACTTTCACACATGAAATGACAAGGTTAGTAAACATAGCACAAAATTGACATAAGGATAATCAAAGGAGCTTGGAAAGAGTTATACCTTTACGATCACCTCGCGGTCTTCTACCTTATGTCCCACCCTTTGCGGACGTCGTGTGGGTGACGATCTACCCCGAACCGAGATCACCGAGGCACCCAAACAATCTCTTCTCCAAGCCAACCAAAAACCCTAACAATAAGGTTTTGGAACCGCCGGCTTGCCCTCCCCCTTCCCTTGTGCCGCCGACCTCTCTTGGCTGCCAAGTCTGCCGACCACAAGGGCAGATTCGAGGGGATGATGGAGAAGAAGAAGAAAGGAAGAAGGATCTCCCTTTCCAACTCAACCGGCCAAACTCCTCTCCTCACCTCAAGCTTGCGCCGCCGTTGGCCAAGCCTTGCGCCGCCGCCTCCTAGAGCACCTCCAACCACCCGCCGCCTCTCCTTGACTCCGCTTGATCGACCAGGCCAAGAGAAGGGAAGAACTCCCTTCTTGCTTGAGCCAACAACCGAGAGAATAGAGACAAAACAAGGAAGAAAGTGAACTTTCTTCCCTTGGGCTCGCCAGCTACCCTAGGTGAGAGAAGGTGAGGGAGAGGAGAGAAAACCTTGAGTTGTTGTGTGATTGATCAAGCCTTGGTTTCATGATCTCCTTGGGTATTTATAGGGATAAGGTAGGGACCAAGAGGAGGTGTTGGATCTTGGCCCACTAATGGATCTAAACCCGATCCATTAATTAAGATTCATTCCACTAAAGGATCTCAATTGAACTTCCTCACCAACCCCCATATTTTCATATGGGCTTCACATATTACGAGTTGTCCATCCCCCCGTGTTTAAGATCTCGAATGCCCGTTAATTAATTTAAATCACTGACAATTCAAATTAATTAACCTCTGAGTCCTTGACTAGTACCACTCGACCTTATCATCATGCCGGATCAAATCCACCTGCAGGGTTTAGCATGACGAACCTTTTGAGCTCATCAAGGGAGCATCATCAACCCGACTCACCAGGACACAGATTCCGTCAATAATCAACAGCACATCATATTATTAATATTATCTCCCAACTCACCGGGCCTATCGATCTAACAGAATAGATCTCACTTATTGGTGAATCAAAGAAATGATAATTAATAATATATGCCCGTTATTATATCAGGATTAAGGGATCATACTCCATAATATAAACTTGAGGTCCTATCCAATTATCGAGTCAGTACAAATTGGATAACCTCGGGTTTTGGTCCTACTCAATGTACTCAAAGCACACTAGTGTAATTCTATAATCAAGACCAACCACACCTAATTACACTACAACCATTCTGATGGATTATCCAATTCCATCTCGGTTGTGAGCCTCTTATTTATACTAAGCAAGGAACTGATAACATGATCTTCCATGTGACATCACACACTATGTTATCTACAACGCAAAGTAATTGGACTTCATTCATGTACTAATGTAAACAAGCACCTAGTGTAGTTGTGATTCTCTTTTCATAACTAAGATGTTCATATAAAGAAATTCATGTCTTTCAGTATCCACATCTTACATTTATCTCTATCGGTCTTTATATAGCCAATGAAATAGAATTTCTACATAGGTTGCTATGTAAGTGAGATGACGTCGGTAGGTTGGTCATACGAAGGGTGGAAGGGGACTAGGGGTGACAATTATTGGATCGTACCTCTGACACTGTCGGGTTATTAGCTAGGTGTCACCTTCTGTGTGAGTTATTGGAGACTGTCAGGTTGTTGGTCAAGTGTGAGCGAGTTATTGGAGGTTGAGGTCGAGTAGTAGGCTACCACGATTGGGCTTACAGAGTCAGAATGGGAAATTGCTGGATGAACAAAAGTGATAAAGTGATAAAGTTCGAAAGTGGCCTTCCTAAGTTCGAAAGTGATAAAGTTAAACAAAAGCTAAGTGCTCGGGAGCGCAAATCTAAGTGATCTTCTTGAGTTTGAATGGGATGTTGCTGGACTAACTGCAAGTGCTCAAGAAAGGAGATTGGCAGGGCATGAAGTGAGGTCAAGTGCTTGGGAGTAAATCCGGATACCATCGAACGCCCCTCCTGTAAGTTAGACTCAGGATTAGAAGTTCGAGAGAAGTGTTGGGTCAAAGAGGATCAACTCAGCAACGATTCCTCTACAGGAAGTTGTTGGATCAAATAAGTTAGGCTAAGGAAGGACTTTCAAGCCATGCTGGGATATGGGGAGGAAGTAAACCTGGATGGTAATGCCTAGATAACATCACATGTTCCTCCTCCAAGTCGGACTGAGGAGTGGAGTTGATAAAGTTCGATTAAGTATGAGGTGATGACGACGACCATCAAGTACTTTTTGGAGGTTGTGGTAGGAGAAGACTTGCTTGTTACAATGCCGCAAGTGCACGACAAAGTCGTCAGTATTAAAAAGTATTGAATCCACAAGGACTATTGCTTAAGCACTAGATGAATCCACAAAGTAAGTTATCTAGACTATCGAAGTTTGTGTGAGACCTTGTAAACTAAAGAAAGAGATAGGAGGTGAGAGAGAGAGAGAGAGAGAAGAAGTGATCTTGGGGGAAGCCTGAAATAGATGGAATCTAGGATTTTAGTTTCACTACAATGCTAATTGATGTTATGGATTGTTTATCTTTTAATCTCAATGTTAATACACTTGTAGGGACTCTAACTAAATATCGGTACAACCCCACAATGGTGCACCAGAGTGTTTCCCCGTTTACATTCAATGTCACTACGTAAAAAAGGTAACATAGGGAGTCCAGTTAAAGAGATACCTTCTTGTCACAAAGACCCCCTGTAATACGTCTTTACATTACACAAATCACTACCCAACATGTAATTAGGGAAAACCCATTATGCTCTACTTAAGTAATCCATTGTAGAGAGTTGACCTTCACTTCAAGACAATACTCTAGATGTCTGGTTAAAAAGATACCACTTTGTCACAAAGGTCTCCAGTCATACGATCTAAAACATCTCCCCTACATGGTGACCAATCTCATATATCTATATATATTCACCACACACACATTTCATCAAATGCATAGAAGGTACAACACATATAGAAAAGACATAATCATATCATTGAATAAGAAAATGAATAAATTCATAGTTTTTACATCAACATTATATCATAGATACTCCCTACATCCTAGATATAGAGAATCTACTCCATAAATAATGAAGAATAAACCAAAGACACAAAAGAAAAAATTCTTACAACCAAATATGAGAATATAGGAAGAAATGTTAATTGAGTAGATTGTCGGTGTCTTTGGGATGTCTTCATGCTTCAGAGATGGACGGATTATCGATGGAGGCGAATGCAACGACTCTAAGGTCTCCCCTAGAGGGGAGAACTCTTCCTCCAAAGAAAGGGGCTAAACTTCAAACCCAATATGCCCTTCTAAATGGGAAAATTTGGCCTTTTATAGATGGGCCATAGGCCATGCTTTTCAAGTTACACGGTTGTGCCAAGGAGGCACGACTGTGGTGTGTAAGCCTTGGTAAGATGAGACACGACTGTGTCTTTTAGACATGGATGTGACATGTATATGTCTTCAAATGAGGCATGACTGTGTCTTGTAGACAAGGTCGTGTCATTGGACACAACCATGGCAAAAATTTGTCGGGAAGCGAGGCGCGACCGTGTCTCTGTTCAGTGTATCCCTTTTTAGCAAGGTTAAACATCATTTTCTCGGGTTGATGTCTGAAGAAAAGTTGTAGATCATGAAGTACTCTTCATTTTGATAGTGGAACAAACTGTAACTCCAACCAAGTGAAAAGCTATGACCGTTTTGTTAGTAGGAGCCCTAGAGCCAATTATGTTATAATTGACTAGGGACTTTTTGTATCATATTCTATCATTAATAAAGACATGTTTTGTTATTATACTTACTTTATACTTGTGCCAAATAACTAAGTATAATAATGCCCTTGGGTAGTAGGTTTTTATCTACATCATATCGATTGGTTGAATTGATAGTGAGATAATGTAGAAAACACTATACTAAACCATTCCTAGTCAAACATTAATATTCAAAGACATTATTAATACATGGAGACTATCATGTAGGTCAATTGATGACTTGAGCTCACAAGTCATGGATATGTAATATCAAGTTGACACATGGGTATACATTAGAGAATTTGTACTGAATTGACCCGTCATTAGAAAGTTTCATAGGTTGTCATATGAGTACCATAAATTTTCTCATGTGACTATTAGGATGAATAGTCCTTATACCTGAAGTCACTATGGTTCCCTACATGCGGAGTTATGTACTTTGGTATCATCAAACGTCACCCGTAACAGGGTGGACTATAAAGGTGATCACTGGGTATATAATTGTAGGATCGGTGCCGTCGATAGAGGGGGGGGGGGTGAATATCGACCGTTAAAATCTTTCGGTAAACTTCGTAAATCTTTCGAACATTCTAAGATCAGAGTTAGTAGCACAGCGGAAAAGTAAAACAGAAAAGAACACAAGGACAAAGCGGGATTTATTTACTTGGTTCCCAATGTTGGGACCGGGTGCATGTGGACATGAATGCGGGTTCGTAATTTTTAATATTAATTACGTGCAGCGGAAGGTTTAGCATAAATAATTTCTCAAATTATTTAACCACACATCTAAGTATGCAATTTTATCTTGTGTAGACATGATCATATATTTAAAATTTTGCAGAAACGTAAACTAATTTACGTATTACCTCGCGTAACTCGAAGGAAGGGACGAGATCCAACCGTAAGCGTCCCTTGGAAGCTCCACCTCTATTCGCGTCCACGTCGAGTATCTTCGGGATGACTTCGCAAAGCCACGAGTTTCGTGTTCTCGAGAACTACTAGATTCTCCGAGAATGCGACGAGAAAAAAAACAAGAGAGAAGTCGGAAGACTAACCACAAAAGGATGGCCGGAATCACAATTCCGGCGAAGCAAAAGAAGAAGCTTGCGGCGAAAATTCTTCTTGGGGCTGGTTGGCACACGACAAGAAGGGGAGAGAAAGAGAGGGAGAGAGCCTATGCCTTCACCACTTCGATTATTTTCCAAGCCTTGCCTTGGGTCCTTTATATAATGGCCTCTCAACCGCCAAGTTTCCTTTTTCTTATGGAATAAATTTTCTATGACTTATTCCATCATGCCAAGTTTTATCATTTTTTAATTCATGATAAAAATCAACCAAGTCTCTTTTTTCTTATGGAATAAATTTTCTTATCATGGTAAATCAATCCATGATTGATTTTATAAAATAAAATAAACCAATCCATGGTTCATTTTAATTTCCATGAAAAATAAACCAAATCTTGGTTTATTATATAAAGATTTATATCATCCATAATTTTATAAAACAAACCACACTTGGTTTATTTTATAAATTGAACCAAAAACTTGGTTCTCTCCCTTTGTTGTGGCCGGCCAAGCAAAGAGGATGGAGACCCTCTTTGGCCGGCCCATCCAAGCCACGCCCCAATGAATTAAACTCATTTAATTCATCTATTAAGTCTTCAAAAGACTTAACCATTTTACGCTTCCGATGCGTCTCTGAAAAATTCAGATTCGACTTATCGTTTGACTCAACCAAACCTAATTTCTCTTGATTGGAAAATCTAATTTTCAACTCATTTTAAATCCCTCGGATTACTCGTAGTGCGTGTAACTAAATAGGCTTTCGATTTATGTTGGCCGTCTATAATTAACCAATTATAGAACGATCATGAGTGGCACCTAGTAGTACAGCATGATCTCCAATTAATCGAAAGATCAACGGTTGACCTCAGAAACTATTCTGAAACCCTTCAGCAGCTATAATGAATCGTGCCCCATTCCCTTCACCATCTTATACCCACTTGGTTCAGGACATGGTCTATGTGTGTCAGTCCCCACTAGGCTGACTACGTCACACCTAGCCCAAGTAACGTTTTCTCGTCCTACGGATTCTAATTACTCTCATGTATTTAAGAGATTCATACTCTGAACATGTCATGCTCTGGCCAGAGGCTTCGAGTAACAATCCGACGATAAGCCTCGGGTATACATCTCCTCGCAAGGAGTGGTGAATCCTTTGTAGGCTGTTCAAACATCTTCGGGCACTTCGGCTTATACCCAATCATCCTGGGTCCACACCTCCTTGGAGATGCTTGCTTAAGATGTCAAAGTATAAGTCTCCATGACCAAGATGACTTGAACACCGCAAGTCAAAGGAACATCGCACTTAAGCTGCAGTAAGAACTTCACTGACATATCTATATGTAGACTATCATATGAAGTTTTACAGCCAGTCACTCCAATGAACTAGTTCCCTTAACTAGCATTCATGTTTATCTCCGGACATCTCAATGTCATCAGCCAGTGAGAATCAGCTGATTAGAGAATAACCCATGCTAGTCTCAACAGAATTGATAGTGTCCGTATTTATCAATTTATCGACTAGGGACAATTTCAATACTTCACAATTGCACATGTAGAGATAATCACTAGTTGTGAATTCATCACAAATTCTCTCATGCTATGAATTGTATTGCGGACATTCAGTAAATGAGTTATCTAAATCAAATACATAAACATGTATACTCAAATATTGAATATTCATTTATTAAAATAAATGATTACAATCATAAGGCGATTGCCTTAGGACACTTTTCTCATATCACTAACACCCAACCACCCAAGGTCAGTACGTCCAAGGCCTATGTACTCGGCGTGAGTCCACTATTGGTCTCCTTTCCGGAATTTCCGGAGACGGAGAAAACCCGTCTTACAGTGTAAACGTACAATTAAAAGTATAACAAATTAAGTACAGAATATTAAATACAAACCGAACAACTAGGGTTTGAAACTCGGCCGATCTGGACCTCCGAAGTGCCGCGCACTTCCTCCTGCAGCCTCTCGATCGTAGAGCCTCGTCTTTAGCGCGTTGTCGTCGGTCAGAATGCTCAGAATGGCACTTAGCAGTTGTATCTGAAGCAGAGGGGTCGAGGCCTCTTTTATAGCATTCCTGGGGGGCGCCTTGGACGTCGAGGGCGCCCCCATAAACTCAGTCAAACCTTATCCCCGCGCCGACCTCGCCGCAGCTGATAATACCTTTGACCAGGGCGCCCCGAACCTCCCGGGCACCCGCGTGTAGGCTTATCGGTGTTTCGAACTCGAAACAGCAAATTTAGCTTTCAACTTGGGTGCCCCGGACCTTCCGGGCGGCCCGCTTGGAGCCTATTCTGCATGCTTCAACTAAACTGCCTTTTTCTCTTTGGCTTAGGCGCCCCCATCATACTGGGCGCCCCTAATCAAGGTGCTAAACCCAAGACTGGGTTTTGCACTCTGATCTGGGCACCCCCAACATCCCGGGCGCCCGGGTTGGTTGTTTTCCAGCCTCTTGTCTGCTTTGTCTCCAGTTCTTGGTACCTACAAGATACACAAACACAAGGTAAATATACATACAATATTAGTCTTAAGGACTTGGTTCGGACTTCGAATTTGCACGAAACCCTAGGTCGAACCGGCGCAAGTTCCCACCCCCGAGAACGCGCCTTTCACCTACTCCTTTCAGGAGATGGTTGCCACCCAGTCCTTCGGGTGGACTTTTGCTTAGCTTCCGATACTTCCGGACCTCGAGACGCCCGAACCCTGACCCGTCTCTACTCCTGTCCTTAGTCATCGCTCAGCTAAGTTGCTCAGTCCCTCGGACCAAGACTTCGTGCCCAAACCCTAAGTCCAGGACTTCGGTGCCCAACCCTCGGCTAGGTCTTCTTGCCCAATTTCCCGAACCAGGTCTTCGGTGCCCAACCCTCGGCCAGGTCTTCTTGCCTAGTCCTCGACCAGGACTTAGTGCCCACCTTCCGAGCAGGTCTTCGGTGCCCAGCCTTTTACCAGGACTTAGTGCCCAATCTCACTCACCAGGTCTTAGTGCCCAGCTTCACTCACCAGGTCTTAGTGCCCAGCTTCACTCACCAGGTCATAGTGCCTAGGTTAACTAGGACTTTTCTTCACTTTGGTTACTCCTCTCTTAACTCCCCTTCCTTTGTTCAATGTATCATTGACTTAAGTCTATTGTCAAATATTAAAACACTTAAAGGAAAACATCATTGATGCAACTTGCACCAACAATAATGAATTATACGGAGGGATGTGAGTAATGTGGATGAGATCTATCCCTCCCATATGACGGGAGTGATATCTGTGAGCCCCTTGATCCAGTAGGACTGCTAAAACGCATGACCATGCTCAAATGAGTCAATATGAGATATTGAGCTCATTTGTTGAGTGAGTCTACTTGGGGATCAAGAAACACAAAGATTGATCGAGGATGACACAGTCTATGCCTCATTGGTCAATCTAGATATCAAGGATAGAAGAACAAGGTCATACATTGTCATAGTTATGGAGGTTAAGTCAGATCTCGACTTTTCTTGAAGTGAAGTTGTAGATCTTGATGTCCTCTTCATTTTGATGCCTTAACTCCAACCGAGAGAATGTTATGACCATTTTACTTTTTCTCTGTAGTGCTGTTTGGAATTTGACACGACCATGCCGTGTAACATTCTGTATAAAATGGGAAATTGGCATGACCGTGTTCTTTAGATCGTCCTGGTCATATGGACGAAATTTGGCTCAATTTGACATTATTTGGACCTACATTTGGCTTGAGGAACACAAACATATCAGGATACTTTTTGCATTAAGCACTGGGAGAGGCACGACCACTCTGAATTCTCTTGCAAACTTACTCCAATGCTCTATTTTTTGCTCCGAAAATACATTCTATCAATGAAAACCAATAAATTAAAGAGTAGTTCTCCGAATAAAGATAATAAAAGTAACGAAATTATAGATAAATAGGATGCGATAAAGTAGATCATGCTCATAAATGAATGTGTGTCAATAAATGCCTAAAAGCATATATAATCCATGCATATCATTGCTCAACATAGTTGGAGTATATATATGTCCAAGAGTTACTGTAATCAAGCAGGATGGAGAGGTTGGGAACAAGTGTAGCCCTTAGAGGACGTTGACCCACATAAGGGTGTAAAAGACAGCAATGACCTGACTAACTTTACCCAAGCTGCATCATAGGTTCCCCCTCCAAGTTAGATCAGCCGGTAGGAAGATACTAAGAATGAGTCTTGATTGCCTTAGTAGTTAGAGAAGTTATCGTAGTCAGGTGATCTCTTCCAACTACATCAAGGATAATGTTAGAATGCCAAAAGTCTGATAAGGATTGAATGCCAACTAGAAGGGGCGAATAGTTTGGTGACTTAAATTCGATCTCTTCCTACAAATGTTAGCGTAAGCGGAAATATAAACTAAGCAATTAGACACAATGCTAACAATTTACCGTTTATGTGGTTCGGAGATTGCTTGCTCCTACTCCACGGCGTGTCCTTGAGGTGTACGAACCCTTAATCCTTCGGTGGATCGATCCCAACAATCTCCAGCTAGAACTTTCTCCTTCTCGGTGCAGAACAACCTCTCACAATCTTTTCGTCCTCTTTACAAGATTAAAGCTAAGGTTAGGAGGAAGAGAGTGCACTTGAAAGCTTGAGCACTTGAGCAAGGATCTTTCACAATAGAACAGCTAACCCTTCCTAAGTCTCAAACTCCTCTTTAAATAGAGGAGAGAGCTGTTAACAAAACAGCTCAGCCCTGACATCAATCGATTGCCACCAGGACCAGATGACTGGTGTCCAGCCAACGGTTGGAATTCGAGCAAACTAGTCGACTAATGCCCAGACCAGTCGACTGATCTTTCTGTGAGTTTCCTTTCAGTGCTGCCAGTCGACTGCTTCCCTTGTGAGTCAACTGCCCAGCTTACAAACTCACTTTTCGGAGTTTATTCTTCGCGTATGCCTTGAAGTCCACTTCCTCGGTTTGCCCCTTGAAGTTCTCTTTCTTCGACTCTCGTCCCTCAAATGCGCACACAAGCTTGCGGTTTGTCTCCATGCCATCCTTCGTGTAAGCCTTTGAAGTCTACTTCCTCGGCTCGCCTTTGAAGTCCTCTTCCTTCGGCTCTCCCCCTCGGATGCTTCACTCCGTTGTTCCTCATGTGTGGTTCACCAAGTCCTACAAGACTCAAACACGCACATCAAACCAATATGAAAATCTAACTAAATCATATTAACACACACATCAAAATCCATGATCTATCCAATCAAACTTGGGTCGATTGCATCAATAATCTCCCCATTTTTGATGTGTGGCAATATATTTAAGTTAGCCACAAAGATAGCAATTGAAAATTAGAAGCATGGCATACTAAAAAGCATAAATATGCATCCTCCTCCTTAACCTATCCCATAATACATGATTTTTAATTTTTTACAATTTTTGCACAAACATGAAGAACATAAACCCTTCAATTCTCCTCCTTTGACACCATCAAAAAGATTGCAACAAACAATTCAAGTGAAGGCATCAAAATAAAACCAAAATGAGTAGTTTTTCAGAAAATCACAACTGAAATTAGAAAATCAGAGTATTAGTCGACTGAGTCAGCTACCAATCGACTGGCCTCAATGAAAAACACTTCCACACCGTTTCCAGTCGACTGGTCCTCTACACCGGTCGATTGGTACTAAACAGTTTCAAATTTCAGCCTTTTGAGCTGAAATTCAGAAATACATTAAAATTTTTCAAAAATTTAAAAAATTATGAAATTTTGCACATATATTTCTTTTGACATTCTCTAATAGAAAAAAATATGGTTCCATGAAAAATCCAAATATTTTTGAATTTTTAATCAAAACTGAAAAACTTGAAAAACTTTCATTTTTATATCAAACTTAGACCCTAGTTTTGAAACCATATGTTTTTTAAATTTATGTCATAGCAAATAAAACACAGAATTATTTTTAAAACATTTAAAATATCCAACTATGATCTATAGGCAAGATGTCCATTAATTAAACATTTATTTTCCCCATAGTTGGTCTATTATTGCTAAAGTGGTACATTTAATAACTCATCAAAATGCCCTAAGCACAAGTTGAGGGTGATCGATGGTCGGCAAAAGGGGGTGAATTGCCCTTGAAAAAGAAAAAGAATCTTTTGTCTAACTTTGAGAAAGATATTTGATAGTCCAAGCAAAAATAATAAACATAAAACAAATAGAGCAAACTGAAAGAGAGAGGTAATCGGATTTACTTGGTTTGCAACTAGGGAGGTTGCTAATCCAAGGCTGAATATTGCTCGATTCTCCTGAATATATCTCCTTTGGGTGGAGAATCCTCTTTCACGTGGAAAGCTCAGAAAAAGAAGAAAACAATACAACAAATTAGTTTGTTATTGCTTGGAATGTGTTGGATTCTTGAAACTGAGCTTCAGGGGTCTATTTATAGCCCCGGTGAAAACTATCCATTTGCTGACGTGGCAGTTACAGGGCGCCCGAGAGGTCTTAGGCGCCTGGCATGTGGCCCGAAGCTTTATCCAAAGGCAACGGTCGCAAACGGCTAGAATTAGACTTCTTGGGCGCCTGATACCACACAGGTGCCTGAGTGTTCAGGCGCCCGAACTCCCAGGCACCCATGAGCTTACGGGCGCCCAGTAGTCATCTTTGTTGGGACCTTGACGTACGGCTAGAGGGGGGGTGAATAGCCTCTTTTCGATCACCCACTTGATTCGTCGATTCTTCCTACAAGTGTTAGCATGCGCAAGCAGAAACTTAAACTATAAATTAAAACTAATCCTAACACAAACCGTTTACGTAGTTCGGAGATAAAGCTCCTACTCCACGGCTGTCCGTAAGGTGGACGATCCCGATCTATCGGTGGATGAGTCCCCGGAAGACCTCCGGCTAGCTCTTGTCGCTCCTTGTGGGTGGAGAAACCTCGCCACAAACCCTCGACAATACCTGAGCACTAGAAGACTACTAATAAGCTCTAACCAAACATATTTCGTCAACCCTTTTCCAGCCAAACCGAGCTCTCTTAAATAGAGCTCATAGCTGAAAAGAGTCGTTACCAATTGACTGGTCTAAGCACCAGTCGACTGGTCCAACTTGGATTCGAACGTTACAACCTAACGTTCGAATTCCAGCCACCATCAGTCGACTGGTCCAAGGATCAGTCGACTGATCTTTCTGTACACTTCATCAGTCGACTGATCCAAGCATCAGTCGACTGGTCCATTTCCAAATCTAAGGTTTCCCTTCCCGAGTACCATTCTCTCAGCAGTCGAACCCTAGGATTTCCCGAGTATAATTCTCTCAGCACTCGAACCCTCACGACTCAGTTGACTTTTCATCCAGCAGCCTCGACCTGTTGCCTTCAAGCCTTTTTCGACGTTGGCTCTCGTCCCTCGGATGCATGCAAGACCACTGCTTGTCTCCCCATGCCATCCTTCCCGTATGCCTCGAAGTTTGCTTCCCTCGGCTCATCGTCCCTACTTTGTCCATGGTCCCTTGGATGCATGCAAGCTCACGGCTCGTCTCTCCATGTCATCCTTCATCGGACCCGAAGACGTCCAACTAAGTCCATGTGTATCTTGCAAAACTTGCATACTCAAATATACATATCAAACACAAGGGTCAACCTAACTTAAACTCTTTGCCCAAACATCAAAACACATGGTCACTCCGGACCATAGATTGCCCTAACAATCTTCCCCTTTTTGATGTTTACCAATACGTTTAAGTTAGGGAAAACAAATAGCAAATACAATGCTAATAACCATTTGGACTTACGTCGCCAACGCTTCACCTTGGACTTATACCGCCAATGTGTATGCAATGCAAACATGCATGGATCCTATCACAAGACATCCCCACACCTAACCTCCCCAATGAGTTTAGGACTTTTACTAAATCTGGCTTTTTTTTAAACATCTCCAAGGCTCCCCCTATATTGGACTTACAAAAGCTTTTTAAGAACCTTCCCAAGGTTCCCCCTTTGCCACCAAATGAGCAAAATGCTCCCTCTTTACCTAAGCTCCCCCTTGACCTATAATTTCTAGCAAATGCGTGTTTGGTTTCCCACTTAAACTCAACACTTCTCCCCCTTTGCCACACATTAAAAGGACTCCAACAATTTCTCTCTTATTAGATCCTTTAACCTCTAATGAATATAAACAAAGTGTATTAACCCCCTATACGATTATACACTTGTTTTACATCATTACGACACTTTTCGATTGTTGAAAAACAGTTTCATCCTATATCAGTCGACGGCGATAGTTACTAGTCGACTGATCCCCAATAAAAAATCATACAATAGCAAGTCTCTCTTGGACAACACTGCTACCAGTCAACTGCCCCCTAAACCAGTCGACTGGTACCCAAAAACTGCATTTTCCAACATTTTTGATCCAATTTTAAAAATGTACCAAAAATTTCACAAATCTTTAAAAATTCTCAAATTTTGTGGAGAGATTTATGGTACCCGTGTCTTCTTGGGGACAATACATTAAAAAATGTATCTATCATCAATCCCAAGATTGACACAAAACCCAAAACTAGCTAAATGGTTCAATTAAACCTTGACCTAAAGTCCTAGTTTTGACCTCCTATTGATGTCTCTGCCCATACCAAACCACAATGCATCCCTAGCATTTGTTTATATGGCATCTACACATCAAAAACTAACTTTCATGCTATATGACCCCAATGTTATATTTTCATGCATGAAACTCAAACCTAATGTGTCAAATTCCTAGGATTGAGACTGCAAATCTGTCTCTATATCCTTTGGCACACTCCATGACCGATCTAGACTTCCGAGAGAAATCCTCCCAGGATTCATAGACCATGGGTCCCATCTGGACTCCTAGAGCTCCCCCTTAAGATCTTAGCCTTAGCCACCTCCCTAGGTGACTCATTTATAAACGCAAAGCCACACCGGTGTACCTCCGGTGACTTTTGACCTACAACCTTAACCTTCTTAACCTTGGACCCCTTGTCCTTAGTTAAGACTCTCTTCTTACTTTTACATGGCATCCCCTTGTCATTTTTGGCCTTCCCCTTGCTATAGTCATATGACACCCTTGCATATGATTTCTCCATAGCATTGGAGAACTTAGATCGGTATCCTAGACCCGATCTATCATCGTTGGGTTTTTGACCACCCAACATCTTACCTAAACCTTTAGATCTAATAGTGAATCTATCTAGGGTTTTCTCTAATTTATCAAGCTTTGCCCTCAACGCTTAATTTTCCCTTCCAAAGTTTTTAAACCTAGAATCAACATGTCCACCTTGGGCATTCCTAGACCTACCCATTCTAGGCATATGTCTCCCCTTCTTGGGATTAATGCCTTGGTCCTTAGGTCTAAAGGCTCTAGGTTTATCATGATGCATGAATTCCTTAGAGTTTTGATATACAACATTAACCCTATTTTTATTATGATATCTAAAACCAAAACTATGCATGAGTAAATAATTTTTATTATTTCTAACATGCATGAAGGAATTTGAATTACATTTAAACATAAAGTTAGGGATTGCCTCCCTTACCCTTGTAGCTACCCCTTGATGTGAGCTTTTCTTCTTCTCCTTCTTCTCCCATTTCCTCAAATGTTCTAATTTCTTAAATTCTCCTTTCCTTGAGCATTTGGTGTGGTAGTGTCCTAGCTCACCACACGTGAAGCACCTTCTATACTTCTTCTCCTTCTTTTCCCTACAACCCAGGTTAGAATTTAAAGGAATTGACTTGGGTTTAGGGGTCACCTCCTTTTTCTTACCCTTTGGACACTTGTCCTTATAGTGTCCCTTTTCATTACACCCAAAGCAAATAATGTGGTCCTTTGATTTTGCTTTGGTGGAGGTGGAAGCTTCTTCTTGCTCCGGTATTGAGGATGGTCACTCCTCCCTCTCAATCCTTGAAGTGGAGACTTCTTCTTTCGCCTTTGATGAAGTGGATCGTTCTTCAATTTCTTGTGCCACTTCACTTGAGGATATGGATGAATCTTTTTCTTCTTTCTCTTCCTCTTCGGATGTTGAGCTTCTTTCCTCATCCGATTTGTCCTTTTCCTCTTCTTGAACCATTAAACTTATTTCCTTGGGCTCTCCCACTACTTGAACTTGTGTTGGGTTTTCATGAAGCGCTAACATCTTGCTCCATAATTCGTGGGCATTTTTATATTTACCTACACCACTAATTATATCATTAGGAAAAATATTAAGTAATATTAAAATTATCTTCTCATTTGCCTTTGATTGAGTTTGTTGCTCCTTGGTCCAATATCTTGGTCGGAACTTCTTCCCATGCTTATCTTTTGGGGCTTCAAATGGATATTTTAGCCCGATCATTAAATCACAATCCATGTTGAACCATACCACTATCCGCATCCTCCAATAATCGAAACTCTCTCAGTCGTAAGGAGGCGGAACGTTGATGTCGTCCCCTAAGCGTTCTTCACGCGCCATTTCCTCTAGCCTTTTGCACTCCCGACGGTTAGTCCATAGACGAGTGACCCGGCTCTGATACCACGTGTTGGGACCTTGACGTGCGGCTAGAGGGGGGTGAATAGCCTTTTTTCGATCACCCACTTGATTCGTCGATTCTTCCTATAAGTGTTAGCACGCGCAAGCGGAAACTTAAACTATAAATTAAATTCAATGCTAACACAAACCGTTTACGTGGCTTGGAGATAAAGCTCCTACTCCACGACTGTCCGTAAGGTGGACGATCCCAATCCGTCGGTGGATGAGTCCCCGGAAGATCTACGACTAGCTCTTGTCGCTCCTTGTGGGTGGAGAAACCTCGCCACAAACCCTCGACAATACCTGAGCACTAGAAGACTACTAATAAGCTCTAACCAAGTTTATTTCGTCAACTCTTTCCCAGCTAAACGAAGCTCTCTTAAATAGAGCTCATAGTCGAAAAGAGCCGTTACCAGTCGACTGGTCCAAGCACCAGTCAACTGGTCCAATATGGATTCGAACGTTATAGCCCAACGTTCAAATTCCAGCCCCCATCAGTCGACTGGTCCAAGGATCAGTCAACTGATCTTTCTGTGCACTTCATCAGTCGACTGATCCAAGCATCAGTCGACTGGTCCATTTCCAAACGTAAGGTTACCCTTCCCGAGTACAATTCTCTCAGCACTCGAACCTTAGGATTTCCCGAGCACAATTCTCTCAGCACTCGAACCCTCACGACTCAGTTGACTCTTCATCCAGCAACCTCGACCTGTTGCCTTCAAGTCTTCTTCAACTTTGGTTCTCGTCCCTCGGATGCATGCAAGCCCACGGCTCATCACCCCATGCCATCCTTCGCGTATGCCTCAAACTTCGCTTCCCTCGGCTCATCATCCCTGCTATGTCCATGGTCCCTCGAATGCATCCAAGCCCACGGCTCGTCTCCCCATGCCATCCTTCATCGGACCCGAAGATGTCCAACTAAGTCCATGTGTATCCTGCAAAATATGCACACTCAAATACACATATCAAACATAAGGGTTAACCTAACTTATGTTGGATCGGAGTAAATCGATAGAGGGGGGGGGGGGGTGAATATCGATCGAAAAATTTTCGGATAAATAGAGAAATTACACAGCGGAAAGAGTAAAACAAAGTCGCTAACACAGTTTGTTTTACTTGGTTCGGAGTCGCGGTCAGCTCCTACTCCAAGGCCCACGGTCCTTGACTGTTTACGATGGGCAATTCTATATTCGAAGAATGTTTACAATTTGGAGTACAGATATAGAATTAAAAAAGAAGTTACAACACTTAAGACTTTTAATCTTTTATCGACGACCGGAGTAGATGGAATTTTAGAGCAGCGGGTCGTCGTCGGCGCTTGAATCGTGAGTGCGGAGCGTGCCAGAGCATAGCGCTTGAGAAAAAGTGTTGAGGGCGAGATTTGTAAGTTGTACTGAAGCCTTGGGGGTGAACCCCCTTTTATAGTGGTCGCTTAGGCGCCTGTGTTGAAGGGGGCGCCTGACACGTGGCCTCTTCTGCGCGAACTCTGATCCGCAAACTCGGCCAGCGCTTATCCCTTCAACTGGGGCGCCTGAGCTGACTGGGGAGCCTGTGTTAACACAGACGCCTAGCTTGACTTGGTCCAAAGGCTTTCGTGGCAGTTTGCTTCGATGGCTTAGTTTGGCCTTGCACTGGGGCGCCTGTATCCATACAGGCGCCTAGCCCAGTGAGGCGCCTCCTTCCAATGAGGTGCCTGAGCTGCAGAAACACAGTCCCGTTGTTTCCTGCAATCAGGGTTAGTTCCAAACACAAGAAGCAAATATATATTAAACATTATTTATAGCCTAAGTTGTCTTGTTTCTGACTTTGGGTCTCCAAAATGGAACCCTAGGTCGAACCAACTCCTAATGTTCCCTCCTACGGGGAACGCGTCCTCACCTACTCCTCTCAGGAGAATTTACCTTTTTGCCAACCAGCTCCTCCGGTTAGACTTTTGGCCCAGCTTCACTCACCAGGTCTTCGGTGCCCAGTCCTCGACCAGGCCTTAGTGCCCAGCTTCACTCACCAGGTCTTAGTGCCCAGCTTCACTCACCAGGTCTTAGTGCCCAGCTTCACTCACCAGGTCTTATTGCCCAACTTTATGTCAGGACTTAGTTGCCTAGCCCGCGGCCAGGACTTAGTGCCCAATTCAAAGAACCAGGAATTAGTGCCTAGTGTACCTAGGAGTTTCCTGCACAATTAATCAGCTTGTTAGATCACAACCAAATCTTAACTTCTGAACTCTTTGTCATTATCAAAACATAGGTTTGACTTTGGTGCTTCTGGCACCAACAACTTAAACCCTTTGTCCAAGCATCAAAACACATGGTCACTCCGGCCTATAGATTGCCCCAACAATCTTGGTCAGCCGATGCTAACCAGTCTTCGGTTTGACTTGTGTCGCCTTCTTGGGTGATTTCTAGCTAACCGGAGTTAGGCTCATGCGAATCAGATTCTGACTTTTCGCCCCTCGAGCATCCTTCCTCCCGGCTTCTCGTCTCTCGGACACCGCGCGAGTCCTTCTCGCTCCACCGTCGTACTCTTCCGCAGAGCTTCGCATCCCTCGGATGCACCAAGCTTGTCATCTCCCTTTCCATGCCATCCTTCTCGACCGTTGCGTCTTCTGCTCTACTTCTTGCACTCCTAAGTT
This sequence comes from Boesenbergia rotunda, assembly GCA_024364735.1. Classification (NCBI taxonomy): domain Eukaryota; kingdom Viridiplantae; phylum Streptophyta; class Magnoliopsida; order Zingiberales; family Zingiberaceae; genus Boesenbergia; species Boesenbergia rotunda. Next base: position 598,076 of record JAGFNQ010001832.1, on the reverse strand, counting down.
CCTGTATACTTAGACACAGGGATTAAACACACCAGGACCTAACTTAAATCGGTTGATCACATCAAAACCAACCAGGGGTACTTACACAAGTGAATTATTTGTATTATACTAACATCTCATATACATAAATAAAAGCATAAATCAAGTCATTATGAGATATACTAAAGGTAATCCCTACTTAGCCCATTTGATCATGAATGTATTTGGGCTAAGTGCTCCCCCTTAAGGTCTCAAGTCAACCATAAAAATATTGAAATTTTAGTATTTATGGTTGACTAACCCTAAATCCTCTAACCTTTGAGGATTAACTTTAGCACCCAATAGAAGTGCTTCCTAATTGGGTTTACTAAATATTCTTTGAGGATCGATTTTCTATCTAGGATTTTGATTTTTGATTGTCCTCTAGCAAGTAGGCAATCATAGGTCTTTTCATTGCTAAAATCCTTATATCCTAAATCCGTTTTCTTGAAACTTGCTCTTTGACTCTTAATAATCATGTCTAGGTGTTAAAGCCAATTTTAAATTTTCTAAGGCTTTACTAAGGCTATCCATCTTTTCCCTTAATTTTTTATTTTTCTCTTCTAAACATGAATCATTTAAACTAGAAGAAGAGGAAGCATGCATGCTATCCCTAAGTGTCATGGATTCTTGTTTTTCATTTAGCATGCAAATTTTATTTTGTAAACCTTTGATTTTTTTTCTAGTTTTAAACAAGTCATCATTTGTGCTAGAAATTATTTTAACTAAAGTAGTAGTGGGTAGATTGTATACCTCACTTACCGAGACGTCCGAATCCGAAGTTGAGCCTCTCCCTTCACTTACGCTCCGTTCATCCTCACTTGAGCTTTTTCTTTCTTCAACTTCGGATGATATAGAAGCAATGTCTTCAATTCTCATTAAAGCAAAATGAGACACATGGTGTTCCTCCTCTTCGGATGATGATGATTCATCCCATATTGCCTTTAAGCTTTGGACCTTGTTTTCTTTTTCTTTTGTTTTCTTCTTCCCTTCCTTCTTTTTTAAAAGAGGACATTCATCCCTCGTATGTCCTTCTCCTTGACAATTATAACATATAATTTTTCTTGTCCTACTCTTGCTTCTTGAACTTTTTCTACCATGAGATTTGTTAATTGAAAAATATTTAAATGCTTTTCTCATTTTTCTTACCATGTAAGTCTCCTCATCACTATCCACGGATGCACTTGATTCTTTTGAGTTGGATGATGAGGCCTTCTTCTTCTTTTCTTTTCCCTTGTTTACCACAAGGGTCACTCCTCTTGGTTTGTAGACATCTTCATTAGCTCCTCCAATCTGAGTTTCATAGAGCTCCATGGTTGAGAAGAATTCTTCTAGGGAAGTTTTCTCTAGATCCTTGGATATGTAATATGAATCCACCATTGAACTCCAATTTGTGGTTCTTGAGAAGGCATTGATGACTTTCATCAATATGTCTCGGTTGAAGAGTTGCTCACTTATACTTGTTAGTCCACTAAGCATTTCTTTAATTCTAGCATGTAAGTTAGATACCTTCTTCCCTTTATCAAGCTTGATATTATTGAGTTGAGATCAGAGAAGGTCTCTTTTTGCCAACTTTCCTTCCGAAGTGCCCTCATGAAGCGCTACTAGCTTATCCCATAAATCCTTGGCACTTGTGTAGCTCCCAATCCTTGTTACCTCTTGTTGGAGAAGCACACTTAGTAGATTGTGCAAGACTTTTGAATTTGCTAGATAATCATCCTTTTACTTCTTGTTCCATCTTATCTTTTCAAGTAGTTTGTTCTCTTGATCCCTAGATACTTCAAAACCATTTTCCATTATTAACATAATATTGAAATCGGTATTGAAGAATATCTCGATCCTCTTCTTCCACCAAGAGAATTCTTCTTCGAATTTGGGTGGTTGGATGTGCGAGTCGGCTATTTTGATGAGAATTTGATCTTCTCAGCGGTTAGTCTGTTAAAGGGCGGTCTTGTACTTTAATACCAATTGATAAGGATTGAATGTCGGCTAGAAGGGGGGTGAATAGCTTGGTAACTCAAATTCAATCTCTTCTTACAAATGTTAGCGCAATTGGAAATATAAACTAAGCAATTAGACACAATGCTAATACTTTACCATTTACGTGGTTCGGAGATTGCTTGCTCCTACTCCACAACGTGTGTTTGAGGTGGATGAACCCTTGATCTTTCGATGGAACAATCCCCGACAATCTCTGACTAGAACTTTCTCCTTCTCAGTGGAGAACAACCTCTCACAATTTTCTCTTCCTCTTTACAAGATGAAAGCTAAGGTTAGGAGGAAGAGAGTGAACTTGAAAGCTTGAGTACTTGAGCAAGGATCTTTCATAATAGAATAGCTAACCCTTCTCAAGTCTCAAGCTCCTCTTTAAATAGAGGAGAGAACTATTAACAAAACAGCTCAGCCGCGACACCAGTCGACTGCCACCAGGACCAGTCAACTGGTGCCTAGACCAGTCGACTGATCTTTCTGTGAGTTTCATCTCAATGCTGCCAGTCGACTGCTTCCCTCACCAGTCGATTGCCCAACTTACAAACTCAGTCTCAACCTCTCCGGAGTCTATCCTTCGTGTATGCCTAGAAGTCCACTTTTTCGACTTGCCCCTTGAAGTTATCTTCCTTCGGCTTTCGTCCCTCAGATGCTCACACAAGCCCACGGCTTGTCTCCATGCTATCCTTCGCGTATGCCTTTGAAGTCTACTTCCTCGGCTCACCCTTTGAAGTTTTCTTCCTTCGGCTCTCATCCCTCGGATGCTTCACTCCGTTGTTCCTCATGTGTGGTTCACCAAGTCCTGCAAGACTCAGACACACACATCAAACTAATATAAAAACCTAACTTATTCATATTGACACACATATCAAAACCCATGATCTATCCAATCAAACTTGAGTCTATTGCACCAACAAAGTCCAATTAGTCCAAATTGGGGAGAGGAGCTCGATCCCACAGTTGCAGGGACATAAGAATATTGAGAAGGCCAAAAGTTTGATTAGTCCTAATCAGAAATAATAATAAAATGCCAAGTAGAGCAGATGACCAATCTCGCCTCAGATAATAATGAGAATACCAAGAAGACTAGAAAACCAATCAGTCCTGATTAAGGAGAGGAGCTTAATCCCTCAGTTGTAGGAGCATATACGAATACTTGAATGGGCAGAAGTACAATTGGTTCAGAGATAACAGTACGAATACCAAAGAGACAAGAAGACCTATCCCAATCGAGGATAATAAGAATACTATGATGGCCAATTCCGTGTCATGTTGTAGCTTGCACGCGATCCATTCTCAGCTAGGGAGATGAACTTGACCCCGTAGATCGTGACGATGGAGACTGAAGTAGAGACCATTCAGAGAAACCAAGTTGTGTTGAGAGACCGGGCGCCGCTACACAATGAGGCTAAGATGTATGGGGCCATTAACCAAACTAAGACCATGCGGTAAAGACCGATTAACTAACTTGGGCTTGTTTAGTTAAATAACTTAGTCGGGATCGTGTGGTCTTAGAGGAAAAATTGAATTGAGGTCATGAGGCCACTAAACTACTGAATGCTAAGTAATCGAGTTAGGTTTTATGATCTAGGTTGAGATCGTGTGGCCTAAGGAGCATATTTGAGGCCCTATGACCATGAAGCAGTAGAACATAGTGGGGGTTGTGCGACTTTTAGGTGGAACGACAAAGATAAAGTCGTGCAACCACAATAGAATCCATGTTGATAAGTTGGGAGAATGAAATAAGGCAGTGTCATGGGGCCTGAGATGCTGTAAGTTGAGGTTGTGTGACCGAGCTAGAGAATTGACGTAAGGCCATGTGGCTGCTGAATAACTGAATGCTTAGCAAGCGTCACGTTGTTTGACTATGGCTGAATAGATAAATGAAGGGTTAGGGCTGGGTGGTCATTAATTAAGAGAACATAATCAGGGTCATTCAACCTAGCTTAATAAATGAAGTTAGGTCATGGCAGATTGAAGCATTAAGAGCCTTAGTTTGGCTATGGAGGCTGAGGTCGTGCAACCGCTGAGTAGTAGAATCGAATTTGGATCATGCCATACAGTTATGGCCGAGCGGCCGTAAAGCATCTAAAAGAGAACGAGATAGCATGGATGTAAAACAATTGAAAGACGAAATCATATTGTTGTAATAAAAAGTAAGAATAAAACCTTACGATCGATGCTGACATCACGCGACCAAGAGTGAAGTCGAGTTGTCATATGCAGTGGTTGGGTTTTCGAATGTAGAGGTTTGATTGCCAAGTATTTGCAGAGAAGTTGGACTGTCGAGTGCAGAGGTCGGGTTGTTGGAATTTATATGAATGGAATTGGCTGTGTTGCTCTAATAGCTAGGTCTGGTTAGACAGCTTGACACCGAGTCATCAGCTCGAACTGGTGGAGCTTGGTAAGATGATGTGAACCAGTCCCATTTATATTCTTGTCACACCCATTAGATTATCGATGTACTCCTTCGGGTGATACACATATCCCTTTTGGTATCATCATTACCGACTTAAATTTCATCGATCATTAAGTTATCCCTTCTATACATCCCTTTAGGAAAGCTTATCCCTATGAATAAGAGAATTAAGATCAAGGTAAAGGTTAGATCTTATTTCCATAAGATGATATTGTCCCGTCTAGGTGTTTATGGTTTATTGACAATCACCTCCCAAGATACAACGACCTACATCTCGAAATAGAAGCCCTCCTTATTTTGAACCCCAATGAACTTTTGAAGCCTTCGCATTCTTAAGAAAGGAGAGAGAGAAGAGAGCTCAAGAGGAGAATCCACTACTTGAGAAATGAATGATTTGAATTAAAGGAGCAAAATTTCTTTTATGAGGATGAAGTGTTACTCTCAAAGGATGAAGAGTTTCTTCTAAGAGGTGAAAAGATATGGTTATATCTTTTCACTTAAATATTATCAATTATCATTAATTGATTAATCTTTTAATCAATTAATTAATCAATCAATAAAATTATTTCTAATTTCACACCTCTCAATGATTCCACGTGGATTGACATTCATGCATACTCTAGTTAGCACTCATGTAATCTCATCTATAAACTTAACTCGTGTGCGAGCCAAAACTTCTTATCTAATAAAATTGGACCAGTCGTTCATTATTCAAATGAACTTAGATATTAATTTCTTATCCACTCGAGAAATTGGTTTACAATGGTCTACTCATGAAATATTCGTCCTATCCCTATAAAATTTATTGGTTATGAAAACCAATTTTCCATTAGTCGAATACCTACATTGGATTGTCAAGTGTAGGGGTCGGATTGCCAAGTACAAATGTCAGGCTGATGAATCCAAAAGTGTCGTTGCCGGTGTAGAGGTTGGGTGGCCGAGTACCTACATCGATTATCGAGCGCAGGGGTCGGGTGGCTGAGTACTTGCATATAAGTTAGATTCTGAGTATTTGCATGGTAGTTGGGTTACCAAGTACCTACATGGTGATTGGGTGGCCGATCTAGATCCCTAAATCAACCCTGAGGTCGAGCGGCATAGTTGAGTCAAGAAGTTGGCCACTCCGTTTGGGTAGTCCTTGAGCGGGAAGCTATAAACACATCCCCTTGAATCGTTATAACTAAGGTTGAGGCCAAGCGACCATTGGATGACCGAGCATTAAACAACAATGTTTGACCGTGTGAACAAGGCTGAAGCAATGATAGCTAAGGTCGTGCGCCCTAGCTAAAGGATTGAGGTGGGGTCGTGTGGCTGAGCTAGATGAATGAAGTGTTGTGGTCAGGTGGCCTAGCTAGAGGAATGAGATATAAGGTTATGTGGTCAAATTGTAGTAGGGTCGTATGGTTGAAGTTGAGAGCAAGGTCACATGACCAATGAATGAAGTGTGTGGTCAGGTGGCCTAGCTAGAGGAATGAGATATAAGGTTATGTGGTCAAATTGTAGCAGGGTCGTATGGTTGAAGTTGAGAGCAAGGTCACATGACCAATGCTGACATCGAGCAGGATAGCGATTTACCTGCAGACTAACAAGAAGACGAAATGAGAAAAAAAAATAAGAAGAGAAATCACCAAAAAGAGAAAAACTTTATTAATGATAGAGGATTTAATTCCTCATATAGTTAGACATATGCTTATCTATACTCTAGATTCTAAGACTAAGAAAAGAAAGAAACCCTGATATATGTACCTCAATTCCAATCTTATGGAAAAAGAAAAGAGATCTTTTTAGAAAATAAAATCTCTTGATAAAATTAAAATTAATAGAATAGGATGTTGATTTAGGCAAACTAGGACACATAAATACCTGAAATATCAAAAATACACTAAATACCATAAAAATAAAATTTGTCAACAATAGTAATAAAATCTTTCGACACTCAGATGAAGGCTTAGATGCCGCTTTTAGGGCCAAAAAGTTGAAGGCTACGGGTTCCCCCATAATAAATGTATATATCTGAAATGCGCATGCGTGACTACCAAAAAAAATATGATTATGAGTCTCGAGTCAAAGGTTATGACCCTTTATAGTTTAAAGGTTTATGTTAGGTTGATCATGCATCAAATGCATACCCAAGTGTAAATTTTGGGAGAGATGACTTTGTCCACTATCAATAGCAAAGAGAGAAGGGTCAATCCTGGCCAAACAACAAGGAGAGGTAGCTCGATCCCAATTAGGCCATCTAGAGAGATGACTAAATCTTTGCATGATGGCCAAGAAAGGTAAGTCGTACGATTAGGCTATTGGGAGAGAAGATACCATTGTCAACGAGAAGGCCTGACAAGGTAATTGGATCCTAGTAGAATGGATGAGAGAGGTAACTCAATCCTGATTGGACGGTCAGGAGAGATGGCTCGATCTCAATCTTTTGACTGAGAGAGATGACTTGATCTCGACAGGATGGCCAAGAGAGAATACTAGATCCTAGCTAAACGGTCATGAAAGATAGTTCGATCATGACTAAAAGGCCAGGAGAGTTAGGTCGATCCTGGTTGAGTGGTTGGGAGACATAACTTGATCTAGGCTAGGGAACCATGAGAGATGGTTTGATCTTGGCTGAAAGGCCAGGAGTAGCGATGACAATTTCTTCCGAACTAGATGGGGATTTGGTGTGTGATTCTCGCAAGTGCATGAGAGTGTCGTCAAGTAATAAAAAGATATCGTATCCACAGGGACTAATGAGACAAACACTAGCGAGTTCGCAAAGCGAATTACCTAGACTGACCGGGAGTGTGGGTGATTGCAAGCTTAGAGAAGAGAGTTAAGAGCACTAGAGAGAGAGAGAGAGTGAGCTGGAGAAGAAGAGTGAGGAAGGTAATGTGGGAGTGGTATTCTAAAATCTAGGCTTCATTGTGATGGTCTTTGGTGTCCTATGGGTAGTTAATACCTTAGTCTCTATGTCAAGGCATAATGGGTAGCTTAACTAAATTACCGGTGTGGGGTGCAAATTCACACCGAAGTGATTACCCTAGTTGCTATGCAATGTCATTAGATAGACGGGATAACTTAGAATGTCCGGTTAAAGGAGTTCCCTTGTCACTAGGGTTTCCCGGTCATATGATTCCAAGTTACATAAGTCATCTCCTAACATGGAATTAGGAAAGACCCATTGAATAGTGATTAGGTCTATTCTTGTGTGGATACGGTCTTTGAGTCAAGGGAATGCTTAAGGTTGTCCGATTGAAATGATACCCTTGTCACGGAAGGCTCCTCGGGCATACAACCTTGAGCATTTCCCTCTAATAGAGATTGATCTACACAATCCAATCAATCAAACATAACAATCATGCAAGTACTTAAGAGATTTAAGCACAAAATATTCATAGAGGTATTTCATCAAACCAAGAAATATACCAAAACATGTCATCAACATAAGGTACATGCCAATATATAGGAATATCACCAAATACACATCACAAATATTTCCTAGATTTTAGAACACGGAGACTTTACTCTCTAGGCATGGGGAGATGACCAAAGATACAAAGGAAAGTAGTCTACACCCAATACAAGAAAAGGGGAAGAAGAAAAGCTTATCCTTGGAGCATGGAACCAATCCCTTGCCTCAGAGGTAGACGGATGATGGAGATGACCTCAGATCATCGGAGAAGATGAAGGTAGCCTCTCTAGGGTCTCCCTAAGGGAGAAAACTCTTTCCCTAAGCTAAGGATTAGAGCCCTAAAACCAAGATATGAGAAAAGGGTAGAAAATCCTCTTTATAGCATTTCCACGGTAGGGTAGCACGACACATGTGGGGTGCCCCCCTCGGCATCGTGCACCTCTCGATCAAAACAATACGAGTCATGTCATTTGGAATGACCTTACCATGGGAGTGGCACACCCCCAGCACAGGTCGTGCTATTTGGCACAACCTTCCCATGTGAATTTTAGAGAAAACAACACGGGTCATGTGACTTGGCACGACCTTGCCCTGGGAGTTAGCACAGTCATGCCTAAAAACGGAGACACGATCATGTTTGCTGGCACGACCTTGTGACACGGCCGAGCCTAAGAGAGGCAAGGTCGTGTGACCCATTTTTTGAGCTCAAGATGCCATTTTCTTGAGTAGGAGTCTTTAGTAAAATTGTAGATCATGAAATCTTCTTCAATTTTTATGTAAAGACCATCCTGACATTCCAAATGAATAAAAAGTTGTGACCATTTTTCTCTCAATGTGCAATCTGGCCGAGGGCACGACTGTGTCACCTAGCCGAGCTCACTTGCACGGCTTGTGCCCCCCTAAGACTTGGTCATCTCAAGTTGATGTCCAGCAATCGAGCGAGCAATTATAGCCGTTACGAACTTGGTCCGCAGTGCAATCCTAGGTGTACCACTTCACACAGTCGTGTGGCTTATTTTGGCATGGCTAGATGTTATTTTCTGGGGCTAAGGTCTGAAGCAAAGTTATAGATGTTGACGCCCTCTTCAATTTGATATAAAGATAGCCCAAAACACCAATTGAGCAAGACATTATGGCCGTTTCAAGATTAGTCCACAGTGTAGTCCTCTTCTTGGGCGTGTCTCCTTGAAATGCGACCATGTCTTGCTAATATTTAATCCAAACTTACTCCATTTTTCTTCAAAAATGCATCCTATCAATGAAAACCAACAAAGAATAGTTCTTCGATCCATGATAGCAAAAGTAGCAAGAATTATAGAAAATAGGATGCAACAACATAGAATAGAATCGGGAAAAACAAGTGAATGAGTGTTAATAGTAGTATAAAAATGTGTCTATTCTACGCTCATCAGTATCCGATATCCAACCTAAATGGAGGAAGGTATTGTACAGATTGAATGGTGCAGAATAACTCGTCACTCTTAATTTGTCGATTCTCTTCTTCCTACATGTGTTAGTGCGCAAGCAGAATAATTATTAAACTAAAACTAACACAAACAAGAAGACAAACTAATTTACGTGGTTCGGAGATGACGCTCCTACTCTACGGTTGTCCGTAAGGTGGACGATATCGATTCGTCGGTATGTGACTCCCTGTAAAACCTCCGGCTATGCTCGTGTAGCTCCTTATGGGTAAAGAAACCTCGCCACAACCTCACCAAGAATCCTTGAGCACTTAGACTACTAATTGGTCTTTAATTAAGACCAACGTCGTCAATTTTGCTCAAGTAAATCGAGTCCTCTTAAATAAAACTCGTTTGCTGATCCAGCCATTACCAGTCAACTGCTAGCTGTTCGACCCAACGTTCAAATTCAGACGAGACCAGTTGATTGCACAGAAAGATCAGTCGACTGATCTTTTTGTGACCTCAATCAGTCGACTAGTAAAACTCTAAACCTAGGGTTTCCCTTCCCAAGTACAGTTCACTCACACTTGGACCCTCACAACTCACTTGACTCTTCTTCGCAGCCTTGACTATTGCCTTCAAGCCTTCTTCTCTTTGACTCTCGCCCCTCAGATGCATACAAGCCCGTGACTCATCTCCATGTTATCCTTCGCGTATGCCTTAAAGTGCGCTTCCCTCAGGTCATCGTTGCTGCCTTATCCATGGTCCCTTGGATGCACCATCCTTCACCGGATCCAAAGTCATCAAGCTAAGTCATATGTGCATCTTACAAACCTGCACACTCAAGCACACATATCAAATACAAGGGTGAACTTAACTTAAACCCTTTGCTCAAACATCAAAACACATGGCCACTCCGGACAATCGGGATTGCCTCAACAATCTGTCCCTTTTTGATGTTTGGCAGCACGTTTAAGTTAGGGCAAACAAATAACAAATATAATCGCTAATAACATTTAGACTTACGTTGCCAAGGCTACACCTTGGACTTATACTACCAACGCATATGCAATGCAATGCAAACAATGAATGGATCGTATCACAAAACATCCGTCACACCAAAATTCCCCAATGAGTTAGGATTTTCATCAATAGGATTTTTAAGAACCTCTCTAAGACTCCCCCTACACTTGGACTTATCAATGACTTTTTAAGAACCTATCAAAAGGCTCCCCCTTTACCACAACTGCTCCCCCTTTGCCAATACATAAGCACAAAGTTCCCCCATTACCTAAGCTCCCCCTTGAGCTAGGATTTCTTGCAAAGGTATATAAGATTTTCACAATTAAACCTTAATTCTCCCCCTTTGTCATATATAAAAAAGAACTACAACAATATCTTAATTAATGGATTCCTTAAGCTCTAATGATCATAAACAGTGTGTATTAACCCCCATAAGATTATACACATGATTGACATCATTTGAACATTTTTCGACTTGCTGAAAATAATTTCAGCATGTATCAGTCGACTGAGATAGTTACCGGTCGACTGACCCCTATCGAAAATACCTTACAGAATTACTATTCGACTGATCCTCTGTACCAGTCGATTGACACCCTGAAACAGCCTATTTCTGCATTTTGAATCCAATTTCAGAAATGCACTAATAAATCCACAGATCTCCAAAATTTTCTAAGTTTTGTGGAGAGGTCTGTGGTACCCGTGTCTACTTGAAAAAAAATATATTTAAAAATATACATATCTCGAATCTCAAGATTGACACAAAATCCAAAACTAGATAAATGGTTCAATGGAACCTGATCTAAAGTCCTAGTTTTGACTTCCTCTTGATGTATCTGCCCATACCAAACCACAATACATCCCTAGCATTGGTTTATATGACATCTATACATCAACAACCAAGTTTTCATGTAATATGACCCCAATGTCATATTTCTTGCATGAAACTCAATCCAAATATGTCAAAACTCAATGATTGAGACTCAAATCCGTCTCCAAACCTTTTGACACATTCCATGGCTCATCTATATTCCCAAGAGATATCCTCTTGAGATTCATTAACTATGGGTCCCAAATTGACTCTTTGAGCTCTCCCTTGAGCTCATAACTATAGCCATCTCCTTAGGTGACTCATCCACAATCACAAGGGCACACCGGTGTACCTCCGGTGACTCTTAACCTACAAACCTAACTTTCTTATCCTTGAACACCTTGTCCTTGGTTAAGTTCTTCTTTCTCTCAACCTTGGATACCTTATCTTTGGTTAATGTCTTTTTGCCCTTAAATGACACTCCCTTATCATTTTTGGACTACCCGTTGCTATAGTCATATGACATTCTTACATATGACTTTTTCTTAATATTAGAGGACCTAGACCCAAACCTAATCTATCATTGTTGGATCTTTGGCCTCCCAATAATTTATCTAACCCTTTGGATCTAACTTTGAACCTCTCTAGGATTTTCTCTAATCTATCAAGCTTTGTCTTTAAAGCTTGATTTTGTCTTTTTAGGGTTCTAACCCTAGAATCAGTACTTCTACTATGGACATTTCTAGACATGTCCATTTGTCTAGGCATATGTCTCCCTTTCTTAGGATTTGTCTTAGTCCTTAGATCTAATGTTCTTGATTTTATCATGATGCATGAATTGCCTAGGATTTTGATATGCATTATTAACCATATTTCTATCATGATATTTAAAATTAAAATTTTGCATAGGTAAATAATAAACATTATTTCTAGCATCTATGGAAGAATTTAAATTTGAATTATACTTTAAGTTAGGGTATACCTTCCTTACCTTTGAAGCTCTCCCTTGATATGAGTTTTTCTTTTTCTTCTTCTCCCACTTCTTTAAGTGCGCCAATTTCTTGAGTTCTCCACTTCTTTGGCAGTTCGTGTGGTAGTGGCCTTGCTCACCACACGTGAAATATCTAATGTGCTTCTTCTTCTTTTTATCCCTATAACTCATATTAGAATTTAAAGGAATTTGATTGAGTTTAGGGGTTACTCATTTTTCTTACCTAATGGACACTTGTCCCTATAGTATCTCTTCTCATTGCACCCAAAGCAAATGATGTGGTCTTTTGATTTTGTTTTGGCGAAGGTACTTGTTGGGACCTTTGCGTTTAGCTAGAGGGGGGGTGAATAGCTTTCTTTCCGATTTTCTTCCTACAATGGTTAGCAAGCGCAAGCGGAAAACTAAACAATAATCTAAAACAATGCTAACATAAACCGTTTACGTGGTTCGGAGATAGAGCTCTTACTCCACGGTTGTCCGTAAGGTGGACGATCTCGATCCGTCGGTGGATGACTCCTCGGAAGACCTTCGGCTAGCTCGTATAGCGCCTTGTGGGTGGAGAAACCTCGCCACAACCCGCAACACTTTTCTGAACACTTAGACTACTAATTGGCCTTTAACCAAAGCTAATTTCATCAAGAACTCGCAGCCAAAACCGAGCTCTTTTAAATAGAGTTCTTGGCTGAGAGGACCGTTACCAGTCAATTGGTCAAGCACCAGTATACTGGTCCCACTTAGATTCGAACGTTACAGCCTAACGTTCGAATTCCCACTGCCATCAGTCGACAGGTCCAGGATCAGTCGACTGATCTTTCTGTGGACTTCATCAGTTGACTGATCCAGCACTAGTCGACTAGTCCACCCTTAAACCTAAGGTTTCCCTTCCCGAGTACAATTCTCTCAGCACTCGAACCTTAGGATTTCCCGAGTACAATTCCCTCAGCACTCGAACCCTCATGACTTAGCTGACTCTTCATCCAGTAACCTCGATCTGTTGCCTTCAAGCCCTCTTCGACTTTGGCTCTCGTCCCTCGGATGCATGCAAGCCCACGACCTGTCTCTAATGTCATCCTTCGCGTATGCCTCGAAGTCCGCTTCCCTCGGCTCATCGTCCCTGCTTTGTCTATGGTTCCTCAGATGCATACAAGCCCACGGCTTGTCTCCTCACACCATCTTTCACCAGACCTAAAGCCGTCCAACTAAGTCCATGTGTATCTTGCAAACCTGCACACTCAAATATACATATCAAATACAAGGGTGAACCTAACTTAAACCCTTTGCCCAAACATCAAAACACATGGTCACTCCGGATCATAGATTACCCCACAATCTCCCCCTTTTTGATATTTGACAATACGTTTAAGTTAGGGAAAACAAATAGCAAACACAATGCTAATAGCCATTTGGACTTACGTTACTAAGGCTTCACCTTGGACTTACACCGCCACTGCATATGCAATGCAAACATGGATCCTATCACAAGACATCCCCACACCTAAACCTCCCCAATGAGTTTTAGGACTTTTACCAAACCAAGCTTTTTAAAACCTCTCCAAGGCTCCCCCTATATTGGACTTACAACGACTTTTTAAGAACCTTCCCAAGGTTCCCCCTTTGCCACCAAACGAGCAACAATGCTCCCCCTTTACCTAAACTCTCCCTTGTCCTAGGATTTCTTGCAAAGGTGTGTTTGGTTTCTCACTTAAACCCAACACTTCTCCCCCTTTGACACACATCAAAAGGACTCCAATAATTTCCCTCTTATTAGATCCTTTAACCTCTAACGATCATAAACATAGTGTACTAACCCCCCCATAAGATTATACACTTGTTTTACATCATTACGACACTTTTCGATTGCTGAAAAATAGTTTCAGTCTTTATCAATCGACTGGGATAGTTACCAGTCGATTGATCCCTATCGAAAAATCATATAGTAGCAAGTCTCTCTCCGACAACACTGTTACCAGTCGACTGCCCCCTGAACCAGTCGACTGGTACCCTGAAAATCCCATTTTCAGCATTTCTGACCCAATTTCAAAAATACACCAGAAATTCCACAAATCTTCAAAAATTCTCAAATTTTTTGGAGAGGTTTGTGGTACTCGTGTCTACTTAGGAAAAATACATTCAAACATGTATCTATTACCAATCCCAAGATTGACATAAAATCCAAAACTAGCTAAATGGTTCAATTGAACCTTGACCTAAAGTCCTAGTTTTGACCTCCTCTTAATGTCTCTGCCCCTTCCAAACCATAATGCATCCCTAGCATTGGATTATATGACATCTACACACCAAAAACTAACTTCCATGCTATATGATCTCAATGTCATATTTTTCATGCATGAGACTCAAGCTCATTGTGTCAAGTCCCTAGGATTGAGACTTGAAATCCATCTCCACATCCTTTGGCACACTCCATGACCCATCTAGACTTGCTAAAGAAATCCTCCCAGGGTCCATAAACCATGGGTCCCAACTTGACTCCTAGAGCTCCCCCTTGAGCTCTTAGCCTTAGCCACCTCCTTAGGTGACTCAACACACGCTAGGCCACATCGGAGTACTTTCAGTGACTATTGGCCTACAACCTTTACTTTCTTAACCTTGAACCCCTTGTCATTAGTTAAGACTTTCTTCTTGCTTTTACATGTCATCCCTTTGTCATTTTTGGACTTCCCCTCCTTGTCATAGTTATATGTTACCCAAGCATATTTCTTTTCATTTGCATCAGAGAACTTAGATCGGTATCCTAGACCCGATCTATCATTATTGGGGTTTTGACTACCCAACTTTATACCTAAATCCTTAGATCTAATAATGAATCTATCTAGGGTTTTCTCCATTTCTTCAAGTCTTGCCCTCAAGACTTGATTTTTCAATTCTAGAGCCCTAACCCTAGAGTCAACATGTCCACCTTGGACATTCCTAGACCTACCCACTTTCCTAGGCATATATCTCTCCTTCTTGGGATTTGTGCCTTGATCATTAACCACCTTTCTTCCCTTAGGCATGGTAGTTTGGGTCTTTCTTGGTCTAGCTTTGGGTAATGATTTTCTAGAATTATCTACCTTGTTAACCCTATTCCTATCATCATACCTAAATCCATGATTATTCTTAATAAACATATAAGAATTGGAAATTAGATTTAATTTTAAATAAGGGATTACCTTCCCTTTTACCTTTGAAGCTCCCCCTTGACTTGAGCTCGTCTTCTTTTCCAATTTCTTCAAGTGCGCCAATTTCTTAATTTCTCCTTTCTTTCGGCACTTGGTGTGGTAGTGTCTATGCTCACCACACATGAAGCAAATTATATGCTTCTTATTCTTCTTTGCTCCATCCCTACAACTCATGTTAGTTTTCAAACTATTTGAATTGAGTTTAAGGTTTACCTCCTTTTTCTTACCCAATGGACACTTGTCCTTGTAGTGCCCCTTTTGATTGCACCCAAAGTAAATTATGTGATCCTTTGACTTTGCTTTGATGGAGGTGGAAGCTTCTTCTCGCTCCGACATTAAGGATGGTCTCTCCTCCCCCTCAATCCTTGAAGTGGAGACTTCTTCTATTTCTTCCTCACTTGAAGATGTGGACGATTCTACCTTCTCTTCCTCTTCGGATATTGAACTTGACTCAACTTCCGATTGGTCATTCTCCTTCTCTTGGACCAATGACCCCTCTTCCTTGGACTCCTCTTCTCCATGTCTTTGTGTCGAATTTTCATATAGCGCTATCACCTTTCTCCATAGCTCATATGCATTTTTGTATTCTCCTACATTAGACACAATATATGAAAGTAATAAATTTAATACAATTCTAGTTACCTCCTTATCCGCCTCCGCTTCCTCCGTTTGATCCTTGGTCCAATACCGAGACCGAAGACGTTTTCCCTTCTTGTCCGTTGGAGCTTCAAATGGAACTTCCAATGAGGTTCAATGATCCCAATACATTTGGAACCACATCTCCAATCGCTTTCTACAATAATCGAAGTCATCTCGATCGTATGGAGGTGAGATCCGAATATCCCATCCAAGCAGACCTTCCGAATCCATCTTCCTCTAGCACCTTTTGCTCTCTTGACGGTTAGTCCGTAGACGAGCGACCTTGGTTCTGATACCACTTGTTGGGACCTTTCCATTTAGCTAGGGGGTGAATAAATTTTTGTACGATTTTCTTCCTACAATGGTTAGCAAGCGCAAGCAGAAAACCAAACAATAATTTAAAATAATGCTAACACAAACCGTTTATATGGTTTGGATATAGAGCTCTTATTCCACGACTGTCCGTAAGGTGGACGATCCCAATCCGTCGGTGGATGACTCCCCGGAAGACCTCCGGCTAGCTCGTGTAGCTCCTTGTGGGTGGAGAAACCTCGCCACAGCCCGTAACACTTTTCTGAGCACTTAGACTACTAATTAGCCTTTAACCAAAGTTAATTTCGTCAAGAACTCTCAGCCAAAACTGAGCTCTCTTAAATAGAGTTCTTGGTTGAGAAGACCGTTACCAGTCGACTGGTCTGGTCCCACTTAGATTCGAACGTTACAGCCCAACGTTCGAATTCCCGCTGCCATCAGTCGACTGATCCAGGATCAGTCGACTGATCTTTTTGTGGACTTCATCAGTCGACTGATCCAGCACCAGTCGACTGGTCCACCCTTAAACCTAAGATTTCCCTTCCCGAGTACAATTCTCTCAGCACTCGAACCTTAGAATTTCCTGAGTACAATTCCCTCAACACTCGAACCCTCACGACTTAGCTGACTCTTCATCCAACAGCCTCGATCTGTTGCCTTCAAGCCCTCTTGACTTTGGCTCTCGTCCCTCGGATGCAAGCAAGCCCACGACCTGTCTCCCATGCCATCCTTTTCGTATGCCTTGAAGTCCGCTCCCTCGGCTCATCGTCCTTGCTTTGTCCACGGTCCCTCGGATGTATACAAGCCCACGGCTTGTCTCCTCACACCATCCTTCACCGGACTCGAAGCCGTCCGACTAAGTCCATGTGTATCCTACAAATCTGCACACTCAAATACACATATCAAATACAAGGGTGAACATAACTTTAACCCTTTGCCCAAACATCAAAACACATGGTCACTCCGGACCATAGATTGACCCAACAGTACTCACAAGGTTGATTTCTAATATTTCTTCTTCATTTGTCTTGGCTTCCTCTTCAACCTTGGATGCTACTTCTTCATTTTCGGAAGTGGATGATATTTTCTTCTTCTTTCTTCTCCTCCTATACCTGTTGAACAATTAAACTCATCTCCTTGAACTCTTCTTCTTGTGTAGATTTTGGTCTTCCCATAGAATTATCTTGACTTTGCTCTACAAATCGTGAGCATTCTTGTATTCCCCTACATGACTAATCACATGAGAAGGTAAAATATCAATTAATATCGATATTACCTATGAATTTACCTTTGATCGTGATTGTTGCTTCTCGGTCCAATATCTTGGTCGGAGCTTCTGCGCATGCTTGTATCTTAGGACTTCAAATGGTTCCTCGATGACCATCATTGTGTCCCAACCTGTCTCGAAGAAAGTTTTCATCTTCACAATTCAAAAGGTGATGTCATATAATCCCCCTCCTTTGAATTTTGGCGGACTCACATAATCGGTCATCTTGTGCTTCCTCGGCGATTAATTTGATGGAGAGCACCCCAATTGTACGGATCGATTGGCCCGGCTAGAGAGGGGGCGAATAGCTTGTTACCCTCAATTCGTCGGTTCTCTCTTCCTACACATGTTAGTGCGCAAGCAGAATAACAATTAAACTAAAACTAACACAAACAAGAAAATAAACTAATTTACGTGGTTTGGAGATGATGTTCCTACTACATGGTCGTCCGTAAGGTGGACGATCCCGATCCATCGGTGGATGACTCCTCGAAAAACCTCTGGCTATGCTCGTGTAGCTCCTTGTGGGTGGAGAAACCTCGCCACAACCTCACCAAGAATCCTTGAGCACTTAGAATACTAATTGGCATTTAACCAAGACCAATTTTGTCAACCTTGCTCAAGCAAACCAAGTTCTCTTAAATAGAAATCGTTTGCTGATCCAACCATTACCAGTCGACTGATGTCTACCAGTTGTTGAATTCGAACGTTATAGTCCAGTGCTCGAATTCAGCCGACACCAGTCGACTGATTGAGGTCACAAAAAGATCAGTCGACCGATCTTTCTGTGACCTCAATCAATCAACTAATCTCATACCAGTCGACTAGTAAATTCCGTAAATCTAGGATTTCTCTTCTTGAGTATAATTCACTCGCACTTTGACCCTCACGACTCACTTGACTCTTCTTCACAGCCTTGACTATTGCCTTCAAGTCTTCTTCACTTTGACTCTCGTCTCTCGGATGCATACAAGACCGTGGTTCGTCTCCATGCCATTCTTCGCGTATGCCTTAAAGCGCGCTTCTCTCGGGTCATCGTTGGCGCCATGTCTACGGTCCCTCTGATGCACCATCTTTTACCGAATCCGAAGTCATCAAGCTGAGTTATATGTGTATTTTGCAAACCTGCACACTCTAATACACATATCAAATACAAGGGTCAACCTAACTTAAACCTTTTGCCCAAACATCAAAATACATGGTCACTCTGGACTATCGGGATTGCGGATGACTGAGAGGGAGTGGTTGTAATCGAACCGAGCTCGAGCTTAATTTATCGAATATAGTGATGGCTTGCGAGCATATTCGAGCTTAATCGAACCCTAAACGAACTTACCACATATAAATAAGCTTTATTGGATATTTTATATTTATTAAATATAAAAATATAAAAATTATATATTTAATGTTAAATATTAATTTTATATTTTATGTTTAATAAATATAAAATATCCAATAAAGCTCATTTGTATGAATAAAATCATAAATTTTAATAAATATTTTATATTTTTTAGAATATATAATTTATTTTTTCAATAAATTAATGAATAATTTAATTAATAATTATATGAATTATAACGAAACTCGATTTGTTAACTTGTGTAATCCGACAAAAAAAATAGGATACTTGCAATCGTGATAAATATTTTATAGTACATTATATGTTTTAACAAAACGATATCTCTAATATTTTCCTTTTTAGAATTAGATTCATTTTTTTAAATTATGTTAGGATTCGTCAAAATAATTTTTTCATTGTAAAAACAAATTTAGATTAATGCATTAACATGACAAAAGTAAATATAAATAAATAAATTATAAAATTATATGCATATATATATATATAACATTTACATGATGTATATTAATAAAATAAATACCGATAAATTAAGATTATAATATAATAAGATTCAGAAATAAATTATAAATTTGTCTCCTGCCACTTTCAAATTTTCTGATGTCCCTTTGTCTTCTTCGTCGTGATGGTTTTTTTTTTTTTTTTTTTTTTTTTTTTTGAGGTTTTTGGGTTACAGTGCTAATGAGTTAAACTACCTTTACTTGCATATAAACCGGTGATAAGCAGAGGAAGATGAGAATGTCAATCATATTAGAAATAACAATAGTATTTACTTAGAGCATATAATGATATAAATAAATTATTGATAAATTAATAAAAATACAATACAATTATATTAAAAATAATTAATATAAAATCATCTTTATAAATAGAAAATATTAAACTACATTATAAAGAATCTTTCCTCTGTTAGAATGGTTAGATTTTTAGTGCACATTTAGTTTTATTAATGAGCTCACGAGTTTATTAACGAGCCTGTTCACGAGCTAACGAGTCGAATACTGTTGAGTTTGAATTTGATTCGTTAATATTAACGAGCTTTATTAAACGAGCTCGAATAAATTTCTATTGAATCAAGCTCCGAATAATTCACGAGCGGCTTGATTTATTTACAATCCTAAGATAAGTCGATACCGACCAGATGACCGAGAGGGAGTGGCTGCTGGGCGAGTGTCGTATGATCGGGTGACCAAATAGAGAACGGTCAAATGGCCGAAGGGCAGTGCTTTCCCATGTTACCCTTGGTGGGAAAGGGACAAAAGTGCCTGCTTTGCTCGAATGAGCACCGTTGATTTGGACGGAGCAAAAAATGGGATACAGATAGAGGTGTCAATTTGAATGAGTCGAATTGGATTTGGGTTTGATTGTAATTTTTTTTAAACTCCTAATTCAAATTCGACCCGAACTCGAACTCAACCCGAAATGCTCAAACCCAAACCCGAACCCGATCAACCCGGTCAACTCGAATCCAATCCGAATAACTCGAAAAATCCGATTCAAAACGTCTTTTTTCGTTATTTTCCCTATAATTCTTCATTTTTATCTCAATACAGTATAATAATTATACTAATATTGATATTAATATATATAAAAATATTTTAATTTTTTAAAATAAAATTTGATTTAATCCTAAAAAATTATTAAATATTAAATTTAGGTCAACTCGAATCCGACCTGAATTCGACCTGAAAATTTTCAACCCGAAATCTTCCAATCCGAATTCAAACATTTTCAATTCGAATTCGATTTTTTTCAGATCGATTCGAATTGGATGGTCAAATCGTGTTGATTTTTGACACTCTGGATACAGGGCAAGAAATCCTCCACTAGCTTTCCTGGAGGACTATGAAGCAAATCATGTTCTTGCGAGCTCTTCCACAGCTGAGCCCATCAAGACGTTGACGCGCCACTCGCCTCTTTTTCTACGTAGTTGATGGCTACGGGCAGATTCAAGCCTCCCATCCTACTGTCAGAGGAGAGAATGGATGTGAAGATGCAGGCCTGAGAGATCCAACTCGTTGTCCTTTTCTATCGCCAACCGCTGAAGATTTTTCCCTCCCTCTACCGTGGAGCGTGGGGAGAGGAAACCAGAGGATTCGTGACTGGAAGGCAGTAGAAGATTTGAGGGTGATGCTGCTCTATCGCTCACATATCACCCTATTTTTGGGTATATCCTTCTTTACTTGCTCGGCCTTCTCCTCTCTCGATGCTTCCGAAGTCGAAACCATCTCCCAGCTCGCGAAGATCATATGCCCTACAAAGAAAAGAACGACAGCGGGGTCGGTGTGGCCCCTTTGACAATCAAGTCAGCACTGAGCTGAGATATGGGGCTCGCAAAGATGAGAGTGAGAGAGAGAATGCTTGGTGGGGAAGAGTTGCCTCCACGCACGAGAAGGTCCTTATATAGCCGACGGAATAGAATGTCTAATATTTGGACTCTCAACTTTGAGTAAGTCACTTCTATCATGTGGGTCAAAAACAACTCTTGCAGATTTTTTTCTCACTAAGAAAAGAAATGACAACTTAATTTTGAGTTTTTTATGTGGCATAGTCAAATATTTCAAACTCCATCTTTCCGTTGCTAGTTCATGAAATGAAACCGACAATCTATGTATCTTTTATGCTTTCTGGGAAAAATATGTCAATATGTCTTTCATTTTTGAAAAACAATCCCTTTGTAATTTTCTTAACCATGTGGATATGTGATTTTTTGTGTGTGTGGGTGTGTGTTTTTTATTCTTTTATGGAAGTGATTGTAATTATCATTTTCTTTACTTTATTGCAGTTTGCAAAGGAGAATCCACTTGAGATGGACTATCCTATCATCAGGATTGAAGATGATGAAGATGTCACAGAAGAAGCTCTAGTGACTTCCTTAAGAAAGGCTATTAGCGTTTTTTCTACTCACCAAGCACATGATGGACACTGGCCTGGGGATTGTGCAGGCCCAATGTTTTTATTGCCAGGATTGGTATTTGCTTGAATCTTTTAATAAGAAAAATTATAACAGCTTAACCCTTTTTCTAGATTATACTTGTGCAATATTGTTCCTTGATTGCTTTTATGTGAATCTTTATTTTTCTGAAAAGTTGACTTTGTCTACCGTCGACAAAACTTGAATTTTGGCAGTGGATGTGTCTTATAACTAGTTAAGATACACAATTTTATTACCCATATCAAATGTCTACTAAATTTTTGCCTTTTGATTTGTGCAGATAATAACTTTACAAGTTACTGGAACTCTAAATAGTGTTCTGACACCTGAACACCAGAAGGAGATTAGTCGTTATCTCTACAACCATCAGGCATCATATTCTTGACATTTTATTTTTATAAACTTGATATAATCTTTTGCTAAATTGTCATTTGTACGCTTATGTAATGCAGAACAGAGATGGAGGGTGGGGTTTGCACATTGAGGGTGAGAGTACCATGTTTGGTTCGACATTGACTTATGTTACTTTAAGGTTGCTTGGACAAGGACCTGATGATGGAGATGGGGCAATGGAAAAAGGGAGAAAATGGATCCTAGACCATGGAAGTGCAACTTTTACGACATCATGGGGAAAGATGTGGTTATCTGTAAGTGATAGCGACTTTCTTTTATATTAAAGTTTGATATCCAAGTATTCCACAAACCAAAGATAGTTAGCTTACTAAACTAAGCATTTGTCGGTTGGATACACTCACTTATAGTCGCATGCTTTGCTTCCAATGGGGTTCCTGCCATGGAAACATTTGGTGATACTAATGAGACCGTATAGGACTGTTTTACCACTTTTTGTTCTATTTGTTACTTATATCATATGTCCAATAGAAGAGTCTTGATTCCTGCATTGAATTTCATTTAGGTGCTTGGAGTGTTTGACTGGTCTGGTAACAACCCTTTGCCACCTGAAATGTGTCTACTGCCATACTTTCTACCTATTCATCCAGGTATGCATTTGTCAGAGAATAATAAGTACAATATCTAGTTCCAACTAAAAAGATGATGTAAAGGCAAAAATGTTGTCTTAGATAAGCTGAATAGTAACTAGTCGAACATTAAAATTTTGTTTGGTGGGGATGTTGTCACAATCACTTACTGCCTGCTCCTGTAGTAGTAAATAACAACATATATGAGGATTTTTGCTCATTAGACATGAGCTTCGGTTATGATTCTAAGCACAATTGAAAGAATACTGAGACCTTTACAATTTTCAAGACTAGTTTTGTAATTCTTCGTGGTAACATGTAATATACAATTTTCTATTGCAACCAATGCACCTAATATATAGTTTTCATTACAGCCCAAAACCTAATGGGTAGAAGTAATTTTTATGTGACTTGAAAATTTGAAGACCAAAATTTCTACATAGACATTCTCACTGTTCAAAAGTTATGTGTAGCTTAGTTATCAAGAAAAGTAATTTTTTTCATCTGGATACTTCCTAGGGTTAAGATGAACTATATGATAACAAAAGTGGAGATTAGAGATGGTTCCAACTTTTTTGCATGAAAATTGCATTACTATGGGATAGTAATTTTATACATGGTGTAAATTTTTAGTATATATTTGAGAACTCCATCATCTCTCTATTAGGGTTGCCATTCCTTTATGAATTTTGAAGAATATCATTCCATGCGGTTTATACCTCTACCTAGACCTAGCTGTATTACTTAACTAATTCTGATCATTCACGGACATCACCTGGAGAACTTTTTGACAAATAAAACATAAGTAGAATGCCCATTCGATTTTGATAAACAAGTTCCAATTTCACTTCTCTGCTTGGAGCAATAGACCTGCTATACTGTGCCTATGCCTTTTAAGCCACGGATGGTATCATCATTCATTCCTCCCTCCATTTGGTTGGTTTGTTGTTCTATGAGGTAGGAATGTATATCTAGATGCATCAGGTGGTTTGAGTGACATTTTTGATTCGGTAAATAGGTAACTTTTAACCAAGTGGAAAAGAGATAACATCAAGGGAAGGCATCATGTAAAATATAACCATGGCCATATTTATGCTTAGCATTTATGTATTATTAAGTTTCATTTATATAAGCAATCTATGTTTTGAATGAGGAAAAACTCCGACAAACAAGTTTAATATGGTAAAGACATGTACTTAGGTGCCCAACAAGTACTTCAATTAGACAATGTGAGACCATGAAACACACACATTAATAAAGGAAGAATGAGACCAAAGAAGACTTAGTTAGCAATGATAAAACTGGACAAAATTCATTTAAATATAGATGATCATATAGTAGAAGATTCAATCCAATGGCATAAGAAGATTTATATAGTGACCCCACTTAGCGGGATAAAGGTTATGTTGTTGTTGTTGTTGTTATTGTTATCGGGTGGTTTAAATGGTGTCTTTATACAGGCAATTTTCATTTCCAAACTACAAATCTGAATGGTACAACATGATTGTGAACTTTATCAAATATTTTTTGCTTTATAGGACGAATGTGGTGCCATTGCCGGATGGTTTACTTGCCCATGTCATATATATACGGGAAAAGATTTACTGGCCCAATTACACCAATAATCTTATCACTAAGAAATGAGCTATTCCATTGCCCATATGACCAGATAGATTGGAATCGAGCTCGTAATGAGTGCGCAAAGGTGTGCAATTCTTCTACTCCGTTTTCTCCGAGTTCTGACTAATTGGATGTACTGTTATCATGCATGTTATTGCATCTTTTTTCCTACTTTATTACAGTGTCTATAGTGTATGTAAATCTGTCTTAGAGTACAAACTAATAATTCTGAAATTGTGTGATTCTTATCATAAGTACATTCAATCCAAATAAATGCTGATGGAAAAAGATACAATGAATTAGAAAACTATCAGTAGAAATGAAGAGTTAGACTGTGTATTTGAAATAAATCAAAGGTTAAGATCTGCAATGAGTCCCTCGTGCAAGTTGGCTGCAATCATAGTAAGTAATACAGAACAGGCCACATTTATGCATTATTTTGTAGCATGGGGATATAAGGTCTGTAATGAGTCCCTTGTGCAATTTGACTTCTAGCATTGTAAAACAGACTAGGTCTCTTTTATGCATTATTTTGTAGCATTGGAATATGAACACATTTCATACTTTTCATGATCCAAACTACATTTCTTGATATTTATGTGTGATGGCATCCTGAACTCGTATTGGATGATGAGTTTTTTTTGAATGCTCCATTTTGAAGCATACATTATCTTCATGTATATTATGGAGCATATGTATGATTGTCTAAGTGCTAATTGTTCTTTGAAGATATGTGCTGAGAATGCTTGTTAGTTAATTCTGAAGCTCATTGTATCTGCATTCTAAGTCATATATGGACTTAAAATTGATTTCACTTGAAATTATCTTCTCAACCCATGTCCTTACTGATGTAGGAGGATATGTAAATTTTAATTATTATTTTTGGTAATTTTCATATTTTTGTAATTTTGATTTTTTTGGTATTTTAGATATTTTTGATAATTTTTATTGTTTATATTTTTGTATTTTGAGTCTGGATAGAGATTTTAGGATTATAAGTCTTTCCTTTCTTTTAGAATTTCTTTTCTTCATTTACAAGATAGGAATTATAGTCTATATATTAGGATTTCTTTCTATATTTGAGTTTTAGTTTTAAAGTCTATATAAACACTTGTATAATTGTTTAAGGAATTAATCCTCTATTATTGAATAATATTTTCTTTTTTTGGGAAAATCTTGAGAACGGTGTTATCTCTTCTTGCTTTCTCCTCAAACCCCCCTTCTCATCAAGTCTGCAGGATAATTGCTATCCTG
This sequence comes from Boesenbergia rotunda, assembly GCA_024364735.1. Classification (NCBI taxonomy): domain Eukaryota; kingdom Viridiplantae; phylum Streptophyta; class Magnoliopsida; order Zingiberales; family Zingiberaceae; genus Boesenbergia; species Boesenbergia rotunda. Next base: position 572,479 of record JAGFNQ010001832.1, on the reverse strand, counting down.
CCTGGGCATCAGTTGGTATCAGAGCTAGTAGTGTCTAATTGAGGAAGCCGAGCGTCAGATCCTATGGAAAGACGTCATAATTGTGGTCGCGTTAGGTAAGTTTTGATGGAAGAAGCCGAGCACCATGAAAGACGATTGAGATTTTACAGAGGTAAGTTGCAAATTTAACCTAGTATGTAGTGACGGCTACACGAAAAGTTAAAGATCATAAAGACCTCAGACTTTGAGTTGATTTACCCGTATTTTCTGGTACGTTACTAGCAGAGGGTTTCGTTGATTGGATCAATGAAGTGGAGAGGATTTTTTATCATGAGAAAGTTTCGGATCAGATGAAGATGAAGTTGATTGCTATCAGACTCAAGGGATGAGCATTGGCGTGGTGGTGGTACTTGCGGCGCTTATGAGCCAAACAAGGTAAAACCAAGATCAAGGATTGGGAAAAGACGAAGAAGATAAAAGGTCAATTTCTTCCCTTTGGTTACACTCAAAACTTCGTTCTAAAGACTATTGGGTTTTACCATAGAGGACGATAGCTTTAACGCCTAAGGAGACCTTGACAAAGAGGTATTTATGGTGATGGCTCTGAGACTTTAATTGTTCATGAGGAATTTGACCTAGAAGAAATTGAAAAGGAATCCCGATCTCAAATTAGAGACTAGACTGAGGCAACTAATGATCTAGTCGATGATGATTATGGAGCGGATGAAGTGCTTAATGATCCTTTATTCATTCTGTATTCATGTTCTGTCCAGTAAGGTAATTCTGAACCTTTTATCAAATTAAATCAAGCCATTGATTATAGACCATCTAAGGAAGACATAGAGGGCAAGACCAAAGATATTAGCGAGCCGGTGTACGATGATGATGAAGCCGACAATAATGAGAGAGATGACGATAAGATCGAAATACTTGGTGGCCCAAACTATGAGGATGATGAGGTGGATGAAGTTATCAATGTAGTTCATCAAATCTCTCATCCCGACACAGATCCTGATGAGCATGAGATGGATGATAACAAATTTTATGAAGATGTTTTGGTAGAAAAGGACGATGACAATGAAGAATCTAAATTTGGAAGTGATCTTGAAGAACTCTGTGAATTGGGTTCTGCTGAATCTCCAAGTGATAATCCTGATGTGGTCTTATCTTCTGATCTTGTTCGAGATGGGATCATGCAACCTGATAGTATTAGTCCTGATGTGCATTATAACGATGAAATTAGGAAGGTTTTTGCTATAAACTATGAAACACAACTCTCTTTAAGAATGCTTGCAGGATCCCCAACATCTGATCTGGATTTGACTATAAATGCTTTCAAAGCTTTTGATGATCATAGGAATTTCTTCAAGGATCTAGAATCAACAACTTTTGTTTCCACTAATAGTTGTCAAGCTTTCAAAGATGGTTTGAAACAAGCAATACTTAATCCAAGTGATATTCAAGTTTAGTTTGAGAAGTTTTCCTACTATTTGTGATTTGAAATATAAATTTTAACAAAGTGTTTGGACCGAAGGGATTTAGACATCTCCACATGATATGAGATTGTCCACACTAGACCTAACCCCTCATGGTTTTGTTTCTAGGCTTTATCCAAAAGGTCTCATACCAATAAAAATAACTTTCCTTTATAAGCCCATAATCTTTCCTATGTGTTTTCAATGTGGGATTTTGTTTGCAACCTTGCAACCCAAAGATCCCCCCCTTTCCTTAAATGAAGGATCATAGGGCCCCTCTTAAGCGGAAAGCCTATCCATTTGACGTCCGATCCTTAACCCACCAAGTCTTCCTGCCTCTCGGTCCAACCGACCTACTAGGTCTTCCTGTCTTTCAGTCCACCCGACCTATTAGGACTTCCTTGCCTAGCTTCAATTAGGGTTTCTCTGCTTGGTTGTCCACCAGGATTTCTTTCTTGGTATATGATCCTCTTGATCCAGGCACAGGAGCTCCTATTTTCTTTGTTCAAGGTCAATATTCTACCCACATGGCTTGATTAGACCATAATTCTTGAGCACAGTTGGCGATTAGACCTTCTATCAGTTCGGGCTTTGATACCAATTGTTAGGACTAAAGAAATTTAGATATCTCTACAATGGTATAATACTATCCACTTTGGGCCTAAACCCTTATGTTTTTATTTTTGGACTTTACTCAAAAGGTCTCATACTAATAGAAATATCTTTCCCTTATAAGTCCATGATCTTTTCCATGTGTTTTCAATGTGGGACTTTGTTTGTATCCTTGCAACCCGACACGAAAGACCTTGCCAAACAATGTATTGCAAAACTGCTCATTATTGATTCTCTTTTGTTACCCCGTGGATCATCTTCGGAGGACTTAGAGACATTAAAAGAGAAAGCTAAAATTGCAAATATAGAGCCAGAGTTAAATAAGAAAAAATTTCCACCTGATACAATGGATGATTTATGTCAGCACAGTTGATTTTACAGAGTTGATCTTTCTCTTGTGCTATCACCTGAAACTATTCTAAACTCGAGGACGATTCTGTTCAACACCAGGTGATTGATGCAGGAGGATATGTAGATTTTTATTATTATTTTTGGTAATTTTTATATTTTGGTAAATTTTGATTTTTTTTGGTATTTTAGGTATTTTTGGTAATTTCTATCTTTTTATTTTTTTTGTATTATGAGTCCGTTTACAAATTTTAGGATTACAAGTCTTTTTCCATTCTTTTAGAATTTCTTTCCTTCTTTTACAATACATGAATTATAGTCTATATATTAAAATTTCTTTCTATATTTGAGTCTAAGGTTTGAAGTTTATATAAACACTTGTTTAGTTGTTTGAGGAATTAATCCTCTATTATTGAATAATATTTCTTTTTTTGGGGAAAATCTTGAGGACGGTGTTCTCTCTTCTTGATTTCTCCTCAAACAAGCCCGTAGGATAATCGCTATCCTACCCAGACATCACTTACTCCTCCCATTGTTTGGGAAGTTTTCTTTGGGAGGGATTAGGATCCTCTCAACTAAGTATCTTTGATTTCCAATTTCTTATCCAAGCATCCCTGAGATTCCTAGCATAAAATTGGTTCATGGATAACTCCTTGGAGAGCTAGACAATTAAATATGCTGGATGCCTTGCCCACATAAATGTTGTACTTTTTGTTCTCCATTATTTTTTCCTAGCATCTTCAAAGCTGCTAAATAGGTGATTTATTGTATTGACTCATCCTCTATTTCTCTTTTGATTTCAAGAGGAATTGTTTTTTTTCCTAGTTGTAAATCTCAAGAACTTGGAATCATTGACTTGCATGTTCATAGGCTTGCCCTTCTCTCATGATGGTGGTAGCATTTATTTTACTGTCCATTCTCTCCATAGGCTTTAATTGCCTCCTCATGTAACATCATCTAGCTCTTGTCAACTCCTTACCCTCAATGGGATAATCCTGAAAGCTTTACTTCCTTGTTATCCTCAAATTTCTTAAGCACAAGTGCATTACAAGAACATCATAAAATGAATTAAATAACTCTGTAATTGGTGGCTATAATAAGTTGTGATGCTTATTAGTATATACTAAATGCTCTTTTTTTTTGTGGTTTGATTATGTATGTTTCAGGAAGATTTATACTATCCACATCCATTTGTACAAGACATCGTTTGGGCATTCCTTCATAAAATTGTTGAACCTATTTTAATGCATTGGCCTTGTAGCAAGTTGAGAGAGAAGGCTATTAATACTGCTATCCAGCATATTCATTATGAAGATGAGAATACTAGATATATTTGCATTGGTTCAGTTAATAAGGTAAGTCAAAAGATTTCTTTGAAGAAGTTGATTACTGTCAATTTTTATAGCAAACAACATGATTCATTATTGCCAATTCACCATGAGTGCATACAACCAAGAACTATAGCATGTCCATTAGAGGAACCTATTTCCAGAAGATGAGATGCAATTCCTGCAGCTTATAAAGTAGTATTTTATCAAAATTATCATCCTTTCTGAGTTACTCGTATCTGTTTTATTTGCCTTCTGGTGCTGCATATTCTTTAATGTTATGAGTTTTTTTTACTGATGAATGCAGTTAATTACAAATGCTGATTGCAATATTTAGACCTATGAGGTAATTTTACACTTTCCTAGAACAACAAATGTCAACATAAAAAAGTTGGGATGCTGGCTTTAAAGTATAACCTTTACCTCAACTTCAGAAGTCTTGATCTTTTGTATATTAAAAATCCCATCTAATTCTTAGTGTTCAGATGTTATGGTACGAATGCCTATAAAATACTGCAAATTTTTTTTTCTCCTTTTCTATAAATCTTATATATATATATATATATATATATATATTGTCTTTTAGAACTATATCATGGATGCCCTTCATGTTGTTGGATGTAAACTTGAGTTTGACTTACATTTCAGATTTATCTAACAAAGGTTTATGTTACAAATTAAACTTTAAATTGCATTTCTTTTATACTGGCTCAACTATTCCTGGAATTGTTTTAACTAGATTGTCCCTTTATGAGCTTGGAATTGAACTTCGAGGCCTTCTCTTTGAGAAATTCCTTTTTCCTTTCTTCTTACTTGTCATGGTCAGCATCATCCTGTGCCGCATATCATGATGCAGTAGTACTTGATTCTCATTAATAACTTTCCATGTAGAGTTTATCAGGTTGTATACTAGTTAAACAGAATGTGAACGAAAAACCCAAGCCAGTTTTTCTTTCTGACCAACAATGTAAATGTATTATGCCAGAGATGTTTTCTTCTGACATTTCATCTATTTAGGTACTTAATATGCTTTGTGTCTGGATTGAAGACCCAAATTCAGAGGCGTTTAAGTTACATCTTTCACGAATATATGATTATCTATGGTTAGCTGAAGATGGAATGAAAATGAAGGTATGCTAGAATATACAATGCATGTATTCTTATTAGATTTTTTACTTCCTAGAATCATGTATAGTGTCCGAATAGTGTGTGTGGTACCCTTTTTTTTGTATGTGTTAAAGAAGCTATTGCTGTTTTGTTAATTTTGCAGTGCTGTAATGGCAGCCAGTTGTGGGACACGGCTTTTGCTGTTCATGCAATTATGTCAACTGATCTTTCTGAGGAATTTGGTCTAACACTCAAGAAGGCTCACGAATTCTTTAAAAGTTCACAGGTTAGCATTTTTTTTAACAAAGTTCTTAAAGTATGTGCATTCTTCTATTGAATATTTACCCTTTATTGAATATGCAAATACATTAAGTTTTCACTTCTTTCTGATTGGGAAGATCCTTGAAGATTGCCCTGGCGATCTTGATTTTTGGTACCGTCACATCTCCAAAGGTGCATGGCCCTTTTCCACTGCAGACCAAGGGTGGACTGTCTCAGATTGCACAGCAGAAGGACTTAAGGTAACTGCTATCTTCTATTGTCAAGCCAAATCTCTTTATGTTGATACTAATCTTTCTTCTGTAGGCTGCCCTCTTGTTATCTAAGGTTTCTCCGGAGATTGTTGGCGATCCAATCGAAGCAAGAACACTTTATGATGCTGTTAATATCATCCTTTCACTAATGGTAATTACACCAGAAATAGATGCAAATAGTTAACAGTAACTTTTCTTCTAATTGTAGTTTTGTTGTAGAACAAGGATGGTGGTTTTTCTGCATGGGAACCTACAAGATCCTATGCTTGGTTGGAGGTATGTACTCCAAGGACATTCTGTTGCTGTTGCATTCTGCATGTTTCTCAATCATGTATCTGAAGTTTGCTTATAGATTAATTTTAAGGATTAAGTCTCCATTTAGTGGGTTAACAATTAAATTAATAACACACAACAATTGTCATTAAAGAATTAAATCATAATTAAGTGATCTAATGCTTAACTCATAAAGGGGGTTCATGCTATTGGATGTGGATTTAATATGTATCGTTAACATTAATGGGTTGTTAATGGGTTATGGGCTTTGAGTGGATAGTCTCTGCAGAATGGGCTAAAGTATACAAGGAGAAAGACAATCTTGATTTGGGCATTTTGATCTTGACTTTGGCTTTTTCTTCTTCCTCTTCTCTTCCTATTGAGAAGGTGTCACGCCCCCAGTGAGGGACATGTCCAATAGAAAATCGAATAACACCTCCCCTGTACGACGGATAATCTGAAACTTAATACATACATCTCGACCCAAATATAAAGCTCAGCCAACACGACTGACAATCACACAATCATAACAGAGAAAATAATAAAAAATATCACAACCACGCAGTTAATAATAATATAATAAATACTAAGCAATAAACTCTGTAGAATAAATGCAACAAAACAAAAGTCCAACGGAAATAAATATTAGTCCTCTAAAGAAATAAAAATATCGACATGTCCACCGAAAATAAATATAAGTCTAATAAAGAAAAATATGAAATAAATTAATCACTGACGTTAAGGGACTGACAGATGAGTCCTCTCCTGGCAGCACGAGTCGCATTTATCAACTACCTAAAATAGATAGAAAAAAACGAGGGGTGATGAATCCGGGCTCAAACTTTGCGGGTATAAGGCTAGATAAATGCATGGTATAAAACAAGTTATATCAAGCAGCAAGAATCAAGGGTATACAGTCTTTGGAATAAAGAGCAAAGTCAAATGCAACAACCGTATGAATAGCCATACCTAAACTCAATATCACATGCGGGGGCATGCTCAGAAGCTCCCCACAACATTAGTGAGTTGCTCATACTACTGAGCAGATCTAGATCAGAAACGAATACAAATCATAATCGTATATGCATGTCAACCATGCGCAACAATCATATCTCAAACAAATGCAGCAAACACAAGCAAATGCACAAATGTATCATATGCACATGATGTAATGACGTGATTTGTACACACTCCAACTACCGCTACACTGGATAGTCAGGTGGATAAGATACAAGGGCCCAACACCTATGGCTATGCAAAAAAGCCCAACACTTGTGGCTATAAAATCCTAAAAGCACCTGTGGAGACCCCTAGCACTTGGGGGTATCAATTGTTCGTACACAACTCTAGTCGACCGTAGCAAAAAAATGTGACCGACGATCCATCTCAATCATAAGTGAGTCAGTGTCGTCAGTATACAAACCATGCAATATGATGCATGATACTAATATGCACAACCTCAACCAAATCAACTATCATGCAATTAATAAGAAACACATGTATCCAATCAAATATCATAATAAATAAATATGTAACTAATCTTCTGGGTAGGATATATCTAATGTCGACTACACCTTAGATAGGTCACATGATGGTTCTAAAGTACTCGCGTATAAGCGGTACTTTTGATATCAGAAAATAAAAATTGAAACTGTATACATGAAAATATTGATTTAACTCGAGCATCAAGCATGAAAAGTATCAAGAAGAAATTACAAGCAAACTATATTTAAGATAAAGCAACCTACTCAGATAATAAAATAATCATGCATTTAAGATAAAAGAATCTACAAAACCAAATAAGTACCCGCATCATAAATATAGTGTGCGTATCGTAGAGAATCTCTTGTCCAAGATATCCAAGAGTTAATCAGTGTCCTGTATCAAAAGACGTATATTTAACTATGATAACACATGATACTAAGCTAAACACACTACCCTAATTAATTAGGGTCAACCTAATTATCAAGTTCATTTAATTTATCATAATTAAATAATTAGTACATAATCCTTCTAATTAAGCTTATCCTTAACCCATTTAGGATCAGCCCTAATTAAGGGTTAATCAACAAGTTAACCCCCAACCTCTCAAGCTAGGAATTTACAACGTGAGGTTAACCACAATCTAATTCAAACAAATGTTAGACGCAACATGTAGCTCACAGTGAAAACTTACCAAATCAATAGGAATTTACCTAATCTCTATGTGGTAAAGGTTCTGATCAGAATACATGTTTTCATATAGCACAAAGCACCTGTAACGACCCGGCCCATTTGGCGGCCCATTTGGCGGTCTCGACCGTCGACCGTTGACCGTGCCGTTACCAATACTAGGTCTTCCCACTCCTGGGCGTGGATTTTTACCTTCCCAGGATTCGAACTCTAGACCCAGGCTTAAATCTAGTTCTTTGTGAATCCTGAATACCAACAAGTAAGACAATGAAATTGGCTCTTGATTCAGGCCAACCGTTCGATTGCTATAGCATTTAGTTTTCAATTTTAGCCTTATCGACAATGATAACTAGATCATGTGATGTATCATTCGGTTTGTTTCGATGTATCGCTAGTGCTTTTAATTGGTATCAAAGCTTACAATTAGCTTATCATTGTCTTTTAAGGCATGAGGATTACTTTCAATGATTTGATATATATACATTGATTTTTCATTTGATTTCTTTTGGATGAGCCAATTAATGTATATTCGTTAAAATTTGGGCACAGAATGCTACCAACTCGATTAGAGCATTCAACTGGTTACCTTCCGTTTACTGCTATGAAGTCGCAGCCGACTAATATGCCCAAAATCATATCTAGAATGGTTTTTGATTCAACTGGAACATTCGACTGATTATACTGCTATAAGTTCCCATTCGACTGTTACTTATAAAGTTATGTAGAAAATGCTATTGAGAATTCGATTGATTACCTTCAATTGACTACTATAAGGTTCTAATCGACTATTGCTTAAGAAGTCGGTTTTTGATTTGATTGGAGCATTCGACTAATTACCACCAGTCAACTGCTGTAAGGTATTCGTCGAATGTTGCTCGATAAATGAGGTAGTCGATTATTAATAGTGATCAATCAACTATTGTGCTCAGGAATTGACACATACGGAATATTAGTCGATTGATAGCCGTGGGCAATCGACTGTTGATTGTATTAGTTGATTGATATCTGATATCAATCGACTAATAGCTGATTAGATGCATTTTCAATAGTTTTTCTTGTATTCTTCTTCGCTTTTGCTACTTTGTCGAACTAATGCCATCTCCAAAGCGAGAACTATTAGGGAGGCATGGGGTATTTGCGTAGATAAATGTATATCCATGCTAAAGATGGTTGGCTCAAATGAAAGCCATTCTTTATGTTGGATGTATGTTTAAAGAAGCTCACAAGTCCAGTTTAGCTTCTAGGTCATGCACATAGTGTGTTGGCCCAAAGAAAGACACACTATGTGGCTAATTTAAAGTGTTGTGAGTGACACTGGAAACATAAGTTAATTAAGGAAGCTCATATATAATGTTAATCATCCGCAAGACATGTCGGCCCAAAGGAAGGCCATTGTTGTTGGAGCAATCTAGGTACCTTGGATATTGATGTTTGGGCAAATGTTTAAGTTAGGTTTATTGTTATATTTGATATGCATTGTGAGTATGCAGGATATAGGTACAATAAGGGAAGTTGAAGTGACATCTTGGCAAAGGAGAAAAGTCCAAGTGACATCTTGGCAAAGGAAGACCCGACAACAAGGACCGAGGCCGAAGGAAGCTCCAGAAGGCAAGGCGTGAAGGATGGGGAGGCATCCGAGGGACGCAAGACTGATGGAGGAGGCTAGAAGGCTAGGTTTAGGTTGATCGGGTGAGGACAAGTGCTGAGTGATTGTACTCGGGGCTGAAACCCTAAGTTTAGGGTTTGATAAGTCGACTGATGCTTGGATCAGTCGACTGGTAAGGGTCATAGAAAGATCAGTCGACTGCTGCATGTAGCAGTCGACTGGTGTCGGCTGGAATTCGAACGTTGGGCTGTAACGTTCGAATCCAAGTGGACCAGTCGACTGGTAACGACTATTTCAGCTGTGAGCTCTATTTAAGAGAGCTCAGTTTGGCTGGGCAAACGTTGACGAAATAAGCTTGGGTAAAATTTATTAGTAGTCCCCAAGTGCTTAGATGTTGTCGAGAGTTTGTGGTGAGGTTTCTCCACCCACAAGGAGCGACAAGAGCTAGTCGGAGGTCTTCCGGGGACTCATCTACCGACGGATCGGGATCGTCCACCTTACGGACAGCCGTGGAGTAGGAACCTTATCTCCGAACCACATAAATCGGTTTGCCTTTTCTAGTTGTTAGTTTTAGTTATTTGTTATTCCGCTTGCGCACTAACAACGTGTAGGAAGAGAACCGCGATTGAAGTGGGTAATCGGCTATTCACCCTCCTCTAGTCATACGCACCAGTCCTAACAAGTGGTATCAGAGCAAGGTCGCTCTTATTGGAATAACCACCAAAAGAGCAAGGGCGCTAGAGGAAGATGAATTCGGAAGGTCCGCTTGGATGAGATATTCGGATCCGACCTCTATACGATCGAGATGACTTTGATTATTGGAGGAAGCGGTTGGAGACATGGTTCCAAATGGATTGGGACCATTGGACTGCATTGGAGGTTCTATTTGAAGCTCTAACGGACAAGAAGGGAAAACGCCTCCGACTTCGGTATTGGACCAAGAATCAAAAGGAGGAAGCGGAGGCGGATAAGGAGGTAACTAGAATTATGTTAAATTTATTACCTCCATATATTGTGTCATATGTAGGAGAATACAAGAATGCATATGAGCTTTGGAGAAAGACGATAACTCTACATGAAAATTCGACACAAGGACAAGGAGAAGAGGAGCCCTAGGAAAAGGGGTCATTGGTCCAAGAGAAGTAGAAGGACCAATCGGAAGTTGAATCAAGTTCAACATCTGAAGAGGAGGAAGTGGAATCGTCCATATCTTCAAGTGAGGAAGAAATAGAAGAAGTCTCCACGTCAAGGATTGAGGGGGAGGAAAGACCATCCTCAATGCCGGAGTAAGAAGAAGTCTCCACCTCCACCAAAGCAAAGTCAAAGGAACACATAATTTGCTTTGGGTGCAATAAAAAGGGACACTACAAGGGCAAGTGTTCATTGGGCAAGAAAAGGAGGTAAACCCTAAACCCAAGTCAATTTCTTCGAAAGCTAACATAGGTTGTAGGGAAAAGAAGGAGAAAAAGCATATAATTTGCTTCACGTGTCGTGAGCGTGGACACTACCACACCAAGTGTCCAAAGAAAGGACAAATCAAGAAATTAGCGCACTTGAAGAAATTAGAGAAGAAGAGGAGCTCAAGTCAAGGGAGAGCTACAAAGGAAAAGGGAAGGTAATCCCTTATTTAAAACTAAATCCAATTTCCAATTCTTATATGCTCATTGAGAATAATCATGGATTTAGGTATGATAGAAATAAGGTTAATAAGGTAGATAATTCTAGGAAATCATTAACCAAGGCTAGACTAAGAAAGACCCAAACTACCATGCCTAAGGGATGAAAGGTAGTAAATGAGCAAGACATTAATCCCAAGAAGGGGAGACATATGCCTAAAAAGGTGGGTAGGTCTAGGAATGTCCAAGGTGGACATGTTGACTCTAGGGTTAGAACTCTAGAGTTGGAAAATCAAGTCTTGAGGGTAAGACTTGAAGAAATGGAAAGAGTCCTAGATAGGTTCATTATTAGACCTAGGGGACTTGACATGTGCTTGGGTGTTCAAAAACCCAAAAATGTCAAATTGGGTGCTTCCAAGGAAAATGGAAGAAAATATGCTAGGGTAGCATATAATTATGCCAAGAATGGAAGATTAAAAAATGGTTAGAATAAGCCATTTAATGTTAAGGGAAAGAAGAATTTAACCAAGGACAAGGTGTCCAAGGTTAAAGAAGTTAAGAATGTAGGCCATGAGTCACCGGAGGTACACCGGTGTGGCCTAGTAATTGTAAAAGAGTCACCTAGGGAGGTGGCTAAGGTTAAGAGCTCAAGGGGGAGCTCAAATAGTCAAGTTGGGATCCATGATAAATGGATCTCGGGAGGATTTCTCCCGGAAGTCTAGATAGACTATGGAGTGTGCCAAAAGGTTTGGAGACGGATTTGAGTCTCAATCCTTAGGTTTTGGCACAATGAGTGTATGTGTCATGCATGAAAATATGACATTGAGGTCATATTACATGAAAATTAGGTTTTGATGTGTAGATGCCATATAAACCAATGTTATGGATGCATTGTGATTCGGTATGGGCAGATGCATCAAGAGGAGATCAAAACTAGGGCTTTAGGTCAAGGTTCAATTGAACCATTTAGATAGTTTTAAGTTTTGTGTCAATCTTGGGATTGGTGATAGATATATTTTTGAATATATTTTTCCCAAGTAGACACGGGTACCACAAACCTCTCCACAAAATTTAAGAATTTTTGGAGACTTGTGGAATTTCTGGTGCATTTCTGAAATTGGGTCAGAAATGCTGAAAATGTAGTTTTCAGGGTACCAGTCGACTGGTGCAGGGGGCAGTCGACTGGTAACAGTGTTTTTGAAGAGAGACCTAGCTACTGTGTGGTTTTTCGATGGGGATCAGTCGATTGATACAGGTTGAAACTGCTTTTCAGCAGTCGAAAAATGTCCAAATGATGTAAAACAAGTATATAATCTTATGGGGGTTAATACACTTTGTTTATGATCATTAGAGGTTAAAGAATCCAATAATTCAGATATTATTGGAGTGCTTTTTGATGTGTGGCAAAGGGGGAGAAGTGTTGGGTTTAAGTGGGAAACCAACACACCTTTGCAAGAAATCTAAGCTCAAGGGGGAGCTTAGGTGAAGGGGGAGCCTAAGGTTAGGTTCCATGATTTATTTGCTTTGTTGTTGTTTCCCTAACTCAAACAGGTTGTCAAATATCAAAAAGGGGGAGATTGTTGGAGCAATTTAGGTGCCTTAGGTTTTGATGTTTGGGCAAAAGTTTAAGTTAGGTTTATTGTTGTGTTTGATATGCATTGTGAGTATGCAGGATACAGATACAATGAGGGAAGTCCAAGTGGCATCTTGGCAAAGGCGAAAAGTCCAAGTGACATCTTGGCAAAGGAAGACCCGACAACAAGGACCGAGGCCGAAGGAAGCTCCAGAAGGCAAGACGTGAAGGATGGGGAGGCATCCGAGGGACACAAGACTGATGGAGGAGGCTAGAAGGCTAGGTTTAGGTTGGTCGGGTGAGGACGAGTGCTGAGTGATTGTACTTGGGGCTGAAACCCTAAGTTTAGGGTTTGATAAGTCTACTGATGCTTGGATCAGTCGACTGGTAAGGGTCACAGAAAGATCAGTCGACTGGTGTCGGCTGGAATTCGAACGTTGGGCTGTAACGTTCGAATCCAAGTGGACCTGGCACCAGTCGTCTGGTAATGACTGTTTCAGCTGTGAGCTCTATTTAAGAGAGCTCGGTTTGGCTGGGCAAAAGTTGACGAAATAAGCTTGGGTAAAGCTTATTAGTAGTCTCCAAGTGCTCAGGTGTTGTCGAGAGTTTGTGGTGAGGTTTCTCCACCCACAAGGAGCGACAAGAGTTAGCCGGAGGTCTTCCGGGGACTCATCCACCGATGGATCGGGATCGTCCACCTTATGGACAGCCGTGGAGTAGGAGTCTTATCTCCGAACCACGTAAATCGGTTTGTCTTTTCTAGTTGTTAGTTTTAGCTATTTGTTATTCCGCTTGCGCACTAACAACCTGTAGGAAGAGAATCGCGATTGAAGTGGGTGATCGGCTATTCACTCCCCTCTAGCCGTACGCACCAGTCCCAACAATTGTATGGTAGATGAAGGTAACTGAGAGCACTAATTGTTAGAGTAGGTGCTCTACAAGTTAACTGTTGGCTAGAGCTTTATTGACTCTGGTAAATAAACATCTTTTATTTTAATATAATTATGCTCAATATGAGATTTACTTTATCTGAATACCCATGCTAGATGCATAGATAAAATCCTTCAGTATACTATAGTGAGATGTGGTGGTTTATATGATAGTCATCATGAAATACATCAATATTCACTATATATTAGTCAATTGGATTGCCTAATAAATACGGACAAAAGGTCGTTCGAGTTGGAGACTATCATTTATGATGCAGTATATCACGTTTCATTGGTAAGGACATAGAGATGTTCAAACATACAGATGGATGCTTATACTATGAGTTTGTCGAACAACCCTCATACGGATTTCCTAAGTGATTATCATTTATCGAGTGGTTAAGTCCTTAGTTATTGTTGTACACTAGTAGTTCTTATGACCCGGGACAACACTGAGACTCTATATGTTGGGGTTGCAATTTGACTAATTTACCGACTCAATTCGTGTCATCAGGTGATGAGATTGGGTATAGTATATAGGAGTCAGTGTATTATAGTCGGGGATTCACCATATACCCAAGAGTGTGGATATCTTATGTAATATATTGTTCTATAGTGTATGAAGTCTCTGATCAGAGTTGTAAGATATGTTTTAGGAAAGGAGTTTCCTAATTGCATATGCGTTGTCACTACAAGATACATTACATAATTGTCGAATCAATATATAACCCTTGATGTACCAATGGCTGTAGATACGAACGAGATATATGAGATGAAGGGACCAGACTGTACGTTAACAATAATCGACTAGTTCTTATAGGTACTATTTAATGATACCTATTGAGTTATGGGGCGGTGCTACTAAACACTCTTACCATGATTCGTTAGATGCTAATCAGAATTAGTTATGATATCCTATAATCAAGCAGCTGATCATAGAATGGGGCTATTAAGGGTATGCACTAATAAATGATGAGCATCATCTTGAATGACAGAGAGTTGTAAACCTACGATTAGTTGTAACAGTGAATTGATAATTAAAGTTTAATATGGTCAAATGTTATCATTAATATGATTATGATGAACTTACATTATTGGATTTTCAGAAAAGTTCTAACATCCAAAAGGTCAAGATGGAAGAAAGAAAATGGTTAGGTTTAATTTGTTTTTCTTAGCCGCGCATTTCTTCATATTCCTTGAAAAGATGAAGAGACATACATCTCTTCATATTCCTTAGAAAAATAAAAAGACACAAATCTCTTCGTATTCCTTAGAGGGTTATATATAGAGGAGTCATCCTTGTAATAAAAAAAAAGAAAAGAAAAAAGTGAAGTCCCCTCTCAAGTTTCCTCCTCCCCTTTCTCAAAGGAAGAAGATAAAGATCTTCCCTTTTCTTCGATCAAGAAAAATCCATCTCTTTGTCATTGGATTTTCTTTTTCGAGAAGGTTGATTAGAAGTTACGACTGTCTCGACAAAAAATGGCACTCGATATCTAGTGTGATCAAACATTGGAAAGGGGACTCCGATCGTGGACCTGATTAGATCGACGACAAACGAGAAGGTTGTTTGGAAGTTACGACTGTCTCGACTCCTGTCCGTCATCCTCGCTCGACCAATTCTTTTCCCGATCCTCCAAATCAGGACTTTGGTGTCCAACCCTCGGCCAGGACTTAGTGTCCAGACCTTCAAACCTGGTCTCGTGCCCAACCCTCGGTCAAGTTTTCGTTGCCCAGCCCTCGGCCAAGACTTAGTGTCCAACTCCCGGTTAGGTCTTCGTTGTCCAACTCTCGGTCAGGACTTAGTACCTAGCTCATGTAGGATCCTATGCACTTAGAGTAATACGTTAGATCACCAACAGTACTTAACTTTGAACCATTTGCCAACATCAAAACAAGGTTTGGGTGTTTCTAGCACCAACAAAACTCTCCTTCATCTATAATCTTCGTGGTACCGAATCTCGGTTCATGTCATCGCTATCTCGACATCGGAGAGATTCGGGGTTCCAATCTCCTCCGAGACACCCCATGCGGTCCTTCTTCCACAAGCATTGATCTTTACCGCATCATGAGAGAGAGAGAGAGAGAGTGCCACTTTATCTTACCGTGGCTTAGTTTTCATGCTTGCTATATGTTTGTTTTTATGCCCCCTTACATTACCTTAATTTCAGTAGAGAGAGAGCGCACCACTTTACCTTACTATAGCTTAGTTTTCATGCTTGCTATATTCCGCTTTGTCTCATTTTATTTGAATGCTTTAAGTCCTTGTCATTTATTTGGATGCAAGTAGATTTAGATTAAATTAGGTTTTGTTGAATGCTTTAGGTTTCGTTGAATGCTTGTGCTTCTTTTAATTCTCTTACCATCGTAGCTTAGCTAGGTTACTTTTCATTACATTGCTTTTCAATTATTATTTTTAGAATTCAACTCAATAGTCCCACCCACCCCATCCTATTTACAATACCAAAAATCCAAACCCTAAAACCAAAATATTTCATTTAATCATGAGAGTACCAGTTACTAACTACATTTCTTGTGAGAAATAATCCTAGTCATCCATTGATTATATTAACGTAGAGGGGTTCGATAATTTGTTTAATACTATATCATAATAATATGGGATGCGTTATCAGTACCCCTCAACAAAATGGTGTAGCAGAGCAATGAAATCAGACCCTAAAAGACATGGTGTGGAATATGATTGCATTTTCTTCTCTACCAAAATCTTTGTGGGGTGAGACACTCAAGATTGCAATATACTTACTCAATAGAGTTCCTAGTAAAGTAGTAATGAAAACCTCATACGAACTGTGGATAGATAGAACGTCTAGTATTAGACATCTACATGTTTGGGTTGTCAAATTGAGGCTATGTCTATTGACCTAACGAATGGAAATTAGACTCAAGTATTGATTCTCTGAAAACTCCAGAGGCTTCAAGTTTTTCAACGCCTTGAGTAAATCCTTTTTCAAGATAGGTACTATGAAATTCATTGAAGATTATGAGAGCAATAAAGTTAGAAAAATATCATTTGAGAAAAACATTAATGATCCTAATATGATAACAACTAATGTAGCTGTTAGTGAAATGATAATCATTCCACATATAGTGGATACTACACAACCGGAAGGGATAGTGGACTATAATATTTCCATGTCACATCTAATGCAATTCGAGGGTACGCGAACTCAAATAGAGATATTCTGTCATATAGTTGAGCATGACTCCCAACTACCTCGAGATCAAGTATCACCGAGGAGATCTTTAGGGAAAGGAGATCTATGATGACTTGTGACTATGTATATCTCCCAGAGTATGAGTTTGAAATTGGGTTGGATGATTATCCCACATCTTCCCAAGAATGTAGGAATGCTTAGGCCGGCTAGAGGGGGGTTAATAGCTTAGGGTAGTTGCTAATTTAAGACGTTGAAAGCTCCACAATCAAACTCCTTTGAGGAAGGCGGAGTAGCCTCTTACAAGCGCCTGTGTTCATTGGGGGCGCTTGGATAAACTTTATCCGTTGTTGACATAACATTCCCGAGCGCCTGTGTTCATTGGGGGCGCCTGAAGCTCAGTTAAACTTGATCCACTTCATAGCAACTGAGTTGTTGATAAAACAACCTTCTTAGGCACCTGGGATGGTCCCGAGCGCCTGAACTCTGGGCGCTCGTGTTAATAAGAGCGCCTCCATTACCGAGCGCTTGGAATAGCTCCGGGCGCCCCGGATAGGTGGAGTCTATTCAACCTCCAGTTGACCAACTTCTTTCGCTTTTGGGTGATTTCTGATTGTCCAAAGTTGAGCTCACCTGAACCCAACTTCTGAGCACCTCTTTGAGCAGTCTTCCTCCTCGGCTTCTCGTCCCTCGGACGTCGCGTGTGTCTTTCTTGCTCTACCGGTGTACTCTTCCGTAGCTCTTCGTCCCTCGGATGCACCGAGCCCGTCGGCTCCTTCCCGTGCACGTCTTCTCGCTCGACTTCTTGTGCTCCTATGTTTCAAAACACTTAAGACACAAGGCATTAAAACCCAATAAGACCTAACTTGCCATGTCGAATTCGATATCTGACACTCCTCCTTTGATGCTATTGATGCTCATTTCCGATGAGCTTTCGTTCTCTTCTTCTTGATAGTTTGCGATCAACGCAAGACCGACATACTCCTCCATCTCGAATTTTGAGGATGATGATTCACTTCATGTTGCTTTAAGATTCTTTTTCTTGTTCTGTCTTGATTTTTCTTTCTCCTTGCTTTTGAGCTTCTGACAGTTATCCTTGATGTGCCCTTCTTCTTGGCAGTTGTAGCATCGAACCTTTCTTTTTTTTCGAAGTAGCTTCGTTGACTGTAACTTATTAAAACTGTTATTTTTAGGAAACTTTGAAATTTTTTTACCATGTACACTTTTTGATCCTCGTCGAGTGATGTGTCTGAATCTGATTCGTCCTTCTGGGCCTCGAGCGTTAGGTTCTTACTTGAACTTTCTTTTCTTAGTCCTGCAAATCGAGTCTCATGTAATTCTAAGGTAGAAAATAAATTTTCTAAGGTACTTACTTCAAGATCCTTAGAGATGTAGTAGAAGTCGATGATAGATGAACAGGTTGGGGTCCTCGGGAAGGCATTAAGTGCGTATCTTAAAGAGTTACGATTTATTACCATTTCTCCGAGGTTGGTGAGTCCCGTGATCAACTCCTTGAGCTTGGCATGTAGTTGATCAACTATTTCTCCTTCTTCAAGCTGATGGTTGCTTAGTTGATTTCTGAGGAGATCTCTCTTGGCCAATTTTGCTTTACAGGTACCTTCATGAAATTCCTGGAACATTTCCTAAAATTCCTAGCCGAATCGTAGACGTTGATCCTGTTGACCTCTTGTGGTGGTAACACGCTTAGCAGATTGAACTTTGCTTTGCCGTTTGGCACAAAATCGGCTTGCTCCTTCTTGGTCCAGAGATGCTCTTCTTTCTTATCTCTGTTTGGCTCTTTATGCACTACAAAACCATACTTAATCGTTAGTAAAATATCAAAATCTATTTTAAAACATACTCCATTTTGTGCTTCCAAAGCACGAAATCCCCCTCGAATTTTGGCGGTTAGATGCTCGATCCGACCATTTCATTATAGCTTCAGACGGCAGTTAGTCATTCTCAAGCGACTTGGCTTTGATACCAATTGTAGGAACGCTCGGGACGACTAGCCCTGGGTGGTTGCTAATCCAAGATGATGAAAGTTCCACTATCAAACTCCTTTTAGGAAGGTGGAGTAGCCTCTTATAAGAAAATTAAAGCAAAGAAGATTTAGAACTAAAAAGGAAATGATTACTAAGTGTGTTCTCTTCAATCCTAGCTATAGGCGCTATTTATAGCCTCTAGATAAACTTTATCCGTTATTGACGTGGCATTCCCGGGCGCCTGTGTTCGTTGGGGGCGCTTGAAGCTCGGTCAAACTTGATCCACTTTGCAACGACTGAGTTGTTGATAAAACAGCCTTCTCGGACGCCTGGGATGGTCCCGAGTTCCTGGACTTCGGGTGCCCGTGTTAATACGGGCACCCCCATTCCTAGGCGCCTGGAATAGCTCCGGGTGCCCCGGATGGGTGGAGTCTGGTCAACCTCCTGTTGACCAACTTCTTTCGCTTTTGGGTGATTTCTGATCGTCTGAAGTTAAGCTCACTCGATCCTAACTTTCGACCTTCTACTCGAGCAGTCTTACTCCCCGGCGTCTTGTCCCTCGGACGTCGTGTGCGTCATTCTCGTTCCACCGGTGTACTCTTCCGCAGCTTTGCATCCGAGCCCGTTGGCTCTCTTCCCATGCACTCCTCGCTCGTCGCGTTTTTCGCTCGACTTCTTGTGCTCCTAAGTTCCTGCACACTTAGATACAAGTCATCAAAATCGAACATAACCTAACTTGATTCGATTGACCTTATCAAAACGATCTTGGGGTACTTATAAGGATGTCAAACAGTGCCTTAATCCTAAAAAAATGGATCAAAGCCATGAGGGAAGAGATGAAGTCCATGTGGACAACGGTGTTTGGGAACTTGTCGAATTGTTTGAAGGTGTGAAACCTGATAGTTGTAAATGGATATTTAAAATCAAACGGGACACACACGACAATGTCAAAAAGTATAAGGCTCGCATTGCCGCCAAGGGATTCACTGAAAAGGAAGATATTGATTACGAGATTTCTTTTGTTGGTTTCGACGAATAACTCTCTTAAGATAATCATGACACTTGTAACTCCTTAGGACCTAGAGCTATATTAATCAGATGAAAGGATTGTATTTTTTAATGGAAACATTGAAGATACTATATATATGATGTAACTAGAGAACTTTGAATCGGGAGATTCAAAGCGCCTAATATGTAGATTAGAAAATTCCATTTATGGGTTAAAGCAAGTATCTCGTCAATCGTATCGAAAGTTTGATCAAGTGCTTTTTCATATGATTTTATGGAGAATCTAGTTGATTAGTGTTTGTATATCAAGTTTAGTAGGAGAAAATTTTTTATACTTGTTCTGTATATGACCGATATTTTGCTGGCAAACAATAATAATCGCCTATTACTATAAACCAAGTCATTTCTATTGGGTGAATTTGAAATGAAAGATCTTAGTGATACATCTTTGTGTCACGCCCCGAGGATATAAATGGTTATTTAATAATGGACAAAAAAATACCCCTTAGTGACAAATTTGATACAACATGATACGAAGCCTTGCCTCGCTAATGGAGAAATGATAACGGAGAAAAAGAAACAAAGTGTATATAAGTAGGGAAAAGTTTGCATGCGTATGGTTTAAAAGTACATTCTTAGGAAACAAAAAAAAAGTTAACTGTAAAAGAAAATTTCAAAACAAATTTCAATGGCTAGTACTAAGAAAACAAAGTGCAACAATGAATGAAAAAGACAACATCTCAAATGTGGGACCGGCAACTAGGACCTTTGAGTGATATGACACATCCTCTACCCGCTAACTTGGAAGTCAAAGAAAAAGCAAGGGGCAGTAAGTACAAATGACTCAGTAGTTAGATAGAAAGATAGTGCATGAAACGAAATATCGTATGGAGTTAAGAGAGCAGTCTCAGTAATATTACTTACTACAAGAATAGGTACACTAATATAATCATATGCTAACAAAAGCATAAACAATAACATAGTCATCTAATAACTTGATCGATCAAGAATGACTCAACATGAAACCATTAAAGTATAAATGGTTCAAACTAACCACGTAAGTTGTCACTATCTATAGGCGAACTATGTCATCACAACCTATCTCATCAAAACTTAAAGTACATAGACAAAACTACTAACTATGGGCGAGCCACGCTACCATGACCAATCTCTTAAGCAGTCAGGATGTGTAAGTAGCTATCTAGCTACTAACTGTAGGCGAACCACGCTACCATGATCTATCTTGCGGGCAGTTAAGGTATATAAATAAACTACTGATTGTGGGCGAACCATGCTATCAGTCTAGTGGGCAGTCAGGGTACACATAATGTAACGAGGACCAAGTAAAGCAGTAACAATCTTGTCTGACATAATACTTTATAACTGCACCTTGGTATGTTATCTCTAACATATGGGTATGAGCATAAATATCAAGCCAGTAACCTAGTAGCATACTCTACATCCATGCCACGGTATACTATTACTAACATAAAAGACAAGTATCAACGACAATAAATAGCATGGATAATAATGAGACTGCATAGATATCAAAGTAGAATAATAATAAGATCAAGCAACTAAGTATCAAGCTCAAAAATCAAGATAAACATATAACTAATGCACACTCAAATACTCATGCACTAAGGTCAAAGGTCTAAAGTAAATCAAAGGAAGAACTATCCACCTCTAAATATGACGATGTACCGAAGGTCCAATAAACGTGAAACTTCTCTTGTCCTCAAGTCTGCAACATAATCTTTATGCTATATTCCATAACACAGAAATATATACAAAAATAAGATTTACTTCTAGGTAAAAAATTAATTATTATAATTCTAAAGTTATTGTATTCTGTACGTTGGTTTTTTTCCCTAACAAACATAACCTCCTAGAATCAGCCCCAACTTTCCATATGATCAAGCTATATGCTCTAATCACCAAATTCTTTTAGTTTAGTTATATTTATTATTACATTGTTATTTGTTAGCTCTAATAGATCCAGTTAAGTCTTACTCTACATCTGCATCGAGTTTCCCCTATCATACGATCCTACTAATGTAATACGTACAAGTAAACAAAATTTCCTTGATTCAACAATTTCATAGTGTCAAGTCACTTAGCCAACTTTTGGGTAAAAATCACAAGTAATCCACAGATTGGGAATGAATAATTGTCGAAAGAAGATAGTCGTCTTAAGTTGGCTTCTGATGCCGCATACCTGCTCCAACTTGGTTACACTTAAGCAAGGGTTTCCTACCTTGTTTGGGGTGCCAGGGAGTATTGGCGGCAGCGAGGTGAGAAACCGACGAAGGCACAGGCAACAAAAACAGGGAAATCGAGAAATCGACGCGAGTGAAGTTTCAGTGGTGGTGGGGTTTGAGTGAGAAACTTAGAAGAGCTAGGCTACAATGATGAGAAGAGGGGTGTAAAGTCGGCGATTAAGTTTTTTTTTTTAGGGGGGGTCGGGATTCCAGATTTTATCAAATCCTAGGTTTAAATAGGGGTAAGTATTCACTTTTGGGTGTTCGTCTAAAGTTGAGCTTATCCAAACCCAATTTCCAACCTTCTCCTTGAGCAGTCTTCCTCCTCGGTGCATGATCTGAATGTTGCAGACGTTCTGCCGTGGACTGGTCCGTGACACTGGTCTAGGCGCTGGAATGAATCCAAGTGCCTGGATTCATTCCAAGCGAGGTGCCATGATTCATTCCAGGTGTGAGTAATATATATATATATATATATATATATATATATATATTTGTGATTATATTATATGTATTTAGGGTTTAAGTTTTTAGAGTTTAAGGGGTTGTGTTATATTGAATTTAAGCCAATATGATTTTTTTCTAGGGTTTAGGTTTCCCTCTTGGGTTATAGTAGTCATGAAAAAAAGTTTAGATGCTCACAGGGTAGATATTTGAATAACCTTGGACTAGAGCATTGGAACATTGTAAACAGAGTTATACGGTATTTGCAAAGAACTAAGGATTACATACTCACATATCGAAGATCAGGTCATTTGAAGATCATTGGATATTCAGACTCCGATTTAGCTAGATACTTAGATAGCAAGAGGTATATCTCATGTTATGTTTTCATGTTGGCAGAAGGGCCTATATCATAGAGAAATCATCAAATAGACGCTAATAGCCACTTCTATAATAAAGGTAAAATTTATAGTTTGCCATGAAAATTCCCATAACAGGATATGAATGCAGAACATTATCATAGGATTACAGATCATTGGGGGCATTGCCAGGCTATTGAGGAATAATAAAGTTACATAATTATATTCCAAGAATAATCGTAGTTTGTAGAAGTCTAAATACATTGACATAATTTTTTTTAAGGTTAAAAACAAATGATTAATCTGACAAGTAACGTCGAAACCTGGGGTGACCTACCCAACCCCACGAAAGTTTCCGCCAATCACCAGGGTAAATCGGGAAAGTACACATGGAGACCTATCTTGACAATTAGCATTCTCAGGTCCGCTACCCATTAAGAGATTGAGGTTAGCGGATTTGCTCATCAAGTGCTTGTCACCCAATGCATTTATCAGCATATTAATATAGGGGTTCTTCCTTTTGATGAATTACCCATTTAGTAGGTTTCTGTATTTTGGTGTAATGTTCTATATTAATGAACACATGTATTTTTAGCTTATTATATGCATTAAAGTTTTTTACATGTGTATGAAGTTTTGACTCTCTGACAAAACAAATCATGATTTGTATACGTGGTTTTGCATATGGTGTTTGTAAATATAATGCACGGCTCTATTTTGAATCATAAGGTTGAATCATTATTTACCATTGTGGTTTAGCTTCAAGTGTCGATAAATATGATTTGATGTCAGTTTGGGTCATAAGGAGGACTCTTGAGAATGGGTATGTATAAATCACATTTTATGCCATTTTCATACTACATATGCACATTTGATCTATGTCGTTAATGAAATTAGTACTATAATTATTGTTGGATTTTGTTACAGTTATAGTAACTTTGACTATTTTAATCTTGTCTTAATTGAATTAATGAACCAGATTGTTTAAAAGGTATTTAACCCATAAAGTTTGAGCTCAACTAAGGTGTTATGTGGTGTATATGGTATCTAGTATAGCCCAAGTGAGAGATAGAAGGATTAAGTCTCCATTTGGTAGGCTAACACTTGAATTAACAAAACACAATAATTGCTATTAAAGAATTAAACCCTAATTAAGTGATCTAATATTTATTGCATGAAAGGGTTTATGCTATTGGATGTGGATTCAACATGTAGATCCAATAACCTGATTCGGTAATATTAATGAGTTTGTAATGGTATGGCTTTTAAGTTGATGATCCCTACAATATGGGCCAAGTTATAAGGAGGAAGTCAATCTTGATTTTGGCATCTTGATGTTGACTTTGGCTTCTTCATCTTCCTCCTCCCTTCTCCATCGTGAAAGAACTTTGGTTGTTGCCCATTCCTATAGAAGACTCGATTGCACTGGAAGGAACAACGACCAACGACAAGACGCAATGACATTGGCTCTCGATTTAGGTCAGCCCTTTAGTTGTCGTTGCATTCAGTTTTCAACTTTAGTCTTATAGACAATGATAACTAAATCCTGTGATGCATCAATCGGTTCATTCAATTTGTTTTAGATGTATTGCTATTGATTTCGTAATTCGCTTTGGACAAACAAGAGTTGTTTATATAACAAAAGCTTATCCTTGAAGTTGTTAATTTTCCAATTAAATTGAGACATAAATGTTCCTTTAGCCTTGGAACTGGAAGGAGGTGATGTGCCCGTGTTGATGAGACACATGAGCACTTATTAAATATAATTTTAAAGATGTAAAAATGAGATTAATTATTGTTTACTATTTTGATCGTTATTATTAACTAATTCCTTAGATTATTAGTTCAAGTCATTGTTATGTGAATTCAAGAATCATAGAAATTTTGCTCCCTGGATGTAGTCGAGTTGGTAATTATGTGGTAGATTAACAGAATTGAGCAAGAGTCAAATCCCGATAAAATCATGAAAATGCCTCCCACATAGGACCTACTCAGTACCTAATTAACTACTTCCTAATAGTATGGGGAGGGGGACAAATTTCACCTTCTATAGAAAAGAACCATATACATTTTGGATAATCGAGGGAAGCACCAGAGGAACACGACCGCAAAAAATAAAGCAATGAAATAAACTTTGGCACATACAAATTGGAGTGGCTAATTTATATATGAAATATCTTATTGCAATTTGCAGATTCCTTTCCAATTTTTTTTTTTAAGTGAAAACTTCTCAACAAACTGGTCTCTGTTTTTGGTTTTAGAAGAAAGAGCTAAATCCGGGGGCATTTTTCACATTTTCTACTTGTGTAGAATGTGAGATTTCGTGAAACATAGTTGGGAAATGCGAGCAATGCATAATTTCTATGTTTCGGCATCGCGTGGGAGGGAGAAGAGGGGTTCGTGATAAGGAATTGCGGATTGTTTCTGAAGAGGATACGAAATTTTTGTAAGTAGGTGGCATTTTATAAAAAATGGCCCTTCAAATCCGAATAATTCAAACCCCACTCCTGCTTAAGGGTTTTACTCGTTTAAGCCCTCAAAATTTTCGGTATTTAACAGGAACAATGTATAATTAACAAATAAAATTCTATATTTAGTTGTTGTCCTTCTGTATATCAACTTTCCTTCCAAGGCAAATTGGACTATAAACCTCATGTTTGATTCACAATGATGGTCTTGATAAGCATTGGCCTTAGATATACCGCAGAAAGAATGTATGTCTGTTTGGTTGGTTCACAATAACCTTGAATTTAATTTTATCTATAAAACTAGGACAGTCTTCTACTAAAGTCATGCTAATCATCACTTTGTAAATCTTTTTTTTTTCTCGTACAGATTCTTAACCCTTCTGAAACATTTGGAGACATTGCTATTGATTATTCGTAAGATTCCATCACTTCTATTTCTTAATATAGCATTTCCTATTTATTATATGTAGTTGAAATGCAAATGCCATTTATAGGTATGTCGAATGCACCTCATCAGCGATTCAGGCATTGACATCATTTAAAAAGATATATCTAGGCCACCGGAGAGAGGAGATAGATAATTGCATTAACAAATCAACACTTTTTCTTGAAAAGATGCAGCAAGACGATGGTTCATGGTTTGCACTTATAGTTGCTTATCTCCTTTAAATCTATTTTGTAGCACTCTCTTTTGTCATTTTTTAAAAAGTCACAAAAACATAACACAATTAAGCTGACAAATCAATAGTTGAAAGGTTCAAATTCTTATGAATGACAAATCTTTGCGGTCATTCATTATAAAATTGCTATTAAGGCATTTAAACTTTTGCTACAGACTGATGATAACTTCTTCTAATAGGTATGGATCTTGGGCTGTTTGCTTCACCTATGGCACATGGTTTGGAGTAGAGGGATTACTTGCTGCTGGAAGGACATACAAGAGCAGCTCTTGTATCCGAAAGGCATGCAACTTTCTGTTATCTAAACAACTGGGCTCTGGTGGTTGGGGAGAGAGCTACCTTTCCTGTGTAGATAAGGTTCTTTCCTAATTTATTACCCATTTATCGTTTCAAGTTTCTTCCGAGAATCAGGGTTCTAGTTCATTTTTGCGTATAATATTCTCTATTTTTTTTAACATGCAAGTCAGTTTAATAAGGTTTAGCTTCAAGCTAAGACAACAAATGAACAGAAGCTTATTGTATGAGTTATTTAACATTATTCCATTCAAAACAATAGAGGCACGTGGTTTTGGCTTTTACACTTTTGTAAATAGGAAGTGTGAAGTTTATTTTTTAAGGTAATTTCATGAAAGATTTGTTTTCATTTACCGAGGTTTCAGAGAAAAAAAATTGAACATGTTTGATAATTGGAAAAATCAACTATGAAACTCATTGTTGAGGGGTAAGAAGAAAATCTTGCAATTTCTTGGATTATTTGAATATTCATGGTCAAAGTAGGAGTAGCCAGGAACATGATTATTTGTTGTCATGTTCCCTTTCTTTGTTCCTTTTTCCTTTTTAATGTTAGACTTAGAAATTAAATTTAGCAGGAAAGCCATCTTTGGCAGATCACAAGGCAATGCCTTTACAGAGAGTTTAACTTGGCCTTCTGATGTGTTTGAATTTATAAAAGAGAAAGAGATCATTTATTTCAATATAATAATATGAATATATATAAGTATTTATATACATAAAGAGGGAAAAAGAATCCTATAATTATGATATGTTTATCACTTAATCTCTATAATTAAGCTAATCATGATCCCTACAATTAAGGATCTTATCAGTGGAAGTATTCAACACTCTGTTTCAAGCTGGAGCATATATGCCAATCATATTTAGCTTGTCATAAAATTCTGAGAATTGTTTTCCTCTTAATATTTAGTGAAGACACCAACAATTTAGTTGGATAATGATATGAATGGAGTGTCAATTTTCTGACTTATTACACACTCGCGAATATAGTGACAGCCAACCTCAATATGTTTTGTCCTCTCATAAAAAACTGGGTTGCTTGCAATGTGAATAGCGGCTTGGTTACCATAATACATTGACAGTGATTCATTGTAGGTAAACCCTAATTCTTTAAGCAAATTATTCAGCCATAACATCTCGGTTGCAGTGTGATCCATGGCTCTATACTCGGCTTTGGCAATTGACTTAGCAATAATAGTTTGTTTCTTACTTCGCTATATTACTAGATTTCTCTAGTAGGATTGTTGGAAACTGAGGGGGGGGGGTGAATCTCGATCGTTCGTAAATTTTTTTTTATTGTTTTCAAAATAAAACAAAGTAGAGCAAAGCAGAGTAAAGCAAAGCAGCGAAAAATATAAGTCTCTTTTCTTTTACTTGGTTCGGAGCCTTCGGCGACTCCTACTTCACCGCCTGCAGTTCTCAACCGTTTTCGTTAGGCAATTCATTATAATTCTTTCTCCGAAAAACTTTCAGAGAAAGCAATGTCGTGCAAGATGTAAGGGAGGTTAGTAACAACCTACTAACTCCCTTTTAAGATGCAAGTACAAGTACGAAAATATAAAAGAATATAGACACATAGAGTGGACTTGAATCGTGTAGTGTCGAGTGCTCCCTGGCATCGTAGTAGTAGTCATTCAGCTATTTGTTGACGCAGAGAGTGAATATAGGGTGAGTGGAAGAGATACTGAGTGCACTGGTATAAATGCATCCGGTTAACTGATCCTCCTGATCAGTCGACTGGAGAAGCTTCCATTTGCGTAGTCGCACCATACTAAAAGTGTATCAGTTGACTGATCTGTCTGAAATATCCTGAATGTGGCTGAGGCTGAGTGGATCAGTCGACTGATCCACTCGTTCAGTCGACTGAACCCTCGGTCAATTTTATTTGACTGATCTGTATGAAAATATTAGCACAGTATAACATGTAAAGGATTAACCTTGTAAAACAGTATTAGCACAAATATAGGATGCATGAATAATCGACAACAAGACCTGTCATTATCTCAACTTAGAAACCTCCGTAGATTTCTCTAATTGGATCAACGCTTAAAACTGTCCTATTGGGACATGACCTTACAACACTCTCCTCCAGGACTTGCCTTTACTCACCTGCCAAACATCGGGCCCTCCAAACCTGTTTGGACTTCCTCTACTTAGTGTCTGATCTTCTGATCCACTAAGACTTTTCCTGCAATACTAAATTAGCATAACAACAATAATAATAATGCAAAACACTATTGATAAACCTATATTTAGATTTACCAAGATCCGCTGGTTCGGTCAACCCCGCGCGGTCAATCGGAAACCTTCCAATCAAACTTGCTTGGAGTTTACTCCTCCAACACTTCTAATCAAGTTTGATTGGAAGGTTTCTGATCGACTGCGCGGGGTCGACCGAACCAGCGGATCTTGATAAATCTAAGTATAAGTTTATCAATACTGTTTTGCATTATTATTATTGTTGTTGTGCTAATTTAGTATTGCAGGAAAAGCCTTATTGGTGTTTACTCCTCCAAAACTTCTAAGGTTACCTACCATAGGGTTTCCATTGCCTAGCTTCACTCACTAGGACTTTCCATTGTCTGGCTTCACTCACCAGGGTTTGGCTTCACTCACTAGGACTTTCACCAACCTAGCTTCACTCACTAGGGTCTAGCTTCACTCAACAGGACTTCACCAACCTACTTCACTCACTAGGGCCTGTCTTCACTCATTAGGGTCTGACTTCACTCACCAGGACTTCACTCGGGTTTGACTTCACTCACCAGGACTTTGCTTGGAGTGCACTCCTCCAATACCTAAGGTTACCTCCCACTAGGGTTTTCTCTTGCTATCCACTTGGTAGACTACTCACCTGACTAGATCAACCTTGACCAACTCCATTAAACATATTGTTAAACAAACATCAAAACCCTAGAGGTCTATTGCATCAACAATCTTCCCCTTTTTGATATTTGACAATCTATATTAAGTTAGGATAAATACTTAACCTAGCAATCAAGTCTTATGTTTAAATATAAAGGTACTTATCCCAACAATCAAGTCTTATGTTTAATTAGACAGAATTAGAGTTTCTAACTTAAACCTTTCCTCTCCCCCTTTAGCATACGTCAAAAAGATTACTGACTTCTTAAATCCTAAAGGATTCCTTTGTTTTGCACTAACAATACAACTCCCTTACATTTTGAAAGATAAATTTGAGTTTTCAATTTTGAGAAATCTCTTTAAAAATTATCTTCAAGTAATTTTTTTTTAATTTTGAAAGTATAATAGTTTTACAAGAAGACATTTTTAAATAATTGTCAAAGTGATTTTGAGTAACTTTTTGATATTTCAAAAAATTTCTTTGTTAAAACATGTATTTTCAAAATATTGTAAAAATTGATTTTCAAAGAGTTTTGTATACTAATTTTCAAAGTGAAATTTGAAGTGCATTTTCGAAGGTAGTTTTTAAAAACATAATTTTTCAAAAGAATTGAATTTTCAAAATAATTTTCAAGACTTAATTTTAAAGACTTAATTTTTCAAAGGAATTTCAAAAATAATTTTCAAAACTTAATTTTTAAAAGAGTTTTCAAAATAATTTTCAAAACTTGATGATTTTGAAAGAATTTTGAGAAGGGAAGAAGTTATGTTGTAAAAAATATTGTCTTTCAATAGGATCTCCCCCTTAATTCGACACCTCTTGGGATATCCTTGTTACCCACAAGGAGGACTTACATATGTGTGTCTAAGGGTTTAGGAATACATTGTTGACTTAAAGATCTAAAAGTTCAGGTGTTGGTCAACATGTAAGTATAGATTTTAAAAGACATATTTTAAAAAATATATTTTACTTTTCCTAGCATCTCACTCATTCTAGATTTTCAAATATCGTAATCCTATAGTTATGGGAGATACTCATTCTAGATTTTTAAACATGATAATCCTATAGTTTTGTGAGATGATTGATTTGATTAAGTTTGATATTATGTTTAAGTTTAATAATTGATTAACTTACTTTATTATTAAGTTAAATTTGATTTGAGTAAATTTAAGGTTAGTTAATTAAGTTGGAAATTAATTATTGTTTTGATATTAGTTTTAATTGACTATTAATTTCAATAAAATCATTTAGGATTCAATTACGATTAAATCAAGTATTCTTTTTTGATTAAATTTATTTATTGAGTTTAAGTTAAGTTCATTTAAACTTGGATTTTAATTAATTTCATATTGAGTAATTTTTGAGAATTTAATTTGAATTTTGGGTTAATCAGATTTGTAAATTGTAATTGATTAAGTTATCATGAATGACTTATGAGAATTAATAATTTAATTATTGTTCAAATGAGTAATTAGGCTTGAGATTAAAATTGTGTATTTATTTTTGGATTAAGTTAATTAATTGAGGATTAGTTTAGGTTAATTAAGTTGATTAATTTAATTAGTTTGGTTGAGTTACACTTAATTGATTTAACTATGAACTGATTCATTGATTATTAAATTGGATTAATTTGTATAAGATTAAAGTGTTAGATTTCAAATTGTTTGAATTAATTAAGATATTTGTTGATTTATTATTACCTTCTGATTAATCATTAATTGTTAGATTGCTTATTACTTGTTTCAATTTGAGTTAATTTTTTAAAAATTATTTACATTGGGTTATGTTAAAATTAATTAATTAATTTAGGTTTAGTAATTAATTCTGAATTTATTAATTACTTATTGATTTTAGGTTTAATTTATTAAGTTGATTAAATTAATTATTATTGACTTTAATTGATATTTTCAGTTTTAATGATTATAATTGAATTAGTTAGCTTAGTTGATTATATTCCGAATTATTTAGAATCAGGATTAACATAATGGATTAAATTAGGATCAATTAAGTAATTTGTTAATTAAAGTAATTGATTAATTAAATAATTTTTATTTAATTATTTAGGATTGAATTTAAATTGTTGAGAAAAGTGTTTACCCATTTTCATTTCTAACCATAAAATGCATGACATGGCATATAACAAACAATACAACGACATGTATAGAAGTCAAATAGGTATTATTATGATTTGTCATTAATTAGTTTCATAACAAATTTAATTGTAACTTTATTTGGTTTGATTTATTTTTCATCTTACCGGTTCTACGTTGTCAATCATGGTACAAACAAGTTGTGAGAAATGATGAATTTTTAATTAAGTTTTAAAATAAGTTTTTACTAATTTAATTTTAGTTTGAATTGTTTTTGATTTAGTTTGAGTTTGGTTTGATTTAAGTTTAATTTGAGTTTGAGTTTGGTTTAGTTTGGGTTTAGTTTGAGTTTATTTTGAGTTTGAGTTTGGTTTAGTTTTAGTTTAAGTTTGGTTTAGTTTGTGTTTAGTTTGAGTTTTGGCTTGATTTGTTTTATCTCACTTAGAGGTTTTCAAACACAGTAATCTTATAGTTTTGTGAGATGAAATGTTGTTGATTGTCAAGGGTAGTCTCAACTTTTGTTTGGTTTAAGTTTAGTTTTGGGTCCCCTAAGTAAGCGTCCTTAAGTAAGCTATCTGGTTGTCGTGAGTCACGTGGACATCATTAAGGCAACCACAATCCTAGACAGAGCTTCCCAACTCTTTTCACCTTTAAGACTTAGTACTAAACTTAGACTCTTAACAAGTTGGAAATAATCCTGATTTAACTAATCTTAGGTACCCAAATGGGTAGGTTGAGTTATTGAGGTGACAACTAGTTTGCCGTCTCCTATTGATTTTTTATTTGACTTTGATTTGTAACTTAGATTTTGTGAGTTAATAATCTTTTTTTAGTTCATTTATTTTTTTAAAGTTTTTTTAGTTTTTTAAAATTTGAATTAAAATTTTTAAACTTGAAAAATTATTTTCTTTGTTTTTAAAATTCAAGTTCGAATTTAATTTTTGATTTTTTCATTTCAAGTTCTTATTTTTAAAGATTAAACATTTATTTTCTAAGTTAATTAAATTTTGATTATTAAGTAATTTGGTAGAACATGTTAATTTAGATTTCTCATGCAATTTTGATTTTTTAGCATAATCTATGCCAGATAGGTCTAAAACATTCAATGTTTTACTAAATTTAACTTGACTTATCATAGTTGCTCCCCCGAATCCTTGGATTTTCTTTATGGGCATTGACTCTTGTAGTGTTCCATCCTTTGACACTTGAAGCATTTGATGTGTTCCTTTGTTTTTCAGACTCTTGGCATCGGTTTCTGCTTTGTCTCCGATTGTGTGGATCGACTCTTAGGACACTTGCTTTTGTAGTACCCTCTTTCACTACACATAAAACATATTGTGTGATATTTAAAATTTGAATTCACAATATTACCTTTGAATCCTCGTTGGGATTTTCCCCCTCAACCATTGTCGTCTCAAATTCGTGCTTAGACACATTTTGATTTAGATTCATATCCATCTACCTCCTTAGCCATTAGCGCCATGAAACTGATTTGATTTGGTTCATTCTGATTTTGAAGATGACTATAGGGATTTAGGTTCAGATTCGAACTCATATTCTCCTTGGTCTTCTACTTCGATGGATTCTCGTGAAGCTCAATCAGCCGTGTCCAAAGATCATAGGCATTTTCGTACTTTCCTAACATACACATGATTTCATTAGGCAAAATATTAAATAGTACTTTTATAACCTTTGTGTTTGCCTCAAGATCACGAGATGACTTTTTCAAAGTTATCAGGTTGTCAAAACTTTCACTTCCTATGAGCCACTCCATGGCTCGCCTCCAGTAGTTGAAGTCATCTTGTTTGTATGGTGGAGGTTCATAGATGTTTCGCCTTTCTTGCAGAGTTATTGACATTTTTGCAAAAGAATATAAACAGAAGAAAATTTTTCAAGACTTCGTCTTGCGATTAGTAGTGTGGTATAAGAATATTCTAATAGAAAAGAAAGAAATTATAATGCTTAGAAAGATCGTTAGATTTTTTTAGAGCTACCTCGCTCTGATACCAATTGTAGGATCGTTGGAAACCGAGAAGGGGGGGTGAATCTCAATCATCCGTAAATCTTTCTTTTCGTTTTCAAAATAAAATAAAGTAGAGCAAAACAAAGTAAAATAAAGCAGCAGAAA
Source organism: Boesenbergia rotunda (assembly GCA_024364735.1). Taxonomy (NCBI): domain Eukaryota; kingdom Viridiplantae; phylum Streptophyta; class Magnoliopsida; order Zingiberales; family Zingiberaceae; genus Boesenbergia; species Boesenbergia rotunda. Next base: position 539,175 of record JAGFNQ010001832.1, on the reverse strand, counting down.
ATATAAGGCTCTTTTCTTTTATTTGGTTAGGAGTTTTCGGCGACTCATACCTCAAGGCCTGTAGTTCTCAACCACTTTTGTTTGGCAATTCACTATAATTCTTTCTCCAAAAAACATTCGGAGAAAGTAATGTCGTACAAGATATAAGAGAGGTTAGTAACAACCTACTAATTCCCTTTTAAAATGCAAGTACAAGTACGAAAATATAAAAAAATACAGACACGTAGAGTAGACTTGAATTGCGTAGTGTCGAGTGCTCCCTAGCATTGTAGTAGTAGTCATTGAGCTGTTTATCGACGCAGAGAGTGAATGTAGGGCTAGTGGAAGAGATGCTGAGTGCATTGGTCTCGAGCTCCTTATATAGGCATGGTTCCGTCGACTGAAAAACCGTTCAACTGCGCCATTCCATCTTTCCTCCGCTTGTCTGACACTGTAATAAATGCATCCGGTTGACTGATCCTTTCCTGATCAGTCGACTGGAAAAGCTTCCATCTGCGTAGTTGCACTATACCAAAAGTGTATTGGTTGATTGATCTTGATGATCGATCAATTGATCTGTCTGAAATATCCTGAATGTAGCTGAGGCTGACTGCATCAGCCGACTGATCCACTCGTTCAGTCGATCGAACCCTCGGTTAATTTTCTTTAACTGATATGTATGAAAATATTAGTATAGTATAACATGTAAAGGATTAACCTTGCAAAACAGAGTTAACACAAATATAATATGCATGAGTAATCGATAGTAAGACCTGTCCTTATCTCAACTTAGAAACTTCCAAGTTTTCTCTAATTGGATCATCGCTTAAGGCTGTCCCATCAGAACACGACCTCATAGCACTCTCTTCCCGACATACCTTTACTCACCTGCCAAACATCAGGTCTTCCAAACTTGTTTAGACTTCCTCTACTCAGTGTTTGATCTTCCGATCCATTAAGGCTTTTCCTGCAATACTAAATTAGCACAACAATAAACCTATACTTAGATTTACCAAATCCGCTGGTCCAGTCGACCCCGCACGGTCGACTGGAAACCTTCCGATCAAACTTGCTTAGAGTTTACTCCTCCAAAACTTCTAAGGTTACCTACCTTAGGGTTTTCATTGCCTAGCTTCACTCACTAAGACTTTTCATTGCCTGACTTCACTCACTAGGGCTTGGCTTCATTCACCAGGACTTTCACCAACTTAGCTTTACTCATTAGGGCTAGGATTCACTCACTAGGACTTCACCAATCTAGCTTCACTCACTAGGGTCTAGCTTCACTCACCAGGACTTTATCAATCTAGCTTTACTCATTAGGGCTTAGCTTTACTAAATGGGACTTTGCTTGGAGTTCACTCTTCCAAGACCTAAGGTTACCTCTCCCTGGGATTTTTCTATTTCTAGTCACTTGGTTGACTACTCATCCAATTAGGTCAACCTTGACCAACTCCATTAAACATATTGTTAAACAAACATCAAAACCGTAGAGGTCGATTGCACCAACACCCCCTACATAAGTGCAATACCCAAAAGTGGACCGTCTGTCAGCATAGTCAACATCAGAATAAGCTTCCATCTTTAGGTGTCCATTTCTCTTAAATGACAACCCTTTTCCTAGAGATTTTTTAATGTACTTAAAAATTCTGATAGCAGTATTTTAGTGAACTTATTTCGAATTATCCACAAGTCGATTGACTATTCCAATTGCAAAGGAGATGTTAGGTCTCGTTATTATTAAGTAGATGAGTTTCCTAATAAGTCGTCTGTATTTTGTCTTATCCTCATAGAATTCTCTAGCAAACACTTGAATTGATACCCATAGGCGTATCAACCGGCTTCATTCCAAGCAATCCGGTTTCTTTGAGTAAATCTGTAGCATATTTCCGTTGGCATAATGAAACTCTAGACTTGTTGTGAGCAATTTCAATTCCCAAGAAATACTTAGGACGTCCCATATCCCTTGTCACAAAGTATTGCTGCAAATACTTCTTAGTTTCGTCTATCCTACCTATATCACTGTTAGATATTAGGATGTCATCAACATAAACCATAAGCACAATAATCCCTTTTGTGCTTTGTCATGCAAACACAGAATGATCCGATTTACACTGTTTGAAGCCAACAACAATGATTATATTATTAAATTTATCAAACCAGGCTGTGGGACATTGTTTAAGACTATAAATAACCATAGTAGCATTCTCCCCTAGCAACATACCCTAGAGGTTGCTTCATAAACATGGTCTTGCAAATCGCCATAAAGAAAAGCATTCGTCACATCTAGTTGATACATTAACCAAGATTGATTGACAACTAAGGAGAGTAGAACTCTAATAGAATTCAGGCAAGCAGTAGGAGAGAACGTCTCAAAGTAATCAACACCATAAGTTTGTGTAGATTTTTTGGCCATCAGATGAGCTTTATATCGATCAATAGTATCGTCAGCTTTAAATTTCAGAATAAATATCTAATGACTAGCAACAAAATCAACAGATGGTAGTGCAACCACTAGCTCCCAAGTACCATAAGAGATAAGGGCAGATAGTTCCTCATCCATTGTTGTTCGCCAAGCCGAGTGTTGATAAGCCTCATAGAAGGAAGTTAGAATTTTTGTACATAATAGAGAAATAACAAAAGTGCCAAATGCAGAACCACACAAATAAAATGAGATATGATTAGACAAAGGATGAGTAGTACACGACCGAATACCTTTATGAAGAGCAATAGACACATCAATATCGGAGAGGCAAGAAGCATCAAGAGTTGCAGGAAGAGGATGTGAGGGACATGAGTCTGGTTCTGACGGATCACGTCTCGTGTACACCTATAATGTGTAAGTACCCCGGGATAGTTTTGATGTGGTCAACCGAGTCAAGTAAGGTCCTGTGAGTTTGATGCCTAGTGTCTAAGTATGCAAGAGCTTAAGAGTACAAGAGTTGAGCGGAAGACGTGGCGATTGAGCAGGATGACACAGGGAGCCGACGGGCTCGGTGCATCCAAGGGACGACAAGACTATTGGGGATCGATGACACGGTTAGAGGAGGGGGGGGGGGTGAATAGCTCGGTCACCCCAAGTCGATCTCTTCCTACAATCGTTAGCACAAGCGGAAGCTTAATCTAACAATTAAAACAATGCTAACTCGTTACCGGTTACATGGTTCGGAGATTGCTTACTCTTACTCCACGGCGTGTCCTTGAGGTGGACGAATCGATCCTTCGGTGGATCACACCCTGGCAATCTCCGGCTAAAGCTTTTTCCTTCTCGGTAGAGAATAACCTCTCACAACTCTTCTTCCTCCTTACAAGAATGAGCTAGGGTTTGGGAGGAAGATGATCTTGGAGCTTGAGCATTTGAGCAAAGATATCACAATGAAGAGCTAACCTATCTCAAGTCTCAAGCTCCACTTTAAATAGTGGAGAGAGTTGTTAATCAAACAGCTCAGCCCCGACACCAATCGACTGCCCCCAGGGCCAGTCGACTGATGTCCAGCTAACGGCTAGCCTAATGGCTCTATTTCGATCATACCAGTCGACTGGTGCCTGGACCAGTCGACTGATCTTTCTGTGAGTTTCCACTCAACGCTGGCAGTCGACTGCTTCCTTTGCCAGTCGACTGCCCAACTTACAAACTCACTCAAACTGACTCCGAAGTCTATCCTTCGCGTATGCCTTGAAGTCCACTTCCTTGGCTTGCCCCTTGAAGTTCTCTTCCTTTGACTCTTGTCTCTCGGATACACACACAAGCCCGCAACTCGCCTCCATGCCATCCTTCGCGTATACCTTTGAAGTCTACTTCCTCGGCTTGCTCTTTGAAGTCCTCTTCCTCGGCTCTCGTCCCTCGGATTCTTCACTCCGTTATTCATGTGTGATTCACCGAGTCCTGCACGAATCAAACACACATATCAAATCAACATGAAACCTAAGTTAATCATATTGACACACACATCAAAACCCATGATCTACCGATCAAATTTGGGTCGATTGCACCAACAATCTCCCCCTTTTTGATGTGTGGTAATATGTTTAAGTTAGGTACAAACATAACAATTGAAAATTAACAGCATAGTATATTAAGACGCATAAACATGCATCTTTCCCCTTAACCTATGTCTTATCACAAGCTTTTCAATTTTTACACAACCATAAAGAAATAAGTTAAATTCTAACTTAAACCTTTCAATTCTCCCCCTTTGACACCATCAAAAAGATTGCTCCAAGCAGTATTACCCTTTGGTATTAATTAGGGACAAGTTTCATTTTCTGAAAATACCCAGAAATCAGAAAATACAAGTGTCAGTCGACTGAGTAAGTTACCAGTCGATTGGTCTTATCGAATTGCAATTTCACAAAATGTTCAGTCGACTGGACCTCTGTACCAGTCGACTGATACCTATCAGTATGAGATTTCAATTTTTTGAGCTGAAATTCAGAAATGCATAAAAAATTTCATAAAATTCGAAAAATCATGAATTTTTGCAAACATATTTCTTGTGATGTTTTCTAACAGAGAAAAATACATTTTCATTAAAAATCCAAATATGTTTGACTTTTTGACCAAAACTCAAATTCTTTGAAAACACTCAACTTTGTATCAAAATCATATCCTAATTTTGAAACCATATGTTTTGCTAACCTATGCCATAGCAAATAAAACACAGAAATGTTTGCAAATCATTTGAAATATCCAACTATGATCTATGGGCAAGATGTTTATTAATTAAACATTTGCTTTCCTCATAGTTGGTCTATTATCGCTAATGTGATACATCCAAGAACTCATCAAAATGCCACAAGCATAAGTGAATTATTTGTATCATCCTAACATCTCATATGCATAAATGCTATCATAAATTAAGGCAATATGAGATGTTTTAAAGGTACATCGTATTTAGCCCATTTTATCAAGAATTTCTACTTAGGCTAAAATACTCCCCCTTAATGCCTCAACTTAACCAAATTTCAAAAATTTGAAATTTCAAGACATGTTTGACTCAACCTAAATCCTCTAATCCTTGAGGATTAACTTTGGTACCCAATAGTAATGTTTCCTAATTGGGTTGATCAAGTACTCCTTAGGGATCCATTTCTTACTTAGGGTTTTGGTTTTTGCTTGTCCTCTAACAAGTAGGCAATGATAGGTTTTTCCATTGCTAGATTTTTCAAAACCTAATCCCTCTTTTTTAAAACTTGTCCTTCGGCTCTCAATGATCATATCTAGGGTCTTTGAGCCAATTTCAAATTTTCTAAGGGCTTTGGTAAGACTATCTACCTTTTCCCTTAATTCTTTATTTTCTTCTTCTAAACATGAGTCATTTGAAATAGAAGAAGAAGCATCTATATCATCCTTAATTTTTATGGATTCTAATTTTTTATTGAACATGCAAATTTATTTTTCAAACCCTTAATCTTCTTTCTAGCCTTAAACAAATCATCATTAGTGCTAGAAATAATCTTTACAAGAGTAGTAGTGGGTAAATTGTATACCTCACTTACCGAGACGTCCGATTCCAAAGTTGAGTCTCCCCCTTCACTTGAGCTCCCTTCATCTTCACTTGAGCTCTTCTCTTCTTCAAATTCGGATGACGTGGAGGCAATGCCTTCAATTCCCATTAATGCGAAATGGGATACATGATGCTCCTTCTCTTTCGATGAGGATGAATCATTCCATGTAGCCTTTAGATTTTGCACCTTCTTCCCCTTCTCTTTTGATTTCTTCTTTTCATCTTTCTTCTTTCCTTCCTTTTTCTTCAAGAGAGGACACTCATCTCTCATATGTCCTTCTCCTTGACAATTGTAGCAAATTATCTTCCTTGTTCTACTTTTGCTCCTTGACACTTTCCTACCATGAGATTTGTTAGTAGAAAAATATTTAAATGCTTTTCTTATTTTCCTTACCATGTAGTCTTCCGCATCATTATTCATGGATGCACTTGATTCCTTCGAGTCAGATGAGGAATCCTTCTTTTTACCTTTTCCCTTGTTTGCCACAAGGGTTATACTCTTTGGTTTGTATACTTCTTCGATTACTCCTCCAACTAGAGTTTCATGGAGCTCCATGGTTGAGAAGAATTCCTCTAGAGATGTTTTCTCTAGATCCTTGGATATGTAGTACGAGTCCGCCATTGAGCTCCAATTTCATGTTCTTGGAAATGCATTGATCGCTTTCATCAAGATGTCTCGGTTGGAAAGTTGTTCTCCTACACTTGTTAGTCCAATAAGTATTTCTTTAAACCTAGCATGCAAATTTGATACCTTCTCTCCTTTATCAAGTTTGATATTGTTGAGTTGGGATCGGAGAAGATCTCTCTTTGCCATTTTCGCCTCTGAAGTGCCCTCGTGAAGCTCTATTAGCTTATCCCATAAGTCCTTAGCACTTGAGTAGGTTTCAATCCTTGTGACTTCTTGTTGGAGGAGTACACATAGTAGATGATGCAGGCTTTTGAATTCGCCAAGTAATCATCCCTTTGCTTCTTGCTCCATCTTATCTTCTCGAATAACTTGTTTTCTTGATCCCTAGACAATTCAAAATCATTTTCCATGATTAACATAATGTCAAAATCGGTATAGAAAAATACCTCCATCCTTTTCTTTCACTAAGCAAATTCTCCTTCAAACTATGACGGTTGGATATGCGAGCCGACCATTTCAATGATTTTGCTCTTCTCGACGGTTAGTCCGTTGAAGGCGTCCTTGCACTCTGATACCACTTGTTGGGGATCGATGGCACGGTTAGAGGGGGTGAATAGCTCGGCCACCCCAAATCGATCTCTTCCTATAATCGGTAGCACAAGCGGAAGCTTAATCTAACAATTAAAACAATGCTAACTCGTTACCGGTTACGTGGTTCGGAGATTGCTTACACCTACTCCATGGCGTGTCCTTGAGGTGGACGAACCCTTGATCCTTCGGTGGATCATGCCCCGGCAATCTCCGGCTAAAGTTTACTCCTTTTCGATGGAGAACAACCTCTCACAACTCTTCTTCCTCCTTACAAGAATGAGCTAGGGTTTGGGAGGAAGATGATCTTGGAGCTTGAGCACTTGAGTAAAGATATCACAATGAAGAGCTAACCTATCTTAAGTCTCAAGCTCCACTTTAAATAGTGGAGATAGCTGTTAATCAAACAGCTCAGCCCCGACACCAGTCGACTGCCCCCAGGGCCAGTCGACTGATACCTAGCCAACGACTCTATTTTGAACAGACCAGTCGACTGGTGCATGGACCAGTCGACTGATCTTTCTGTGAGTTTCCACTCGACGCTGGCAATCGACTGCTTCCTTTGCCAGTTGACTGCCTAACTTACAAACTCACTCAAACTGACTCCGAAGTTCATCCTTCGCGTATGCCTTGAAGTCCACTTCCTTGGCTTGCCTCTTAAAGTTCTCTTCCTTCAGCTCTCGTCCCTCGGATGCGCACACAAGCCCGCGGCTCGCCTCCATGCCTTCTTTCGCGTATGCCTTTGAAGTCTACTTCCTAGGCTTGCCCTTTGAAATCCTCTTCCTCGGCTCTCGTCCCTCGGATTCTTCACTCTGTTATTCATGTGTGAGTCACTAAGTCCTACACGACACAAACACATATCAAATCAACATGAAAACCTAACTTAATCATATTGATACACACATCAAAACCTATGATCTACCCATCAAACTTTGGTTGATTGCACCAACAAAGACTACTGAAGAATACATCGGTGGACGAAAAGGGTGTGTGCGACGTCCGAGGGACGAGAAGCTAGGTAAGAAGACTGCTCGAGGTGAAGGTCGAAAGTTGAGTTTGGGTGAGCTTAATTTCGGATAATCAAAAATTACCCAAAAGAGCTAGAAGACTGGTCAACCAAAGGTTGACCAGAACTAGGCGAACCAGGCTTCCGAATTAACTCAGGCACTCGACCATAAAGGCGCCCGAGTGGACTCGGGCGCCCTGCCACATAGGCGCCTGTCCACATAGGCGCCCGAGTGGACTCGAGCACGCCCGGCTATACAGGCGCCCGATGCAACTCGGGCGCTCGAAAACAACTTCTATCGGTTTCCAACCGTTGCATAGTGGATCAACGTTGACTGGAACTCATACACCCCTATTCAACACATGCGCCCGAGATGTGCCACGTCAGCAGTGGATAAGGTTGTCCAGGGGCTATAAATATACCCCTTGAGTTTAGAAAGAACAACTCTGTAGTCACTTTCTAATTCTGTTATATGCTTTCAACAAGTGTAAGAGGCTTCTCCGCCTATGAAGGAGTAATTTAGTTGAGCTATTCATTGCCTTAGATTAGCTACCACCCAGGTTGCAAACCAAGTAAATCCCTTTGAGTCTCTTACTATTTTTCTTAAATTGTTTTATGAATTGCTTTTTTTTGCTTAACTAACTTTATCTTTGTTAAAGAAAAACAAAAGATCTTGTATTAATTTGCCGGGTTATTCACCCTCTTGAGTCGGCCGACACTATCCCACGATTAGTATTAGAGCAAGGACGCTTGAGAATGACTAACCGCCGTCTGAAGCATTAAAGAAATGTCCGGATCAAGCACCTACTTGCCAAGATTCGAGGGGGACTTTACGCTTTGGAAGCGCAAACTGGAGGTATTTTTCAAAATAGATTTTGATATCTTACTAACAATCAAATACGATTTTGGAGTACCTAAAGAAGCCAACGTAGATGAAAAAGAACATCTCTAGATTAAGAAGGAATAAACCAACTTCCTAGCTAACGGCAAAGTAGAGTTTCATCTGCTTAATATCTTGCCACCATAAGAACTCAATCGGATCGGCGTCTACCACTTTGCCAAGGAACTTTTGGAAAAGTTCTTGGAGCTTCACGAAGGGACATAAGAAGCCAAACTGGCTAGACGAGATCTGCTTTTGAATCAATTGGCCAACCTCTGGATGGACTTTGGAGAACGGTAGCACAGCTACTTGCACGAATCAAAGAGCTGATAACTAGACTCATCAACCTTGGAGAATCAGTGTCAAATCACGACTTTATCAGATATGCCCTGAATTCATTTCCAAGGACGCATGAATGGTCCTTGATTGTAGATTCATACTACATCTCGAAGGACCTCGAGGTAAGTATCCTAGAAGATTTATTTTCTACTTTTGAGCTTTAAGAATCTAGATGTGCAGAATTGAGAAGGGAAAATGGTCGGAGCGTAGCACTAACAGCCAAAATCAACGAACCAGATTCAGATACTTCCATCGATGAGGATTAAGAAGCATATATAGTTAAGAAATTTAAAAAAAAAAATCAAATTTAATAAATTTAATGAGATGCAGGTCAAAAGAAATTCTCGAAGTAAAAGGAAAAATTAGATACTACAACTGCGATAAAGGACACGTGAAAGATAACTGCCCAAAGTTGAAGAACAAAAATAAAAGGGCAACAAAGTCAAAAACTCATAACCTCAAAGGAACATGGGATGAGTCATCATTAGATAAATCTGAAGTCAAAGAATACGCTAGATTAGCGCTAATGGCTAACCACCAAGAACCGTACGACGAAACTATCTCGGAAGAAAGCATCGATGAAGGGGGAGCTACGTTAAAAGATGAAGACTCCAACTTTAGATCTGACATAGTATGTGAGGTATGTCTCTTATCTTCGGATCAACTCTATAATGGTATTAAAATGATGTCTAAATCATTATGCAAATTAAGAACAAAAAATTTAGATCTTAAAAGGAAATTAGCTAATGCATGCTTATTAGATTTATATGATAAATTAAAAGTGAAAATGATCAATTAAAGGAACAAATCTGGAAATTAAAAAACTCTGCATACCTAAATAATGTTCGAATTGTCAAATTATAGAAATTCTAATTGATTAAATTAGTATGTTAGAAATCAAAAGGGCCAAATTGTAAAACTACTCAAAAATTACATTGCCTAAATTTTTGATTAATCCAGTAGGTAAAAATTTGTATTGGATTCTTAAATCTGTGTTGAATTGTTAGGGTATTATTAAGCATGCTATAAATTAATTTTTTTTTGTTGAAAGTTTTTCAAAATTTCTTTTAAGAGTAAATTCAATTTTAAATATTTCTGTGATAAACATTATTCATATCTATTCATCGAGAATTTTTAGGATTTTTTTTAATTTCTACAATTTTTTTTCAAAAGTTGAATTTTTAGTTTTAAAAATATTTTGAAATTGATTTTTGAAAAATTAACTTCTTCTGGGGTTAAATGTTCGATTTTGACTTTCCTAAACAATTATCAAATCAAAATTTATTTTTAAACATTTATTTTTTAAATTTATGCATCGGTTAAGAAATTATTTTTAAACACTTAACACATTTTTACACGAATAGATATGATACTTTCACACATTCTCAATTTCGGATAAAAGAATAATTTTTCATGAATTTTTTTATCAAAAATTGAGTTTTTGAGTTTAAAATTTTTTCGGAAATACATTTTTGGAGAAACAAATTTTTAAGTGATTCTTGATTGTATTTACAAATTTGAAAACATACCAACTTATTTTGAAAGAAATACTTGTTTTACTCAAATTTTTTTACCTTTAATTATTTTTTTTTTGATGGGATCAAAGGGGAGAAAATCGAAATTAAGTTAAGGGAGAGGTTTTAATTGCTTTAATTTATGCACTTAAATTGCAAAAATTTATTACTTGTTTTATTTATGTATTATTGGTTTTCCTTAATTTAACTCGGGTTGATGCACTTCAAAAAAGGGAGATTATAAGTACCCCAGGATAGTTTTGATGTAGTCAAACAAGTCAAGTTAGGTCCTGTGAGTTTGATGTCTTGTCTAAGTGTGCAAGAGCTTAGGAGCACAAGAAGTTGAGCGGAAGACGCGATGATCGAGAAAGATGACACGGGAAGAGAGTCGATGGGCTCGGTGCATCCGAGGGACGAGAAGATTACGGAAGACTATACCGGTGGACAATAAGGGAGTGTGCGACGTTCGAGGGACGAGAAGTTGGGGAGGAAGACTGCTCGAGGAGAAGGTTTAAAGTTGGGTTCGGGTAAGCTCAATTTCGGATAATTAGAAATCACCCAAAAGCGCTAGAAGATTGGTCAACCAAAGGTTGACTAGAACCAAACGAACCAGGTGCCCGAGTCAACTTGGGCACCCAACCATATAGGCGCCCGAGTGGACTCGGGCGCCCGACCACATATTCAGTGGATCAACGTTGATCGAAACTCAAGCGCCCCTATTCAACACAGGCGCCTGTGATGTGCCACATCAACAGTGGATAAGGTTGTCTAAGGGCTATAAATAGACCCCTTGAGTTCAGAAAGAACAATAACGTTGTAATCACTTTCTAATTCTGTTCTGTTCTTTCAACAATTGTAAGAGGCTTCTCCGTCTACGAAGGAGTAATTTAGTTGAGCTATTCATTGCTTTAGATTAGTAACCACTCAGGTTGCAAATGAAGTTAATCCCTTTGAGTCTCTTACTGTTTTTCTAATGTTGTTTTATGAATTGCTTTTATCTGCTTAATTTCCTCTATCTTTGTTAAGGAACAACAAAAAAATCTTGTTTTAATTCCCCCCCCCCCCCCCCCCTCTCGTCGGCATAATAGTTAAAGAGATGGGGCATCTGTAGTGGGAGACAAGGATGGTGGGATAAGTAATGGAGGAGACACTAATATATCATGTGACTGAGTTGCATGGGGGGAAAAGTATGATTGGGATTTAAAAAACGTAACATTTGCACAGGTGTAACTGCATTTTGTGAGTGGATTAAGATAACGATATCCTTTTTGTGTGCGAGAATATTCAAGTATGATGCATTTAGTAGAGCGAGAAAATAATTTATCCAAGCCAGGAGTAAAATTATGAACTAAACAAACACAACTAAGCATGCGAGGAGACACAAAGAAAAGAGATTTGTTAGGATGATGATAAGAGAAGGGGATACTTCCATGTAACATAGTAAACAATATCCTATGTATGAGAAAACAAGCTGTGAGAACAACATCACCCCAAAAATACTTAGAAACATACATGTGACAAAGAAGAATACAAGCTACGTATAAAATATGACATTGTTTGGATTTAACAACTCCATTTTGTTGGGAAGTGTATGAACAAGAGGTTTGATGAATTATGCCATTAGAATCACACAATATAGACATTGTCTTTTCAGTGAACTCCAGTATATTATCAGTACGAAGAATACGCAAGGTAACAGAACATTGAGTTTTTATTTCATTATAAAATAATGTTAACATCTCAGGAACCTCACTCCTATTTAAGTAAATATAACCAAGTCATGCGAGAATAATCATCAACAAATATTATAAATACTGAAACCTCCTCTGGACTCAATTCTGATAGGTCCTAAACACCATAATGAAACAGTTCAAATGCAAAAGAACTACGTTTATCAACTCTAGAAGGAAAAGAAATACGATGGTGTTTACCAAACTCATAAGACTCACACTGGAAATCAGTAGATGGGACGAGAACTAAACTTTTGAGATCGGAAGATGATTGGTGATCCAGATGACAATGCCATTGATAAGGAGATACAATTATTGAGAGTGCTCAGAAACTTACAAGTGTAATCGAATCCAGATAGTATAGGCCATCACTCTCATGTCCTCCACTAATCATACTCTTTGTGTGCAAGTCCTGAACAATACAATAAAATGGATAAAAAGATACAAAATAGTTATGAACTTTTGTTAAATGACTTATGAATAGTAAACTAATAGAAAATTTAGGTGCAAAGAGAACATTTTCAAGAGTAATATTTGCAATGGGTCTAACAATACTTCTTCCCATAATCGGAGAATTGGTTCCATTGGCTATACAAATAAGAGATTAAGATGAGGAAACGAAAGGGGAAGAGAAAATAGACTTATTTCCATGAGCAGGTGTACTGGAATCCAGTATCAAAGACTTATCACACAACACAACAAACACACATGGAGAGGATAAGACAACAATGTAGGAATGCTAACAGAAGAGCGAAGAAATTTCTCATAATCAGTATGAGAAATAGAGACCATATCTTCATGATTATTAGTGATTGGTGATGGAGTCGATAATTCGGTAGATGCATTATTAGCTCAACAGGTTTACCAAACTCTGCCCAACACTTCTGGGAGGCATGGTTGGAATGACCACAATGAACACACGAATGACTACTCCTGGTGGTATCAGTTCCACGACCATGATACGACCTTGAAAGAACTCACAACCGCGAGCAACCATAGCCGAAGTAGAAGGCGGCAACCGCAGTAGAAGGTAGCAACAAGGGACGTCAACGGTAAAATTGACAGCAAAGTACATCGACATTGAAATCGACCGCAAGGGACGTCGGCGTCGAAATCGACAGCAAAGGACGTTGGGCGAAATCGGTAGTAAGGGATGTTGTCACCAAATTAGTAGCAAGGAGCGTCGGTAGTAGCAGGAGGCGCAACAATAGTAGTGGCGACAGAAAGAACATACAAGTCAGAGAAGGAGAATTTTTTGCTCTGATATCATATAAAAGAGAAAGAGAGAATTTATTTCAATATAATAATATGGATACATGTATGTATTTATATACAAAAGGAGAGAAAAGATCTTATAATTATGGTATGTCTATAATCAAGTTAATCATGATCCCTACCATTAAGGATCTTATCAGTATTCAATAGAATTAGCAAAAATGTTTATCCATGAAGACACTGATTTCTTCTAGTTTATTGATCTTTATATTTTAGTTTTATAATCTGTTCAACACAATGTTGGTGCAGTAGTCCTTAAATAGTTGGGGCATCATATGGAAGTCTACTTTGAGAATCTCAATCTTATTATACAAAATTCATTAAATTCCAATTTTTCTATATAAGTTTACTAAATAAGTTTATTCCATTTCCAATTGGTGTACCCTACAATTATAATTGTGTCACATTGGCATCTTGATTGGTTCAGTTACTGACCATTTTATATTTCACATTGCTTGATAGTAAGTGACTTGAATATTTCTCGTGTTCTCTTTGTGCAGGTTTACACAAATCTTGAGGGTAACAGGGTTCATGCAGTGAATACAAGTTGGGCAATGCTAACTCTAATTGATGCTGGACAGGTCAGTTTTTTTATGACCACAAATCTTATGAGAGCTTAGATTTCCTAGGATTATAAATTCACAAACAATTTTTTATCTAGTAAATGACAACATACTTTTCCCTATGGAGAAAGATTGGAAGGTAGGTCTATCGGAAGCAAAGAAAGAAATATTGTGTGCAAATTAATGCAAAATGAGTGAAATGCTGTATTCAATGACGATTATTCTTGTCTTATGATCTTGGAAAGAACTTGAAATAATTCAAATGTTCAAAATCACCATGTGCAAAAAGGTTAGAATTTGGATATTGGGGGTTGCTAAACGGGTCAGCATAAGAAATACTATATCTTTACTTAGCTGTAACTTCAACAGTTAGAAAATAATATGATGTCTTTCACTGGAATGAGGATGCTACACTTCAATAGGCATAGCAAACAAATAAGGCACAACTGAAGGTATTTAAAGCCAAAGTCATATAATCAGCAGCAACAGCAGCAGCAGCAAACCTCATTAGTCCCAAGTATTTAGTCATATATATCTATTCTCCCTAACTATTTCCTCAATTATTGTTAGGTTGTCTTAGTTTTTGTGTTTATAAGATGTTCTTGAACGTAATGATGTAATAGATGAAGTAACATTACTTCTTTCAAATTTGTATTGGAATAGGGTGACAGAGATCCAAAACCATTACACAAAGCTGCCAAGGTATTAATAAATATGCAAATGGAGAATGGCGAGTTTCCTCAACAAGTAAGACACCTTTTTAAAACTCAAACACCAAGCCTAGATATTTCTAATGGCAAGTTTTCTGCTCATGCATATCTTGATTTTCAAAAATGCACATATAATATGAATGAATTATCTGTGCAATTTATTTGATGGTGTACGTTCATGCCACAGTTGAGCATCACACTTATGAATTTATTGATATATTTTTGTTTCTGTGCTCTTTGGGTTTTAGAGCTCAAATTGTTAACATTTTTTTTTCTTTCTAAAGAAATTGAGCAATGTATTTTTAATACACATTCCTAAATTTTTGGATTTTATTTTAACAGTTTGTTTTTCTGTTTTACTTTATTTTATGCTGGTGTGTGTTAATCGTCTCTAGCCCGTTTTACATTTACTTCTTTAGTTTTTAACATTTTTTTTTATTTCTACATTTTACACATTCACTATTTCTTTGTATTCTTTAATTTGTCAATCTTTTGATTGTAATTTTTTTCTTTTAGACTTTCTCAATTTTATTTTACATATTAATATTATGATATGAAGGAATAAAGTGAAATTATGTGAAATGTATAGTGATAAATAATAATGTTTTTTTTGGTTGATTTGTTTTACTTTTCCTTGTTTCTTTCCTGGGAAAATTTTATTGATGCCCTTAGAATTTAACCTCTTATTCTATTTCAAAATGTCCTTTAAACTATTAAAATTGCCAAAATACCATTCAATAGATTCAAAAACTCAAGCTTAATAGGGAAACAATGTATTGCATATATGGTACCTTCTTCCACGTCCTCATTTCCTTTAGGTCAATGAATTAATTAATGATGTTAATGGTAAGGAGTAAAATGATAATAGTTTAAAAATATTGAGACTATTTTTATAAATTTGAACTGCATTTGAAAAAAAATACAACAATAACAATCCAACTTTATCCTACTAGGTGGAATTGACTATATGAATCCTTCTACATCATTGAATTCTATTTTCTACTATATCATCATTTATACTTAAATAAATTTTATCTTATTTTATTGTTGCTAACCAAATCTTTTTTTAACTTCCTCGTTCGTTGTGCATATTTATTATAGTTTCACATCTCTTAGTTAGAGCATTTATAAGTCATCAAGGATATGTCCATACTATCTTAAACGTGTCTCTTGGAGTTTGTTCTCAATAGATGTAATTCTGTTTTTCTCTCTAATTCTCTCATTTCTTAGTATGTCTATCTTAGTATGTTTACATATTCACCTTGACATCCTCATCTCTGCAACTCTCATATATTGCTCATGTGCTTGAGTTATAGCCCAGCATTTAGTGTCGTATAACATAGTAAATTTAACCGTCATTTTGCAAAACTTCCTTTTAAGTTTTAGAGGTACTTTACGATCACATAAAACACTTGATACCCTCATTCATTTCAACCTTCCTATTTATATTCTATGTAAAACATCTTTTTTAATTTCATTATTGTTTTGCAAAAATGATCATAAGTATTTAAAGCTCTCAGTTCCAGACAACTCGTCATATCCTATTTTAACAATTGTCTCATTACATTTAATATTGCTAAATTTAAATTTCATATATTTCGTCTTTACTCTATTAAATTTAAAACCTTTCACTTCTAATGTTTTCTGCCAAGATTATTATTTCATATTTACTCTTTCACGTATCTCATCTATTAAAATAATATCATCTGCAAATAACATGCATCATGGTATTGTGTTTTGGATGTGTCTAGTAAGTTCATCCATGATTTGTTTAAAAAGAGAGATTTAGAGCTGATCTTTAATGTAACTCAATCTTTATCAAAAATACTTCAATTAATCCGCAATAAGTCTTCACTCTGGTTATCACATCCTCATATATATTTTTAATTAGTTCAATATATGCTATGTTAATAAATCTCTTTCCTAAAATTATTCATATAATTTCTCTTGAGACTTTATCATAAGTTTTTTCTAAATCAATGAATATCATGTATTAATTTTGTTATTACTCTTAATACTTTTTAATTAGTTGTCTGAGAAAATATATAACTTATATTGTTGACCATTTAAGCATGAACCCAAAGTAATTTTCGGTCACTGTGGTTTCCTTAATTTTTTTCTATTAATCTTTTTCAAAGTTTCATGGTACAACTCATTAGTTTAATACCCCTATAGTTCAGATAATTTTGTATGTTTCTTATTCTTATATAAGGGAACTAAAGTACTTACCCTCTATTAATCAAGTAATACTTTGTTCATTTTCAATATCATTAAGTAATCTTGTAAGCTATTCAATATTTTATTTTCTAAGAACTTTCATTCCTCTATCAGAAATGTCATCTAATGACTTTTTCATTTTTCATCCCATTTAAAGTGTGTTTTACTTCTGAACTTTGAATTTTACAATAAAAATTTAAATTTCTATACTCATTTGATCTGCTTAAATTACCTATGTTAAGTTGGTCGCCTAAACCTTTTAAAATGTTGATGAAAATATCTCAGTCATCGCTCTTTATTTTTTCATCATTTACTAGTATTATATTATATTCATCTTTAATACATCGTGTTTGGATAAAATCTCGTCTTATTCTCTCTCACTTTAGTTATTCTGTAAATGTCTTTTTCTCCTTCTTTTGTATCCAGTTTTCGATATGATCATTCAAAAATTTCATTCTTTGCTTTATTCACTTCATTCTTAGCCTCTTTCTTAGCTATTGTATTCTTTTTAGTTTTCCTTGTTCTTATAAATATATAATTACTTATAGGTTTTCGTTTTTTCTTCATTTTCTCCTACACTTTCTCATTTCATCACTAAGATTTCTTATTTGGTTGTGCATGTTCCTTTGACTCATCGAGTATACTTTTGATTATTATTTTCAACTTTGATATCATCCTATCTTATGTCATATTAGAGTCACTGTATATTTTACGTAATGTTTGAACTCTTACATTTTCCTTAAATATGTTTTACTTTCTATCTTTTAATTTCCATCACTTAATTATAAATTATAAGAGTTATGTATGTTTTCCTTCTATATATTGATATTATAATTGATGCATATATCCAACGCTATTAACTAATGTTGAGTAGTTAAGTTTTCTCCAAAGATGACCCTTGCAATTTTTATAAATTTTTCTATTCCTCTTCCTAACCATAAGAAAGTTAATTTGCGATTTATTATCCTCACTTTTGAATGTGATCAAGTGTTCTTTTCTTTTTTTTTTAAAGTATAAGGTCATATATTATCACAAAATTCAATATAGTTTTCTGTTCTTTATTTTTTATTCCAAACTTATAACATTCATGCACCTTTTCATATTCCTCATTTTTCACTCCTATATGCTCATTTAGATCACCTCATATTAAAATTATTTTATTTGACGAATGTTTTGTAATGCTTCATCTAGATCGTCTCAAAACCTTGATTTGATATTTTCATCTAATTTTACTTGAGGTACATATATACTAATTACGTTCATAGTTTTATTTACCACTACTATTTTGAGGACTATAATTTTATCCCCCTTTCTAACTATTCCTATAACTTTATCCTTTAACGAACTATCTATAAAAGTATCTACCTCATTTCTTATTTTACTCTTTCCTCTATACTATAACTCAAAACTCGAGTTCTCTATCATTTTTGCCTTTTCGTCTACCTATTTTATTTCTTGTATACACAAAATATTAATTTTTCTCCTAATTATCGTATCTACTTCCTCCATTGCTTTACTAGTAAGGGTTTATATATTTTATGTTTCAAATCTTAGACTTTTAGTTTTCTTATAATATTGGTTCTTATCCAACTTATGGTGTAGGAACCCTTGATTATTTAACATTACACCTAAGTTCTTATAGAGATATAACTGTTGATCCCGGCCTAGCTCACGGGTAGCTCGGTCGGGCAGCCTGGCGCCACGTCAGGGTTGGGGAGGGATTGGGATCCTCGGGGTCCCAGTGAACCGTAGGGCTCAGGTGAGCAATCAAGCCGATGTCGCTCGGTCCGGCCCGGCTTCTCAGGGTCCTCAAAAGGCCAACTCTGACCCATATACACCTGGCTTCAGTGGAGGCGCAATAGGAAAGCCGAAGAATGCCCGACATGAGGAGTTCCCGAGCCGAGGAATTCCCGAATCCCCAACCGCCCGACCCTGGGATAGGTCGGGTGTGGCGAGGCCGAACGTCTCCTGACTCAGTCATAATGACCGCAGGGTCGAAATCCACTTAGCACCGTCGATCGACGCTCCCCGAAGAAGGGTGTTGTAACCCTCAAGAACGCTCACTCTCTGACACCACAGTAGCAGAAGGGGTACGGGGTCGGCGCAGAATTGACACACTTTAAGCCCAAATCGCAGGTATCTCACTGACTCCATGATCCTCCTGCCATGACCTCGCATCCCATACCATGACCACTTGTGTTCATGTCAGGCCAAGCGGCGCTTGACGACGCACGCCGGCGAGCCGGCAGTGTTAGATCGTGACCGGCAAGCTAGAGGAGGGGTGAATAGTATTTCTTTCAATTTTCTTCCAACAAACGTTAGCGTGCGCAAGCGTAAATACTAAATAGAGAAACAAACAATCTTTAACACGTTACCGTTTACGTGATTCGGAGATGATGCTTCTATTCTACGGCTGTCCGTAAGGTGGACGATCCGTTGATCCTTCGGTAGATCACTCCCCGGATGCCCTCTGGCTAGCTCGTGTAGCTCCTTGTGGGTGGAGAAACCTCGCCACAAACTCGAACACACTTTTGAGCTCTTAGACTACTATTTGGCCTTTAACTAAAGCCAAATTCGTCAAGAGTCTCAGCCAAAAGGAAGCCCTTTTAAATATAGCTCATTTCTGTTTTGGCCGCTACCAGTCCACTGCCTCAACTGCCCCCACTCAAATTCGACCGTTGCAAGCTCAACGTTTGAATTCTCAGTCACTACCAGTCAACTGCCCCCACAACAGTCGACTGATCTTTCTGTGAGGTTTACCAGTCGACTGACAGAACCCCAGTGGACTGCTACCTAGGTTTTTCCCTTCCTGAGTACATTTCTCTCCGCACTCGAACTCCTAGGATTTCCCGAGTACATTCGCTCAGCACTCGACCCCTCACGACTCAGCTGACTCTTCACCAGCAGCCTCGACTGTTGCCTTCAGGCCCTCTTCGTCTTTGTCCCTCGTCCGTCAGATGCGCACACAAGCCCTCGCCTTGCTTCCATGTCATCCTTCACGTACGCCTCGAAGTTCGCATCCCTCGGCTCATCGTCCCTGTTATCCATAGTCCCTCGGGTGCACACAAGCCCACGGCTTGCCTCCATGCCACCTTTCACCGTACTAGTAGTCGTCCAGCTAAGTCCATTGTATCCTGCAAACCTGCACACTCCAATACACATATCAAAGCCTAACTTAAACCCTTTGCCCAAATATCAAAATACATGGTCACTCCGGACCATAGATTGCCCTAACAATCTCCCCATTTTTTATGTTTGACAATACGTTTAAGTTAGAGAAAACAAATAGCAAAATAATATGTTAACAACCATTTTGGACTTACGTTGCCAAGACTCCATCTTGGACTTACACCGCCAATGCATATATACTGCAACCATGCATGGATCATATCCCAAGGCATCCCCACACCTAACCTTCCCAAGAGTTAGGATTTTTACCAAAACGGGTTTTTTAAAACCTTCCCAAAGCTCCCCCTACATTGGACTTACAAAGGCTTTTTAAAAACCTCTCCAAGGTTCCCCTTACGCCAAGAATGGAGCAACAATGCTCCCCCTTCACCTAGGCTCCCCATAGACCTAGGATTTCTCGCAAAAACGTGTTTGGTTTCCCAAATTAAACCCAACACTTATCCCCCTTTGTCACACATCAAAAGACTCCAGCAATTTCCCCCCTTATTGAATCTTTTAACCTCTAATGATCATAAACACAGTGTACTAGCCCCCATATACTTGTTTTATATCATTTGAACACTTTTCAATAGCTGAAAACCCAATTCAGCCTTTACTAGTCGACCGCCCCTGGGCCAGTCGACTGACACTCTAAAAAAATCAAATTTCAGCTTTCTGAACTCAATTTCAGAAATGCACCAGAAATTTCACAAATTTCCAAAAATTCTCAAATTTTATGGAGAGGTTTGTGGTACCCATACCTACTTGGGAAAAATACACTAAAAAATGTATCTATCACCATTCCCAAGATTGACATAAAATCCAAAACTAGTTAAATGGTTCAATTGAACTTTGACTTAAAGTCCTAGTTTTGGTTTCCTCTTGATGTCTTTGCCCATATCAACCCACAATGCATCCCTAGCATTGATTTATATGACATTTATACATCAAAAACCAATTCTCATGCTTTATGACCCCAATGTCATATTTTCATTCATGAAACACATATCCATCGTGTCAAAACCCAAGAATTAAGACTCAAGTCCGTCTCTAACTCTTTTGGCACATCCCATGGTCCATCTAGACCTCCGAGAGAAATCTCCCGATATCCATTTACCATGGATCCCAAAGACTCCTAGAGGTCCCTCTTGAACTCTTAGCCTTAGCCACCTCCCTAGGTGACTCAACAACCACTAGGCCACACTGGTGTACCTCCGGTGACACCTTGTCCTTGGTTAAGTCCTTCTTTTTCCCTTTAAATGGCACCCCCTTGCCATTTTTTAGATTTCCCCTCCTTGCCATAATCATATGCTACCCTAGCATATTTATTTCCATTGGCATTGGAGATCTTAAATCGGTATCCCAACCCCGATCTATCATTGTTGGGTTTTAAACCACCCAACACCATACCCTTCTTAGGGTTTTCTCCAATTTATCAAGTCTTCCCCTCAAAGCTTGATTTTCCCTTTCTAGGCTTTTAACCCTAGAATCCACATGTCCACCTTGGACATTTCTAGACCTACCCATCTTCCTAGACATATGTCTCCCATTCTTAGGATTCATGTCTTGATCCTTAGGTACAAAGGTCTTGGGTTTATCATGATGCATGACCTTTCTAGGGTTTTGATTTACCTTGTTAACCCTATTCCTATCATTATACATAAATCCATGATTATGCACAAGCAGACATTTTTCATTATTTCTAGCATACATAGATGAATTTGAAACATGTTTAAACTTAGGGATTACCTCCCTTACCTTTGGAGCTCCCCCTTGATGTGAGCTTCTTTTCTTCTCCTCCTTCTCCCATCTTCTCAAGTGCTCCATTTTCTTAAGCTCTTCTTTTCTTGGACATTGGGTGTGGTAATGTCCTAGCTCCCCACAAGTAAAGTATCTAATATGCTTTCTCTCATTCTTTTCCCTACAACCCACATTAGATTTTAAATGAATTGACTCGAGTTTAGGGTTTACCTCCTTCTTACCTAGTGGACACTTGTCCTTGTAGTGTCCCTTTTGATTGCACCCAAAGCACACTATGTGGTCTTTTGTCCTTGCTTTGGTGGAGGTAGGAGCTTCTACTTGCTCCGATATTGATGAGGGTCTCTCCTCCCCCTCAATTCTTGAAGTGGAGACCTCTTCTTCTTTCCTTGATGAAGTAGATGATCTTTCACTCTCTTGTGCCCCTTCTCTTGATGAAATGGATGAATTTCTCTCTTCTTCTTGGACCATTGAGCTCACTTCCTTGGGCTCTTCCACTATTTGAGCTTGTATAGGAATTTTATGAGATGCTTCTATCTTGGTCCATAAGTCATGTGTATTTTTGTATTCTCCTACACCACTCAACACATCATTAGGCAAAATACTTACTAATATTGAAATTACCTTTTCATTTGTCTTCGATTGACTTTGTTGCTCTTTATCCCAATATCTAGGTCGAAATTTCTTCCCGTGCTTATCCTTTGGAACTTCGAAGGGTTCTTCTAGTACCATCATGCATTCCCAATCCATTCTAAACCAAGTCTTCTTCTTGTCCTCTAATAGTCAAAATCTTCATGATCATGAGGAGGTGGGACATTGATGTCATCCCCTAATTTTCCTTCAACCGTCATCTTCTCTAGCTTGTGCTCTCTCGGCGGTTAGTCCGTAGATGAGCGACCTTCGCTCTGATACCACTTGTTAGATCGTGACCGACAAGCTAAAGGGGGGTGAATAGCGTTTCTTTCAATTTTCTTCCTACAAACGTTAGCGTGCGCAAGCGGAAATACTAAATATAGAAACAAACAATCCCTAACACATTATTGTTTACGTGGTTCGGAGATAACGCTCCTACTCCACGGTTGTCCGTAAGGTGGACGATCCCTTGATCCTTAGGTGGATCACTCCCCGGATGCTCTCCAGCTAGCTCGTGTAGCTCCTTGTGGGTGGAGAAACCTCGCCACAAATCCGAACACACTTCTGAGCTCTTGGAATTCTATTTGGCCTTTAACCAAAGCCAAATTCGTCAAGAGTCTCAGCCAAAACGAAGCCCTTTTAAATAGAGCTCAAAGCCCTTTTAAATAGAGCTCACTTCTGTTTTGGCCGCTACCAGTCGACTGCCCCAAGAGCAGTCGACTGTCCCCACTCAAATTCGACCGTTGCAAGCCCAACGTTCGAATTCTCAGCCACTACCAGTCGACTGCCCCCACAGCAGTCGATTGATCTTTCTGTGGGATTTACCAATCGACTGACAGAACCCCAGTCGATTGCTACCTAGGTTTTTCCCTTCCCGAGTACATTTCTCTCCGCACTCGAACCCCTAGGATTTCCCAAGTAAATTCGCTCAACACTCGATCCCTCACGACTCAGCTGACTTTTCATCAGCAGCCTCAATTGTTGCCTTCACGCCCTCTTCGTCTTCGACCCTCGTCCCTCAGATGCGCACACAAGTCCTCGGCTTGCCTCCATGTCATTCTTCACGTACGCCTCAAAGTCCGCGTCCCTCGGCTCATCATCCCTGCTATCCATGGTTCCTCGGGTGCACACAAGCCCACGGCTTGCCTCCATGCCACCCTTCACCGTGTTGGATCTGGGATGGCTAGAGAGGGCGGGGTGTGAATAGCCACCCACTTAAAGATTGACGTCTTTTGATTCTTTCTGCACTTAGGTTAGCAGCGGAAAAACAAACAACAGAAAGAAAGAAAGAGACAGAACACAAACCAGACGCTAACAGAAGGATTTAAAAGGTTCGGGGATAACTTGCCCCTACTCCTTGGCGTGCCCGTGAGGTGGGCGATCCCTTGATCGTCGGTAGATCAAGCCCCGGAATGAATCCGGATAAGAAACTCTCCTTCTCGGTGGAGTAACCTCTCCACAGACAATCTCAGAAATATATCAATAAGTACAGGAGACTCGAGAAGAAGCTTACTGAGCAGATGTAACCTTAAGCACACACACAGAAGAATCAACAATGAAGAAGAAATGCAGAGACCACAACTTAGCAGCAACCCTTTGCTCTATTCACAGTTCTCTCCACTCTTCTCTGCTTCGCCATCTTCTTCTTATGCCTTCCTTCTGCACGTCAACAGGCTTCGTCACCCACTGACCCATGGCTTCGTCACCCACTAACCCACTGACCTCCTATGAGCTCTTAGTTCACTGAAGACCTCTTCAGCTGAGCCTCAAGTCAGTCGCCAGCCGCCAGAAGCTGTTGAAATCTGCAAACAGATAACAAACAAATCTGTCGTAGCGAAAGTCACCATTGACCCTCCTTGGCTTGTATCGTCTCTGTATCATCTGCACACTCAACAGACTGATTAGCAAAGCAAATCAAAACATATCGGAAGGTATCAGAAGAAAATCAGAACGTAATCAGAAATCTGACACTAATTCAAATTAAAGGTCTGAGGCGCTGATCGGTTACCCTGACCGATCAGACTCCCTCCTGACCGATCAGACTTCATTCTGATCGATCTAGTGAAGTTCTGATCGGTCTCACTGACCGATCAGGGATCGGTCACCAGAACGATCCTCAAACCTTCTGTGAATTCCAGATTTCAGTCAAGGCACTGATCGGCCAAAGTGACCGATCAGTGAGGACCTGATCGATCAGGCGCCTGCCTGATCGATCCAATGAAGCTCTGATCGGTCTCACTAACCGATCAGAGACCAGGGATCGATCACCTGACTGATCCCTCCTTGGATTTCAAGCCAAACTTCCCTATTCGGTCACTAGACCGATCAGGGCAATGTTGATCGGTCAGCCTGACCGATCAGCAAGGTGGCTAATCGGTCAAGCTGACCGATCAGGCCCTTGCCTGATCGGTCCAGGTCACCCTTGATCGGTCAGAATGACCGATCAGGGTCTCGTGATCGATCCATTAATTGATCACCAACCTTTCTGCGACCATACAGCTTTCTGATCGTTTTCTGATCGATCACCAGACCGATCAGACATCTTGGATCGGTCACCAGACCGATCTACTATTAAGGGAGTTCGTGCGAACTCCCTGATCTGACTCCAGACCGATCCAGCCACTCTCCGAGTTATGCTTAGTCCCTCGGACCAAGATTTCATGCCCAGCTTCACTCACCGGGACTTAGTCCAACCTAGCTTCACTCAC
The DNA here is from genome assembly GCA_024364735.1 of Boesenbergia rotunda. Taxonomy (NCBI): domain Eukaryota; kingdom Viridiplantae; phylum Streptophyta; class Magnoliopsida; order Zingiberales; family Zingiberaceae; genus Boesenbergia; species Boesenbergia rotunda. The sequence continues at coordinate 513,972 of JAGFNQ010001832.1, read as the reverse complement.
TAGGACCCAGCTTCACTCACCAGGATTTACTTCACCTAGCTTCACTCACTAAGATTTCCTCCACCTAACTTCACTTACTAGGACCCGATTTCACTCACCAGGATTTTTTTCACCTAGCTTCACTCACTAGGACCCGGCTTCACTTATCAGGATTTCTTTCACCTAGCTTCACTCGCTAGGACCCGGCTTCACTCACCAGGATTTCTTTCACCTAGCTTCGCTCGCTAGGACCCGGCTTCACTCACCAGAATTTCCTTCACCTAGCTTCACTCACTAGGATTTCTGCCCAGTTTCACTCATCAGGACTTAATCCGAACTCACTCAACCAAACTTAAATCGGTGCCAACACCAAAATAACAATCAAGTCAGACTGCATCAACACACCGTACCCGATGTCGTCCAGCTAAGTCCATGTATATCCTGCAAACCTGCACACTCCAATACACATATCAAAACACAAGGGTAAGTCTAACTTAAACTCTTTGCCCAAACATTAAAATACATGGTCACTCCGGACCATAGATTGCCCCAATAGGCAATGCCCCTTGCGTTATTCGGGCATGCGACACCTTACCCTGCCACTACTAGCTACGCCTTGTCCTGTTCTCGCATACGACAGGAAGTGGCAGGCCGGGCAGAAGCTGTTGGCTCCCTCGGCTATATAAGCCCCTCCGCTCCCTGTCGCACAGGTACGCGTAATAGTATTTTTTCCACTGTTTCATTGCTTTCTTCCTTTCCTTCCACCGAGGACTGACTTGGCCGTCGAAGGGCCTTGCCGGGGACTTTTTCCGGCGGGTTTGCTAACGGTCATTCTCTTGTAGATTAGAGCCAGCATCCACAGCTCGTGGCACTCGGGGGACCGCTTCGCTCTTGGGAGTTCACCTCACTTCGCGACATGATCAAATTTGACACTAGAAGAAGGAACTTTCTGCCTGATTGGAAGTGCGCGATGGAAGATCCCAACCGAGTGATGGTAACCGTTATGCCCGAGGAGTACAAGCTCTTGAAGGTCGCTCGGACTCAGAAAACCCCTCAGAGGGCTTCGTAGGCCGGTAGCCTGACGATTCGAATCCCCGAGCCGTCGGCGCGCGGCCACTCGGGAGGTCCGGGGAAGGCTACCCGACTCGAAGGGGGCTCGGCCCCCTTTCCCGCTGTTTTCTACCGAGATCAGGACGACGAGGCTGATTCAATGCCAGTCGAGGCGTCTGCGTCCAACCAGACGCATAGGCTACGTCTCGACAAGGGGAAAGCCCCTGCCGACCCGTCTCTGGCTACCCGGTACGTAGCCCCTTCTCCTCTCGGATCCTGGTGGATCCGGTTCCCAAGCATCTTAGGTTCTTCACCATATCTTAGTATACTGGAGGGACTGATCCCGAAGAGCACCTGATAAAGTTCGAGAGTGCGGCATTGCTGCATCAGAACCCTGAGGCCATGAAGTGCCGAGCCTTCTTGACCACGCTCTTGGGACCAGCTCAACGGTGGTTCAACCGACTCCCCAATGGGTCGGTGTCAAGCTTTGAGGAGCTTAGGAGGGTGTTCCTCCAACACTTCGCCAGCAGCCAGAGGCACCATAAGACTAGCCTTAACCTGTTCGCGTTGAAGCAGGTCCCGAAGGAATCACTTCGGGCTTACATCAAGAGATTCAATGGAGTGACATTGGACGTGCTGATTGCCACACCCGAGGTGTTGATCAGCGCCTTCTCTCAAGGATTACATGAGGGAGAGTTCTTCCGATCGCTGATCAGAAAGCCGCCGAAGGACTTTGATAACCTGTTAGGGAAGGTTGTTAAGTATATTAATGTGGAGGAAGCACAAGCCGCCCGGAAGAAGGAGGTGGCTAACATAATGACCCAAGCCCTGTGCAGAATAGCCAATCCCCGGGCGGACCCATTCGCAGCCTGCGGGGGGCAGCCGACCGGATAGGGATGGAGCATAGGCACCTGCAGCAGGTGGCTCAAGGGTGCCTGCCGACCCGCTGGAGGCCTTATTGTGCCTTCCACCAGAGCCACACACACGATACCAAGGAATGCCGACAAGCTGGGAGAGGTCAAGCGCCTACCCCCAAGGGACGGGGGCGTCAGGCAGCACCCGGGCGGGGCTCAGGTCGGGGAGGTCCGGCTGTCGCCCCTGCGGTCGAAGAACCCAGGCGGAACCCCCCGACAGCTCGCAACTTGTTTCCGCTGGAGGAGCGGGTCGAGTCCGAGGAAATGAACGAGGAGCAAGCCAACCGACAGAACGGCGTCCAAAGAGTACACGTGATCTCTGGCGGGCCTACCGGAGGAGATTCCAATCGAGCCCGGAAAGCGCAAGTACGCCGCCTTGAAATCCACCTGGTCGGCACGAGCGCCGCTCAGACGCAGGAGCCCCAGATCAGCTTCGAGCCGCAGGATCTACATGGACGGGAAGTCTCGCATGATGATGCCTTGGTCATGATGATGCCTTGGTCATCACCGCTGTGATCGCCAACTACCAGGTCCACCGAAACATAGTGGACACGGGCAGCTCGGTTAACATACTCTACAAGAAAGCCTTCGATCAGCTACAGATCGAGCCGTCCCAGCTGGAGTTGGTAGCTACCCCGTTGTTCGAATTCACGGGGAACCAGGTGCAACCAATTGGTCAGATTTGCCTGACCATTTCCTTGGGCGAGGAGCCACTGAAGATGACCAGATGGTCCACCTTTTTGATAGTGGGCGCTCCCTCGGCCTACAACGCAATCTTCGGCTGACCGGCTCTCAACGAGTTTCGGGTGGTCACCTCAACCTTCTACCTCAAAATCAAGTTTCCGGTCGGGGACAAGGTCGGGGAAGTTAGAGGAGATCAAAGAGTTGCCCGGAGGTGCTATGTGAATGATGTCTGGGTGAAAAGTTAGAAGGCCCAACGCACTCTCCCTAGCTGTAATATGGTGCAAGCATCTCCTTGGGTCGAGCTGCACGACGACAAGGAAGAGGTTCAGTTGCCTCTCGACCGGGAGGAAGCCCGAGTCAAGATAGACGTGCGAGCTGAAGGAGTCATTGTTAGAGTGCCTGACCAGGAAGCATGATATGTTCGCCTGGTCGGTAAAGGAGTTGAAAGGAGTCCGACCGGAGGTGGTCGAGCACCACCTTCACGTCTACCCTAACGCTCGGCCAGTCAAGCAGAGAACGCGGGACTTTAGCACGGAGCAGAATAAGGTGATCCAGGCGGAGGTCGAGAAATTGCTGGAGGTCGGGCACATCCGTGAAGTCCAATTCCCGGCCTGGCTAGCCAACGTAGTCCTAGTAGCCAAGTCTGATAATAAATGGAGAGTGTGCATCGACTTCCGGAACCTCAACCAAGCATGCCTGAAGGACTGCTACCCTTTGCCCCGGATCGACCAGATGGTGGACTCGACGGCAGGAAGCGAGCTCATCTCCATGTTGGACGCCTACCAAGAATATCACCAAGTGCCCTTGGCAGCCGAGTGTTAGATCGTGAACGTCAAGCTAGAGGGGGGGTGAATAGCTTCTTTCGATTTTCTTCCTACAATCGTTAGTGCGCAAGCAAAATATACTAAATAAAAACAAAAACTAACGAATAAGAATGACACATCGATGTACGTGGTTCGGAGATGATGCTCCTACTTCACGGCAGTCTGTAAGGTGGACGATCCCTAATCCTTCGGTGGATGATTCCCCGGAGCACCTCCGGCTAGATCTCGTAGCTCCTTGTGGGTGGAGAAACCTCACCACAACTTCTGGACCCTACCTGAGCAATATAGGCTACTAACCAGCTCTCTCCAAGCAGGTTTCACCAAGGGTAAACAACCTCAAACGAGCTCCCTTAAATAGAGCTCGAGCTGAAATGTGACCGTTACCAGTCGACTGCCCGTGGCCTCATTGGAATTCAAAATTTGTCCCTTGACCTTTCGAATTCTGGCTACACCAGGGGACTGGGGCAATCGACTGGTCCTCCCCTAAGCCTAGGGTTTCTCTTCCCGAGTACATTTTTCTCCGCACTCGAACCCTCCCGGCTTAGTTCCCGAGTACAAACACTCACACTTGGACCCCTCACGACCTAGTTGACTCTTCAAACAGCAGTCTCGATCTGTTGCCTTCACGCCCTCTTCATCTTTGGCTCCCGTCCCTCAGATGCGCACGCAGGCCCTCGGCTTGCCACCATGCCATCCTTCACGCATGCCTCGAAGTTTGCGTCCCTCGGCTCATCGTCTCTGCTCCAGCAGTCTCGATCTGTCGCCTTCAAGCCCTCTTCGATTTTGGCCCTCGTCCCTCGGATACACACACAAACCCGCGGCTTGCCTCCATGCCATCCTTCACGTACGCCTCGAAGTCCGCTTCCCTCGGCTCATCGTCCCTGCCTTGCCCATGGTCTCTCGGATGTGCACACAAGCCCACGGCTTGCCTCCATGCCACCTTTCACCTGAAGACATCCAACCAAGTCTATGTGTACCTGCAAACATGCACACTCACATACACATATTAGACAAACAACAAACCCTAACTTGCTCATATTGACACACATATCAAAACCCATGATCCTCCCGATCATACTTGGGTCGATTGCCCCAACATCGAGGACCTAGAGAAAGTGAGCTTCATCATGGCTGGCGGCACGTACTGTTACACGGTCATGCCGTTCGGGCTGAAGAACGCCGGAGCCACCTACCAATGAATGATGAACAAGGTATTCCGCGCGCAGATCGATCGGAACATTAAGGTGTATGTGGACGATATTCTAATCAAATCAAGCCGAGTGGCAGATCTGGTGGCGGATGTAAAAGAGACCTCTCAGACCTTACGCAGATATGGGCTTAAACTAAATCCCGCAAAGTGCCTTTTTGGGGCCCGAAGTGACCAGTTCCTCAGATATATAGTTACCGAGAGGGGCATAGAGGCCAACCCGAGCAAGGTCAAGGCTCTGCTTGACATGCCCCCACCAAGGAACCTCTGAGAGGCGCAAAGGCTCACCGGGCGAATCTCGGCATTATCCCGCTTCATATCCCGATCCACCGAGCGGGGATTACCCTTCTTCAAGACCCTTTGCCGAGCTAACAAGTTCCAATGGGATGCCAACTTCGACAAGGCATTCGAAGAATTGAAGATGTATCTCGCCGAGCTGCCAGTGTTGGCCAAACCTGAGGTCGGGGAAATATTGTCTATGTATTTGGCTACCTCGGCTGAGTCGGTCAGCATGGTGTTAGTCAAGCAGGAGGGAGTCGAGCAGCAACAAGTGTACTTCTTCACTCATTTACTGAAAGGTGTCGAGTGTCGATATACGACACTCGAGAAATTGACTTATGTTCTGTTGTTAGCCGCCCGAAGGCTCCGACTCTATTTCCTGGCACATCCGATCGTGGTTCTGACCAATAGCAACCTGGGGCGAGTAGCTTCAAACCCTGAGGCATCAGGGCAACTGATTAAATGGACGACCGAGCTAAGTGAATATGATATCTAGTATCAAGCTCGGTCGGCCATCAAAGCACAAGCCCTATCCGATTTCCTAAGCGAGCTGCACTCGGAAGAAGTTGAAGAGGCTTGGCAAGTTTATGTGGATGGTTCGTCAGCTCGGCAAGGTAGTGGGATTGGCATCCTAATGGTCTCGCCGAAGGGAGAGCAATTGCACCTATCGGTCCGACTGGAATACCAGGCCATGAATAATGAAGCCGAGTATGAAACCATCATAGCTGGACTACAAGCGACCAAACACGTAGGCGCCACTCGGGTATCCTATATTCGAACTCTCAGTTGGCTACCCAGCAGCTTTCCGGTCGATTTGAGGTTAATAGCGACTGATTACAAGCCTTTGTGGAAGCTTACGAGAAGTTAAAAGCTGGATTCCAGGACGTCCAACTATAGAAGATCCCGATAGAAAGCAACCTACGAGCGGACGAGTTAGCCAAGTTGGCTAGCTCGATAGGTTCTTGGGTGTTCCCTCAGCCAAGCGTTCAAGTGATGATGGTAATGTATATAGAGCAGCAGGCTGAGCTGGAGCTCGGGACAAATTGGAGAACATCGCTCATCGCTTACCTAACAGATGGGGTTCTCCCGGCCGACCGGGAGGAAGCCTGACTCCTAAGAAAGCAAGCGGTCCAATACTCAGTGGTTGGGGATGTGTTGTACAAGAGGGCCTTCGCCCGACCTCTACTTAAGTGCTTGGGGGAAGAAGATACTGATTACGTATTGAGGGAGATACATATGGGAGTTTGTGGGAGTCATGCTGGGGTTTGGGTAGTTGCCCAAAAGGCTTTGTTAGCTGGATACTACTGACCAACCCTGCAAAATGACGCTGACTGGATGATCTCCACATGCCTATCCTGTCAAAAGCACCAGAATCTCCCTCACCGACCCGTGGAAATGATAAAGGAGTCGGCGGTCTCTTGCCCGTTTGACCAATGGGGCATGGACATAGTAGGGACATTCCCGACCGCTGTGGCTCAGAAAAGGTTCTTGTTGGCAGCGGCCGATTACTTCTCCAAATGGATAGAAGCTGAGGTCTTAGCACGTATCACAGAGCAAGCCGTGATCAAGTTTCCGTGGCAGAACATCCTGTGCTGGTATGGGATTCCTCACAAGTTCGTCTCGGACAACGGAAGATAATTTCAAGGTCGGAAAATACAAGAGTAGTGCTCAGCCTACGGTATCCAGCAGGCCTTCACTTCCGTGGCATACCCGTAGAGCAACGACCAAGCAGAAATGACCAATCGGGAGATCTTGAGGGGTCTAAAGACAAAGTTAGACCACACAAGAGGCACCTGGGTCGATGAGTTGTCGAGTATCCTGTGGGCTCAGTGAACCGCGCCGAAAGAGACTACAGGTCACACACCCTTCCAGCTGGTCTATGGATGTGAGGATGCGGTGTCGGTCGAAGTCGGATGCGAATCTGATCGGCGGAAGGCTTATGACGAGGATAACTCAGAGAGGAAGCGTCTGGAGTTGGACCTGGTCGAGGAAATCCGAGAGAAGGCAGCCGCTCGGATGTTTGCCTATCGCTAGAGGATGAAGCAAAGGTATAATCGAAAGGTGTTGCCAAGGGCATTCTAGGTCGGGGATCTCGTTTGGAAAAGAATCAAGTCGGTCGGGGATGTCAGCAAGTTAGAGCCTCAATGGGGAGGACCTTTCAAGGTCGTTCAGAAGCTGGCTACGGGAGCGTACTATCTAGAGAACGAGCATGGAAAAAAGCTGAACCGACCCTGGAAAGTTATTCATCTCCAACCCTATCAAGAAACAAAGTGAGGACCTGTGAGACGGTTGTACTTCGAAATCTCTGTAATGATAGTGGAAGGATGAGGTTCTCGGTCAACTGGCAGGCACTCCAGACTCTCGCCTCCGAGCGAGTTATAAGCGGGCATGCTCCCGCGCACCCCTCGGCTCGGCCTCCAGTTCGGAAGCGTGGCGACCCACGCTCCCTGGGTTCTACCCAACCGAGTGTCCAGACTCTCGCCTCCGAGCGAGTAATAAGCGGGCATGCTCCCGCGCACCCCTCGGCTCGGCCCCTAGTCCGGACGCGTTGCGACCCACGCTCTCTGGGTTTTACCCGACCGAGTGTCCAGACTCTCGCCTCCGTACGAGTTATAAGTGGGCATGCTCCCACACACCACTCGGCTCGGCTCCCAGTCCGGACGTTGGCGGCCCATGCTCCCTGGGTTCTACCCGACCGAGTGTCCAGACTCTCGTCTCCGTGCGAGTTATAAGTAGGCATGCTCCCGTGTATCCCTCGGCTCGGCTCCTAGTTCGGACGCGTGGCGGCCCACGCTCCCTGGGTTCTACTCGACCGAGTGTCCAGACTCTCGCCTCCGTGCGAGTTATAAGTGGGCATGTTCCCACGCACCCCTCGGCTCGGCTCCTAGTCTGGACGCGTGGGGACCCACGCTCCCTGGGTTCTACCCGACTGAGTGTCCAGACTCTCGCCTCCGTGCGAGTTATAAGTGGGCATGCTCCCACGCACCCCTCGGCTCGGCTCTTAGTCCGGGTGCGCGGCGACCCATATTCCCTGGGTTCTACCCGACCGAGTGTCAGACTCTCGCCTCCGTACGAGTTATAAGTGGGCATGCTCCCGCACACCCCTCGGCTCGGCCCCCAGTCCGGACGCGTGGCGACCCACGCTCCCTGGGTTTTACCCGACTGAGTGTCCAGACTCTCACCTCCGAGCGAGTTATAAGTGGCCATGCTCCCACGCACCCCTCGGCTCGACTCCCAGTCCGAATGCGTGGCGACGCATGCTCCCTGGGTTCTACTCGACCGAGTGTCCAGACTGATGCCTGCATGCGAGTTATAATTCGGCATGCTCCCACGCACCCCTCGGCTTGGCTCCCAGTCCGGACGCGTGGCGACCCACGCTCCCTGGGTTCTACCCGACCGAGTGCCCAGACTCTCGCCTCCATACGAGTTATAAGTGGGCATGCTCCCACGTACCCCTTGGCTCGACTCCCCGCCCGGACGCGTGGCGACCCACGCTCCTTGAGACCTAGCCGTCCAGGCATCTAAATTCAGCCTTATAAGCCAACGAGGTCATTCTTGGACAGGCTCCCCGATTGGGCGCGGGGCGACCCACGCTCCCCTAGGTTGGGCTGGGCAATCGCCTAAACCTCGACTCCTGAGCGAGCAACCCCCTAAGGGACTCAAGCAAATGCAGGACAATCTACATTCAAACATGATCCAATCGGGCGTGTTTAATCCCCCGAGCGGGTATACAATGCGAAGGCTAGTCCCTAGCCTTAACCTAATCGAGGTCCGTATTCCTTGGTCGAGTTAGCCAAGTCGGCCTCGTCAAAAATGAAGTATAGAGGGGACTTGGGTATCCACCCGAGCCGCCAACACTTAGAAACGAAAGAAATAAAAGAGATAACAAGTACACACGACAACACAGAGGAAAAAGGTGAATTTCATTCAATCTGTTCATTGCAAAATTGAGGCAGAGCCTCTACAAGAAAACACAAAAAAGAGAAAATAAAACTCTGGCCCTCGCTCGAAGGGTCGGAAGGCCTGCATCTGGTGGGTCAGCCCGGACATCTTAACAGTGTTGATCGGGAGATCAGGCGGAAGGTGCCCCCTGCTTAAGTTGCTCGAACGTCCTGAGTAGTTGCTGCTTAAGCGGGGTCGCAACCTCTGGGTAGCTCGCGACTGAAGTCCATGGAGTTTAAGCACTCCAGCCGCCGAGCATCCCATCGAGTCACCTTGCCCGCCTTATCGGCCCAGAGTCCCTCAAGCTCCGACTGGGCTGCCTCCCAGGTAGACCGTTGCTCGCGGAGTCGGCTCAGCTCCTCAGCCTGGGCACGGAGCTCGGCGTCCCGACTGACCAACTGGCTTGTTAGCGAGCCGACCTCCTGCTCCTTGGCCTCCAACTTGGATCGAAGGGACTCGGAAGACCGGTTTGCCTTGTGGAGCTTCGCCCGTGTCTTCTTTTGCCTCTCCTACACCTGGTCCTTGAGCGCCCAAGCCTTGGCCTCCGTATGCTCGACCTGAGAGACCCGGATGAGAGCTTGAGCGACCGTCGTATCCGCCGAGTCAATTTGAGCCTTGGAAACCTCCCGCTGTTCTTCTGAGTTGATCAGTCGGTCTTGTAGAGCAATAACCTCGACCCTTAGCTCATTGAGGGAGGCTTCATCGGAAGTCAGCCGAGTGTGGCGGAGTCGGGCCTCCAAGTCCTCCACTCGCCGCTCGGCTCGTAGGCGGGCCTTGGAGTGTGCCAGCATAGTCATCGACACGCTGTAGCACGAGCCCCAAAGCTGCAAAACACAAAAATGTATCGTTAGTATTAAGATAAGGAAAGCCTAAAAGGAAAAGACTGAAGTATACTTAATCGACATACCTGAGTGACCGCAAATATGAAGGTGTTGGCCCAGACGCTCCGACCTCGATAATTGCACACTCGGAGGCCCTGAAGAAAATGATCAGCGAGGGACCCATGTAGATGGACTTCTTGACTCCGCCCGGTAGCTACGCCACTCGGCACCTCCAAGCTCATCGCGGGGTCGCCGAGTGAGGGCAATAGGAGGTGCATGGGGGGTTGTCCGAGCTGTTCTCCCGAATGAGGAGAGCCCGAGTCCCCCCAGGACGCTCGGGTTGGAGACGGTTGAGGCGCGGAAGGCTCGGCCGCTTTCTTCTTCTTCTTCTTTTTCTGCTTTTTCTGAGGCCGGCTGGTGGAGGCCTCAGCTAGCTCAGTGGTCGGCGGCACAGACTCAGGTACCGACTCCGGTGCTCGTCGGCGCTTGACAAGGAGCGGTCAGTCGTCAGCATCCTTGGGCTCGGGATCGGCGACCGACATGGCTGCAGGATCGGGGGAAGGCGACAGGGGCACAAGGGTTGAGGGAGCGGTCCTTCGTTGAGCTAGTTGTTCTGCCGCACGAGCCTCCAGCTCGGCGTCATCTAGGCCGAAGCCCTCTTCCAGAGCCGCTGCCAGCATCATATTAGCTGCAAGAATAACAAATGGTTAGTTAGCCATTATCAGACGAATAAAGAAACAGGAAGCTTACGAGTGAACTGGGCCGGCGGAATGGTACGGGGTTAAGCCCGAACACATGAAGGATGTCCTCGCTAAGCAAACAAACGCCATGGAAATGTCAGCCCTCAATTTTGGACAGGGCCGACTGATAGATGGGAAGGGTTCAGTAGTTTTTCAGTAGAGAGGGAGGGGAAGACAGATCAGAGATCCAAGCAGTCGGCCAGCTCGGGGTCGGGGTAATGTTAACAAAGAAGAAGCGTTCCTTCCAACCCTTATTAGAGGTCGGAAGCTTCGCTAGGAATGAAGTCTTAGCTCGGGCTTGGAAAAAGAAATTGCTCGGCTCTTGTTTTTTGGGATAGAAGAAGTAATAAAAGATGTCGGGTTGAAGAGGGATCTTATAAAGAGAAAAGATGATGACCGACCCGCAGATTAGCCGGATGACGTTCGGAGCTAGCTGGGATAAGGGGATTTGAATGAAGCGGCACACGAAGGAAATAAAGGGGTGGATCGGGAAGCGTAGCCACGCCTGCAGATGGTCCCGGAAGATGGTTATGTAGCTAAGAGGGAAGGTCTCGGGTCTGTCAGTCGGGTCGGGTAGGCGAAGAAAGTAGTTGGAGGAGATATGGTAATCGGCGCGGATTTGGTCGAGGTCATGGTGGTCGAGCTCGGACACCATGGTAGAAAACCAAGGGTCTGAGTGAGAAGAAGAGGAAGCCATGAAATGAGTGCAAGGAAGAAAACTGACCGGGTATAGGAGAAGGAGCTCGCCGGAGAAGATCACCAAGGAACGAGCGCCGCTAGACTTCGCCGGAACCCTAGCAGAGCGAATACTGGCAGCAGTTCGACGTCAGAGGTGAAAAACGATGGTAAAAGGGGAAGAGGTAAAGGCCCATTTATAAGGCAGACTAACTAGCACCGATCGTCCGATGGCGAGCTCGACAAAAGGCGGGAAAGGATCGTGGTTGTCCGATCAAACCCAGGGTAACTCCCGAGGCGGCACTGCACGCGTGCGCCCAGTCATTCGCCAAGTCCGGCGGCTGACACTTCGTTACTCGGGAGACCAATGGCCAACATACACGTGGCCTGGGCAGTTAAGGCAACAATTAAGGGAGAGGATACGAATCGATTCGGCTTGGGTCAAGGGAGGAAACAGAAAAGAAATTTGATAAGACGGTCAGTTGGACAATTGGCTCAGTGCGGACTGCAGAGGTCGGCAGTGAGAGTTGACCACTCGGGTGCGCCAGGCTTGCGCAGGAACGACAGTCCAGTCAGTCGGACTTGGCGCCTCCTTCAACTAGACTCGAGGGGGATGCTTATGATCCCGGCCTAGCTCACGGGTAGCTCGGCCGGCCAGCCTGGCGCCACGTCAGGGTTGGGGAGGGATCGGGGTCCCCGGGGTCCCGTGAACCGTAGGGCTCAGGTGAGCAATCGGGCCGATGTCGCTCGGCCCGACCCGGCTTACTCAGGGTCCTTGAAGGCCAACCTTGACCCATATACACCTGACTTCAATGGACGCCTAATGGGCAAGCCGAAGAATGCCCGACATGAGGAGTTCCTCGAGACGGGGAATTCCCGAATCCCCAACTGCTCGACCCTGGGATAGGTTGGGTGTGGTGAGGCCGAACACCCCTGACTCGGTCATAATGACCGCAGGGCTGGAATCCACTTAGCACCGCCGATCGGCGCTCCCTGAAGAAGGGTGTCGTAACCCTTGTGAATACTCACTCTCTGACACCACACTAGCAGAAGGGGTACGGAGTCAGTGCAGAACTGACACACTTCAGGCCCAAATCACGGGTATCTCGCTAACACCATGATCCTCCTGCCATAATCTCGCATCCCGTACCATGACCACCTGCGTTCGTTCAGGCCGAGCGGCGCCTGACGACGCACGCCGGCGAGCCGACAGTGCCCCTTGCCTTATTCGGGCATGCGACACCTTACCCTGCCACTACTGGCTACGTCTTGCCCTGTTCTCGCATACGACAGGAAGTGGCAGGCCGGGCAGAAGCTATTGGCTCCCTCGGCTATATAATCCCCTCCGCTCCCCGTCGCACAGGTACGTGCAGTAGTATTTTTTCCACTGTTTCATTCCTTGCTTGCTCTTCCACCAGGGACCGACTTGATCGTCGGAGAGCCTTACTGGAGACTTTTCCCGGCGGATTTGCTAACGGTCATTCTCTTGCAGATTGGAGCCAGCATCCGTAGCTCGTGGCACTCAGGGAACCGCTTCGCTCTTGGGAGTCCACCTCACTTCCCGACAGGATCAACAGTCCTTGTTGATATGTTACAGTCAGATCCTGCAATGCAAACTCTTACATATTTATCATTATACTCAAGTTCTGGAGATGTAGTGGTCTTTGCTGAAACGTTACAATCGAACTCTGCAATGTCTTTCTTTCGAGGAACTTAGTATTAACAAAATAATTTAATGAATGTATTCATTAAACAGTTGCTTTAGTTTAACATTAGTTGATAACTTATTGTAATCTTTCTTTTTTATCTGGATTTAGGACTGACCATGATTTATCGTCATGGACGGATTGCGTTACTCAAGAACTTATGTTTATTTTACTCTTTCACTCTTCTTGGTCGTCAAACTGAATTTATTGCATTTATTCATGATCATTTATTTAGACATTATCAATAATAATACTCACTCTTTTCTTTTTGTTTGTGTAGGAGATTCTGGGAGTCTTCAACAAAACTTGTATGAGCAGCTATTCATCGTTTCGAAATATATTTCCGATATGGGCTCTCGGAGAATATCGCACTCGTGTATCATGCCCTAAACAATGTTGAATCTATTATTATGATCATAATAAGCCATTAAATTGTAAAAACAACTAATATCATGCATCATGTACCCTGGTTATGTAAGTTTCTACATGTGATTTTAAAAATTTTTAGTTTCATAATAAATAATATTTCATAGCAAGTATAAAAAAATTGATGGAATATTAAGATGTATCTCATTGAATTTTAAAAAAGTCTTTGAATATTTGTTTATTGTTTGATTGCTAATTTTGCCTTTGTCAATTTCTCTAATATAATAGCATAGATATTACCACATGGAACAACATTCAGACAGATTCATGTATCAACAATTCTATCATAATATCATTAATGCAACCATCAATTTCTGTTCATATTCATTTATAATCTATACAAACATATCATATACAAAGAATTAAACAATTGTATAATCAATACAATTGATTTCACTCAATTATCAATTTCTTTATTCTTGTTCTCAGTCTCTCTGTTTATAACCATCAAACTTGAGTTCTAATACGTTCAAAGAAAAAAATTTAAAAAAAAAATCAAGAAATGATGTGGCAGTCAATATGTACACGTTCGATTGTCACTTGGATATCGTCAACGGCCTCCGGCTGCAGTCTCGAATCAAATTATATCCTGGAGGGCACGGTGAATTCGTCAGAGATCATTGTAATTGTGATACTCCATTCTGTAAGATTTTCTTTGAATTTTTTTCTTGAACATAGTATTTTTCATGTGTAGGAGGTGATTTTCCCTAGTATGTCTCAGGAAGTGAAAGCAAGGAACATCTTCTGTAGTATATTTAACACTATGTTTGAAAAAGAAGGAATTGGAATTCCTTTGGAATTGGAATTCAATTCCATCCTTTGGTAGCAATTTTCAGGAAGAGGAATGATAGGGAGAGTGAAAATGGGAGAGTGAAAATTATAGTGAATGATGTGGCATGACATGGCATGACGTGACACTTTACATGCACACGTCCGATTATCGTTTGGACACCATCGGCGGCCTTCGGCCGCCGCCCCGAATCATACTATACCCTAGCGGGCACGATGAACCCGTCAGAGATCGTGCATGCAAGATGTCACGTCATTCACTATGATTTTCACCCTTCCAATCATTATTCTTTCAGGAAGGAATTGATAAGGAATTGAATTCCAATTCCTTTCAAACTCCTCAAAACAAATCACAGCTAAACACCTCTGATTTGTGAAAGGAATTCACTTGAACAAATTAAATTACCAAATCGCCCCCTCACAAAACAAATCAAAATTGCTCCGGCTTCATCCTCGCAGGATAAAATCGTAAAAGTATAACAATTGAATTGAATTCAATTCTGTTTTTACAATTCATTCCAAACATGAGAATTGAAATTCAATTTCGGATGACCGGAATTGAATTTCAATTCCTTACTTAAAAGGTTTCTAAACAGGGTGTAAGGGTCTCAGCCAAAGGTGCATCAGTTCTCTTGATCAATATCCATGAATACTCTAGAGTAATGGAATCTGATATTTCATTAGTGGCATGCATTTCTTCTTCCTTCTATATATACCTCAACAACCTTTCCTGCAAACGATTCCAAGTTACTTACCTTGAAGCTTTCGACGTTCAAAGAAATGAATGAACAACCTCTAAGATAGTGAATGCAGACATTAGAGAATCCTTGGAACAAAGGATGCAAGTAAAATTGAAAGGGAATGTAACAGTCACACATTTCCAGCTATTATCAGGAGTTTAACACAACAATATTGTGAGGTTTAGGATGTAAAATAGAAACCTAACTGAAGAAACTTCATGGAGCATTTGCCCTGAGCTAAAAGCTCTAGCCAAATCACATAATCCTCTATCTTTGTTTTTGTTTACATCAATAGTTGAATCAAACGTTTTTGGCTCTGCTAATTGATGAAATAAAGTTCTCCAACTAGATGTTCTCTTTATATTGGCATCTCAGAAATTTCATCTTAGTTCCAGTTTTAACTCGGAAGAGTAGACAAACTGGATTCTATAACGCGTGATATCATCGATGTCAGCTGGAAAAAAAAAACATGTTTTTTTTTAACAATCTACTAATATAGATGAAGGAAGAAGAAACAGTTTTCTTTCTCAAATTGAGTAGGGAAAATGGAGGATGGTAAGAGACTACAGCTGAAAAATTCTCACACGAGCATTTTATCAAGCACATATAAGACATGATTAGACATAATTTTGAATAGCATCAAATAGCTCGATTCATTCAACGAGTATAAAAGCGCCTTAGGATCTACTAATGAGAGGGAGAAGAGGCAATTTTTCTAAGGAACAAATAGCTCGATTCATTCAACGAGAACAGAGGGAGCATGTTAATGCAATCCAATAGATCGTTTACGATCTAGATGAGAGGAAGAAGCAACAAATAGCAACAAAGATTAAGAGGCGACTCCAAATACCTTCGATTTCGAAAGGACCATCTTGATTAGAGGGGAGAACAACAATAGTTTTTGATAGGCTTTCCAGCAGTCTGGTGCGTAAAACAATCGAGGAAACATGGAGAAAGGGAAAGGAATTAAAAGAAAATTTTGGTTGTTCGGATCGTAGATCCTCACCGTTGCAGCCATCGACCTTCATTGCCGTTCAACGCGAAGCACGAGACGAAGAGGCGGATGAGCGAGAGGGAGAGGGAGAGATCACCGGCGTTGCCGAGGATACATGGATATAAAAGGCAGGTCGAACCGGACCGGGCCGGGCCGGGCCGGCCGGTCTATTCTACCCAAGCTAGCGACCAGATTTATTTATTTAGCAGGAAAGGGAATCTAGATTTTAATAATTTAATTGAAATTTATAGTATTGAACTATTGATGGATGGATGAGGATGGTAAATAAAGATTAGGGGCGTCAAAAATCAACACGACTCGACAACCCAATCGAAATCGACCCGAAAAAAATCGGGTTCGGATTGAAAATTTTCGGGTTCGGGTCAGGGTCGGGTTCGAGGTTTCGGGTTGAAAATTTTCGGGTCGGATTCTGGTCGTGTTCGGGTTGACCCGAATTTAATATTTAGTGGATTTTTTGGGGTTAAATTAAATTTTATTTTGAAAATTAAGATAATTTTATGTATATTAATATCAATATATATTAGTATGATCATATGAAGTATTGAGATAAAAGTGAAAAAATTATAGGGAAAATAGCGAAAAAAGATGTTTTGAATCAGTTTTTCGGATTATTCGGGTCGGGTTCGGGTTGGTCGGGTTGGCCGGGTTCAAGTTCGGGCTTGGGTATTCGGGTTGAAATCGGGTTTGGGTCGGATTCGAATTGGGAGTTAAAATTTTTTTTTTCAACCTCCCGAATCTGATTCGATCCATCTAATAAGGCTCCTGACTCTCTGGACTCATCATTATAGGGGTTATGTGCTAGTATCTGACCTACCTTTCAAATCGGTTCTGAGCTGATATGATCTTATGAGCCGGTTCGATTTTTCGAGTTGGTCCGACTTGCCAACCGATAGAGTTGCTGACCTACAGACTTCCCAAGCTCTCAACATACAAAGGGTTAATAAAATTAAAGGATCGATAGAATGGTTATAACAAGATCCCTTAATGATCCTTTAATGACTGATCTTTTAAGGACCTTTAGAGGATTTAGTAAACTTTATAAGGTAAGAGGAAGAGAAGATAAGGAAGAAGTTTTCTATCTATGTTTTTAATTTTTCTATTTTCTTTCCGTTACTATCAAACTTTCGTACTAATTTAGATATTGGGATGGTCTCGTCGAGACAACTCCCATGAATCTAGAGAGAATTGTTACTCTTAATTTCAATATTATCCAACCTAATTAATCATGATTGATTTTTAAAGTCATGAAATTGAGTGAAGAAAGAATGAAATAGAGAAATAAGAAAATAATAATACATATTTGTTAATTGGGTGAGAAAATAAATGCTTTTTTCTATTGATTTATAGAAATAAATAGGAATATTAAAATTTGCTTCAGCTTATTAGGCTCAACTTAGCTGGATCGACTGGACTAGTTAGTTCGGTGTAAATTTTTAATCAACTTGACAAAATTGATTGTGCCTATGTTGTACTATTCATTAATTTCGTCTTGTTAGATACATAATTGATTGCCCTTGAGGTTATGATACAATGGTAGGGTGACTAGTCGTTATCTCAGGTATCCGCTGTTCGATCCTTAGCTACAACGTATTTTTCAGAATTTTTTTCTTCAAATGAGACGCGAACCCTGGGATGCTGGGCTTCTAGATAGCCCATTGCGAGCGCTTCCCAATTTACTTTGGTGATCAATGAAAAATTTTCATGAAATCGAATTGATCATCCTAGATTCGTCAGCTACCTGGTCCAATATTTTTTAATTGATTTGATTCACTTAGTTTGTCTTATATGACCTACCTACCTGTCTAGAGTAAAATAAGAAAAAGAATCCAACAATTTAGAGAGAAGGCATGGAGAAAGGGAAAGGAGGTGCAATCCCTAATGGAAAAGAAATAACGAATTTTTTTTCAGCTTTTTACTAAAGGACGTACCTAAGAATTAGTATTTACCAAAAGACGTACTATGGTTTTATTTTTACCAAAGGGCGCATCCATTTTAGTCAACTTCCTATTATATCCCTCCCGCCAATAAATGACTTTCTCAATTCACATTTTCGAGACATCCGAACCACTTTATTAGTAAAATAATATTTTGTGGTTCGGATGCCCCAGGGAGTCGAATTTTTCCCCTTTCTCTCTCAGCGCAATAATGTAGCTGTGCTATAGTCGCGAGCTTATCCCTCGAATCCCTCCCCCCAACCAAAACCCTAGGGAAGTTTCCAAAGTGTTTATGTGTGTCCCTGAGGCGGCTTTAAGTGTTAACGTTGAAGTCCAGACTGCTCGGCATTATCCAAAGTAGGGGTTAGGGCTTCTGCACGGTTTATTTTTTTGATAATGGCAGGAAAAATATCTGTGGGTGTTTCAGCGTCTTCTTCCTTTGCATTATCCACCAAGATATGTTAGCGATAATCTTAGGTCAAAACAGCAGAGTTTGTGCAAATGTTTAAACTTATTTTTGCTGAATAAATTTGTAATGTATAAAACCTGTAGGCTTCAGATGACTTTGGACAAAAATTACATTGGTACAGTGTTTTAGGCCACTTTAAACAATTTTTTGAAGCATTTCAAATTTTAAATGATCGACACATTGTGAAGATCAAAGAGTCGTCCTTCAGTGTTTTCTTGGACATACAAGAATTGCAGCATATCCGTGGAATTTTGATGAATATATTTGAAAGTTGGGATTCAACCTCGCAAGTTTTTAAATTCTCAGGTAATACTTTTAGTTATGATTTGTAAACAATATCTATAGTAAGATAAAACAGGGATAAAAATGGCCTAAAATGATTTAATTTCAATCCATTTCAGTCATTTCATTTCAGGCCTATCGAGGGCCTGAAGTGAAATCACTTCAGGCCCTCGGTAGGCTTGAAATAAAATCATTTCTGGCCTACCGAGGGCTTGAAATGAAATCACTTCAGGCCCTTAGTAGGCCTGAAATGATTTCATTTCAGGCCCAACGTGAGCCTAAAATGAAGTTATTTCAGGCCCATGTTGGGCTTGAAATAAAAGCATTTCAGGGCCCAAGTGAAATCATTTCAAGCCTATATTCTTGATGATAACTAAATATTTTAAATATTTTAGGTGTATCAGTCGCGTTTACCAGACGAGATGTTGCTTTGTTACTGGGAATAGTGGACCGTGGTGTTTCGGTCCCTATTAATTCAACTAAAGCATCGGGTGACCTCTATCTTACTTACTTCTCAAAAGAAAAACAACCTACCAGAACAAGAATTGAGGAGTTACTTAAATATTATTCAAAATGTGTTAAATCAGATGATGATGTTTTATTACTGTGTAAATTCTATATTTTGTATATATTTGTTTGTATTTTATTTTCGTCTAGTACATATAAGGCCCCTTTAGGTCTTGTAGATATAGTAGATGATTATGAGAATCTTGCTAGATTCAACTGGGTGGAAGCTATCCATCAATTTTTGTCTCCGCAATTATCTAAGATTGGGGACTTATTTTCATCAACTCAGGGATACCAGACCAACACCAACCTCCCTTACCTAAAGGGATTTGCTGGGCTTTTGGCAGTGAGTAGAATTTTCTTGTTAAATTTTATAATATTTTGCTGTCATTAATGTATTTGGCTGGAAAACTTAGTGTAGGCATGGTTTTTGGAGCATGTACTAATTCAAAAATCATACAATGTTGAAGGACCCCGAATAAATAAGTGGAGGAATATTCCTTCGCATATTAGTAGGGTGAGGGCCCTTGTCGACCGACTCTCGCCCGAAGAGGTAATTATTCTAAACTGTGATCTATGCTAGTTTGATATAGAGGCAGTAACATTTGTGTACTTGTTAATTGACATGTGATCATTGAAATAATTCCTAACCTACATGAAAACACATTGTTTGAGAACCTTGATATCGGTGATGACATTCCACGGCCAATGGAGACATCACAAGGAGATGACACAGAAGATGTAAGGCTGTGGGGTAACTGCATTCTTAAAGACAATCGAATCAAGGAGCTAACAGAGGAGAATATTTCCCCGGGGCTATGGTGCAGCGGTAGGGTAACTAGTCGTTAACCCAGGCATCCGCGGTTCGATCCCCAGCTACGGCGCATTTTGTAGGAATTTTTCCTTCAAATGGGGCGCGAACCCTGGGACGCTGGGTTTCTAGACTGCCCACCGCGAGCGCTTCCCGATTTACCCTGGTAACCGATGGGAAACTTCCGTGGGGCCGGGCCGGTCACCCCAGGTTCAATTTGTCTGCTGCCTGGTTCATCATTTTTTTAACAGAGGAGAATATTTATTTGAATGAAATGGTTAAGGAATTAATTTCAATAATTGAAAAACAGGGCATGGAGGCTCAAGAAAGCTATCCTGTAGTCGATCCTCTTTTTGATCTAGTATCTTGTAGAACAAGGAGAGGACGTGACCGAACTCGGTATGATTACAGGGATACTCCAATTGACAGTCCAGTATGGCACCAGCTATTACCTAAGGGGAAGCAGAGCAAGAAACAAATATCAAATGTCATGGGCAAGGGAAAAAGGAAAATTACTGAGGAGGATATGGATGAAGCAAGAGAAATCATAACTGTAATGGAAGTCATGTCTGAAGAAGACGTAGAGGAGGAAACAAGAAGGACCTCCGAACTATACAAAATGAGACAACAAGACATTGATGTATTTGATTTACTTTCATATAAAATACCTCAATTTCATTGAATTTGGTCATTAATTAGTTTTTTAAAAATTTATCGATGTAGTTTGTGAAGAAACATTTTATAAATTCAAAGAAGAAAAATAAAGATAAAGAAGTGGCCTACCTGATAAATAAATTGGAGAACCTAAAGTAAGTTAGCAAACATAGTTTAGTTAATATATCTTGTTCTTATAATCTTATCAATTTACTTGGCAGGTTAGCAACTAAATTTATTTGGGAGGATGCACCCTTTGCTTTGAAATTCCATTCATTCTTACAAATCTTATCATTCTTATAATCTTATCTTGTTCTTATAATCTTATCAATTTACTTGGCAGGTTGACAACTGAATTTATTTGGGAAGATAAAGAAGTGCTTTGAAATTCCATTCATTCTTACAAATCCTCAATGGAGAGGTTTTTACAAAAGGCGAGGTAATTGATGCCTTTTGTAAAATTCGATTTAAGGGAGCATCCGTATGTGGTAGGTCATACAACAAGTCAATATATTGTTCAACCTTCTTCACAGTAAGTGATGTAAATGAATTTAGAAGATATATTGTAGAAGACCTAATATTATGATTTGGTTATTAATAATTTTGTGTATGCATTTTTTTAGGCATCAATAAGATAGTTAAGAAAGTTTTCCCTGCAACAAGTGATGAAGACTGATATGATAGAACAAGGGTTTAGATATATTTTAATACCTTTGTGCAGTGATAATGCACACTTTCACTTGTTGGCGGTGGATACAAAAGCCATGAATTTCAATTATTTAAATTCTCTTGCTAGTGGCCATAAATATAAGAACGAATTTGACTCCGCGATGAGCAACCTTTATTCATATATATGTTAATCATTTTGTCTAAAATGTCATTGATGGTGATTATTAAATTCATGATATATTTTACAGGTAAAAGAACTTAAACAATATATGTTGGTGCAAGCAGCACCTAAGCCAAACCTAGGTTTTGATAATGGCAAAGGGTTCAAAAGTTAAGATGTTATTTTGGTCTAATGTGTTCACTGAGTGTGCAGAAAAAAGTCCTGGTGAAGGGCTGCTGGGCACCTAGCGAAGGACTGTTGGGCACCTAGCGAAGGACTGCTAGGCATCGAAACCCTAAGACCATCTCCAACCATAAACACCATTTTGGTATCACTTCAACACCAAATTTTTTTCCACTCCAACCAAGAGACACCATTTCTTACACTAAAAAGAATATTCCTTAGAATATTCTATTTTTCCATCTTATAATTTATTATTCAACATACATATTAATTTTAACATATATATTAATATGTTAAATATTTTTATTATGATCATAATTATTAATAAAATTAATATTTTTATGGTACATAATCATTAATTTTAATTATGATCGTAATATTTTATTTTTAATTAAAAAAAATAAATATTAATACTTTCTTCTTAATTTCGGTGGAAATAATTTAATAGACATACTATTATTTAAAGATAATACGTAATCATAAACAATTAAGATAAAATATTTTAAATATTTTCACAAAACAACTAATACTTCATTGAAAATATATTGCACGAAACAACTAACACTTCATTCAAAATACATTTTACAAAATAACTAACACTTGATTGAAAATACATTACACAAAACAACTAACACTTATATATTTTAATTATCAGAATTACCATATTGTTCCCACAAATGCTCAATTAATGCATTTCTAAGGGCAAAGTGAGAATCTCTATTTTTGATACCTTCATATCTAGCAAGAAACTCTTGAAATCGGGTATTGTCATCTACTGATATATCTACTGATACTTCAACTAAACGACCTATTGGGGTGAAGAAAGCAAAACTGAAGCGAAAGAATGAACAACAACTTACAAAAATAGTTTCACAAAATGACCAACTTGTTGCGGCATTGGATAGAAGTACCGATGTTGCTATATTCAAGGAAGAGAATAAAATTTTATTCAAAGATTTGAATACCATCGCCGATCCGATAATGCGTGAATTTATTCACAGTGAACAAGTCAGAATTATGCAAAAGAGGAAAATGCATCAAAATTCTCAATCAATTCCACATCAAGGAGAAGGATCTAAATTCAATTCGTCTCAAGAAGAAGGACAAGAATTTGAAGATCCTTTGAATGGCTCCGGTCGATTCCAAGATTATTTCAGTAGTTTTGGAGGAAGTGATTTACCAGAATATTAAACATTCAATGGCTCTGGTCCATTTCTGAAGATCCTTTTAGGAAGTTATTATTAGGAAGTTATTTTAAATGCATGTTTACTTTAATGTTTGTTGCATCTTTAAATTATATGCTGAGCTATATGTTATGTATTATCTATGTATGCACTTTGAAATATTAAATATTTAATTGTGTGTTTGTTATAAAATTTTCAGTATTATAAATTTTAAAATATTTATAATCTTAGTAATATAACAAATATTTTAAATATTACTTATTTAAGTTAATAACTAATATAAATTTATAATATATAAAATTTACAAAATAAATTCAATTAAATTAAATAATAATAATTTATAATATTTAAGAATATTTTAAATATAAATTTAATATTATAATACATTTAATTAATTCATGCAACACTTATATAAAATATTTTAAATATAAAATTAATATTATAATATATTTAATTAAATACAAATATAATATTATAATATATTTAATAATAAAATAATCACTTGCACCAATTTGGTGCAAGTGAATAGTGCGGCACCAATATGGTGCCGCACTATTCACTTGCACTAAATTGGTGCCCATTTTAGTGTATCCATTGGAGCCATTTTGGTGCCTCTTCAACACCATTTTGGTGTTTTAGTGTATCCATTGGAGATGGTCTAAGACATGGCGAAGGGCTGCTGGGCACCTGGCGAAGGACTGCTAGGAGTCTAAGACCTGGGGTAGGGCTGCTAGGCACCTGGCGAAGGATTGCTTGGTACCGAAGACCTGGTGAAGGACTGCTAGGCACCTGGCGAAGGACTGCTTGGTACCGAAGACCTAGCGAAGGGTTGTTGGGCAAAAGTCCAATCAGAGGAGCCGGTTAGAAAAAGGTAAACTCTCCTGAGAGGAGTAGGTGAGGACACGTTCCCCGTCGAGGGAACAGTAGGCGTCGGTTCGACCTAGGGTTTCATTTGGGAGACCCGAAGTCAGAACCAAGACAACTATGGCTGTAAAAAAATTCATCTAATACTCTTGCTTTGTTGTTGTGGAACTAACCTTGTATGCAGGACCGAAGGAATGTGTTTCTACAACTCAGAACGCCCTAAAGGAGAGGGGCAAGTAGCTGGGCAGGGCGCCCTGAAGGTCTCGGGCGCCCCCAAGGTCAAGGCAAAACAAGGAAGCAAAGAATCGCTTCGAAAGCTTACTGGGTCAGGCGCCCTGATGGTCCCGGGCGCCCTGGGTGTCCCGGACGCACTGGGTCCAAGCCAAGTTGTGATCGAAGCAAACTCAGCCACGAAGCCAGTAGACCAAGTCAACCGGGACGCCCCCAACGTTCCGGGCCCCCCCGTCAGCTCCGAGGCCGATTCTGGAGGGATAAGCGCTGACCGAGCTGCGGATGAAGTCTCTCGGATCCACAGGCACGTGTCAGGCGCCCCCAGCGTCCAGGGCGCCCCCAGGAGCAGTATAAAAGGGGCTCGACCCCTAAGGCTTCGACATCACTTTTTCCAATGCCTCTTCGCTCCTCGTTCAAGCGCTCTGCTTCGGAAACCTCCGATCTCAAGATTCTAGCGCCGACGACGACCCTCTGCTCCGAAGTACGATCCACACCGGGCGTCGATAACGAAAAGTATAATTTTCTTTATTGCACTACTATTGTAACAATCTTTGTAAATCTTTGCGCCATTATAGAATTGCCCGCAGAAATGGTCAAGGACCGTGGGCCTTGGAGTAGGAGCCGAACGCGACTCCGAACCAAGTAAATCACTTGTGTTCCGTGCTTGTTTTGTTTAAATTCCGCTGTGTACTTTCTCTTTTCAATCCGAAACATTTTCATGATATTCACCCCCCCCCCCCCCCTCTATCGTGTTTTCTCGATCCAACAAGTGGTATCAGAGCGGGGAAGCTCAAATTTGGTGCAACCACCAATTTGGGAGTTTTTCAGATTTTTCTTCGAAATTTTTAATTTTTTTTCGATCGAACTTTTATCCTTAATCGAGGTTGGTGCAACACCACTCGATAAATTTTATATATATATATCTTCTTCCCGCACTGCTAATCCAAGACCAAGTCTTGGGATAGTTTTTTTAATTTTATTTCAGAACATCTAAATGGCCATGCAAGAAGGGTTCAGTACAGCCAGACCACCATTCTTCAGTGGGGAGGACTTCTCCTACTGGAAGAGTTGGATTGAAGTCCACCTGAAAACTCAGGTGGACATGTGGATAATTATCCAATCTGGACTGGAAATCCCGAAGAACGTTGAAGGAGTGCCACAATCTTACACCGAATGGGGCGCCTCGCTGAAAAGGAAGATCGAGGTCAATGCTAAAGTGACTCAAACACTCCAATGAGGCCTAACCAAAGAAGAACTGAACCGGGTGGGACCATTCAACAGTGCAAATGAACTCTGGGGTAAGTTAATTGAGTTGCACGAAGGTACCTTCGATACCCGAATCAGCAAGAGGGACCTACTGCTAAACAAGCTGTACACAATCAAGATGAACAACAGTGAATCTGTAGCCCAGCTCCACGCCAGAATCCAGGAGCTGATGAACGGTCTACATTCAATCAGTCACAAGGTAGAAAATCGTGACCTGATCAGGTACACCCTTAACGCTTTCCCGAGAAACATTTTGTGGGCATCTATGGTAGATGCGTACAAAGTTTCAAGGGATCTGTCTAGAATTAAATTAGATGAGTTATTTTCTGAAACATGAGCAGACTAACTGCACTCTGGCCGAGAAAGGCATTGCTTTTGTTGCAGGTAAAACTGGAAAGATGACCAAGAAGAAGCCCCAACCTACACCCGAGTCTGACTCAGATTCAGACTCAGAAGACAGCGAAGGAAATCGACCCAAGATGGGTCGGCTAGCCCGAGACTACTTCAAGGAGCTGAAAAACCAGACCAACAGAAGGAAAGCCAGCAGAAGAAAGGAAGAACCAGTTGATCCTTCAAATGAAAAGACCAAACCAAATGTGACCTGTTACGAATGCAGAAAGAAGGGTCACTACAAGACGGAATGCCCCAATCTGAAGGAGATAAAAAAGACAAAAAGGAAGAAGACCCTTCAGGCAACGTGGGACGAGTCTTCCTCTGAAGAAGAAGAAGAGGCCCCACATTCAAACCTGCTCGCCCTGACTGCTTCGGAAGAAATCGAGACCGAATCAGAATCGGAGCCGGATGACGGAAAGCTCACATTCTCAGAAGACGGCAAAATCACTGTAAGTACGTGGATTTTCTAGAAGTCAATTGTCAGAATTAATTGTGTATCTATCTCGAGACTTAGCGAAAGCCAAAATCCGAGTCGAGTCCCTCCGACAGGAAGTAAAACTCCTGAAAGAGGGAGCTGACTCTAGATCCTTAACTGAGAAGGTTCAAGAAGGAACCTCTACTCAAGTTGAAAAACTTGAGAAAGAGAACACCTCCTTGAAAACTCATGTCAAGGACCTTAGAGCAGCATTGGAACGATTCACTTCTGGTTCCAAGGGTCTTGATATGATCCTTGGAAAACAGAAGTATGTTCTAAATCGATCCAGGTTAGGTTATCGAACCAAGGCTAGACAAAGATCATATTATGCTGTACTGAATCAGTCTAGACCCACAGTTCAGGCATGGGTACCCAAACTATGTCTGAACAACCAATCTGGATCAAATCAGTATTGGATCTCCAAGGACAAGATTCACATCTTGCCAAACCATTATCGTGGCTTTAGTCCAGGGGGAGCCAACTTAAAAACTATTTTTATAGTTAAATGAATTTCTTTTCCTGTTTTAAAATTGCATGAGTGCTTGTCTATTTTTTTCTGCAATTTACCATGCTTAGACCTAGGACTGGTTAGACTAAGGACTAAACCAATTAACTAAAATTTGAACAACATAGTATTGGGCGGCGGTGAGATGATAGTACGTTAGGGAAGCCTTTTCTAATAAGGTCAAGTATACACTACTTGGTCTCTTTAGACTGGTGAAACTAGCCGAAGCTGCCGATCTAAGACCCAAACTAGTTAGACCAGAATTTATCAAAAAGTAATTTTGAAAATGAAATTTCATTAAAAGGCTTTGTCGAGGAAAGGGTTGATAATCCAATAAGGCTACGGCTAAAGAAGGTCTAGTACCTCGCCAAGACCTAGAAGTCAATTTTTGAAATTCAAATTCAATTTACTCTTTGTCAAATTCAAATCTAACACAAATTTTTAGTTAATCTTAGATTCAAATATTTCTTTTCAAAATAAATTTAAATTGTTTTCAAAAATTAATTCAACTTTTCAAAATTAATCATAATTTTTCAAAATAAATCTTTCTACTAAAATCTGTCTCACAAAACCCATAAGGTTAACGTGATTGATAACTCTAGAACGGTTGAGATGGTTAAATTTAACTTAACTAAAATTCATCTGATCCCTGTACTTTTGTTTGGTATGAACATTAAAGCTTGTAATTTAGAACTGAGTTGACATGATTGCCGCTTGGTTAATCCAGTCAATACTGGTCAAAATAGTCAATACCAATCAAAATAGTCAAAATTGGTCAACAGTAATAGTCAAACCATGGTCAAACGTCAAACTAGCCAAAAATATATCAAAAGTTGTCAACTATTACACATACCGGGCGCCCATGACCCCTCGGGCGCCCCCTTCCTTTATTTTCGATCAAGGCAGAAAAGCTATCAACACCTAGCTAAGATAGGCGCCCGGTTCCTCACGGGCGCCCCCAAGCACAGGTCAAAACCTAAAAAGCTGCATATGGCAGATTTTGACTTGAGTCCGGGCGCCCAGGCCATCACGGGCGCCCCCATCCACCACCAGGTCAGGACAAAAAATTGCCAAAGGCAGCTACTCTCTGACCCGGGCGCCCGGGACCTCCCGGGCGCCCGACCCACCTCCTCTATATAAACCACCCGAAACTCCCTTCTTTTGCCCACCTCCTCTCTAACTCTTCTCCTTCCATGGCGACCGAACGACCCTCTCGTGCCCTCGACCACTCCACCTCGACCATGCCTCCCCGAACGACCACTCGGTATCATTTCTTTTGTACTTAAAATTAATTTCTTTATTCTTTCTACCATTGAACACATGTTTCGTATTATTTTAGCAAACGTCGTGCAAATCAACCAAACCCCGGGACCGAACCTAGCCCCAACCCTAGGTTCCCGACCTTGGAACTTTGCAATAAATTTTCTAGGACAACGTATAAACCCATCAAAACGAGTTTCCTAAATAGACAGTTTTTTACTCAATCCTGTTCGTTAGCTATGAATGTCATAAACTTCTATCAACTTGATAACCTTATCTTCTGCACTCATCCCGTTAACACAACCCTATGTGCAATATTCTACAACAATATAGTCAGACAAAATGACCTTATGTTTGTCACCACAGTTCAAGAGATACCCTTGACAATAATACCCTCGTTGCTCAACAGATTTCTTGGACTACGACTTTCTCAGTCCACTTTTTGCTGTTATCCTCCTAGAGATCCTCCCTTTGATGCTCCCTACTCTCACATTAACCTGGACACCCTATATTCCTATTTTTATAGAGATGCTCGAAACCCTTTGGCTAGGCGATTTCACTCTGTAGATCTTCAGGTTCAGGACTACGCTCTTTATAGAGTCCTAGTCTGTTGCATTCTACCTTTGTCCACTAGGGACGTCGCGACCATGCAACCATTCCACACCTTCTTACTGTACGCATTGATCCATCACCTAGATATCGACATTGGACTCCACATGTTCCACACGATTTTATATGCGTCCAGTGTTACTACTCAGGGGCGGGTACGCACCCCTTACTGCCACATCATCATCTCCATTCTTTATCATCACGGTCGTAATATCACTGAAGGAGAGATGACCACAATGACTGAATTTGATGAAATAGGTTTTAGAAACTTTTCCCTAGCGGGCATAGAGGTCTCGGGTACTGGGGTTTTATCATGGAGACGTAGCGAGCCGGACCCCAGATCGACTCTGATGAGGAGATAGAGGTCGATGTCGCAGATCTGGCGGCTGAGATTCAAGAGCAGATGGACGAGCCCCCACCTCCAACGACTGACGAGATGCTAGCTCTACTTCGGGCAGAGGTACACAGTCTCAGGGAGGAAGTAGAAGCCAATCACGCAGAGTATATGGAGGCCCGCATAGCCGATCGAGAGACTAGCGACGCACGGTATAATGAAATGATGTCGTTATTTCGATCCTGGCAGCCCAGCTCATCTGATCATCCCGGTTCTTCCTCTTAGTTCAGATTGATATTGTACTATTGACTGGTTGACTACCCCTACTCAGTAGGGTTGACTTGTATTTAACTATGGTGTGACTATACTAGTCCTCGCTTTGACCAGTTGACTTATCTAGTTGACTAGTTTTTTTCTGATCTTTATCAGTTAGGATTATGCTTGGTAGAATAGATTTACTCTACTTCTGTTTTTTTTAAACTGCTTTATTACTTGATTTTAAAATCAGTTCCTACTTAATTTTGAAATATCATTTTCTTTATGCATTTTTAAAATGATTTTTTTGACTTAGTTTTTCTTAAGAAAAATTACCCCTTTCAAAACTAGGGATTTTTCGCAAATGGACTTAGCTTAGGCCCTAACCCTAGAACTGCATACACCTATAGATCTAGAAGCCAGCATCTCACAAGCACCTTAGGGTACTTTTGATTGATAACCTAGAATGAGTTGAGATGCTTAGTGTTGGTGCAAGTTGCATCAATGATGTTCTTCTTTAAGTGTTTTAATATTTGACAATACACTTAAGTCAGTGATATAATGAACAGACAAAGGGGAGCAAAGGAGAAGTAAACTTAGTTGAAGAAAAGTCCTAGTTAACCTAGGCATCGAAACCCTAAGACCTAGCGAAGGGCTGCTAGGCACCTAGCGAAGGGCTGCTAGGCATCGAAACCCTAAGACCTGGCGAAGGGCTGCTGGGCACCTAGCGAAGGGCTGCTAGGCATCGAAGACCTAGCGAAGGGCTGCTAGGCACCTAGCGAAGGACTGCTAGGGAATGAAGACCTGGCGAATGACTGCTAGGCACCTGGCGAAGGACTGCTAGGGAATGAAGTCTTGGTCCAAAGGACTGAGCAACTTAGCTGAGCGATGACTAAGGACAGGAGTATAGACAGGTCAGGGTTTGGGCGTCTCGAGGTCCAGAAGTATCGAAAGCTAAGCAAAAGTCCACCCGAAGGACTGGGTGGCAACCGTCTCCTGAAAGGAGTAGGTGAAAGGCGAGTTCTCGGGGATGGGAACTTGTGCCGGTTTGACCTAGGGTTTCGTGAAAAATTCGAAGTCCGAACCAAGTCCTTAAGGCTAATATTGTATGTATATTTGTTTTGTGTTTGTGTATCTTGCAGGTACCAAGAACCGGAGACAAAGCAGGCTGGAAGCCTTGAAGCAGGGCGCCCCCATCAGTGGGGGCGCCCCCATGCATCCAGGGCGCCCCCAATGATGGGGGCGCCCAAGCTAAAGAGGAGAAATGGCAGTTTTGTTTGGTTAGCAGAATAGGCTTCAAGAGGGGCGCCCGGAAGGTCCGGGGCACCCTGGTTCAAAGCTGTTTTGATGTTTCGAGGTCGAAACACATGATAAGTCTTCACTCAGGAGCCCAGGAGGTCCGAGGCGCCCTGGTCAAAGGCTTTATCAGCTGCGGCGAGGTCAGCGCAGGGATAAGGTTTGGCCGGGTTAATCGGGGCGCCCCCGACGTCCAGGGCGCCCCCAGGAGTGCTATAAAAGGGACTTCGACCCCTCTGCTTCAAGAACAACTGCTAACTGCTATTCCTATCATTCTAACCGATGGCAACGCGCTAAAGACGAGGCTCTACGACCGGGAGGCTCCAGGAGGAAGTGCGCGGCACTTCGGAGGTCCAGATCGGCCGAGCGTTAGAATTTGTTTTGTTCGGTTTGCATTTATTCCGTACTTAATTTTCTGTACTTATGCTTGTAATTGTACACTGTAAGACGGGTTTTCTCCACCTCTGGAAATTCCAGAAAGGAGACCACTAGTGGACTCACGCCGAGTACATAGGCCTTGGACGTACTGACCTTGGGGGGTTGGGAACCAAGTAAATAAATTCCGCTGTGTCCTTTATTGTTATTTCTTTTTCTGTTTTATTTTTCCCCTGCACTAACACTCTATGTCTAGAATAAACAAAAGTCTTATGAAGTTTTTAACGAAAGATTTACGGTCGATATTCACCCCCCCTCCTATCGATGGCACCGGTCCTACACTTAGGTCTTTGCCTTAATTCAAGATGCTTTAAGTCAGTGCATCTGCAGTAATTGAGGCACTAAATACAAATTAAACAGTAATCAGGTTAAGTGTCAAGCTTAGAAAATCTAACTTGAACAGAACACTTAACTTGACTAACCCTAGCGAAAACTACTGTTTATAACAGTTAGTAAGTAGCTAATTGGGTTAGACAGGACCCGAAAGAGATAATTCAAATTGATTTGGTCTAGTTTATACCTTGAATTGGTTCAGTACAACACCTTACTTCTTTGCTATATTGTTTTACTATATTATTTTTTTATATATGACAAAGGGGGAGAGATTGGAAAGGAGAGAAGGTTTAAAAAAAATTCAAAATTTAAAACTTTATTTATCTCCTTTTTTCAAAAAGTAAAATTTCAAAAAGTAAAATCCATTAAGTCAATTGCATTAAATTATTTTCAAAATTATTTCTAAGTACTTGACTTAAGCTATTTTCAAAATTTCTCTAAATACTTTATTTAAATTTCACTAATAGAAAAATTTCTTAGTATTAATTTCAAAATTTTTCTTTGAAAACTTTCTAAAGTGCTAAAGTTTTTTCACAACTCAAAAATATGGTAGAAATTCTTTTTGTATTCAAACTTCAGATTTTCTAAGTATTAAAAACTTCAGAAGAAATTTAGAAAATTTTCTAAAGTGCAAAAACTAAGTAATTGACTTGAAAATTTTCTAAGTGTAAATTCTCTAAGTGCAAATTTTCCAAGTGCCCAACCCAAAATTATTTTTGGGAAATATTTTCTAACTCACATTTTTTAAAAATGTTCTAAGTATTGAAAATCAATTCCCTTTTAGACTTAGAAACTTTTTCAAACCCCGCGGACCTTTAAAAAACCTAGGGGGAGGAAATTAAATTGGCATTTTACCTGCTTTTTGTTTAAACTTAACTTTTTAAACCGAGTTGCCATAAATAAAAAAGGGGGAGATTGTTGGTGCAGGCAGCACTTAAGTCAAACCTGGGTTTTGATAATGACAAAGGGTTCAAAAGTTAAGATGTTATTTTGGTCTAATGTGTTCACTGAGTGTGCAGAAAGAAGTTCTGGCGATGGGCTGCTGGGCACCTAGCGAAGGACTGCTAGGCATCGAAACCCTAAGACCTGGCGAAGGGCTGCTGGGCACCTGGCGAAGGGCTGCTAGGAGTCTAAGACCTGGCGAAGAGCTGCTAGGCACCTGGCGAAGTACTGCTTGGTACCGAAGACCTAGCGAAGGACTGCTAGGCACCTAGCGAAGGACTGCTTGGTACCGAAGACCTGGCGAAGGACTGCTAGGCACCTGGCGATGGACTACTGGGCAAAAGTCCAACCGGAGGAGCCGGTTGGCAAAAGGTAAACTCTCCTGAGAGGAGTAGGTGAGGACGCGTTCCCCGTCGAGGGAACAGTAGGCGTCGGTTCGACCTAGGGTTCCATTTGGGAGACCCGAAGTCAGAATCAAGACAGCTACGGCTGTAAAAAATTCATCTAATACTCTTGCTTTGTTGTTGTGGAACTAACCTTGTATGCAGGACCGAAGGAATGTGTTTCTGCAACTCAGAACGCCCCAAAGGAGAGGAGCAGGTAGCTGGGCAGGGCCCTGAAGGTCCCGGGCGCCCCCAAGGTCAAGGCAAAACAAGGAAGCAAAGAATCGCTTCGAAAGCTTACTGGGCCAGGCGCCCTGATGGTCCCGGGCGCCCTGGGTGTCCCGAGCGCCCTGGTTCCATGCCAAGTTGTGATCGAAGCAAACTCAGCCACGAAGCTAGTAGACCAAGTCAACCGGGGCGCCCCCAACGTCCCGGGCACCCCCGTCAACTCCGAGGCCGATTCTGGACGGATAAGCGCTGACCGAGCTGTGGATGATGTCTCTCGGATCCACAGGCACGTGTCAGGCGCCCCCAGCGTCCAAGACGCCCCCAGGAGCAGTATAAAAGGGGCTCCACCCCTAAGGCTTCGGCATCACTTTTCTAACGCTTCTACGCTCTTCGTTCAAGCGCTCTGCTCCGGAAACCTCCGATCTCGAGATTCTAGCACCGACGACGACCCTCTGCTCCGAAGTACGATCCACACCGGGCGTCGGTAACGAAGAGTATAATTTTCTTTATTGCACTACTATTGTAACAATCTTTGTAAATCTTTACGCCATTATAGAATTGCCCGCAGTAAACGGTCAAAGACCGTGGGCCTTGGAATAGGAGCCGAACGTGACTCTGAACCAAGTAAATCACTTGTGTTCCGTGCTTATTTTGTTTAAATTCCACTGCGTACTTTCTCTTTTCAATCCGAAACATTTTCACGATATTCACCCCCCCCCCCTCTATCGTGTTTTCTCGATCCAACAATATACTCGCGAGGAACTTACGGATATTCATCCATATCTACAAATTTATCATCCCTTGGACAAATAACCCTCCGTCAGACAAAATTATCTCCAACAAGAACATAGGTAAGTAAATGAGGATGAGTTTAAAAATATGAAATTATTTTATAAACCCACTGATTGAAATAAAAAATACTGTTTGTTATTTTCAGCGTGGACTGTGCCTTTTTTGTGATGCAATACGTTCGATGTCTCCTATACGATGAGAAGATGGATTTCAAACAAGGGGACATGAGGAAAATGAGATTTGATCTCACAGTTAATATTTTGAGGGACATGCTTTATAAAACATGAGAGTAAATATTGATGTATTGCTGTCAAAAAAAATCCTTTGCTGTTGATTGAGCTCCATTTGTATGGAAAATTCTGATTATGTAGATGTTGTCATATAAATATAATTGATTGTTAAGAAAAACAAAACAATTGTGTGAAGTTGATTCACCTCCAGTTGCTGCAATGTTGTGTGCTAACTGATACGGTAAGATAACATAACTGATAATGATTAGGACTAAGTTTGGACATCAGAAATAACATCTCTTTGGTTAACTCTAACTAGTGATATCGAGTATGGACATATCCAAGTATTGAAGGTCCATCAGTGGGTTTCTACCGAAACCCACTGATGGACTTACAACACTCCTATTGCAACAAAATCTGAAAATATGACTTCATAGTCTGCAAGGAATCAAAATTTGCTATGCATTCTGTATTTAGGTAGTATCCAGATTTTGTCTACGATACATTTAATAAACTTGTTTCAAGTTTAATAAACTGTAAGCCTGTGTTGAAAAAATTGAATAATTAAATAAAATGAGAGGATTTTGTCACATCTTGTAGATATATATAGAATATATTCTATAAATCATTATTTTAATTAATCATGATTAAATATTATATAAAATAATTTTAAAATAGGGATAAAATCTGGAATCCAAGTTGGGGCTGAAGTAAATTGATTTCAGGCCCACGGTGGGCCTGATATCACTTGATTTCAGGCCCACAGTGGGCCTGAAATATCTTTATTTCAGGCCCAACGAGGGCTGAAAAAACTTGATTTCAGGCCCATGTTGGGCCTAAAATCATATTAATTCAGGCCCAATGTGGGCCTGAACAGGTATGATTTCGGGTCCTCTGATAACCATAAAATCTCTCTGATTTTAGGTTCAATAATCTTTTACAATTAATATTAATTCAGGCTCAATATTCTTTTACAAATAATAAAGTGAGTAAAATATATCAAAATGTACATAAAATTTGTAGTTATATAGGTGTATAAATATGACTGCATATTTCTGTGCCAACTGATACGGTTATAGAACATAACTCCTATTATTGGTACTTAGTTTGCACATCAGAAATAACATCTCCTTACTAAATTTCATCATAGAGATATCAAGTATGAAGAAATCCAAGCTCTACTCTAACTATTGATATAGGGTTTTGAGAAATCCAAATATCATAAGTCCATCAGTGGGTTTCGATGGAAACCCACTGATAAACTTACAAAAATCCTTTTGCAACATAATTTATAACCATTAGAAGTTTGGTCACCAAAAATACTATCTCCTAGCTCTACTCTAATTATTGATATAGGGTTTTTTGAAATCCAAATATCATAGGTCCATCAGTGGGTTTCGGTGGAAACTCACTAATAGACCTACAAAAATCCTTTTGCAACATAATTTATAACCATTAGAAGTTTGGACACCAAAAATACCATCTCCTAGCTCTACTCTAACTATTGATATAGGGTTTTTTGAAATCCAAATATCATAGGTCCATCAGTGGGTTTCGGTGGAAACCCACTGATAGACCTACAAAAATCCTTTTGCAACATAATTTATAACGATTAGAAGATTGGACACCAAAAATACCATCTCCTAGCTCTGCTCTAACTATTGATATAGGGTTTTCTGAAATCCAAATATCATAACTCCATCAGTGGATTTTAATAGAAACCCACTGATAGACCTACAAAACTCCTATTCCAATATATTTATAACTATTAGAAGTTTGGTCACCAAAAATACCATCTCCTAACTCTACTCTAACTATTGATATAGGGTTTTTTGAAATCCAAATATCATAGACCTACAAGTGGGTTTCGGTGGAAACCCACTGATAGACTTATAAAAATCCTTTTGCAACATAATTTATATCCATTAGAAGATTGGACACCAAAAATATTATCTCTTAGCTCTACTCTAACTATTGATATAGGGTTTTTTGAAATCCAAATATCATAGGTCCATCAGTGGGTTTCGGTGGAAACCCACTGATAGACCTACAAAACTCCTATTGCAACATAATTTATAATCATTAGAAGTTTGGTCACCAAAAATACCATCTCCTAGCTCTACTCTAACTATTGATATAAGGTTTTTTGAAATCCAAATATCATAGGTCCATCAGTGGGTTTCGGTGGAAACCCACTGATAGACCTATAAAAATCCTTTTACAACATAATTTATAACCATTAGAAGTTTGGACACCAAAAATTCCATCTCTTAGCGCAAGTCACCAAAAATATCATAGGTCCATCAGTGCTCCCTTCTTGATGACTTGCCATCAGCGCAAGTCCCGCGTATTCTCAAGCTTCTGACTCTTCTGACGAGGACTCATCCCAGGTGGCCTTCAGTGTCTTTTTCTTCTTTGGCTGGTTCTTGAGTTTAGAACACTGGTCCTTCAGGTGTCCCTCCTCATTGCAGTTGTAGCATTTGATTATTCGCTTCTTTGGAGACCGTCTTCTTTTCTGCGTTCTTGAAAATTTATTAGCTTTTAAAAAAACTTTTAAAAGAACTTACCACTTTTGTTGTTTCGTCGTCAATCAAGGATTCCCCGTCGAGTTGGATCATCCTTGTGTTCAATGACACGATGTCTGCTTTCTTATTCTTTTCTACAAAACGAGATTCGTGAAGCTCCAATGTAGAAAACAATTGCTCTAATGTACTTACCTCTAAATCTTTCAAAATGAAATATGCCTCAATTACCGATGTCCATTCCTAGGTTCTCGGAAACACGTTTAAGACATGCCTTTGAGCGTCACGACTTGTTACCTTTTCTCCGAGGTTCCCAAGGTCCGTGATTAGTTCTTTTACCTTGACGTGTAGATGCACAACTAATTCTCCATCTTCCATCCGGAGGTTTGTCAGTTGGCTTCGAAGGAGGTCTCGTCGCGCCAGTTTCGCCTCTGAGGTACCTTCATGCAATTCCAGGAATTTCTCCCAGAGCTCTTTTGCCGAGTTGTAATTCCCGATGCGGTTGACTTCTTGCGGAGGAAGAACGACTAGCAGATAAAATTCCGCTTTGCCGTTTGCTACAAAGTCCGCTTGCTCCTTCTTGGTCCATGACTCTACTTCTTTATCCTCGCCATTGTTGTCTTTAGGAACTAAAAAACCATTTTTCATAATCAGTAGCAGTTCAATATCAGTTTTAAAAAATACCTACATTCGGCGCTTCCACATCGCGAACTCCCCCTCAAATTTCGGTAGGTAGATTACTGCTCCAACCATTTTCTCAAAATTGTTGCAATCATGGTTAATCCTTCTACGACGACCTTGGCTCTGATACCACTTGTTGGATCGAGTTAGCCCGGCTAGAGGGGTGAATAGATGGAAAAACATGGAGGCACTCGTCTTTTAAAAAGAAACTTGGTCGCAACTGAGAACGTTGCTTCCAAGGCAATGGACACTCAATAAAACTCTCCTTATGGCGGAGAAGCTTTACAACAAAAGCACACTTAGACATTTTACAATTGAATTAATTAATTTCTAAAGCTAAAACTCTAAGCCTATTTATAGCCTAAGAGAATAAATCTAGATTGTTGATTGTTGATGAATTTTCTCTTGGTCGTTGATCCATGGACGTACTCTGGACGGTTGATCTTTAAGAGATAAAGTTTAATTAAAACATTATCTTCTACTCACAGCAGCTCATTGACTTTATCTTCTGCTCACAGCAGCTCATTGACTTCGCCCGTTATCCCAAGTGGTAAGTATAGAGACATGTGTTGCCTGAGGTTCCTGGTATGAGTCCTCTTAGCAAAAAATAAATCCCCTTTTATCGGGCGCTTGGTTTTACTTGGTCAAACTAACCAGCCTTTTGGTTCTTCGTCTTCTGGGTGATTTTTGGCCAACCAGAGTTAGATTCACCCGAACCTGACTTCGGCCTTTCGCCCCTCGAGTGTGCTTCCTCCCGGCTTTCCGTCCCTCGGACGTCGCGCACGCCCTTCTCAATCCATCGATGTACTCTTCCGCAGCTTTCGCGTCCCTCGGATTGCACTGAGCCCGTCGGCCCACTTCCCCGCACAATCTTTCTCGTCCGCTATGTCTTACGCTTGACTTCCTCCGTACCTAAGCTCCTACACACTTAGCAGAGGGATTAGAAAACAAAGGACCTAACTTAACCTAGTTGATCACATCTAAAATAATCGGGGTACCAACAAGAACTAGGCAATGGAAGTCCTAGCAAAGCTAGGCGAGTTGAAAAGTCCAAGTGAATCAAAGGTTGATTGGACACTTGGTGAAAAAGTCCTGACATATCAAGGTTGATTGGATACTGAACAATGGGAAGTCTCAATGAGCCACGGATGACATTTATGGTTGGGCAAAGGAACCCTAAACTTGGGTTTAGAGGTTAGAGTTGAGTAATCGATTAGGGTAATTGATTGGTCCAAGGTGATTGGATAATCGATTGAGAGCCTTTTCACATGAGCACAGAAGGTGCCAGAATTGATTGGGCAATCGATTCTAGCAATGCCAATTGATTAGGGTAATCAATCAAGTAGTGTGTCTCGCGAACAGAAAAGTTCTGAATCGATTGGGCAATCAATTCAGGCTTCACCAATCGATTAGGTAATCGATTGAGGATTTTTTTTTCACAAGAACACAAAAAGTCATGTAATCAATTGGGTCAATCGATTCAGACTTCAATTGATTAGGGTAATAGTTTAGGAGAATTTTCGTGAGAGAATAGAAAGTTCGGGAATCGATTGGACAATCGATTAAACAGTTTTTTTCTCTCGTGAATAGTAGCTTCATAATCGATTGGAGAATCGATTAGAAGCTGCTAAATCGATTGTTATATGACACTAGGCAATATAGCAATTATGCTGCGGGCTATTAAATTCGTTGATCTGCGGACGAATACCGAAAATAATCTTCTAGAATCTGTTAATCCGAAGAAGAATACTAGGAAATAGGAAAATAAACGGCATTGTCGAAAATATTATTAATAAAAAACTTTTTCTTTCTTACATTAACCCTAATTTGTGTTTAAATAGTCTAAGAAATAAGAAAAAATCGCAACAGAAAAAGTAAAAGTAAAAAACACTCATCCTTAAAAAGTGATAAAGTCTAAATAAATTTTTAACAAAGGAAACTAATCTTAACAATTTTAAATGGACTAAAAATTGAAAAGTCTGAAAAAGTGGTTCAGATGTCTCGGAATTCTAACTGAGAAAGAGATCTGTTGGCGGGAGGGGTATAAGAGGAAGATCACTAAATTTGATGCATCCTTTGGTAAAAAAGAAACCTCAGTACGCCTTTTGGTAATTCCTAATTCACACGTGCGTCGTTTGGTAAAAAACCGTAAAATATATGGGCATCTTTAGAAAGATTGTTAATATAAAAATATTACAAGAAATATGAAAAGAATGCTTCTTTAAAATAAAAACAAATAAATGAACACCCAATCAGTAATTTAATCTCAATAATATCATTCCATGTTTTGTTTTGTTTTGTTTTGTGTTCCGGAAGAAATCGACGTCGATGACCAATCACCAGAGTTTAGCCCACGAGGATGATGACGAGAGAGGAAAAGCTCCCACCCTGCGAGATTAACACGAGCGTTAATGGGAACACATCAGAGATTGTCTGACGGAGCCCACTCCGACGCTCAAGTCAGTATGAGAGTCTCTGAGAGAGAGAGAAAGAAATAAGGAGAAGTGTGAGTTAGAATGAGCGTAACCCCCTCACTTGGGGGGTTGGAGTACCTTTTATACATGAGGCGGCAGTCACACATGTCCCCACGTTCTTCTCCACGTCCCCTCAATTGTCGATTTCTGGATAATCTTTGTAACAGTCCTTGCAGCGATTCAATCCTAGCCGTTGCGATAATTAAGGCTTTAATGGCCGCATATTATGGGTCATGATTATCCCATAATTATTGGTGGTAATTATCCGTTGATCCGCAAAAAGGGGGGACGGTTACTTGAAGTTGGGTCATCGGATAGGATGATCCTTGGGCTCCGCTACCCCGAGGTGATCTCGGGATCCTTTGGCCCGAGAGGGTCCCGAGCATCTGTCTTCTCGAGTTGATATCGGGGACCTGACCTCCCGAGGTGATCTTGGGTATATGTCTTCCTAGGGCAATCTCCGGAGTAGGTCTCCCGAGATGATCTCGGGAGTGTACTATTCCTTAGGGGGTCTCAGGAGTCAGGGAAAAAGAGTCGTCCAGACTTGGTATATCTTGCCACATAGCTTCTTCAGTCCACTTGTCAGCCACGGGGTGTTCAACCCCATCACAAGTCCCTCCCTTCAAGTCTAATCGAAGGAAGTATGACTGACTGATTAGGCCAGTGGTGTAACGAATAAGCTATGTTACGGTGGGACCCTGCACCCCTTACTACTTCATTGGTGGTCTGTCGGGTCTGAGGAATCAAAATATTCCTCCCTGGACCCCGACGGCTTCTTGAACCAGTCCAACATCTCTACGAGGTTCGAGGCAGTGCCATGATAGCTATCCATGATCCTTTAAGAGTGCATGGGGTCTCTTAATGGCGACAAGATGGTCTAACGAATGCAGCCTCGCCACGTACCCCGCCATTCTCTGTGCGGTGATCTCCCGCTGATACGCGCCGCAGGGCCATACGAAGCCAAGACTGTAAATGATGGCGGCGCCTCAGGATGCCCAATCAGCGCCATTGACTTATCGCGCTCCCATTGCTCACATGAGGGTGACTTCTCTCTATAAAAGCGGGTGCAACGACACCCTTCCGCCTTCTTGCCTTATCTGTTTTCAACCTTCTCGATCACCTTCTGCTATTCCTGTCGCTGCATCCACATCCAATGTAAGTCTTCTTCTTCTGTTTACTCCCTTCATTCATCATTATGAGTCTAGTAGAGAAGAAGAAGAAGACCCGAGGCGAGAGCGAAGATCCCTCAGAGGAGCAGACCTATCGCCCGGAGTGGTATGATATCATCTCTTCTAGGGTTAGGTTAGAGACCCTCCAAGCCACCTGCGAGAAGTACGGTATCACGGCGGATTTATAGGTGGCAATTCCCACGTTAGGTCAATCACTTGTAGAGACTCCTCTGGGTTTCTTTACTTTTTTCCTAGGGCAAGTAGAGTTAGGGCTTCGTTTCCCTATTCATCCCTTCTTCATGAGTATTGCCACTTACTTTGACATTCCTCTTCACCAACTGGCTCCAAACGCCTTTGCTCAGATGTGCGGGGCCTTCGTCCTCTTCAAACTTCTTGATATCCCTTTGACCCTCTTGATTTTTCCATTTCTTTTTCATTCCAATTGGCTCGTGAGAGGCGTTTGGCTTTACAGCTCGCCCCGACCATAGGTTCTTAGGGAGTCTTCCTTCCTCCCACAAGGGTTGGAAGGAACGCTTTTTATTTATTCGACTCCCCCAGCGTCCCTTCAGCCCTAATCGTTGGATGGAGAGCCTGCCACCCATCCCAGACCTCGCCGACTTCTAGCAGGACGCAAGATACCAGAGGGCTAGGGGTATCCTGGCCGGGATGGAGTTCCACGGCCTCAAGCTGATACACTGCGAGGAACTTCTTTATAGGGCTGACCTCAACCCGAAAGTCTCAAGCCTTAGCCCCAGTCTCCGTAAGTTCTTCTTTTCTGTAAATATCCTTGTTGATTCTAACTAATATCTTTTCGTCTTTCTTTTGCAGACGACATAATGCTCTCCCAAGCTATTAACCGGCTCCTGAAGTGGGAGCAAGCCAATGAGCAAACCGTGGTTCCTGCTCCAATTCCTTCTGCCCTGGTGGGCATCCTGGAAGAGGGCTTCGAGGAGGCAACCGAACGGTCAGAAGACCAAGGAGCCCTAGAGCCACCCCAGGATCCAAGGGCAGCCGAGCTGCCCACCTAAGCTGAAGGGGATTCCCCTCTTTCCCCTGTTAAGACAAGAGATGGGGAGACCGTGCCTGCCCCGGCTGTC
Source organism: Boesenbergia rotunda (assembly GCA_024364735.1). Classification (NCBI taxonomy): domain Eukaryota; kingdom Viridiplantae; phylum Streptophyta; class Magnoliopsida; order Zingiberales; family Zingiberaceae; genus Boesenbergia; species Boesenbergia rotunda. Next base: position 472,554 of record JAGFNQ010001832.1, on the reverse strand, counting down.
AAGCATCCTGTGCCCCAGGCAATAGAGAATAAACGGCGGATGCGGCTAGCCCATAAGTAGGCCCCCTTGAAGAGGTTGAGGAAGATCTCATCTTCGGAGGTTCCGCTCTCCGTTGCGGGGGAGGACGCAGTGCCTCTGTCCAAGAGCATCCGGAAGACGCCCTCCACTCCCTCTGGGATCTCCACTAGTCTGTCTGTCCCTGATCCAGCCGCCTCGACCGATACCCCTACTACTCGGCGAGGCAAGGAGGTACTATTTGTTGTGCCTTGCTCACATCGGAAGGCCTGGGCAGCGAAGAAAAAGGCAGCCAAAGGGTCCCAGTCCATCCAAATAAAGGCAACTCCTTCCAAGAGGCATAGACAGCGAGTGGCGTCCAGCTCAGAGGAAGACGCCCCGACCCCAAAAATGTGTCTGGCCCGCCGGTTCGGGCTGCAGAGGAATCTCTTCCCCTTTCTGCTCAGCGAGGAGGTTGACTTGGTCGACCAGGTATCTGGGCATGCTACACCAATCTCTGCTGACGGTAATTGCACTTTAACTTTCTCTCCCCCCCCTCCCTCTTTATATATATATATATATATATATATATATATATATATATATATATATTCACGCTCTAACTGTTATTCTTCCATATTGTAGGTCGCTTCTAACTGCGCTGCTACGAGCCGCTTGTTGTACTCCCTAGGGGTCACCGAAGACCTCCTCCAGTGAGTGGCGGAATCAGAAGCAGAGGTTGGACGTGCCCGCGAGGCAGGCCTCCTGCAGATGGAGGTCAGCAGGGCCTAAGGGTGAGGGTAGAATATTGCCTCGATTCCCTGCTGGCCTTTGAGGAGACTCTGCACGGTTGCCGCCTCCAGGAGCGCTCCTTGTCGGAGAAGAACCAGGTTCTCCACGATGACCTGCAGAAGCTGACCCACGAGCGGGAGCAACTCCAGACCTAGACGAAGGAGCTGTCTGCTAGTGTCCAGCTCCTGGAGTCCTCAACAAAGACTCTAGAGGATCAGATCAAAGAACTTGAGTGCCAGCTAGCCACTAATGTGTCTGAAATGGAGCTGACAGTTGCCTATGCATCCGACCTCCAGGAGGAAGTCACCCGAGCCCAGGACGAGTCTTTGGCCACCTCATAGAAACTCAAGGAAGCCCTAGGGGCTCATGATCGACTGTCTTGGGAGGTGGCCGAGTTGAAGTCTGCTAAGAATGAGGATGAAGCTGAGCTACAGAAGCACAAGACTGACCAAGCAGCTCAACTATCCAAGGCTGAGGCGGAGTTCAAGGCCAGATTTTTGTAGTCTGACGAGTTCGGCGACCTTCTGGCTGGGTAGGTATTGAAGTACCTGAAATAGGTCTTCAATGGTGCCATCAGCCAATTGAAGAAGGCCCAACTGCTAAAACCAGATGCAGATCTGAGTGCCCTGAGCATCAGCCAGGTTTGGGATGAGCTCTTACTTGAAGAGCAAGAAACATAAAGCTCTTCCCAGACTTGGGGCTTGTTTTTTCTTTGTCTTTTATTCTTAGTAACTTTTTCATTCTTCCTTATGCGCCAGACATGTAATCATCCTAGATATAATGAAAACATTTTTTGACTTACTGTCTTGAGTTTCTTGTCTTTTCGGCTCCTTATGCATTATTTGTCCTCGACGTGAGGGGTACGGGCTCTGAAAAATAAGTGTTCTTCCTTGACTCGAGGAGCGAGGATATGGAAGAGCAACCATTCAGTCCGTGGAGCAGAAGACCCCAAGGGAGGCCCTAGTCGAAGTTGAAGAATGAGCATACAGCCTGAAGAGCCTACGACCGAGAGGGAAACACCGAATTCAGATGAGCGAGTCAGGCAGACCAAGAGGGAGGAGTTATAGTAGTTGTATCTCTTTGTGTTCTGCTATGTTGTTTGAGAGTGTAACTACTAAAAGTAAATCAGAATTCTTAATGGAAAATTGTTATCCCTTTCCCTTGTGTGCTCAGAGTCTTTCTTCTTTTAATCTATAGCTCCTGGTGAATTCACGCGACCCGCTTTTACTTCCATAAGCGAGATCATTTTGTTTCTAGCCACGGACCTAGGGGGTCACTAGCGTAGCAAGGATGACCTTCAGCTCAAGAAGCCAGAGCTCAGAGACCGACCGACAGTTGTGTTAGGATGTATACTAAAAGCCTTGCCTTTTTGTATGGACATCTATATTTTGAAAGAGAATCACAAGATCACTGTTTGCATATTTATATTAGTATGTGCATATTGTCTAATATTTTACACTGTAGATAACATGGTGTGTGGTGTCGCATAGAAGATCATGTTATCAGTTCCTTGTAGAATATAAGTAGAGGCTCACAACGAGATGGATTTGGACAAACCATCGGGATGGTTGTAGTGTAATTTGGCGTTGGTTTGTCATAACCATAGAATTATACTAGTGCACTTTGTGTGTATTGAGCAAGACCGACATAGAGGTGATCCAATTTATACAAATTATATAATTGGATCAGACCTCAGTTTATTATGGAGTACATGCTCTGAATCCCAATATAATAACGGGCACATGTACTTAATATTTATTTCTTTGATTTACCAATAGGCGAGATTTATTCTATTAAATCGATAGACCCGGTAAATTGAGAAATAATATTATTTACATGGTATGTCGTTGATTATAGACGAAAATCGTGTCCTGGTGAGTCGGGATGATGATGCCCTCTTGATGAGCTCATAAAGTTCATTATGTTAAATCCTGCAGGTGGACTTGGTCCAACATGATGATAAAGATGAGTGGTACTAATCAAGGAGTTAGATGTTGATTAATTAAAATTGTCAATAATTTAAATTAATCAACGGATATTCGATATTTTAAACACAGGGAGATTTATGTACTCATAATAGATAGAACCCATATTTAAATATGGGGGTTGGTGAGGTAGTTCAATGAGGATCCTTTAGTGGAATGGATCTTCATTAATGCATCGGGCCTTGATCCATTAGGTGGCCAAGACCCAACTCCTCCTTATGGTCCCTATTGTAGCCCTATAAATACCCCATAGAGTCATGAAACCAAGCATCTAATTCAACACAAGAGAACCCTAAACCACTCCTCTCCTCTCCTCCTCTCTCTCTCCCTCTCTCGTTTGGGTGTGCGGCGCCGACATCTTGCTGCTCAAGTTGCTCAAGCAACTTGCTCCAAGGGAGCAACTCATCTTGTTGCTCAAGTTGCTCACGCAACCTCACGTTGCTGCTGAAGTTGCTCACGCAACTTGCTCCAAGGGAGCAACTCAAGTTGCTCACGCAACATTCTCCAAGGGAGCAACTACTCACGTTGTTGTGGAGAAGAAGATGAGTTACTGTGGACAGCAACTCACAGCTCGGGCGCCGACGGTGGAGGAAAGGAGTAGTAGGGTTTGTGTTTGGATTTTCTTCTCATCTATTTTTTCTTCTTCCTCTTTCTTTCTTGTCTCTCTTTGGCCGGCGATCCTTGGAGCAAGGTGAGGGTCGATGGTGGAAGAGGGAGTCGGGCTCTTGGTGATCGGCGGTGCAAAGGAAGAGGAGAAGTGAAGTTGGCCAGTGGCAACCCTTTTGCTAGGGTTTTTGGTGCAACTTTGGAGAGACGAGTTGGTGGCTTTGGTGACTCCGGTTCTTTGTAGATCGTCGCCCACACGATGTCCAAGAGGGGAGGGTCATACAATAGAAGATCAAGAGGTAACGAGAGGTATAAACATCTCTCATGGTTCCTTTGAATTCTATTATTTCATGTGGCATAATTAATTATCTTGTTCATTAATTATTTATTAATTAATTATGATAATTAATTATTGTGAACCCGATGATAAACACAAAAATCGGCGATCCGCTCGCCATCTTTTCCGCGACTAATTGGTTAGGTGAGTTACAAGGCTTGAACAACAAGTTTGGCTAAGTTGTGACTCGAATCAATTAGTATGGCGACGAGACGGTCGTTTGGGAAATAGGTCTTCATTCTGATTAAAAATTTTAATCCATGGGCATGGAGAGGTTTCCTATGCGTGACCCAGAATCAACGGAACCAACAATTGGTATTGTAGGATCGATGCACGTGAGAGGGGGGGGTGAATCACGTGACTTTTAAAAAATTAAATCAGAGTGCTTTGAAAAGCGTGCACAGCGGAAATGAAAGAGACGAAAAACGAACACACAAACACGAACGATTTTTACTTCGTTCGGAGCCTTCGGCGACTCCTACTCGAAGGCGCAGGTCCCTCGGACCTTTCCGTTGGGCAATCCACTAAAACTCTCTATCGGTCAACCCCGATAGAGTAGGCGAGTACAAATGAATTTAAAGTGTGACAACCCCACACTTTCAAGTAATTAAGTGCAATAAAGTATTAAAAGAAATATTCTTCTTTTTACCGATGTCCGGAGTAGGTCGACTCTTTCGGGGCAGCAGGACGTCGTCGGCTCGAAGTGAGGCGTTTCCGGAGCAAGGCGCGAGCTTAGAAGAACTTGGAGACTTTGGAAGAAGTGTTGTCTTTGAACCTTGGTCGAGGGGCTCTATTTATAGCCCTGGGGGCGCCCGGAATGCTCGGGGCGCCCTACCACGTGGCGTACGATCCATCACCCAGCTCGGTCGCATCTGATCGCTTCCATTTCGGGATGGGGTTTGACCGGGGCGCCCGAAACGCGCGGGGCGCCCGCTTGACCGGTCAAACTCTATCTTCCGTTCGGCTTCGCGAGGGCGCGCAGCCGCAGCTGACACTGCGTGGCACAGTGGGCGCCCGCGACACGCGGGGCGCCCGATATGCGCGGGGCGCCCCGAATAGCGCTGCTGTCGGGGCTTTTCTTGGTCTGCTGACTTGTTTGACTCTGGGGGGCGCCCGAAACATCCGGGGCGCCCAGCTCAGCTACTGCCTCACTCCTTTGAGGCTCTCTGAGCTACAGATACACAGTCCTTCGGTCCTGCATCCAGGGTTAGTCCAAAACAAGGCTAGCACAATTTTATATGGACTAAAATAAGATATAATTCTAAGTTAATTAGATCCTGTTTCCCAGACCAGGATCTAACCAGGACTCAACTTAGATCACCTAAATGGGTCTAAGTTGGACCGCGCCTAAAGTCCAAGATTGGACTCGTCCTCACTGGGTCGCTCCTCCAGTGACTTACCTTACTTACCCATTGTGCAGTTTTACTTGACCTCTTGACCCACCAGGACTTCCTGCCAAGGCTCAACCACCCTGGTCTTCCTGCCAAGTCTCAACCAACTTGGTCTTCAGCCAGTTGTCAGGTCCCGCGGACCCAACTGGACTTTCCGCCAGGACTCAACCATCCTGGACTTCAGCCTGGTGTCTGGTCCTAAGTCTTTCAACCCTGCACACTTAGTAAATAGGTTAAACACCAACAACCCTAACTTTAACCACTTTGTCATACATTCAAAACCCGAGTTTGACCGTTAGTGCAAACTGCGCCAACAATCTCTCCCTTTTTGATGTATTGACAACTCAGGTTAAAGTTAGAAAAAAACAGCAGATATGAACTTGCATAAACATGCAGACAATATAACACAAGCATAGGTATGAAAGTCGCAGCACACAAGAAGGCAGAGATAAATAAATGTGAAATAAGCATGCTTTTTGCAATTTTCTAACCCTTTTACCCTACTCTCCCCCTTTGTCATTCATCAAAAAAAATATAAGCATAACAAGTTTAAGGGAGTAGGAATATAGGTTAAGTGTTAGAAATGTAAGCATAACTATCTCAACCCTCTTTTTTTTCAGAAAATATAATATCAAAAAAAAATTTTTAAGGGTTTAGCTGGAACTCCTTCCCCTGGACCAAATAAAATGATATTTTAAGGGTTTAGCTGGAACTCCTTCCCCTGGATCAAAAAAAAATTTCAAAGGTGTTTTGTCAAAAATGATATTTTGAAAAAGTATTTTGACCTCAGCTCCCCCTGGACCAAATAATGATTGTGGTCTCTTTTCATGTGTCTAACTCTAGTTACTGACTAACTATCTAGATGATAGTAGTGTTCACAGGGTTAGTCAAGTCAAGTAATAATGTCTAGCTCAAATTTTAGTGCAAGACTACTTGACTTGATCACTGTAACGTAGGTATTTTACGCCCAGACTTACTGTGATGCACTGAATTAAGCATTCGGAAGTCCAGGCTGAGTCCTATGCATCTCACAACCGTTCTATGTTTTTGCAAACACAAACAAGTTAATCTTAATGTGTTTTGTGAGATGCGGCTACCTAAATCTATAGGTTCATGCAATTCTAGGGGTCAAGCTTAGGCTAAGTCTGCCAGTTTTGAAAATCAAATTTTGAAATACAATAAAGTTCTTGAAAATCAAGTTTGAAAAGTCCGTGTTTAAGTTTAATTTTGAAAAGCAATAAACTTTTGAAAAACAAGTTTTAAAACAAATCTATGTTTTTAAACTCACAAGCTTAATTAGTTAAACCAAAAGTCAACTTAAGCTTATCAGGTCAGTCCTAGTCTATAACACACATTCCTATTAACCTTCTTAAGTTGCTAAATTCAGATTCAGGAAGTGGTTTGGTAAATATGTCAGCTAGGTTAGACTTAGATTCAACATGGTTAAGTTTAATTTCTCCTTTATTTACATGATCTCTGACAAAATGGTGTTTGATTTCTATATGTTTGGTCCTAGAGTGGTGGATTGGGTTTTTGGTTAAATTGATTGAACTTAGGTTGTCTATAAAAATTTTGACTTGTTTAAAATCTAAGTGAAGGTCCTTTAGGGTATGCATCATCCAGAGTAGTTGGGCTACACACTCACCCATTGCTATGTACTCAGCTTCAGTGGTGGATAGGGCAACACAATGTTGTTTTCTACTGAACCAACTAACTAGTGAGGGTCCTAGAAGTTGGCATCCACCACTGGTACTTTTTCTGTCTAACTTACAGCCAGCATAATCTGAGTCAGAGAATCCAATAAGTTCAAACTGGGCTGTTCTAGGGTACCAAATTCCTAAATTTTTTGTCCCTTTGAGATACCTAAATATCCTTTTAACTAGGGTTAGATGTGATTCTTTAGCACATGTTTGATACCTAGCACACATACTAACTGCAAAGAGTATATCAGGTCGACTTGCAGTTAGGTAAAGTAAGCTACCTATAGCACTTCTATAATACTTAAGGTCAACAGGTTTGCCATTTGTGTCACTATCTATAGTTTGATTGGTAGCCATAGGTGTCTTAATTTCTTTAGCACTATCCATTCCAAATTTTTTAAGTAATTCTTTAGTGTATTTTTGTTGATAGACAAAAGTACCCTCACTAGTCTGTTTTATTTGTAGTCCTAAAAAGAAAGTTAATTGACCTACTAAACTCATTTCAAATTCAGTTTCCATTATCTTTGTGAAATCTGTAAAAAGTCTGAGTTGGTTGAGCCAAATACTATATCATCTACATATACTTGGGCTACAAAAATATCATTTTTTAGGGTTTTGACAAATAGTGTTGGGTCAATTTTGCCTTGGTTAAAACCTTTTGAAACTAAGTAGTTAGACAGTCTTTCATACCAGGCCCTAGGTGCTTGCTTAAGTCCATATAGGGCTTTCTTAAGTCTAAAGACATAGTCAGGGTGTTCTAAGCTTTCAAAACCAGGAGGTTGACCTACATAAACCTCTTCTTTAATTAGGCCATTTAGGAAGGCTGACTTAACATCCATTTGATAAAGCTTAAATCCCTTACGGGCTGCATAACTTAAGAGCATTCTAATGGATTCAAGTCTGGCTACAGGGGCATAGGTTTCATCATAATCAAGACCTTTTACTTGGCTAAACCCCTTAGCTACTAGCCTAGCCTTATTCCTTATTGTTTCTCCTTGTTCGTTAAGTTTATTCCTAAAGACCCATTTAGTTTCAATAAATTTCTTGCCTTTAGGTAAGGGTACTAAGTCCCAGACTTGACTACGTTCAAATTGGGCTAACTCTTCCTGCATGGCTATGATCCAATCAGGGTCAAGTAAGGACTCTTCTATAGACTTGGGTTCAATTTTTGAAATCAATGCAATTTGACTAAGGTTCCTAAAAGCTGATCTAGTCTGAACCCTTAGTTCTGGATTACCTAAGATTTGACTAGTTGGGTGGTCTGAGCTAACTCGTATAGTTCTGGGTTGGTTAGGTTCAGTTTCAGGTGTGGGTTCAGTTAGATCATCGTTTTGGTCCTCAATTGGCCTTTCATCAGGGTCAGTACTGGATCTAACAAAGTCAATTGGTTGGTAGGTGGTTTGATCAGAGTTATTTGGGTCAGATTTTTCATCAAATTTTACATTTGTAGTTTCTTCAATTTTTAGGGTAGTCTTGTTATAAACTCTATAGGCTCTCCTGGTAAGGGAATAACCTACAAAGATACCTTCCTCAATCTTAGAAGTAAATTTACCTAAGTGTTCTCTAGTGTTTAAGATATAGACTTTACATCCAAATACTTTAAGGTATTTAATGTTAGGTTGTTTGTTATAATAGATTTCAAAGGAGGTCTTTCCTAGGTTTTTAATTAGAGTTATTCTATTTTGTACATAACAAGCTGTACTAACAGCCTCAGCCCAAAGGTATTTAGGTAAGTTGTATTCATTAAGCATTGTTCTAGCCGCCTCTTGTAGTGTTCTATTTTTTCTTTCTACAACTCCATTTTGTTGAGGTGTTTTAGGGCAAGAGAATTCGTGATGGTAGCCTTTTTCTAGACAAAATTGATTAAATTTATGATTTTTGAATTCTCTGCCATTATCGCTCCTAAGTCTTTTGATTTTAATCCCTTTTTCATTTTCTGTTAATTTACAAAATTGAGTGAGTATATCATAAGTTTCATCTTTATTTTTTAAGAATTTTACCCAGGTAAATCTTGAATAGTCATCTATAATTACTAGGCAGTATAGGTTACCATTAATTGATTTAACCCCATGTGAGTCAAATAGGTCTAGGTGAATTAATTCCAGAATTGACTTGGTTTGAGTTTGATTAGTTGGTTTGTGGGTTGACCTAGTTTGTTTTCCTTGTTGACAAGCATTACATAAGGTTGACTCAAGGTTAGATAACTTTGGTAGGCCTCTAACTAACCATTTAGTTAGGTAGTTTTCTGAAGTGAGTATGTGAAAGTCTCCTATGCCAGAGCCAAGTCTCATCCTTATGGGTTAAGAGGCAATTTCTAAGGGACAGGTTAACTTAATTTCATAAATGTTATTGTGCCTAAGTCCTCTAAGTGTGATGTTTGGGTTGTCATTGTGTTTGATCAGACATTCATTTGATAGGAACCTAACCTTATAACCAGTGTCACACAATTGGCTAATGCTTAGTAAATTGAAGTTGAAATTTTCAACAAGTAATACATTTGTTATTATGAAATCAGACTCAAGTTCAATATTGCCTAGGCCAATTACCTTAAGTTTACCGTTGTTTCCAAAAGCAACGGTCCCTAGTCTTTTGTACTTGAGTTCTGTAAATTTGGTGGGATCCCCAGTCATGTGTCTGGAGCATCCACTGTCAATGATCCATTTGTTTTCCTACAGTTAAGTAAAAGGTTTAGACCTTAGGTTGAGTTTTTTTTTTTAAAAAAAAATCTAAGAAGATTTAAAAACTTGAGTTTGAATTTTAAGTTTGAGTTATGTTAAGTTTGACTTTGAATTTTATTTTCGAATTTTAATTTGAATTTTAATTTGAATTTTAATTTGAATTTTAATTTTAATTTTAATTTTAATTTTAATTTTAATTTTAATTTGAATTTTAATTTTAATTTGAATTTTGATTTTAATTTTAATTTGAATTTTAATTTTAATTTTAATTTGAATTTTGATTTTAATTTTAATTTGAATTTTGATTTTAATTTTAATTTTAATTTTAATTTTAATTTTAATTTTAATTTTAATTTTAATTTGAATTTTAATTTTAATTTGAATTTTAATTTTAATTTGAATTTGAATTTTAATTTTAATTTGAATTTTAATTTGAATTTTAATTTTAATTTTAATTTAATTTGAATTTTAATTTTAATTTAATTTTAATTTTAATTTTAATTTGAATTTTAATTTTAATTTTAATTTAATTTGAATTTTAATTTTAATTTAATTTGAATTTGAATTTAATTTAATTTTAATTTTAATTTGAATTTTTGAATTATCAATCAATAATTTAAATTTGGTTATCCTTATTCATCTCACTCGGTCTAAGTTATCAATCAAGGGGAGTCCTATGATTTTGTGAGATGATTTTGAGTTTGATTAGAAAAGTTAACTTGACACCTTGTGTTAGATCCAAGTTTAACAAGTAGTAATTTAAAAGTATACTTCAATAATTGGCTTCCAGGCCATGGCGAGGCACAGTGGCCTTCTTTGGCCGAAGCCTTATTGGAGCAACAACCATTTTCTAGGCAAAGCCGCTTAAAGAAGTTGAACTTTTAACTTACTCATTGGAAAACCTTGGTACTAAATAGTACAAGATTCAAATTAACTTTGAAGCTAATCCTAAGTGCCCACCTGGGCAGAGGCTGATTTTAAGGTGCCAACTAGTTTGGAGCCTCCCCCTAAATTGTAGACTGGGTGTCTAGGGTCAATGTAATGGATGTCCCTTTTTGGGACATAAAATTGATTCTNAAATTGAGTGAGTGTATCAAAAGTTTCATCTTTATTTTTTAAGAATTTTACCCAGGTAAATCTTGAATAGTCATCTATAATTACTAGGCAGTATAGGTTACCATTAATTGATTTAACCCCATGTGAGTCAAATAGGTCTAGGTGAATTAATTCCAGAATTGACTTGGTTTGAGTTTGATTAGTTGGTTTGTGGGTTGACCTAGTTTGTTTTCCTTGTTGACAAGCATTACATAAGGTTGACTCAAGGTTAGATAACTTTGGTAGGCCTCTAACTAAACCATTTAGTTTAGGTAGTTTTCTGAAGTGAGTATGTGAAAGTCTCCTATGCCAGAGCCAAGTCTCATCCTTATGGGTTAAGAGGCAATTTTCTAAGGGACAGGTTAACTTAATTTCATAAATGTTATTGTGCCTAAGTCCTCTAAGTGTGATGTTTGGGTTGTCATTTGTGTTTGATCAGACATTCATTTGATAGGAACCTAACCTTATAACCAGTGTCACACAATTGGCTAATGCTTAGTAAATTGAAGTTGAAATTTTCAACAAGTAATACATTTGTTATTATGAAATCAGACTCAAGTTCAATATTGCCTAGGCCAATTACCTTAAGTTTACCGTTGTTTCCAAAAGCAACGGTCCCTAGTCTTTTGTACTTGAGTTCTGTAAATTTGGTGGGATCCCCAGTCATGTGTCTGGAGCATCCACTGTCAATGATCCATTTGTTTTCCTACAGTTAAGTAAAAGGTTTAGACCTTAGGTTGAGTTTTTTTTTTTAAAAAAAATCTAAGAAGATTTAAAAACTTGAGTTTGAATTTTAAGTTTGAGTTATGTTAAGTTTGACTTGAATTTTATTTTCGAATTTTAATTTGAATTTTAATTTGGAATTTTAATTTGAATTTTAATTTTAATTTTTAATTTTAATTTTAATTTTAATTTGAATTTTAATTTAATTTAATTTGATTTTAATTTTAATTTGAATTTTATTTTAATTTTAATTTGAATTTTGAATTTTTAATTTTAATTTGAATTTTTGATTTTAATTTTAATTTTAATTTTAATTTTAATTTTAATTTTAATTTTAATTTTAATTTGAATTTTAATTTTAATTTGAATTTTAATTTTAATTTGAATTTGAATTTTAATTTTAATTTGAATTTTAATTTGAATTTTAATTTTAATTTTAATTTTAATTTGAATTTTAATTTTAATTTTAATTTTAATTTTAATTTTAATTTGAATTTTAATTTTAATTTTAATTTTAATTTGAATTTTAATTTTAATTTTAATTTGAATTTGAATTTTAATTTTAATTTTAATTTTAATTTGAATTTTTGAATTATCAATCAATAATTTAAATTTGGTTATCCTTATTCATCTCACTCGGTCTAAGTTATCAATCAAGGGAGTCCTATGATTTTGTGAGATGATTTTGAGTTTGATTAGAAAAGTTAACTTGACCTTGTGTTAGATCCAAGTTTAACAAGTAGTAATTTAAAAGTATACTTCAATAATTGGCTTCCAGGCCATGGCGAGGCACAGTGGCCTTCTTTGGCCGAAGCCTTATTGGAGCAACAACCATTTTCTAGGCAAAGCCGCTTAAAGAAGTTGAACTTTTAACTTACTCATTGAAAACCTTGGTACTAAATAGTACAAGATTCAAATTAACTTTGAAGCTAATCCTAAGTGCCCACCTGGGCAGAGGCTGATTTTAAGGTGCCAACTAGTTTGGAGCCTCCCCCTAAATTGTAGACTGGGTGTCTAGGGTCAATGTAATGGATGTCCCTTTTTGGGACATAAAATTGATTCTGACCTACTTGCTTTGTTAGATAAGCTTTCGGAACCCACGCTTTTCGTTGATTTTTGCGGGGGTGGATAAAGGAGATAAAAGATCTTTGGTTCGATCTTGATTTATATCCTATCCCAGATTTGTTGTACATGCCCTTTTGTGATCCAAGAATAAGGTCAAGGTTCTTGGATCGGGTTGTGAAAGTTGCTAGTAGATCCTTAAGTTTTAGGACTTCACCCTTTAGGGTTAAGTTTTCAGTTTCAAGCTCAATTAATTTTTGATTTTGAGTTTGTTCAGTTAATGTTCTGGTATTAATTAATTGCTCCTTAAGGTCTTGATTTTCCTTAAGAAGCTGGTCATTTCTAGATTCAGATTCAAGCAATTTTTTATTTAAAACAGAAATAATTTTAAAGAACTTTTCATTTACTGAATCTAAATATACCTTAGTCGAGTCGTCCGAAAAGAGTCCGATCTCTTGACTCGACTCGTATTCAGAATCTTCGTCGTGCTCTGAGTCTGACCCGGGTCCGGTTGCCATTAGTGCGAGATAGTTTGAGTTCCTTGGTGGTTCATCGTCGGAGTCGTCTGTGCTGTCGTCCCAAGTGGTTTGAAGAGCCTTCTTCTTCTTATTCTTCTTGGGTTGATTCTCCTTTTTGTAGGGGCATTCGTGTTTGAAGTGTCCTTTTCTGTTGCAGCCGAAACAGGTTATTTTACTTTTGTCTTCACTACTGGTAGGCTTCATTATCCTCTGGAGGTCCTTTCTTGAGAACTGGCTTTTCTTTTTGGCGAAGACCTTTCTTACTAGGTTGACCATTTGTTCCTCATCATCTGAGTCTGAGTCTGACTCTTCTTTTAATTCTTGAATTTTCTTGTTTAACTTGCCATCTTTTGAGGAACCTGCAAATAAGGCAAATCCTTTCTCGGCCTTGGCGTTAGTCTGTTCGTGCAGTTCTAATTCACAAAACAATTCATCTAAATTAATTTTAGAAAGGTTCCTAGAAATTTTATAAGCATCTATAATAGATGCCCATAGTGAATTTCTAGGGAATGCATTTAAAGCATACCTTATTATATCCCGGTTCTCTTGTTTGTGCCCGATCATGTGGAGTCCATTCAGTATGTCCTTGATCCGGGCGTGGAGTTGGCTTGCAGATTCTCCTTCCTGCATTTTTATATTAAATAACTTATTTAAAAGTAAATCCCTTTTTGTTACCTTGGCATCAGAGGTGCCTTCATGTAGTTCAATTAATTTGTCCCATAGCTCCTTTGCTGAGTCGGTTGGTCCAATTCTGTTTAGCTCCTCTTTGGTAAGTCCGTACTGGAGGGTGTTCTGGGCTTTGAACTCGGTCTGAGCCTTTTTCTTCATCTCTGAGTTCCATCTGTCGGGCCTTAGTGGAGCATTATTTCCCTCATCCATTGGCGGTGTGTAGCCTGTTTGAACTGCAAACCACTGATCCATGTCGGTCTTCAGATAAACCTCCATCCTTCTCTTCCAGTAGGGAAAGTCTTCCCCATTAAAGAGGGGAGGGCGAGCAGTGCTATAGCCTTCACCTTGGGCCATCTGAAATAGACCACACAAAAACTTGTCCCAAGACTAGGTCTTGGATTAGTAGTGTGGTAGGAAGAGGAGAAGAGAGCGACTCGAAATGGTGTTGCACCAAATTCGAGTAAAATCGAACGAACGGAAAACTAATCCAAATCTAGGCAACAATACCTAATTTAGATTATGTGTAGCGAAAAACCAAAAATCGAAAGAAAATGGATTTCCCCCGGCTCTTATGGTGGTTGCACCGATACAGAGCGTACCAGGCTCTGATACCACTTGTAGGATCGATGCACGTGAGAGGGGGGGTGAATCACGTGACTTTTAAAAAATTAAATCAGAGTGCTTTGAAAAGCGTGCACAGCGGAAATGAAAGAGACGAAAAACGAACACACAAACACGAACGATTTTTACTTCGTTCGGAGCCTTCGGCGACTCCTACTCGAAGGCTCAGGTCCCTCGGACCTTTCCGTTGGGCAATCCACTAAAACTCTCTATCGGTCAACCCCGATAGAGTAGGCGAGTACAAATGAATTTAAAGTGTGACAACCCCACACTTTCAAGTAATTAAGTGCAATAAAGTATTAAAAGAAATATTCTTCTTTTTACCGACGTCCGGAGTAGGTCGACTCTTTCGGGGCAGCAGGACGTCGTCGGCTCGAAGTGAGGCGTTTCCGGAGCAAGGCGCGAGCTTAGAAGAACTTGGAGACTTTGGAAGAAGTGTTGTCTTTGAACCTTGGTCGAGGGGCTCTATTTATAGCCCTGGGGGCGCCCGGAATGCTCGGGGCGCCCTACCACGTGGCGTACGATCCATCACTCAGCTCGGTCGCATCTGATCGCTTCCATTTCGGGATGGGGTTTGACCGGGGCGCCCGAAACGCGCGGGGCGCCCGCTTGACCGGTCAAACTCTATCTTCCGTTCGGCTTCGCGAGGGCGCGCAGCCGCAGCTGACACTGCGTGGCACAGTGGGCGCCCGCGACACGCGGGGCGCCCGATATGCGCGGGGCGCCCCGAATAGCGCTGCTGTCGGGGCTTTTCTTGGTCTGCTGACTTGTTTGACTCTGGGGGGCGCCCGAAACATCCGGGGCGCCCAGCTCAGCTACTGCCTCACTCCTTTGAGGCTCTCTGAGCTGCAGATACACAGTCCTTCGGTCCTGCATCCAGGGTTAGTCCAAAACAAGGCTAGCACAATTTTATATGGACTAAAATAAGATATAATTCTAAGTTAATTAGATCCTGTTTCCCAGACCAGGATCTAACCAGGACTCAACTTAGATCACCTAAATGGGTCTAAGTTGGACCGCGCCTAAAGTCCAAGATTGGACTCGTCCTCACTGGGTCGCTCCTCCAGTGACTTACCTTACTTACCCATTGTGCAGTTTTACTTGACCTCTTGACCCACCAGGACTTCCTGCCAAGGCTCAACCACCCTGGTCTTCCTGCCAAGTCTCAACCAACTTGGTCTTCAGCCAGTTGTCAGGTCCCGCGGACCCAACTGGACTTTCCGCCAGGACTCAACCATCCTGGACTTCAGCCTGGTGTCTGGTCCTAAGTCTTTCAACCCTGCACACTTAGTAAATAGGTTAAACACCAACAACCCTAACTTTAACCACTTTGTCATACATTCAAAACCCGAGTTTGACCGTTAGTGCAAACTGCGCCAACAGGTATCAGAGTTGAGGTTTCCGGTTTTGTGTGTTTGAATTCGGTTACATTTTGCACTTTATCATGTATTTTATTTTTGCCGGATAATAGTAGGATGTGCGTAGGCTAACTCTTTGGTTGCAGACACGAGATTCCAACTATTATGGTTTAAATAATGTGTGTATGTGATTTATTGTGCATGGTTGTAATTTATTAAGTCCTCGGGGTTGACGAGGCTAAATTTGTATTTAATTTTTGTAATTAAATACGGCACATGTTTAGCCGCGCCTTTTATTTACTTTCGATCTAGATTTGATGTACACTCATTTGTGGAGTATAAGATTGATGGATGTAAATAGATAGCATTTCATCTTGGCTTGGAAATCCCTTCAATGGTGGCTTGCGCATGGTGTAGGGAGGAGCGGACGAGGTGGCGACACGACTGGAGACACATTGAAGACTAAAGCCATGATAGTTGGAAAAATTTAGAATTTTTCTTGTTTATTGCTTTTAGTTTATGTGCTTGTCGTGCGTGCATGAAAATTCCTCAATTATAAATAACTAAGTGGGAGAGGGACCCTAAGGGTCCCGTGACCTCCATTACTAATTTGACAAGTGATGCGAACAAGCTTGCGCGTCGGCTCTGAGTGCCTTCCTCCCCATCGGATGATCTTGTTCTGCGGATCACTGGGTCAGACATGATTATAGGAAGTTATTTTGGAGCGTGTGATTTTCCCCATCGGACAACACATAATCCGAGATAATTTCCTTAGTATCGTGTAGTGGTAAACATTTAGATGCAAATAATAGTATCCTCCCCATCGGAGTCACTGCTATTATTTGTAGGGTCGAAGAGGACCAACTATTAATTTTATTTGTCAAAAAGTTAGGTTGACAAGATAATAAAATTAATGGGTAAAACCTCCTCTTACAAATGTAGAATTCATATACGTCCACACTATCGTGGCATGCGAAATTCTCGGTGTTTTGAGACGTTGGTTGATTTCAAATTTATTGTTTTGAGGAATCAATATTTTTTGAAATCTAAAGTTTGTGATCGTTGTGATTCTCAGGATTTTTCAAAATGACCTTTAACCCACTAACTGTGATACTTAAGGAAAACAAACTTACGAGCCCTAACTACAAAGATTGGAAATGAAACCTAGACATTGTCCTAACCGCTGAAGAGTAGAAGTTTGTATTATTCGAATTCTGTCCGAAAAAACCTAGCAAGAATTCTGATAAAGAGGAGAAGGAACGTTATAAAAAGTGGATCAAAGCAGATGAGATGACATGGTGTTACATATTGGCATCTATGTCAAATGTATTGCAACATCAGCATCAGGCTTTTTTCACTGCTTATGACATGATGTTCAATCTCAAAGAACTCTTCGGGCATCAGAATCGGGTCGCAAGGCAGGAAACAATGAGAAACTTGATGACAACTACCATGGTTGAGGGGACACCCGTGAGGGATCATGTCCTTAAGATGATAGCCCATCTCAATGAGATGGAAATCCTTGGAGCAGAAATCGATAAGGAAACCTAGGTCAATATCATTCTCCAATCCCTACCTAAGAGTTTTGATCAGTTTCTCCTGAACTACAATATGAACAAACGTATATATTCGTTAGAGGAACTTCTGACAGAACTCCAGGCGGCAGAGGGGCTTTTTCGTTAGAGTGTTCATGCTTTGGTTGCTTAGAAGGTTTCTACTTTTATGCCGAAAGGCAAGAAGAAGAAGAAGCAAGGTGGGGCAAAGAAGGCAGTAGGATCTCAGGGACCTCAGGCTAGCGTGAAGAAGCCGAAAGGCAAGTGCTTCACGTGCAAGCAGACTGGACACTAGAAGGCGAATTGTCCCCGTCGTCAAGATAAAAGTATATCTTTTTGTTTTGTCGTTGAAAATGCTTAGCGGTGTTATCTACCGGTACCTGGTGTGTAGATACGGGAGCCACTGATCATGTCTGCAATTCTTTGTAGGGGTTCTAGGAAACCCGACAACTGGCTGATGGAGAGATTACCATCTTCATGGGCAATGCTACAAAGGTGGCGGCTATTGCAGTGGGAGATATTTATTTGTCTTTTGATAGAAATAAAGTTTTGGTTTTAAGAAATTGCCTTTATGTACATAGTTTTAGAAAGAACCTTGTTTCGGTTTCTAAAATAATAAAGAATGGGTATTCTATTTCTTTTAATGACCATGTTGTTATAAAAAGGAATAGAGAGATTATCTGTTCAAGTAAATTGGTTAGCAATTTGTACACTTTAGAACCAAAAACTCCCACAATGCAATTAGAAGTAAATAACTCATCATCTAACGAAAATAAGAGAAAAGAACCTTCAAAGATGAACCAAACATATTTTTGGCATCTAAAACTTGGTCGTATTAACCTTAGTAGGATTCAAAGGTTGATAGCCGATGGGCCCTTGGGTTCATTGGTGGTGGAAGACTTCCCAACCTGTGAATCTTGCTTGGAAGGTAAGATGACCAAAAGGCCTTTTCAAGGTCAAGGGGTATAGGGCCAAAGATGTGTTAAAATTGGTTCATTCTGATTTGTGTGGTCCTATATCTACCCAGGCTAGAGGTGGCTATGAATACTTCGTCTCCTTTATAGACAATTATTCAAGGTATTGATACATTTACTCGATGCGCCGCAAGTCTGAATGCTTTGATAAGTTCAATGAATTCACGGCTGATGTGGAGAAACATCAAGGTAAAAGTATCATGACACTGCGATCTGATCGTGGTAGTGAGTGTTGGGGCAATCGACCCAAGTATGATCGGGAAGATCATGGTTTTGATGTGTGTGTGTCAATATGATTAAGTTAGGATGTTATGTTGTTTTGATATGTGTGAATAAGTTTTGCAGGACTTGGTGAGTCACACATGGAGGACGCATCCGAGGGACAAGAGCCGAGGGAAGAGGACTCCAAGGGCAAGCCGGGGGAAGTGGACTTCAAAGGGCATACGTGAAGGATGGCATGGAGGCAAGCCGAGGGCTTGCATGCACATCTGAGGGACGACAACCGGTGGAAGAGGACTTCAAGGGGCGAGCCAAGGGAGTGAACTTGAATGCATACGTGAAGGAGGGTCTTCGGAGTGAGGGAGAGTGAATTTGTAAGCTGGGCAGTCAATTGGGAATGGATCAGTCGACTGCCAGCAAGGAACTTGAACTCACAGAAAGATCAGTCAAATGGTCCAGGACCAGTCGACTGATCAACCCGAAAAACTAGCCGTTGGCTAGCAACTTCGGTGGGATCAGTCGACTGCCCTGGGGGCAGTCGACTAGTATCGGGCTGGACAACTTAAGGAGTTGTCCTTTACTCTATTTAAAGGGAGACTTTTGAGTAGGTTGAGGTTGCAGTTCTTGTGTGTAGAATCAGGTCCTAAGTGCTCAAAATCTCCAACTCTTCCTCTCACTTTCATTTCATCTTTGTAAAGAGGAAGAGTGCCATTTGTGAAGGTTTCTCCACCTTGAAGGAGACATTCATAGTGGAGCTCGTGTGTGTGTGGATCCTTGGACTAGTCACCTCTCTGAGGTAGATATCAAGTAAAATCAGGGGGTTAGCATTATTTTGATTGTTCTTATTGATTTTGTTTGTGTTTAGCTAAAAATCATTGTAGACAAAATCGAAAGAAGCTATTCACCCCCCCCCTCTAGCTTGACGCTGCGATCCTAATAGTGAGTACCTCTTGGGAGAGTTTAGGACTTACCTGTTGGGACCGGGTGCATGTCGACAAGGATACGGGTTCGTAAAATTTTAAATTTTTACGTGCAGCGGAAGAATTAGCATAAAATAATTTCCTAAATTATTTTAACCACGTATCTAGCAAGCAACCTTATGATGTGTTGACATAATCATAAATTAAAACTTTACGGAAAAGTAAACTAATTTACTAAGTACCTCTCGTAACTCGAAGTAAGGGACGAGATCCAACCGTAGCGTCCCTTGGAAGCTCCGCCTCTATTCGCATCCACGCCGAGTTCTCTTCGGGATGACTTCGCAAAGCCACGAGTTTTGTGCCATCGAGAACTACTAGATTCTCCAAAGCACAACTAGAAGATCAAGATAAAAGATAGGAAACTAACCACCCAAGAAACGGAATCGAATTCCGAGAAGGAAGGAGATGTGATCCACTTCTTCTTCTTCTTCTTCGGCTTCTCCTTCTTCTTGATGGCTCACGGCAACTTGAAGTTGGAGGTGTGCCGGCCCTAGCTCACAAGGAGGGCGCCGGCCCTAGGATGCCCTAAGGGGCGCCGGCCCTAAGGGGAAGGAGGGAGGAAGGGAAGAGAATAGAAGAGAGAGAGGGAGAGGTTAGCTCTATATCAATTCTATTGATTAGCTTAGGAATTAAAGGCTTCCCTTTGGTTCCTTATATAGTTGCTTCTCCCTAGCCAAGTCTCCTCTTAACGAAATTAATAGAATTAGTTATAAGAATTTTATCTTATAAAATTTCTTATGACTTATTCCGTTATGCTTAGTTTTATTATAACTAATTTATAATAAAACAAATTCTTTCTCTCTTTTAATTATGGAATAAAATTTGTATAAAATTTTCTTATCATGGATAAATCAATTCATAATTGATTTTATAAATTAAAATTAAACCAATTCATGGTTTATTTTAATTTCCATAAAAAGAATAAATTTACTACAAATTTCTTTATAAATCTCTTTATATAAATTTCTTTATATATCAATTTATTTATCCATAATTTATAAAACAAATCGCGCTAGATTTATTTTATTAATTAAACCAATTAAATTGGTTTTCTTCCCTTTTAATGGCCGGCCACAACAAAGAGGTTTGGCACCCTCTTTGGCCGGCCAAACCAACCCGAACTGATCGCGAATTAAACTCATTTAATTCGCCCAATAAGCCTTCAAAAGACTTAGCCATTTTTAGCTTCCATTGCGCCTCTAACAAATTCAGATTCGACTTATTTCTCTTGATCGGAAAATCCAATTTTCAACTCGTTTTAAATCCCTCGGATTACTCGTAGTGCGTGTGACTAAATAGGCTTTCGATTTATGTTGGCCGTCTATAATTAACCAATTATAGAACGGTCATGAGTGGCACCTAGTAGTACATCATGACCCCCAATTAATCGAAAGATCAACGGTTTGACCTTAGAAGAAATTATTCTGAAACCCTTCAGCAGCTTTAATGAATCGTGCCTCATTCCCTTCACCACCTTATACCCACTTGGTTCAGGACATGGTCTGTTTGTGTCAGTCCCCACTAGACTGACTACGTCACACCTAGCCCAAGTAGTGTCTTTCTCGTCCTTTGGATTTCTAATTACTCTCATGTATTTAAGAGACTCGCACTCTCAACATGATATACTCTGGCCAGAGGTTTTGAGTAACAATCCGACGATAGGCCTGGGTATACATCTCCTCGCAAGGAGTGCTGAATCCTTTGTAGGCTGTTCAAACATCTTCGGGCACTTCGGCTTATACCCAATCATCCTGGGTCTACACCTCCTTGGAGATGCTTGCTTAAGATGTTAAAGTATAAGTCTCCATGACCAAGATGACTTGAACACCGCAAGTCAAAGGAACATCGCACTTAAGCTGCAGTAAGAACTTCATTGACATATTTACATGTAGATTCCCATATGAAGTCTTACAGCTAGTCACTCCAATGAACTAGTTCCCTTAACTAGCATCCATGTTTATCTCTGGACATCCCAATGTCACCAGCCAGTGAGAATCAGCTGATTAGAGAATAACTCATGCTGGTCTCAACAGAATTGATAGTGTTCGTTTTTATCAATTCATCGACTAGGGATAATTTCAATACTTCACAATTGCACATTTAGAGATAATCACTAGTTGTGATCCCATCACAAGTTCTCTTATGCTGTGAATTGTATTGCGGGCATTCAGTAGATGAGTTCAAGATCCCAATCAAATACACAAAACATATATACTCAAATAGTGAATTATCATTTATTAATATAAATGTTTACATCATAAGGCGATTGCCTTAGGACACTTCTCTCATATCACTAACATTACCTATCAGAGGCTGGGATTCAGTCCTAATTGTCTGCACCCGGTACGCCCCAACAGAATGGTGTAGCAGAGCGTAGGAATATGACTCTTATGGAGATGGTCAAATCGATGATGAGCTACTCCGAGTTGTCGGATTCGTTCTGGGGATATTCTCTGGAAACGGCAGCGTACATACTAAACTTGATACCATCTAAGTCAATACCTTCTACTCCCACAGAATTGTGGACTGGGCGAAAGCCTAGTCTAAGACATATTCGGATTTGGGGTAGTCCAGCACATGTGCTGAAGAGAGATACTGATAAGTTGGAATCTCGTACAGAAGTGCGCTTGTTCGTAGGCTATTCTAGAGGGACGAAAGGTGGTTTGTTCTATAGTCCTAAGGATCAGAGGGTAATCGTTAGCACGAATGCCCGATTCTTAGAGGAAGACTATGTGATGAACTATAAGTCCATGAGTAGACTTATTCTTGAGGAATTAAAAGGGGGTGTTCCAACCATAGAACCAACAATACAGGAGGACATACCACAAGTCACTGCATCGTGTGTCACAGAAGATACACAGGTGGTACCTCGTCGTAGTGGGAGGGTTGTTAGACAACCTGAGAGATTCATGTTCTTAGGAGAGTCGTCGGACTTGGTCCCTAGCGAACATAAACCTGATCCCTGGACCTATAATGAGAAACATCTGCTTTGATAAAGTAAATCCAGTCATATGGATTTATTCAGAGTCCGGATAAATCTTGTGTATATGTGACGAACACGTAGTGGTATTTTTGTACTATACGTAGATGATATTTTACTCATTGACAACAATGTCGAAGTATTATTAGACATAAGGGTATGATTGTCCAAACAATTTAATATAAAGGACTTGAGAGAAGCAAGACTCATCCTTGGGATCAAAGTTTTAAGGGATTGCCAGAAAAGGATGTTATGCTTATCTCAAGTTTCGTACATAGATACTGTCCTAGCTCGTTTTAGCATGAAAACTCCAAGAAAGGTTTTCTACCTTTCAGGCATGGAGTTCCTCTATCTAAGGAGATGTGTCCTAAAACATCAAAGGAGATAGAGGAGATGAATGTGGTTCCTTATGCATCAGTTGTAGAAAGTCTCATATATGCTATACTGTGTACGAAACTGAATATATACTTTGTCGTGGGCATGGTTAGTAGATATCAGAGTAACCCTGGATAGGGGAAATTGAACTGTGAGGTAGTAGGGTTTTAACAGCTCTTGGTCGGGCATCCGCAGCACCCAAACCAAGCCTACTCACCTTGGGCATCCGCAGCACCGCGAGGTAGTAGTATTTTACAACTCTTGGTCGGGCATCCACAGCACCAAGACTAAGCCTAATCACCTCAGGCATCCGCACCACCGTGAGGTAGTAGGGTTTTACAGCTCTTGGTCGGGCATACACAACACTCAGACCAAGCCTACTCACCTCGGGCATCCGCAGCACCGCGAGATAGTAGGGTTTAGCAGCTCTTGGTCAGGCATCCTCAGCACCCAGACCAAGCCTACTCACCTTGGGCATCCGTAGCACGACGAGGTAGTAGGGTTTTACAGCTCTTGGTCGAGCATCCGCAACACCCAAACCAAGCCTACTAACCTCGAGTATCCACAGCACCGTGAGGTAGTAGGGTTTTAAGAGCTCTTGGTTGGGCATCTGCAGCACCCAGACCAAGCCTACTCACCTCGGGCATCCGCTGCACCGCGAGGTAGTAGGGTTTTACCATGCAAGTATTCGGCGTTCTTCGAGTAATATTTCATTTGTTCCTTTATTTATTGAACTACAAGGCAATGCCAATAGAAATACAAGTTTTATGCAAACAACTCAACATCTCACCGAGTATGATAAGGGAGGAGATGATTGGCATGCCATGACCTCTCTAGCCCCTTGCCTTGTCATTCTCCAGATAGTAGTTATCTCCTGTGAGCTTTCTGGTGATGATGTATGGTCCGTTCCAATGAGGCTCCAGCTTCCCTGGGTCACTCACTGGTTTGATTCTCTTCCAAACCTTATCTCCAACTTTAAAGCTGCGGGCGATTACCCGACGATTGTAGACTTGTTGCATACGTCGTCGGTACGCTTCCAACCGGACTACTACTTTATCCCGGACCTCTGACATGAGATCTAGGTCGATCAGCCGCTCTTGATCATTGTCCTCCTTGTTATAGTGTTCCCGTCAGACGGACTCTTCACCTACCTCCACCGGAATCACTGTCTCAGCTCTATACACCAGTTAAAAAGGGCTCTAGCATGTTCCTTCTCGTGGAGTGGTACGGTAGAACCACAAGATATTGGGGAGCTCCTCGACCCAGCTGCCTCCGACGTGATCTAGTTTTATCTTGAGTCCCCTGAGGATATCACGGTTAACGACCTCAGCTTGTCCATTGCCCTGAGTGTTTACAACCGATGTGAAGGCTTGGCGAATGCCTAGTCCCTCGCACCATTCTTTGAGCTTGCGCCCGGCAAACTGTTTTCCATTGTCCAACACTAGCTTGTGGGGGATGTCGTATCTTCAGGCAATATCCCTCCATAGGATCTTCATTACCGCGACCTCCGTGATATGTGTTAGAGGCTCAGCTTCGACCCATTTGGAAAAATAGTCCACGAGGACTATCAGGAACTTCTTCTGCTGTGGTTCGATGGGAAAGGGGCCTACGATGTCCATTCCCCACTGATCGAATGGGCAAGACACTGTGGAGACTCGCAAGGGCTCGGTTGGTCGATGAGTCACATGCTGATATCTCTGGCAGACTTCACTTCCGGCCACGAACTTGAGAGTGTTGGCCTGTAGAGTGGGCCAAAAATACCCCTCTAGGATAATCTTCCTAGACAGAGTTATTCCCCCAATGTGGCTCCCGCAGATGCCTTCATGTACTTCCAACATCACGTAGTCGACTTCTTCTGCCCGACATATTTGAGGAGTGGTCGGGCAAAGGTCCTCCTGTATAGTTGATCTCCGACCAATGTGAATCTGACAGCCCAACGGCGAAACAATCAGCTTCCTTGATCCATGCTTAGAGCGTTCCCACTATGTAGGAACTTCACATATGGATCTCTCCAATCGGCTATGGTGTCGCCTTCCGTCTCCTCCTAATCTGTGCTACTGTCTCTTTCGGGGCACTAGGTTCATCTAGCTGCCAGGTCGAGATGGAGCTAGCCAACATGGCTAGTTCATCGGTCTTGACATTGTCTGCCCTGGAGATCTTCTATAGGATAACCTCCGTGAAGGAGGCTTTCAGTTGCTCATAGAGGACTACATACCTCTGCAATCGTTCACACCTGACTTCAAAGTCACCTTTTATTTGTTGTGCCACAAGCTGAGAGTTCGAATGTACAATGACCCGAGTAGCTTCCACATGCTTGGCTGCTTGTAGGCCTGCTAGAATCACCTCGTATTCAGCCTCATTGTTGGTGGCTTTGAAGTGGAGCCGAATGGATAAATGTAATGTATGCCCTCGGGGGGAGACTATTAACACTCCGACTTCGCTGTACCTACTATTGGAGGACACATCCACATAGATCTTCCAAAGTCCTTCGGCCTCGGGCTCTGGGACAGTCTCGAGCATGAAATTTGAGAGAGCTTGTGCCTTGATAGCGATACGAGGCTGGTACTCAATCCCGTATTCACTTAGCTCTGTCGTCTATTTGATCAGTCGACCTGAAGCTTCGGGATTGGTGAGGACCCGTGCGAGTGGGCTATTGGTGAGAACCACGATGGGATGTGCTAAGAAGTATGGCCTTAGCCTCCGGGCCACTAAGACTAGAGTATATGCTAGTTTCTCCATCATAGTGTATCGCATCTCGGCATCCTTCAGGAGATATCCGAAGAAGTATATGGGATATTGCACCATGCCTTCTTCTCGGATGAGCTTGGAGCCCACTGCTTGTTCGACTGCAAATAGGTAGAGGAATAATGTCTTCCCCTCCACTGGCTTGTAGAGGATGGGGAGCTCGGCGAGATAGACCTTCAGATCGGCGAATGCCTTCTCACACTGATCATCCCAGTCGAAGTTGACTGCCTTTCTCAGAATCTTGAAGAATAGTAGAGTCCTATCTGCAGACTTGGAAATGAACCTAGACAGAGTCGTGATTCTACCATTCAGCCATTGTACTTCCTTGAAGTTGCGAGGGGATGACATATCCAAAATAGCCTTTACTTTTTCTGAATTAGCTTTGATTCCCCTCTCTGTCACCATGTATCCTAAGAACCGACCACTCCTCACCCCGAACAAGCACTTAGCAGGGTTCAACTTCAGCTTGTTGGCCCTTAGGGTAGCGAATATTTCTTCTAAGTCGGCTATCATATTCTTTCCCTTGTCGGTCTTGACCAGGATATGTCCATGTACACTTCGATGTTCCTCCCGATCTAGTGTCTGAAGACCTTGTCCATTATCCGCAGGTAAGTTTCCCCAGCGTTGCGCAATCCGAAAGGTATGACATTATAGCAATACGTGCCATCTTTTGTCAAAAAGCTGACTTTCTCCTGGTCTTCGGGAGCGAGAGGATCTTGATGGTAGCCTTGATAAGCATCCAATATCGAAATGAAATTACAACCGACCGTAGAATCTACTAACCGGTTAGTAGATTCTACAGTCAGTTGTGATTTCATTTCGATGTTGGATGCTCATCAAGGCTACCATCAAGCTCCTCTCGCTCCCAATATTGGATGCTTATCACAGCCTGCCCTAAGGATTGTTACCCCTTGCCTTGAGATTCAAGGCAAGGGGTAACAATCCTTAGGGCAGGCTTTATTCAAATCTCGAAAATCAATACAGACCTGTCATTTACCCCATAGCTTAGGGACAAGGACTACATTAGCTAACCAGGCCGGGAATTGAACTTTTCTTATGTGCCCGGCTCTTAACAGCTTGCTGACTTCTTCTTTGATAGCCTTGTCCTGTTCTGGTGCAAAATGTCTTCGCCTCTGTTTCACCGGCCGAGCTCCAAGGAATACATGCCATGCAAGTGATGCATGGATAGAGCTGGGGGACTCCTTTGATCTCCTCGGCAGCCCAGGCGAAGACATCTTGATGGCTCTGCAAGCAATCGATAAGATGACTTCTCAGCTCAGGTGCAAGGTCGGTGGCAATCCTCGTAACTCCCCCCGTCTGTTGAGGGTGAATCTGGACCTCCTCTCTCTTGACCTCCCTCCGTTCTTCTTTGGGTCCTTCTTCCTCCCGTGGGTAAGCGATATCAATTTGCAGAACTTCGTGAGACTTCGGATTCTTGCGAGACTCCGATTTGACCTCCCCACTATATCATCATGGAGACACTAGCTGGTCTCCCTTAACCTCGGCCACCTGATCGCCTACTGAAAACTTGATCTTCTGGTGGTAGACCGAAACCACCGCCTGGAATATGTTGAGTGTCGAGCGCCCTAAGATGGCGCTGTAGGATGAGGGAGCATCGACAACTAGGAAGGGAGTCCTCCTCGTCCTCTCTAGAGTGTCACTACCCAACAACAACGATAGGGTAATTTGCCCTATCGGCTATACTCGGTGCCCGGTGAAGTCGAAGAGCGGAGTCGAAACTGGATGTATTTCATCCTCGTCAATCTGCATTTGGTCCAGCGTGGTCTTGTATAGGATGTTCACGGAACTATCTGTATCTACAAAGATACGCTTAACCTTATAATTTGCAATACGTGCAAGAATTACCAGGGTATTTTCGTGGGGAGCTTCTACATCTTCCAAGTCCTCGGGGCCAAAGGAGATTGTAGGGCCATGATGCTGGCTCCGGCTCGTCCCGATGGCGTAGTTTTCTAGCCGACGGGTGTTAGCCTTCCTCGCCCGGTGGGAATCTCCTCTGGTAGGTCCTCCCGAGATCACCCCCATGTGGCCGGAATACGGACCACGTGTAGGGGCCTTGCCCTTCTTGGGGTCTCGTTCCAAGGAGGGAGATCGACGGGGTGCAACCTCCTGACTCCTCCCCCTCGAATGCGACCGAGATCGATGTCGGGCTTTGTTCTCTCCCGATGGTTGTTTAGCGCGGAGAAAAGCTTTACCGAGGGGACCTCCGGTGATACCCCATCTTCTTTCACTTTTTTCGAGGTTTGGGGTATGCTTCTTCACTCAATTTCTTCTTTAGGGCATGACATTCCTCGGTAGAGTGAGTTGTACTGCCATGGAAGTCGTAATACCTCATCAGTGGCTCTGGTTTCTGGGTGTCCACTATCTCTACCAACTTTCGCTTACCAGCCCAATGGTCTTTCCCTGGGCGAAGATCTTTTCCCCGGGCTGGAGCCGGAGGTTCCCTCCTCTCTGACCGTACAACGGGCTGAGCAGGGCCCCCGACTGGTTCCTTGCAGCGGGCATGCTGCACCTCTTCAACATTGATATGTTTGACAGAACACCCTAACAAATCGTCGAAGTTGGTAGGTGGCTTCTTCACCAAAAATTAGAAGAAATCTCCTTCAGAGAGCCCCTGGGTGCAGGCGTTGACGAGGATCTCTGATGTCGTGGTTGGCACATCCTATGCCACTCGGTTGAACCTCTAGATGTAATCCTTGAGCGGTTCCTTCGATTTCTGCTTGAGGGCGAATAAGTTTAACGTTGTCTTCTGATAGCGACAACTGCTAGCAAAATGGTGGAGGAAGCGGTTCTAAACTCCAAGAAGGAGTTGATAGAACCCTAGGGCAGCCTCTGGAACCATCGCTGGGCGGCCCCTGACAGGGTGTTCAAGAACACTCGACACTTTACCCCATCAGTGTACTGGTGCAGGAGTGCCGCGTTCTTGAACTTGCAGACATAATCTTCAGGATCTGTCTTTCCATCGTAGTCGGCAATCCCAGGCCCGTGGAATTGCTTTGGCATGAAATCTTCCACAATCTCTAGTGAGAAAGGGGTGGAGGGTGTCTTTGAGAAGGCCTTAGGTTCTTCCCTCTTCCCTAGTCCTTCCTCTTGTCTCAGCGCGTTGGAGGCTACTGAGTTGGCCTTCTCCAAATATCATAGAGAATCCCGCCGATGTACCAGGACTACTTCGGCGTGTCCCACTGGTGGTGAGACAGATCTCTGTTGTTGGGGATGCGAGGTAGAGATCCGGGGATCTCCTCTTGCACAGAAGCTACTCGCCGTGAGGCGACCTGCTCGATTTAGTGTTGTTCGAGCGCACCTTTGACAACATTGGCCACCAGACGATCTAATTCATCTTTTGTCAGAACAATGGATTGTCCCTCCGGCTCTGCCATCGGTGCTCCCTCTGGTGCTTTGATAGTTTCCCATAGACGGCGCCAAACTTGTTCTGGAAGGAATCGACGTCGACGACTAGTCACCAGAGTTCAGCCCATGAGGATGATGACGAGAGAGGAAGAGCTCCCAACCCTGCGAGATTAACACGAGCGTTAATAGAAACACGCGGGAGATTGTCCGGCGAAGCCCACTCTAATGCTCAAGTCAGTACGAGAGTCTCTGAGAGAGAGAGAGAGAAAGAGAGAAAGAAATAAGGAGAAGTGTGAGTCAAAATGAGCGTAACCCCCTTACTTGGGGGAGTTAGAGTACCTTTTATATACGAGGCGGCAGTCACATGTGTCCCCACGTTCTTCTCCACGTCCCCTCAATTGTCGGTTTCGAGATAATTCTTGTAACGGTCCTTGCAGCGATTCAATCCTAGCCGTTGTGATAATTAAGACTTTAATGACCGCATATTATGGGTCATGATTATCCTATAATTATTGGTGGTAATTATCCGTTGATATGCAGAAAGGGGACGGTTACATGAAGTTGGGTCATCATATAGGATGATCCTTGGGCTCCGCTATCCCGAGATGATCTTGGAATCCTTTGGCACGGGATGGTCCCGGGTGTCTGTCTTCCCGAGTTGATATCGGGGGAGGTAATCTCGGGCATATGTCTTCCTGGGGCAATCTCCAAAGTAGGCCTCCTGAGATGATCTCGAGAGTCTACCATTCCCGAGGGATTCTCGGGAGTCAGAGAAAAAGAGTCGTCCAGACTCGGTAGATCTTGCCATATAACTTTTTCAGTCCACGTGTCACTCACGGAGTGTTCAACCCCATCATTTTGTTTTTTTTCCTGATAAACTTAATCTAAATGATTTGTGTGCTGTAGAATAGAGATGGAGGGTGGGGTTTACACATTAATTAAGTGTGAAAATACTATGTTCGGTTCGACATTGACTTGTGTTACTTTAAGGTTGTTTGGATAAGGACCTCATGACGATGGAGATGTGACACCATGGATCTTACACCATGGAAGTGGTACTTGTACAATAAAATGTTGTTATCACTAAGTAATAGTCACTTTCTTTTATATTAAAGTTTGATATCTATGTAAGTATTCCGCGAGAAATAATTTATATAGTGAAAATGAATATCTTAATGAAAATTTTAATCATCAATCGATGACACGTTTGACGTCTGATTGCCAATCGGACACCATTGGCGGTCTCCGATTACCGTCCTGAATTAAGCTATATCTTGGGAGGATGGTGAATTCGTCTGGATCGCGAGCAACGATAAATCCATCGAAATCGACAGTGAATGATGCAAGATCGCAATTGCGGCGATCTCTGATGGGTTCACCGTGCCTCCAAAGTATAATTTGGTTCGGGACGGGGGGCGGAGGCCACCAACGATGTCCGATTAACGATCGGACGTCAAACGTGCTACCAATTGACGGTCAAAATTTTCACTATGATATTCATTTTCATTGAACATATCATTGCTCGTATTCCACAAGCCAAAGCTAGTTATCTCACTAAACTAAGCATTTGCGGGCCGGTTATACTCACTTATAGCCTCATGTTTTGCTTCCAATGGCGGTTTTTACCACTTACAGGAATTTTGCTAGCACTTTTTGTTCACTTATATCACATGTCCAAGAGCTTTGATTCTTATGCACTGAATGGACCTCTTATTCGATTATAGCAAAGTTAATTTCATCAGCATGCACTCAGCTGGGAAGCCAATGTGAATGCTCATTGCTCAAGATGCCAAATACTTCACCTGGGAGTTGGGACGTCGGGCATTTTAAAATTTCCTCGGGATGTCAAGTAGTTGAGAAATTATATATATATATATATATATATATATATATATATATATATATATATATTTTGGGAGCTTTTTTTTATTTGTAAGGGATATCCAACCTTATGCCCAACTAATCTGCTTAGTTGACCAACCTTGTCCCATAGTCTTCAACGAGAGTCTCCATCGATCAACGAGGATAAATCACTGGACGGAGATACGTGACGACTTCACCACTAATGATATCGGTACCCGATGATCCGACCACGCAGCAGTCTGTGGCGATTTCTTCCGTCAGCATACTGCATGCTCTATCAAGAAAGAATCAAACTCGGGATGTAAGAGATCACCTAAATGAATCATTACCAATCGTGTCATATCCAGAGGACGGGAGCTCAAAATGTCTTAAATTACTGTGTGGAGGTGGTAGTTAATTGATATGTTGAATACTTTGAAAGCTACCTGAATTACTGTGGGGGTAGTTGAGATGTTCAAATCCTTTGAAAACCGAACTTGGTGCAAATCCTTACGAAATGTCACGTATATAGGAGGAAGCTATCGACGTCAATCCACCCCTGTTTTATTCATATAATTGTTGTATTAAGATCAAAATAAAATTGGAAACTACAAACTTAATTAAGGTCATAATCATAAAATTAATTAGCATCCGATTTACTTGGACAGATGATGAGATTTTCATGGGAGTAGGTCAATCATCCCAAATTTAACTATATCATTTTTTTATAAATATAAAATTAGGAGCTCGAGATAGGATGTCTTCATTGTCTTCCAATGATAATCAAGAATTTAAAGTTTGGGACTCACTTGTAGTATATTATTGATTTTTTTTAAAGGATGATAGACTTGAGGATGTTGGATTTATTCAGTTGGCTATCAGATTTAAAGAATTTTTGTACTTGTCATGAAAGTCTAGAATTTGAATCTGGAGAAGATAAAAATCTACTATCGAGAGTGGGAAGACCACAAGATACGACCTAGAGAGCCGCCTAATGGGACTAGAGGGGCTGTGTCGCTACATAAAAAGGCGCCTTTTTATGTAGCGACACGACCCATCTAGCCCCATCAGGCGGCTCTCTAGGCTGTGACCTACTGTCTTCCCACCCCTGGCAGTGGATTTTTGTTTTCCCCAAATTTAAACCCTAGACCTTCGGGACAAGTACTAAAGTTGCTTAAATCTGATAGTCAAGTGAGCGACTCACTTGGCTACCAGATTAAAACAACTTTAGTACTTGTCCAGGAGGTCTAGGGTTCGAATATGGGAAAAGTAAAAATCCACTACTAGAGGTGAAAAGATCGTAGGTCACGATCTATAAAACCGCTTGATAGAACTAGAGGGATCGTGTCACTACATATAGATGAAAAGCTTCCATAGATTTAATTGTATCGGTTTAATTATTTTTTTAATATTAAATTAAGACTCGATTTTTTAGAGGCAAAGAATAATCAAATTAAATCGGTTTAATTAATTTTTTAATATTAAATTAAGACTCGATTTTTTAGAGGCAAAGAATAATCAAGGAAAAACTCTTTCATCATTATTAAAGTGGTACCTCATATTGAAAATAAATATAAAAAAAGGCTCATTTATCTTATTATAATAATAATAATAATAATAATAATAATAATAATAAATAGGATGAACTTTTTAATATATTTTATGGAAATTCGCTAGGGGCGCCCTCCCGCGAAGAATGAAACCTCTCAAACAATTGTCTTATAAATCACTTTGCTATCCAAGCGAAGAGTGAAGAGTGAAGCCTCTCGATCCACTTCTACTCCGAAGAGACGCGAGGCCATCTCCGGCGACCTTCTTCCATCGATCTCACGTACGGCGTGGAACTCGAGCGAACGGCGAGGACTCGTCGTACGGTCTGCTGGACGCGGACCGCGGGGTGAACTCGAAGCCCCAATTCTTACAACCCGACGACAATGTGGAAGCTCAAGATCGCGGAGGGCGGCAGCAGCCCCTGGTTGCGCACGACCAACAATCACGTCGGCAGACAGGTGTGGGAGTTCGATCCCACCCTCGGCACGCCCGAGGAAATCGAAGAGGTGGAGAGGGCACGAGAAGCTTTCCGGCAGAACCGGTTCGAGAAGCAACACAGCGCCGATCTGCTTATGCGGTTGCAGGTACGTACGATTGAGTTGTAGTTCAAAAATATTAATTCAAGTGATTGCGATTATATATATATATCATTTTTCTTTACTACTTTATTGCAGTTTGCAAAGGAGAATCCACTTGAAATGGACGATCCTATTCCTATCATCAGGGTTGAAGATGATGAAGATGTCACGGAAGAAGCTCTAGTGACTTCCTTAAAAAAGGCCATTAGAGTTTTTTCTACTCACCAAGCACATGATGGACACTGGCCTGGGGATTATGCTGGCCCAATGTTTTTTTTGCCAGGATTGGTATTTGCTTGAATCTAATTTTAATATGAAAAATTACAAGGGCTTAACCCTTTAATTTTCTAGATTATACTTCTGCAATTTTGTTCCATGATTGCTCTTATGTGAATTTTTATTTTTATGAAAACATGACTTAGTCTACTGCCGAACAAGACTTAAATTTTGGCAGTGGATGTGTCTTACCAAATAACATTACACAATTTTATAATGGTGTCTACTAAATGTTTGCCTTCTTATCTGTGCAGATAATAACTTTACAAATAACTGGAACTCTAAATAGTGTTCTGACTCCTGAACACCAGAAGGAGATCCGCCGTTATCTCTACAACCATCAGGCATCGTATTCTTGTCTTTTTTATTTGATAAACTTGATCTAAATCATTTGTCTGCTTACGCACTGCAGAATAGAGATGGAGGGTGGGGCATGCATATTGAGGGTGAGAGTACTATGTTTGGTTCGACATTGAATTATGTTACTTTAAGGTTGCTTGGGCAAGGACCTGATGACGGAGATGGGGCAATGGGAAAAGGGAGAAAATGGATCTTAGACCATGGAAGTGCTACTTGTACAACATCATGGGGAAAGATGTGGTTATCTGTAAGTAATCGTGACTTTCTTTTGTATTAAAGCTTGATATCCATGTATTCCACAAGCCAACGCTAGTTAATAACCTCACTAAACCAAGCATTAGCAGGTCGGTTATACTCACTTATAGCAGCATGCTTTGCTTCCAATGGTGGTTTTTAGCGCTTATAGGATTTTTTTAGCACCTTTTGTTCTATCTGTTACTTATATCACATTTCAAGAGAAAGAGTCTTCATTCTTGCGCACTGAATTTCATTTAGGTGCTTGGAGTGTTTGACTGGTCTGGTATCAACCCTTTACCACCAGAAATGTGGTTACTGCCATACTTTGTACCTATACATCCAGGTACGCATTTGTAAGAGAACAATGAGTAGAATATCTAATTCCAACTAAAAAGAGAACACAAAATAAAAAATGATCCCTTAGATAAGCTGAATGGTAACGGGTAGAATATTAAAATTTTGTATTTTGGGGAATGTTATTACAATCACTTACTATGTAGTAGTAAATAAAAACATATAAGAGGACTTTTGCTCTTTAGAAATAAATTTTAATTATGATTCTGAGCACAATGGAAACAATATATACCAAGACCTTTTCAATTTTCATGACTAGTTGTAACTCTTCGTACATTCGTGATAACATGTAATATACAATTTTCTATTGCAGGCAATGCGCCTAATATACAGTTTTCATTACAACCCAAAACCTATTAGATAGAAGTAACTTTTATGTGACTTGAAAATTTGAAGACCAAATTTTCTACATAGACATTCTCACTGTTCAACAGATATGTGTAGGATAGTTACCAAGAAAAGTAATTTATTTCTTGTAGATACTTCCTAGGGTTAAGATGGACTATATGATTGCTAAAGTGGAGATTAGAGATGTTTCCAACTTTTTTGCATGTAAAATATAATCATGATCATATGTATTCTTGGCATTTATGTATTAGTAAGTTTCATTTATATAAGCAATCTATGGTTTGAATTAGGACAAACTTCAACAAATTCATTTAAGATGGTAAGGAGACGTACTTAGGTGTTCAATAAGTAATTTAGTTAGGCAATGTGAGACCATGATAAATAAGCACATTAATAGAGGAAGAGGAGACCAAAAAAGACTTGATTAACAACGATAAAATTGATTAAAATTCTTTTAAATATAGATAATAATATAGTAGGAGATTGATCTCAATAAAATTGGAAGATTTATATAGCTGATCCCACTTAGTGAAAGAAAAATTAGATTGTTGTTGTTGTTACGTGGTGGCTTAAATAATGACCTTTAGGATGCAACAAATAAGTATATTTAAGATAAGTGCAAAGAAGTGATGGTATTAAGAGAAGGAATATAACAAGCTCTAATCATGGTCACATTTTTTAGGCATTTACATGTTAGTATGGTCCTTTATACCATAAATTTTTATTTCCAAACTTCCAATCTGAATAGTACAACAAGGCTCTGAACTTTAAATATTTTTGTTTTATAGGACGACTATGGTGCTATTGCAGGATGGTTTACTTGCCCATGTCATACATATATGGGAAAAGATTTACTGGCCCAATTAGCCCAATAATCTTATCACTAAGAAATGAGTTATTCCATTGCCCATATGACCAGATAGATTGGAATCAGGCTCGTAATGAATGTGCAAAGGTGTGCAATTCTTCTACTCCTTATTCTCCGAGTTCTAGTTAATTGGATGTATTGTTATCATGCACGTCATTGTATCTTTTTCCTATTTTATTATGGTGTCTATAGTGTATCTAAATGTGTCTTAGAGTAACTAATAATTCTGAGGTTGTGTGATTATTATCATAAGTATATCCAGTCCAAATAAATATGGATGGGAAGAGATACAATGAATTAGATAACTATCAGTAGAAATGAGTTGCTAGACTGTGTATTAGTAGTAAACCAAAGGTTAAGGTCTGCACTCTGCAATGAGTCCCTTATGCAAGTTGACTGCTATCATAGTAAGTAATATAGAACAGGCCACTTTTATGCATTATTTTGTAGCATGGGGATATAAGATCTATAATGAGTCCCTTGTTGAATTTTGACTTCTAGCATTGTAATACAGAACTGATGCTTTTATGCAAAATTTTGTAGTATGGGTATATGAGCACATTTCATACTTTTTCATGACCCAAACTATATTTCTTGGTTACAAAAGGTGATAACGCTCACCCCAGGCGCCCCTCACAACCCGTCCCTAGGTTATGTGAAAGGAAGTAAATTACAGATGACCATTAGCCCACAAGTAGTGACCAATGCAGGGGGGGGGGGGGGCAGGAACCTGATTACTAGCCAAAAATTTACCCCCACACTTCATGATGGCAAATGGCAATACCCCATACATTAGCTAACTGTCCATCCTGAGGGGACAACATTTCTTGATATTATGTATAATGGCATCCCGAACTAGTATTGGATGATGGGTTTTTTTAATGCTCCTTTTGAAGCATACATATCTTCGAGTACATTATGGAGCTAGCTTATGTATGATTGTCTAACTGCTAATTATTCTTGAAAGATATGTGTTGAGAATGCTTGTTAGTTGATTCTGAAGCTCATTGTATCTGCATTCTAAGTTATCTACGGCCTTAAAATTTATTCCACTTGAAATTATCTTCTCAACATATGTCCTTACTCCTCTCATTGCCTAGATAGATTTTTTGGGGAGTAATTTATGATCCTCTCAACCAAGTATATTGACTTCCATCTTCTTATCCAGGCATCCTTGAGATTCTTAGCATAAACTTGGTTCATGGATAACTCCTTAATTAGAGAGCTAGACACTTAAATAATGATGGATGTCTTGACCACATTAATGTTGTACTTTTTGTTCATAATTTCTTCTTACATCTTATCTTTTTCTTCCTTTTTATCCTCAAATTTCTTAAGCAGAAAGTGCATTTACTAAATAATCATAAAATGAATTAAATAAATCTGTATTCGGCGACTATAATTAGTTGTGATGCTATTAGTATATGCTAAATGCTCATTATTTTGTGGCTTGATGATGTATGTTTCAGGAAGATTTATACTATCCACATCCATTTATACAAGACATTGTTTGGGCATTCCTTCATAAAATTGTTGAACCTATTTTAATGAATTGGCCTTGTAGCAAGTTGAGAGAGAAGGCTCTTAATACTGCTATCCAGCATATTCATTATGATGATGAGAATACTAGATATATTTGCAAGGGTGCAGTTAACAAGGTAAGTCAAAAGATTTCTTTCAAAAAGTTGATTACTGACAATTTTTATAGCAAACAACAGGATTCATTATTGGCAATTCATCATAAGTGCATAACAACCAAGAACTACAGCATGCCCATTAGACAAACCTATTTCCAAAAGTTGAGATGCAAATCATGCATCATATAAAGAACTATTTAATCAAATCATCATCCTTTTTGAGTTACTCGTATCTGTTTTTTGTGCCTTCTGGATACTCTATTGTTTTGATGCTTCAGATTCTTTGATGTTATGAGATGAGTTATTTTTACTGATGAATGCAGTTAATTACAAATGCTGATTGCAATTAAACCTATGACGTAATTTTGTACTTTCCTGGAAGAACATATGCTACATAAAAAAGTTGGAATGCTGGCTTTAAAGTATAACTTTTTACCTCAACTTCAGAAGTCTTGATCCTTTGTATATTAAAAAAAAACAATCTAATTTTTACTGTTCATATGTTATGGTATGAATGCCTATAAAATACCGTAGAAATTTCTTTTCCTATATATATATATATATATATATATATATCATGGATGCACATCAGGGTGTTTGATGTAAACTTGAGTTTTACTTATATTTCATATTTATCTAACAAAGGTTTATGTTTAAAATTAAATTTTAAATTTGCATTTATTTTATACAGGCTCAACGAATCCTGGAATTGTTTTAACTGGATTGCCCCTTTATGAGCTTAGAATTCAATTGAGGCCTTCTCTAAGAGAAATTCCTTATTCCTCTTTGTGAGATGACCTTTTTCCTTTCTTCTTTCTTTTCATTGTCAGTATCATCTTGTTACACATATCATAATGTTGTAGGGATCTTTAGATAAAAATATTTAAAAATTGCCACGGAAATAATAGATCCTACGAGCGATCCATGCGAAAGAAAACTCATACAAAGTTAATTTACAAATTCCTATTATATAGGAATACCTTTGGCGTGTGCTCTTCGCTTATCCCGCTTGTCCGAGGTATATCGGGTTTTTTGCATGTTCAAGTGTCTGTGCCTCTATGCGTATCCACACGAACACGATCTCTCAAGCTTTGGAGAAGAATCGCCTTTGTTATGCAAGCCACAAAAGGAGATTCACAAAGCAAGAAGGAGAGGGAGAAGAGGGATTTCGGCCAAGAGAAGGAAGGGAAGGAAAAATGACAAGTTCTCAATTCAAATGACAAGAAAAACTCTTTTATACTCATCCCATGAATATGAAGAGTTTTTGTCCCTTTATCTTCCCTCCATTAATGCCAATAAAAACCCAATTAGAGTATATTTTCTCATATGACTCTTCAACTTCTCTTCATCCAATGAAGAGAAACTTTTCATCTTCCCCTATTATTAATTTATTAAACATTTTAATGAATTAATATCTCATTTAAATGTGGTTGAGTCTAATCTAAATGAGTCAAACTCAAATTAGATCTCAATCCCATAATCCAATTAGATTCACTTGAGTCTAACCCAATTAATCCAATTCGGATCAAATCTTAGTCAAATTAAGATCAATTAATTTCTGAAGCATCATGTCCTTAGTGTGTGACCCAATAGGTTCTCGTAACATTGACAATGTGTCTAAACCATTTTAGACACATAAGCAATGAGTGACATCTAGCAATGCATCATTGCTACCCAAGTGACGAGAAAGTCGAGATCCGACTTAACCTCCGTGACTATGACAATATATGACCTTGTCCTTCTATCCTTGATATCTAGATTGACCAATGAGGCATAGACCGTGTCATCCTCAATCAATCTTTGTGTTTATTGATCCCCGAATAGACTCACTCAAACAAATGAGTTCAATATCTCATATTCAAGGTAGCTAAGATCGAGATCTTACCTGGGATTGGACGTGAGATGCAAAATCGTAAAACGTGAGATCGTAACATGAATCGTAAGATCCTACCAGAACTAA
Source organism: Boesenbergia rotunda (assembly GCA_024364735.1). Lineage (NCBI taxonomy): Eukaryota > Viridiplantae > Streptophyta > Magnoliopsida > Zingiberales > Zingiberaceae > Boesenbergia > Boesenbergia rotunda. The sequence goes on along the minus strand of JAGFNQ010001832.1, from coordinate 433,822 downwards.
CACACACATATATTTCATATAATATGACATCAATAAGTAAAAATAGTCACAAGTCACAACCAAACCAACATACTTAACTTCAATTTAAAGTGTAAATAGTCCAAGAACCATGAGTCATACACTCATAAGTCATAATTCATAAACCATAGCATAAAGTGAAATCAACCTACAAGTTTTTGATAAAGAAAACAACCAAAGTAATATAATCTCCTCTAAAGCAAATCATCAACGTTATGATCATCATATTCATCATCTGCTAGCTGGTCCCCACCATCTTCATTTCCATCTCTTCGAAGAAGGTCATCAAAGTCATCATCATCTAGAGGAGGAATCTCCAAATCATCCAAAGGGCCACCACCTCTACCACCACCTTCCCCAACACCCAAGTTAAAATCATTTGGGATATCCAAATCCTCTAAGCTTTCCAATGCATCCTCATTTTCCATAATCCATTCTTCATCGGAGTCCAAATCATCAAGATTATACTCAATAGGATTTCTTGATTGCTTCTTCTTAGACAATCTTGAATTGGTCATCACAAAAACAACATCATTCATAGTTTTTTGCTTCAAACGATTTCTCCTCTTTGTGTGAACCTAAACAAATGTAATAGCAATCAACCCATAGCAATTGACAACTAACTCTAATATTCTAAAAATAAAATATAATACAAATCATGGTTATGGGTTAAAATTTAAAATATTTACCATTTCAAAGGCACTCCAATTCTGCTCACATCCCGATGAACTGCATGTCAAGCTCAGCACATGAATAGCAAACCTTTGAAGCTCTGGATGCTCATCCCCATAAGAATCCCACCATTGTGTTGGAGATTTGGTATTTAGGGCAGCCTTGGCTACTTCCCTACCAAAAAACTTACTTCGACTCTTGAAATCTTCAAGTTGAGCATTGATCTTGGTAATTTCAGTTGGATCCCCCACAATTCTCTGCAAACAATCATATAGTCCTCTTTTAACTTCATAATCACTCTTAAATGTAGGACCATAATGTAACTGTGGATTAAGGTAGTAGCCTGCAGCATGCAATGGCCTATGGAGTTGGCTATCCCATCTTGCATCAATGATCTCCCATAAAGGCATATAGCTATAAAATAGAAAAATTGAATTAACCACTAAAGTAATTAAATTAAACTAAACTACATTATCTAGAAATGACAAATTAAATAGTTTACCTCCTTTCAACACTTTGAAAAGCATTTTGTATTTTTTCTTTAGCACGATCCATTTCCTCGTAAATGTATCCCATTGCTGGCTTCTCATCTGAATCCACTAAGCGCAACACATGAATAAGAGGATAAGCACCCCTCAAGCAAATGATAATGTCCCTCCAAAATAGTCTATCTAAAACAACAGCTTCAATAAACTTTCCATCCCTTGTCTTGGAGCATTTATTTGATTTCCATTCATCCGAAGTAAACATTCTTATTAATGCACTCTTCTTCTCATTAAGGCTACCCAAAGTGAGGTAGGATGTAGCAAAACGAGTCATGCCTGGTCTCACCAAATCTTTTCCTTTGGTATGGTATTGTAATAAGGAAATGAGAGATGTCCTTGAATAGATGTAAGTTGTAATTTTTCTTCCCTTGGCAATTGTCTCTTTATGAAGCTCCAACTTTTTCTCAAAATCCTCCAACATCAAATCAATGCAATGAGCTGCACAAGGTGTCCAATAAAGTTTCTTCCTCTTTTCCATCAACATCTGTCCCGCAGCTTTGTAGTTAGCTGCATTATCTGTCACAACTTGCACAACATTCTCCTCACCCACCTCCTCAACAACATCATTTATCATCTTAGATATTTTATCAGCTGTTTTGCAAATATGTGAAGCATCAATAGACTTCAAGAAAACAGTCCCCTTAGGACTATTAACTAGAAAATTCAATATAGTTCTCCTTCTCTTATCTGTCCAACCATCTGTCATAATTGTGCAACCTGTTTTCTTCCAATGAGCTCTATGTTCCTCTAACATCTCCATGGTTGAATCTACCTTTTTCTTCAAATATTTTAGTCTAAGCTCAGTGTAAGAAGGTGGTTTGAATCCTATTCCATGTCGGGCAACCTTTTCAAACATCTTCCCATATTCTTCACTCCTTGCCACATTAAAGGCTATGACATTGTTGTAAAAAAATGAAGCAATTTCTTCACATGCTTCCTCCCTTAAGTTCTTCTTAAACAAAGTGTTAATTGTGGCTTGAGTGCTAATTCCTCTTTTCTTGAATAGACTTGCAGGAGTCTCTATTTCTTTCCCTTCCTTTTCTCACCAACACCAACTGAAGAATCATGAGTTTGATCATCAATATTTTCTACTAATCCTTCCTCATTACTCCTTGTTTTCACGATCAAATTTTTTTGTAAACCAACCACAATATCCCACATTTGTTTTTTTACCTCATCACTAACAGAAGTGCATGCTCCCACATCTTTTTGAGTTCCAGCCAAATGATGTTTTAATCTATAAACCCCTCCTGTAATCTCCTTATGACAGTGTTTGCATTTGATTCTTCTAGTATTTCCATCAATAGAAATTCCATGATTCCAGCCTATATCACTTTTATTTCCAGGTGCATTCTTAGGAGTTTTTTTTCCTCTTACTGAAGCATTCTCAGACCCAGCAACACTTCCAGTTTCAGACTGAGGAGTTGAACCAGAACCTCTATTATCCCCTCCACCGGAACATCCATTGCCCCCTACATTATCATTCTCAAAATTTTCCATGGCAAATAGGCTGAAAAGAATATAAACAGAGATAAATTATCATTTAAATTATTTTACCCTAATAGAAAAAAAAATTCAGATGAAAACACAGGGACGAAAACAGGGACGCAGCTGGACGGCTGGACCGATCAGCCCCTTGGCTGATCGGTCAAGCTGACCAATCAGCCAAGGTCAGCTGACCGATCAGCCCCTTGGTTGATCAGTCAACTTGACTGATCAGCCAAGGGCTCAACCCTTGCTTCTGCCGCACCGGAAACACCACCAAGGCAAACCAAAACCAGATAAAAACACACGCACGCGAAGAAAACAGAAAAACTGACTGAGTGAGCTCGTGGAGCAGCGGAAGCGGCCGACGACGCAGTGGAGCAGCGGAAGCGGGCGACGACGCAGCGGAAGCGGGCGATGGGCTCGCGACAGGCGGCGGCCGAAGCGGGTGACTGATTGCGGTGGCGATGGGCTCACGACAGGCGGCGGTGGCGATAAACTCACGGCGGTAACAGGCGAGGGCGAAATTAGGGATCTGGTGGAACGGGGACGTCCGAAATTTAGGGTTCTCCTTGACACGCTGGCGGCTGCGACTCTTCAATCGCCGTGATCGGTCGAACCGCAGAATCGCCGCGATCCCACGATCCCACGCTCTTACCCGGCGATCTCACTGCGCCCCGTCGCCCGCGAGCTGGAGATGGGATCGGGATCGCCGGCAGGCGGTGGGTTCGTAGAATCGTGCGATCCCACGAGTTTCCTCGCGATCCTAGCTACCTTGCTCATATTGACTCAGTTGAGCATAGTCATGCATTTTAGTAGTCCTACTCGATCAAGGGGCCCACAAATATCACTCCCATCATATGAGAGGGATAGATCCCATCTATATCACTCACATCTCTCCGCATAATTCATTACATACCCAGTGATCGCCTTTATAGACCACCCTGTTACAGGTGACATTTGACGATACCAAAGTACATAACTCCTTATGTAGGGAATTGTAATAAATTCAGATCTAAGGATTATTCATACTAATAGTCATATGAAAAAGTTTATGACACTCATATGACAATTTATGAAACTTTTTCATGGCAGTTCAATTCAGTCCACATTCTCTAATTATACCCATATGTCAACTTGATATCATATATTCATGACTTGTGAGGTCAAGTCATCAATTGACCTACATGCTAGTCTCCATGCATTAATATTATCCTTGAATAATGCTTGACTAAGAATGGCTTAGTGTAGTGTTCTCTACATCATCTCACTTCGATTCAACCAATCGATATGATGTAGATAAAAACCTACTATCCAAAGACATTATTATACTTAGTTATTTGACGCAAATATAAAATAAGTATAATAACCAAATATGTCTTTATTAATGATAGAATATGATACAAAAGGTCATAGTTAATCATCACATAATTGACTCTAGGGCTCCTACTGTAGCGTATACCAGTTTAGTATACAAGTTAAATAGAATGTGAATGAAAAACACAAGCTAGTTTTTCTTTCTGACCAACACTGTAAATGTTTAACTATTTATTCAGCAATTATGCTAGAAATGTTGCTTTCTTCTGAAACTTCATTTATATAGGTACTTAATATGCTTTGCGTCTGGATTGAAGACCCAAATTCAGAGGCATTTAAGTTACATCTTCCACGAATATATGATTATCTATGGTTAGCTGAAGATGGAATGAAAATGCAGGTACGCTAGAATATGCATCGCATGTACTCTTATTAGTTTTTTTACTTCCTAGAATCATGTGCAATGTCTGAATAGTGTATGTGGTACCTTTTTTTGTTTGTGTTAATGAATTTGTCGCTGTATTGTTAATTTGCAGTGCTGTTATGGCAGCCAGTTGTGGGATACAGCTTTTGCTGTTCATGCAATTATGTCAACTGATCTTTTTGAGGAATTTGGTCTAACACTCAAGAAGGCTCATGAATTCCTTAAAAGATCACAGGTTAGTATTTTTTTTTAACAAAGTTCTTAAAGTATTGTGTTCTTCTACTGATATTTACCCTTTATTGAATATGTAAATACATTAAGTTTTCACTTCTTCTGATTGGAAGATCCCTGAAGATTGCCCTGGTGATCTTGATTTTTGGTACCGCCACATCTCCAAAGGTGCATGGCCATTTTCCACTGCAGATCAAGAGTGGCCTGCCTCAGATAGCACAGCAGAAGGACTTAAGGTAACTCCTATCTTCTATTGCCAAGCTAAATTTTTTGATTTTGATACTAATCTTTCTTCTGTAGGCTGCTCTCTTGTTATTTAAGGTTTCTCCGGAGATGGTTGCTGATCCAATTGAAGCAAGGAAGCTTTATGATGCTGTTAATTTCATCCTTTCACTAATGGTAAAAGTATCAATAATAGATCCAAATACTTAACACTAGCTTTATTTTCTTCTAATTGTGGTTGTCACAGAACAAGGATGGTGGTTTTGCTACTTATGAACTTACAAGATCTTACGCTTGGTTGGAGGTATGCATTCCCAGAACATTTTGTTGTTGTTGCATTCTGCGTATGTTTCTCAATCATGTGTCTAGAGTTTGCTCATAGATTAATTCACTTTAGACAAAGAGGAGTCGTTTATTTAACACAGGACTTTTCCTCGAAGTTGTTAAATTTCCAATTAAATATAATGGCTTAGATATAAACTAGGATAGATCATTATATGCCACTCTTCTACCAAAGTCATTGCAATCTTCACTTATTAAATCTGGGATTTTTGTTTTCTTTTACAGATTCTTAATCCTACTGAAACATTTGGAGACATAATTATTGATTATCCGTCAGACTCCATCAGTTCTATCTCTTAATATAACATTTTCTATTTAGTTCAATTTTTCATATGTAGTTAAATTGCAAATGTTGTTTACAGGTATGTCGAATGCACCTCATCAGCAATTCAGGCATTAACATCATTTAAAAAGTTATATCCAGACTATCGGCGAGATGAGATCGATAATTGCATTAACAAATCAGCACATTTTCTTGAAAAGACACAGCAAGATGATGGCTCATGGTTTGCACTTATAGCTGCCCGTTTCATTCATATCATTATGTAGGATTCTACTCTGTCATTTTTTTAAAAAAAAGGTCACAAAAAAAAATCTCTTGCCATGTTAGTTGCAGTTAAAAATTCGTTCAGTTTTAAATTTTTTATTGGGATAAACTGAGATTTTACTTTATAGAGAATGATTTTTATTGTCAATTCATAAAAAAGAATTAGGATCCCATCTACTTTGGTATCGCGAAGAACAAAATCTTTGTGGTCATTCATTATAAAAGTGCTATTAAGGCATTTAAACTTCTAACAGGTATGGATGTTGGGGTGTTTGCTTCACTTATGGCACATGGTTTGGAGTAGAGGGATTACTTGCTGCTGGAAGAACATACGAGAGCAGCTCGTGTATCCGAAAGGCTTGCAACTTTCTGTTATCTAAACAACTGGACTCTGGTGGCTGGGGAGAAAGCTATCTTTCATGTCAGGATAAGGTTAATTCCTTACTTATTACCCATTTGTCTTTTCCAACTTCTTCGCTGAATCAACACCATTATATGGGTTCACAGTTCATTTTTCTCATACGGTATTCGAATGTTTGTGGTTAAGAGTAGCCAGTAACTTGAAGGGGAGTTTAGTGCAACGGTAAAGTTGTTGTGGACGTCACGGGTTCAAAAATAACCTCTCGGCCATAAACATTATAGGAGGTTGTATAATAGACGGGAATTTCGTGCATATATCGAGCTGCCTTTCCGTTTTCCTTTTATTGTTATAGCGAGATATCAATCTAGTTGGAAAGTTATTTTTTTACGGATCAAAAGGCAATGCCTTTAAGATTGTTTCATTTGGCGGTTTCATGTCTTTGTATTAGCCAAGATCTTTTTGAATGAACTAACATACTGATTTCTTTTCTGATGATCGGGTTGAGTCTCTCGGGGTTGACACGGGTCACAGGAAAGCTATGCATATGTGTCAGGGTCCATTAAACTCGACCGTCAAGGTCAGACTCCCGAGATCACCTAGACGTCCAAGATCCTTCCGGGCTGGAGACGCCCGAGACGACCTCAGGAAGACAGACTCTTGAGATCACCTCAGGAGGACAGACACCCAAGACCCTTCCGGGCCGGAGATTCTCGAGTCCACCTCGGGAATACAGACTCCTGAGACCACCTCGGGAAAATAGACTCCCGAGATCACCTCGGGAGGACAGACGCCCGAGACCCTTCCGGGTCAGAGATTCTCGAGACTACTTCGGGAAGACAGACTCCCGAGATCACCTTGGGAGGACAGACGCCCGAGACCCTTCTAGGCTAGAGACTCCTGAGATTACCTCGGGAGGACAGACATCTGAGGTTATCCTGGGCAAAAAGACCCCGAGATCGACTCGGGAGAGTGGATCCCGAAGATCATCATATCTGATAGCCCGACCTTAAGTAATCGTCTCTCTTTCCGGAACAGGAAAGTCATCGGATAATTATTGCCGATAATTATCGGATAATGATTGTCCGTAATACGCAGCAATTAAGGTCTTAATTATCGTAACGACCGAGTCTTAATTATCGCAACGACCGTTATCAAGTTATATCCAGTAACCGATGATTCGGGGACGTGGAGGAGAACGGGGGGGGGGGGGGGGGGGGGGGGGGGCACGTGTGATCGTCGTCTCAGGTATAAAAAGTGCTTCAGCACCCAGGTAAAGGGGATTGCCTCTTCTTTCTCGAAAACTAGATACGTTTCTCTAACTTCCTCACCCACCTCTTAATTCATATTTCTGACTTGAGCGTCGGAGTGGGCTCCGCCGGAAAACCTTCCGGTGTGTTCCCATTAATGCTCATGTTACTCTCGTAAAGCGCTGTTGTCTTCTCCCCCTTCACCATCCATGTGGGTTGCGCCTTGATAACTCACCGTCCGCATTGCTTCTTCCGGGACATCTGACATTCATCTTCATATTTTAGTTTTATAAGTTGTTCGATACAATGTTGGTGCAGTACTAGACCTCGCATAGTTGCAAAAAGGTGGAACCGCCACCTTAGCGGCCCCCTGGTCCCGACCCCATAGGTTTCCAGAGGGAGGCAAACCACGGTTATCACTGGTGTGGTGAGGCGCCTAGGGTCGAGCGGATTAAAGCCAGCAGACCAAGGATTTATCCCCCTGCGCAACTGGCGATGCTCGAACCTATGACCCCGTAGCAAATGGTCAGGCGCCTTACCATCCGATCCAGCCTGTGGGGGCTAGTCCTCGCATAGTTGGGACATCATGTGGAAGTCGACTTAAGTATCTGAATCTTGGTTTATAGAATTCATCAAAATTCTGAATATTTCTACAAAAGTTTGCTAAGCAAACTCTATTCCCATTCTAATTCGTGTACCCTACAATTATGATTGTGTCACACAGTTGATAAACCGGGTTGGTAACGTCAAATTTAGAGTGACCGGCCCGACCTCACGAAAGTGTCCTACCGACCACTAAAGTAAATCGAGAAGTGCTCGCAGCAGGCGGTCCAGAAGCCCAACATCCTACTGTTGTGCGTCCCATTTGGAAGAAAAAATCCTGTAAAATTCGTCGTAGCTGTAGGGATCTATAGGCAAAAATATTTAAAATTCGTAACGGAAATAATAGATCCCACGAGCGATCCATGCGAAAGAAAACTCATACAAAATTAATTTACAAATTCCTATCATATAGGTATACCTTTGGCGTGTGCCCTTCGCTTATCCCGCTTGTCCGAGGTATGCCGGATCTCTTGCACGTTCAAGTGTTCGCGCTTCTATGCATATCCACACGAACACAATCTCTCAAGCTTCGGAGAAGAATCGCAATTGTGGTGCTAGCCACAAGAGGAGATTCACAAAGCAAGAAGGAGAGGGAGAAGAGGGGATTTCGGCCAAGGGAAGGAAGGGAAGAAAAATGACATGTAGTACATCCAAATGACAAGAAAAACTCTTTTATACTCATCCCATGAATATGAAGAATTTTTGTCCCTTTAGCTTCCCTCCATTAAAGCCAATAAAAACCTAATTAGAGCACATGTTTCTCATGTGACTCTTCAAATTTTCTTCATACAATGAAGAGAAACTTTTCATCTTCCTCTATTATTAAATCATTAAACATTTTAATAAATTAATATCTCATTCAAATATGGTTGAGTCTAATCTAAATGAGTCTAACTCAAATTAGATCTCAATCCCAAAATCCAATTGGATTTACTCGAGTCTAACTCAATTAATCTAATTTGGATCAAATCTTAGTCAAACGAAGATCAATTAATCTCTGAAGCATCGTGTCCTTAGTGTGTGATCTAATAAGTTCTCGTAACATTGACAATATGTCTAAACCACTTTAGACACATAAGCAATGAGCGGCATCTAGCAATTCATCATTGCTATCTAAGTGACGAGAAAGTCGAGATTCGACTTAACCTCCGTGACTATGACAATGTATGACTTTATCCTTCTATCCTTGATATCTAGATTAACCAATGAGACATAAACCATGTCATCCTCGATCAATCTTTGTGTTTCTTGATCCCCGAGTAGACTTAAACAAACAAATGAGCTCAATATCTCATATTGACTCATTTGAGCATGATTATGCGTTTTAGTAGTCTTACTCGATCAAGAGGTCCACAAGTATCACTCCCATCATATGGGAGGGATAGATCCTATCTACATCACTCACATCCCTCCATATAATTCATTACATACCCAGTGATCGCCTTTATAGTCCACCCTATTACGGGTGACGTTTGACGATACCAAAGTACATAACTCCTTATGTAGGGAACCGTAGTGACTTCAGGTCTAAGGGCTATTCATACTAATAGTCGCATGAGAAATTTTATGACACTCATATGACAATCTATGCAACTTTTTCATGGCGGGTCAATTCAGTACACATTCTCTAATGTATACTCATGTGTCAATTTGATATCATATATCCATGACTTGTGAATTCAAGTCATCAATTGACCTATATGCTAGTCTTCATGCATTAATATTGTCCTTGAATATTAATGCTTGCCTAGGAATGGTTTAATGTAGTGTTCTCTACATCATCTCACCATCAATTCAACCAATCAATATGATGTAGATAAGAACCTACTACCCAAGGACATTATTATGCTTAGTTATTTGGCACAAATATAAAGTAAGTATAATAACCAAATATGCCTTTATTAATGATAGAATATAATACAAAAAGTCCCTAATCAATCATCACATAATTGACTCTAGAGCCCTACTAATAATCTCCCACTAGCACTAGTGTCAATCATTGTAATATCTAATACCCAGTGACCTAGTGTGACCATCATGCTTCTTCTGTGCCAAAACCTTGGTCAAAGGATCCACAATGTTAGCATCAGTGGGTACTCTGCATATCCTCACATTTCCTCTATCGATGATCTCTCGAATGAGATAGAAGCGTCGTAGTATATGTTTGGTCCGCTGATGAGAGTGAGGTTCCTTAGCCTGTGCAATAACCCCATTGTTGTCACAATAGAGGTCTATCGGGTATGCTATACTAGGAACCACACCAAGCTCTGTAATGAACTTTCGAATCCAAAGAGCCTCTTTTGCTGCATCAGACACAGCAATATACCCGGCCTCTATTGTAGAATCTACGACTGTGTCCTGCTTCGAACTCTTCCAGCTTACAGCGCCACTATTCAAGCAAAATACATACCCTGATTGCGATCTGAAATCATCCCTGTCAGTTTGGAAGCTTGCGCCACTGTAACCCTTTACAGCTAGCTACTCATTGCCACCAAATATCAAGAAATATTCTTTCGTCCTTCGTAAGTACTTAAGAATATTCTTAACAGCTGTTCAGTGACTTTCACCTGGATCTGATTGGTATGTGCTCGTCATGCTCAAAGCATACGAGACATCTTAACGAGTACAAAGCATAACGTACATGATAGGCCTTATAGCGGATGTATAAGGGATCTGATACGTGCGGTCCCTCTCCTCCTTAGAAGAGGGACATTGAGTCTTCGAAAGACTCACACCATGTGACATCACCAGAAATCCCTTCTTGGAATTCTGCATGGCAAAACGATTAAGCACCTTGTCAATATATGCACTCTGACTTAAGCCAAGCAATCTCTTAGATCTATCTCTATATATCTTGATACCTAGAATATAGGCTGCTTCACCTAAGTCTTTCATTGAGAAACAATTCCCTAGCCACGTCTTCACAGACTGTAGTGAAGGGATATCATTTTCAATGAAGAGTATGTTATCCATATACAAGATCAAGAAGATAACTGTGCTCCCACTAACCCTCTTGTAGACACAGGGTTCATCTTCATTCTTGATGAAATCAAACACTTTGATTGCATCATCGAATTGAAGATTCTAGCTTCGAGAAGCTTGCTTTAGCCCATAAATGGACCTTTGCAACTTACACACCTTTCCAGCATACTCTGAATCTACAAAACCCTCAGGTTGTGTCATGTACACATCCTCGAGTAGATTCCCAATTAGGAATGCAGTTTTGACATCCATCTGCCACATCTCGTAATCATGGTAAGCTACAATAGCAAACATGATCCGAATAGATTTAGGCATCGCAACTGGTGAAAAGGTTTCATTATAGTCGATACCATGAATTTGCTTGAAACCTTTAGATACCAATCACCCTTTATAGGTATGCATAAGACCATCCATGTTAGTCTTTCTTTTAAAGACCCACTTACACCGAATGGGTTTAATTCCCTCAGGTGGATCAATCAAAGTCCATACTTGGTTAGTGTACATGGATTCCATTTCGGACTTCATGGCCTCTAGCTATTTCTCAGAATCTGAGCTCATCATAGCTTCTTGATAGGATGTTGGCTCGTTTAACTCAACAAGCATAACATCATCATGGTCAGACAAGAGAAATGAGTATCTCTCAGGCTGACGACGTATCCTATCAGATCTGCAAACAAGTTGGTCTACTTGAACAGGTTGTTGCTCCACAACTTCTTGTGCGACAATCTCATGATTCACAATACTTTGTGGTGTCTGTTCAGTGTCTATCTAAGCCTTAGTACTATCTGCATCTTGAATTTCTTTAAGATGGATTTTACTCCCACTATTTCTTCTAGAAATAAACTCTCTTTCGAGAAAAACGTCATTTCTAGCAACAAAGACATTGCCTAGTGTGAGATTGTAGAAGTAATATCCCTTCGTTTCCTTGGGATATCCTTCAAAATAACACTTATCGGATATGGGTCCAAGTTTATCTGAGACTTGACGTCGAACGTAAGCCTCACAACCCCAAATCCTCATAAAGGACATCGTCGGACTCTTCCCAGTCCATATCGTATATGGTGTCTTTATGATGACCTTTGATGAAGCTCGGTTAAGTGTGAACAGAGTCGTCTCTAGAGCGAATCCCCAGAAGGAAGTAGGAGGATCTATCTGGCTCATCATCGATCGTACTATATCTAATAGAGTACAATTTCTTTGCTCAGACACACCATTCCACTGTGGTGTTCTAGGTGGAGTGAGTTGGGATATGATCTCACACTCCGCTAGATGGTCACGAAACTCTTGGCTAAGGTATTCACCACCTCGATCTGATCGAAGATCTTAATACTCTTGCCAAGTTGGTTTTGTACTTCACTCTTGTATTCTTTGAACTTTTCAAAGAATTCTGACTTGTGTTTCATGAGATTCACATAACCGTATCTACTGATATCATCAGTGAAAGTGATGAAGTACTGATAGCCTCCTCTAACTGCGACATTGAAAGGGCCACATACATCAGTATATATGAGTCCTAACAAGTCTGTCGCTCTTTCGCCGTGTCCACTAAATGGAGTCTTGGTCATCTTGCCTAGAAGACAAGATTCACATGTCTTATATAATTCAAAATCAAATAAGTCCAGTAATCCATCCTTATGAAGTTGGGATATGCGACTCTCATTTATATGACCTAAGCGACAATGCCAGAGATACGTTTGGTTTGAACCGTTTGGTATTTATGTTATAGATTGGTTCTCTAAGTCTAGAACATGGAGCTCATTCATAAGTGATGCATTATAATAGATCATGTCATTTAACATTATAGAACAACATTTGTCCTTTATGATAAATGAAAAGTCTTTCTTGCCCAAACAAGTACAGAAATTATGTTCTTAGTTAGTGCAGGTACATAAAAGCACTTCTTTAGTTCTAAGATAAACCTAGTGGGCAAAGACAAGGAATATGTTCCTACAGTTATAGCAGCAACTCTTGCGCCATTGCCTACTCGTAGGTCTACTTCGCCCTTTGTTAACGATCTAACTCTTCGAAGGCCCTGCACATTACTACAAATGTGAGATGCTCAACCGATATCTAATACCCAAGAAGAAGAAATAGATAAATTGACTTCTATAACAAAAATACCTGAGGCAGAAGTCTTCTTTTCTTCTTTACTTCCTCTAGTTAGAGTTTGCAATTCCGTTTCCAAAGTCCGGTCTCTCCACAATGGAAGCAGGTCCCTTAGTCACCTCGCCTTTGGCCTTCAGTGCAGTAGAGTTGGCCTTGCCTTTAGCTTGGGTCTTACCCTTACTCTTAGGCTTCCATTTGCCTTTGCCCTTCTCTAATATCAGTACATTACTGGTCTTGGTTTTCTTGAGATTGGGTTCAGCAATTCTCAACATGCTGAGCATCTCAGGCAATGACTTGTTAATTTCATTCATGTTATAGTTCATGACAAATTGATTGTACCCTTCCAGCAACGATTGCAGGATAAGGTCCGTGGTCAATTCTTGACCCAGTGGAAATCCTAGACTTTCAAGGTTCTCGACATACCCAATCATCTTGAGTACGTGAGTTCTTACAGGAGTTCCTTTTTGCATCTTGCATGCAAATAGGGCCTTAGACACCTCAAATCGCTCGTGCCTAACTTGCCCTTGATATAGTTATTTCAGGTGTTCAACCATATCATGTGCATTCATGTTCTCATGTTGCTTCTGAAACTCAGAGTTCATGGTGGCAAACATGAGGCATGATACATCGAGTGCATCATCCTGATGCTTCTTGTAAGCATCTTTTTTCGCACAAGTAGCGATAGTGGTGGGTGCTTTTGGAAGAGATTGCTCTAGGACATACAATTTTTGTTCTTACTTGAGGACGATCCTCAAGTTTCTGTACCAGCCCAGGAAATTAGCTCCGTTGAGCTTGTCCTTCTCAAGGACGGATCGCAGAGAGATAGAGTATTTGACGTGTTAGATGACATAGTGATCTACAACAGTAAAACATACAGAAATAAGTATCATATTTAAATCATTTAATTAAGTCTTTAATTAAATGATACTCCCACTCAATCGTAGAGCTTTGGTAGGGGCTAGTCATGGATGTAGACAAACTCAATTTGCCCACACTACTAGCTCCAAACCAAATAGTGACTACATTCATGTGGGACAAGATCCATATTATACTTCATCTTGAGTTAGCTTTGGCTAATCGCTCAAGACTTAGTATAATTAGGTAGGTAATATTTTACCAATTACATCTTATGCAACTCTTGGAAACAAAGGGTCAAGATCCACATTACACATTATCTTGAGTTAGCTTTGGCTAATCGCCCAAGACCTAGTATAATTGTTCTCTTACCCAATTTTCTCAACTTTTGGGATACGTCTCTAAGTTTCTCAATCCAATTGAGGTGACTTAGTTAAGTCTCACCCAATGTTCGATATCGGGACATTACAATTATCCTCTCGCACTCTACCAAGATAAAAAGTATCGCTTTACTTTGGCAAACTCAACAACAAATGATCGAGGTAGTTTATGAGTATCAAACTTTGGTAGGCATATCAAGTTGACCTTATTAAGATAAATATTTATCTAATCATGCATCACATACACACATTGCATATATCAACATATAAGCGGTAAAATGTGACATGGTTATGCCCCGTATACTACGATCTTCTCAAGCCAATGAAAAAATCGATGGTCAACCTAGGGATAACATCTTCTCCAAGTGCATCCTTCGGTCGTCATGTGTCGTCGACATCTTTCTTGTAACTTCATCCTTCAATGGACACTCGACTCCTCATTTTGTACATTATAAATTAGGAAAACTCGAGTTACATTCGAGTCTAAATCTATTTTACAACTAGCAAAATAGAGATAAGACACGACACGCAGGCCGTATTATGAATTACATTACAACATGCACACACACATATACATCCAATCATATTGGAGTTAAGACCATAACCATGCACCATGTCATCAATCACACACAATAGATTGAGGACATCAATCTTTATTATGATTGTAAAAATACTCATGAGCCGAAACCATAAGTTATAAAATTTGTTGACTACAATCAGACCATAGCACACTTTCATATTTCATATGATGATGCTATGGACTTTTAGTTTGATCAATACAAACTTTTGTATCTCGACAAATGTTCATACATTATACAATACATAATAAAATTATGTCCTATTTCTATATCACATATAAAAGTTTTTCTAAACTTTGTACAATCTTTCGCAAGTGGCTCTGATACCACTGTAGGGATTTATAGGCAAAAATATTTAAAATTCGCAGCGGAAATAATAGATCCCACGAGCGATCCATGCGAAAGAAAATTCATACAAAGTTAATTTACAAATTCTTATCGTATAGGTATACCTTTGGCGCGTGTCCTTCGCTTATCCCGCTTGTCCGAGGTATGTCGGATCTCTTGCACGTTCTAGTGTCCGCACCTCTATGCGCATCCACACAAATATGATCTCTTAAGCTTCGAAGAAGAATCACCTTTGTGGTGCTAGCCACAAGAGGAGATTCACAAAGCAAGAAGGAGAGGGAGAAGAGGGTATTTCGGCCAAGGGAAGGAAGGGAAGAAAAATGACATGTAGTACATCCAAATGACAAGAAAAACTCTTTTACACTCATCCCATGAATATGAAGAGTTTTTGTCCCTTTAGCTTCCCTCCATTAAAGTCAATGAAAACCCAATTAGAGCATATGTTTCTCATGTGACTCTTCAACTTCTTTTCATCCAATGAAGAGAAACTTTTCATCTTTCTCTATTATTAAATCATTAAACATTTTAATGAATTAATATCTCATTCAAATGTGTTTGAGTCTAATCTAAATGAGTCTAACTCAAATTAGATCTCAATCCCATAATCCAATTGGATTTACTTGAGTCTAAGTCAATTAATCTAATTTGGATCAAATCTTAGTCAAACTAAGATCAATTAATCTCCGAAGCATCGTGTCCTTAGTGTGTGACCCAATAGGTTCTCGTAACGTTGGCAATATGTCTAAACCTCTTTAGACACATAAGCAATGAGCGACATCTAACAATGCATCATTGCTATCCAAGTGACGAGAAAGTCGAGATTCGACTTAACCTCTGCGACTATGATAATATATTACTTTGTCCTTCTATCCTTGATATATCTAGATTAACCAATGAGACATAGACCGTGTCATCCTCGATCAATCTTTATGTTTCTTGATCCCCGAGTACTCACTCGAACAAATGAGCTCAATATCTCATATTGATTCATTTGAGCATGGTCATGCGTTTTAGTAGTCTTACTCGATCAAGGGGCCCACAGATATCACTCCCATCATATGGGAGGGATATATCTCATCTACATCACTCACATTTCTCCATATAATTCATTACATACCCAGTGACCGCCTTTATAGTCCACCCTGTTACGGGTGACGTTTGATGATACTAAAGTACATAACTCCTTATGTAGGGAATCGTAGTGATTTCAGGTCTAAGGATTATTCATACTAATAGTCGCATGAGAAAGTTTATGACACTCATATGACAATCTATGAAACTTTCTCATGGCGGGTCAATTCAGTACACATTCTCTAATATATACTCATGTGTCAACTTGATATCATATATCTATGATTTGTGAGCTCAAGTCATCAATTGACCTACATGCTAGTTTCGATGCATTAATATAATCCTTGAATATAATACTTGACTAGGAATAATTTAGTGTAGTATTCTCTACATCATCTTATTATCGATTTAACCAATCAATATGATGTAGATAAGAACCTACTACCCAAGGACATTATTATACTTAGTTATTTGACATAAATATAAAATGAGTATAATAATCAAACATATCTTTATTAATGATAGAATATGATACAAAAAGTCCCTAGTCAATCATCACATAATTAACTCTAGGGCTCCTATTAACAGTAGCTAGGAATTGAAACATGAGTGCTTGGAAGATAACCAATCATCCTTTTACTGCATCATAATCCCGGGGGCTATGAATGGGTCACCCATGTGCCTTGATTGGTTAAGAATTTACTAACCACTTTATTTTTCACATTATCAAGATGGTAAGTGACTCTCTTCGCGCAGGTCTATACAAATCTCGAGGGCAACGGGATTCATGCAGTGAATACAAGCTGGGCAATGCTAGCTTTAATCAATGCCGGACAGGTCAGTTTTTCTACAATTTTTTATCTAGTGCATGGGGAGCAAAGAATGGATATATATATATATATTGTGTTTGAGTTCATGCAAAATGAATGGAACGTTGATTCAATAATGATTATGGTGTTAGTGCTTTCTCGTCTTGCGATCTTAGAAAGAACTAGAAATAATTCAAATGCTCAAAATTACCATGTGCAAAAAGGTTAACACTATCTATAAGATTTTCTTCGAGTGCATATATCACTGATACATCATCAATAGCTCACTATTGATTAATAGATTCAAAATATTCCTAACTATTTCCTCAAAAAAGAAAATCATTAGATAGTAGGTTGAAAACCTTTTCGATTATATTGTTAGGTTGCCTTAGTTTTTGTGTTAATAAAATGTTTTTGAATGTAATTATGTAATAGATGAATTAACATTATTTCTTTCAAATTTATGCTAAAATAGGGTGACAGGGATCCAAGACCATTGCATAAAGCAGCAAAGGTATTAATAAATATGCAAATGGAGAATGGCGAATTTCCCCAGCAAGTAAGACATCTCTTCTTATTTATTTTTTAATTCATCAAACACCAATTGATTATTTCTAAAGATAGTTTTCTATTCTATTTTACTTTTATTTTATTGAAGATGTGTTTTAGTGCTTCTCTAGTATTATATTTGTTACTTCTTTAGATTTTTAGTAATTGTTTTTTGCTTCAATGTAATTATTTTTCTACCTTTTCTACATCTTATTCTTTCACTGATTTTTTTTATTACAATGTTCTTTCCTTATACTATCTCTCAATTTTATTTCATATGTTAATATGAAAGAAAAATTGAAATTATGTGAAATGTGTCGTCATAAATAATGTTAATTCTTTGTTGATTTGTTTTGCTTTTGCATTGTTCAAGGATTTGGATTAGGTTCGTGTTACTTTCATTTTCTTGAGAAATGAGATCGGCAAACAAGGAAAAGAAAATAAGGGAGGACTTGTATTTTTTTATTACTCATTTGTTAATTAGGTGATGTAATTCTCTTGGAGATTAACAAGAAGAAATATTTGAAGAGAAAACAAGAAAAGAAATCATCATCTCCCAGATTTTTTTTAAAAAATTATTTAATAACCGAGGATGACACCGTGGTTAGAATAGGTGAGCCAAGTATGTAGTCACATCAACAGAGCAGAATTGACAAGGGTGCTTAGCCGGGCAAGGCCGCGCCTCACTAGCAACCCAACCACGCCTCAGACCTGGAGTCCCGAGTCAGCCTCTCGAGTCCCAAATCAGGCGCTCGACTTGGGCACTCTAGGCTCGAGGATTCATACCTGACTCCCGACTAGGACCGATGAGGCAAACCTCCAACCCTGAATCCTAAGGCAGAAAGCTCGACTTGCCAGCCAAGCTCCCAACTCCGTAAAAAAGACAAAACAGTTAGCGAGAAAGTGGGGAAAACACAGACGGGAACATGTAGCCTCATAACGTCACCTCCCTTTCTACTCCCCATTTACACACCATAAAGAAATTGCAAATACAGGGATAACGACAAGGAAAAATACGGAGTCACATAAGACGTGATTTCTTCCTTGTAACCCCTATAAAAAAGTACTCTCATCTACAGTAGAAGGTATGTGAGATAAACCTAATCAACATCTTATCTTTTCTTATTCATCAAGGTCCAAAAAAATGTTAGACCAGGTAGCAGACGAACCTGGGGTGATCGACCCGACCCTACGGAATTTTTCTATCGGTCACCAAGGTAAATCGGGAAGCGCTCCCGGTGGGCGATCTAGAAATCTAGTGTCCCAGGGTTTGCGCCCCATTTGGAGGAAAAATTCCTGCAAATACGTCGTAACTGGGGATCGAACCGCGGATGTCTGGGATGGCGACTAGTCATCCTACCACTGCACTATAGTCGCAGGCGCATCCTAACTTGAGCGTCGAAGTGATTGCACCGAACCCCTCCGTCCGTTCTCCTAACTCATGTTTTCTTCTTCAAATCCACCTGATAGAACTCATCCGTCCAACCACAAAGTTTACCGTTCTTCTATCTGGCGAAGCATCACTGAGTTGGCCTCCGAGGAGTTTAGGTAGTATCAAATTTGCATCGTCTGTGAGAAAATTGAGTTAAGAAACCCCGAAACCCTATGATAGACAACACAAGATGTTCTAACACCGAAAGAGGAGAGTAAGAAGATCTTATTGCCATGACAAGAGAAGAGCTGAACCGATTGGTGGCTACCACGGTACAGGCTATGCTGTAAGGACGTATGTCGTCAGTAGTTGTGTCTCCTTATCAATCCCCCGCCAGGGTGATCCCCACCGGGGAGGCAGCGCCGATCATACCCCAAAAGTCGGCCCAGCCGACACTGACACTCAAGGAGACAACTCGTTCCTCTTCTGGACACTTCTGTCATGCGAGGAGAATCTTCCGGGTCCACCGCGGAAGATCCTCGCCGGATCCCTCCTAAGGAAAAACACGTCGAGAACATGTCGAGAGCTGGGCTAAGAGCAAACCAGGTATGACATTCTCACCCCATGCCCTACAAGACGAGCTACCTCGGCACTTCAGAACATTGTCGATAGGGGAGTACAACGACACGACTGACTCCGAAGATCACTTGTGCAAATTCGAAATGCGTCCTTGCTGCATCAGTCCACAAATGGAATCAAATGTCGGGTCTTCCTAACCACCCTGTCAGGCTCCACACAGCTGTGTTTCAATCGCCTCCAAGCCTCGTCAATCAGGTCCTTCAAAGACTTCAAAATTGCCTTCATGTGACACTTTGCTCCCAGTCGGCGATATCTGAAAACTCCATACTACCTGTTTGCTCTCAAGCAAAAACCTAAAGAGCCCTTGAAGGAGTACTTGCAGCGGTTCAACTGGATGGCCATGGACGCCCCTTCGATCACCCCCAAAATCTTAGTTAGTGCCTTCTCCCAGGGGTTAGTCAATGGAGATGTTTTTAGATCCCTGGTCAAGAAGCCCCCAGCGACTTTGACGGGCTACAAGTCAGAGCCCTCAAGTACAACCCATCTAGCTAAAAAGAAAGACGCACTAGCTCCTACACCCTTGCATGTTCCAGCGGAGAGGATGGCACCACTATCCCCCAAAAGTAGGGATTTCACGACCATGAGGGAAAGGGCAGTACAGATGGTGGACTCTTTGATTTAGGCCAGGCCTGAATCACGACTCGAGGTTTATTGCGAGTTCATCAGACCAACACACACTCCACTCGAGAATGCCAACAGTATGCCTGAGAACTGCGAAAGCTAGCAGACAGAAGAAGGCGGATTGAAAATAGGCGACCAGGATGTCCTCCAAACCCTACCCCCGAAGGTGCGGCACGACGAGGAAGAGGCAGGGTCGAGGAGCAACTGGCGAGATCACTCTCCGAAGGCTGGGCCTGGTTCACGAAACTGTAGGGAGGCGCCAGCTGAGTCACACCGAAAGGATGAAGCCAAAGTCAAGCAGAACATTGACCTAGCTGGGATGGTCAACATTATATCCAAAGGCTCCATAGATGGGAGTTACACTCGGGCTCGCAAATCCCATGCTAGGAGATTTGAAAATTATGGGATCAGCTCTAAACAAGTCTAGGTGGGTTGAAACCCTTGTCCAGGACGTAGAAGAAACCTGCAACACCCTCTGGCGATACGAGCTCAAACTCAATCCTGAGAAGTGCATGTTCAAAGTCACTAGTAGGAAATTCCCGGGCTACATTGTTACAGAGCGGGGACTTGAAGCCAATCCAAAGAAGATTCAAGCTTACAGGACATGCCACCACCATGTAACCTCAGCGAAGCTCAAAGGCTGGTGGGGAGGATAATGATGTTATCTTGCTTTATCTCCCACTCAGCCACATGGAGTCTACCCTTTCTTAAGGTGCTAAGGAAGACAACTAAGTTTGAAAGGGACGAAAACTACGACCAAGCCTTCCTTGAGCTAAAGGCATACCTAGCTCAGCTACCTCTCTTGGCCAAGCCGGTAATAGGAGAAAGGCTATGAGTCTATCTCGCGACTTCTGAAGTGGTCACTGTCGCGGTTTTGCTTCGTCAGGAAAACAAGGTACAACACTTTATGTACTTTTTATCCACTTATTTAAAGACACGGAGAGACGATACACCAGTTTGGAGAGATTGGCCCTAGGGCCAGCCCTAGCAACCTAAAAGTGGAGATCATACTTCTCGGCTCACTCTACCACCGTGCTCACCAACAGCAGTCTAGGGCGGATCTTGACCAATCCTAAGGCATCGGGGAGATTGATTAAGTGTACCACTGAGTTGGGCGAGTATGATATCTTGTACCAGCCCCAGACAACCATCAAAGCACAGGTGCTAGCAGATTTTCTCACGGAGTGACTGGGACGACGGAATGAGAAGGGTGGAAGGTCTACGTAGACGGGGCTGTCAATCAAAATGGGAGTGGTGTAGGAGTACTCCTCATATCACCTCAGGAGGGCATACTCTACCTCTCCATCAAACTCGACTTCCGAGCCTCCAACAACAAGGCCGAATACAAAGCCTTGCTTGAAGGACTCCAGGCGGCCTGGCTGGTTGGCACTTCCCGGGTCACGATTTACTCTTATTCTCAACTAGTGGCTTAGTAGATGAGGGGAAACTTCGAGATTAGGAATGAAAAATTACGAGATTACGCCCTCAAGCCTTTGAGAAGCTCTAACTACACTTTTGGGAAGTTACTCTACATAAAATACTATGAGCTTAAAATCACAAGGACGAAGAACTAGCCAAGTTGGCCAGTGCCTTGTCATAATGGAGAATCAAGGATTGCATCACGCAGACCTTGTTGATTTCCCAGGTACAACAGATTGCCCATTCGGATATAGTTGCTGATTGGAGAGCTCCCCTCATCAACTACTTAGCTCACGGGCTCCCCCCCCCCCCCCCCCCCCCCCGGTCGCGAAAATGCCAAGCAAGTCCGAGTGTCGAGTGTTGAAAAGAGGGGTTGCTGCACAGTTCACCCTGATTGGTGGCACACTATATCAGCGTTCCTTTTCTCAACCTCTTCTCAAGTGTCTAGGGCCAAAGGACGTCGATTACGTTATGAGAGAGATACATGAAGGTATTTGTAGGAATCATACCGAGGATAGGACCTTAGCCCATAAAACTCTGCTAGCCGGATATTTTTGGCCGACATTGCAGGTAAAATACCACTCGAGAGGTCTCCACCTGCATTCCGTACCAAAAGCATTGGAACCTGCCTCACATACCGACTGAATTCTTAAAGACAGCTACAGTAGCTTGCCAGTTCAACCAATGGGGGATGGATATTGTTGGGTCTTTTCCTCAGGGACCGCAGCAGCGAAATTTCCTCTTGGTAGTGGTTGACTATTTCTCTAAGTGGGTGGAAGCCATCCCTCTAGCCTTAATCACCAAAGGAGAGGTCATCAAATTTATCTGGTAGAACATAGCTTGTTGATTCAAACATCCCCAAAAACTTGTCTCCGACAACGGCCGACAGTTCCAAGGTCGTCGCCTCAAAGAATGGTGTGAAGGATTTGGAATCCAACAGGCCTTCACCTCAGTGGCGTATCCGTAGAGAAATGGGCAAGTCGAGGTGGTGAACAGGGAAATTGTAAGGGGATTGAAAGTTAAGTTAGACCATACCCAGGGAAGCTGGGTAGATGAGCTACCTAGTATTCTCTGGGCCTATCGAATAACCCCTCGAGAAAGTACTCACATAACACCTTTTCGCCTTGTCTACAGGGGTGAAGCAACGGCTCTTGTGAAAGTTAGAGACGAATCCACTCGAAGAAGCGCCTATGGAAGTGAGTACAATAAGCTACGTCTAGTAAACTTAGACATCATCACCGTGGAAAAGGATGGCAGCTCGACTCAGCGCCTATCGCCAGCAGATGCGTCTAAACTACAACGAACGAGTCATCCCTCTCTCTTTTCAACAAGGTGATCTGGTCTGGAAGAAAATCTCAAGCCTCAATGGTAAGGGCCCTTCCGAGTGGTAGAAAAACTCAACTCAGGGGCTTACTACCTGGAAGACGACAAAAGGAAGAGGCTGAACCGGACATGGAAAGCCCACCATTTGAAGCCATACAGCTCGTAGAGGATTCTGCGTGCAACACGATCACATCGTTCTTTGTCATTACTTTAAGTATCTTATGATGTCCACCCTTAAAAGAGCAACAAGGGTCGCCTTTTCTTTTTCAGAAACGTGTCCTCCCTGAAGACCATATGTGTCCTTTTCAGGGCCCAAAATCCCCTGACTCGGACATAGTCGGGGTCGAGAATTTCGGGTTGCGGTAGCAACCTCTCCTTTCTTAGGGATGAGCATATGTCGTATCACCTGTGTTCTTATAAAGCCCAGACTCCCCCGACTGGGATATAGTCGGGGTCGAGATCCTCAAGCTGCGGTAGTAACCTATTCCTTCTCAGGGATGAGCATATGTCGTATCACCTGTGTCCTTTTCATGGCTCAGACTCCCCCGACTCGGACATAGTCGGGGTCGAGATCCTCAGGTTGCGGTAGCAACCTCTCCCTTCTCAGGGATGAGCATATGTCGTATCACCTGTGTCCTTTTCAGGGCCCCGACTCAGACATAGTCAAGGTCAAGATCCTCAGGCTGCAGTAGCAACCATTCCTTCTCAAGGATGAGCATATGTCGTATCACCTGCGTTCTTTTCAGGGCCCAAACTCCCTCGACTCGGACATAGCCGGGGTCGAGATCCTCGGACTGTAGTAGCAACCTCTCCCTTCTCAGGGATGAGCATAGTCGGGGTCGAGATCCTTGATCTGCTATAGCAATCTCTCCCTCCTCAAAGATGAGTATATGTCATATCGCCTGCGTCTTTTTCAGGGCCCAAACTCTCCCGACTAGGACATAGTCAGGGTCGAGATCCTTTCGGCTTCGACATCGTAGCAGAACGAGTTATTATCTCTCTGACTCTGTGGAGAGTCGGGAGTCATGAGATTGACAATTGTTATTTCCCAACTAGGACATAGTCGTAGATCGATTTGTCCTCCCCTGGCTCGGACGAAGCCTAACCCATGGTCACATGCATTTTCGTATGAGTACCCACAAAACTCATCTTGAACGGAACAAAATAGTGACCCTTCCATACAAGTGACTCGAAGCTCAAAAGGTACATGACCTCACCCTGGCCTCAAATCAAGGTAAACAGGCCCGCAAATTTTCATTTATAGCTAGAAGCGTACATAGGTCATAGAGATAAACATTAGAAAATCAAAAGTCGGCCACGTCTTCATCCGGGAGGGCATTAGTGATCTGGGCGAGAGAAATCGATGGAGGCGGCTGGTCGGCCGGAAGGTGGCCCGCCTAGAGCAATTGCCGCAAGGTGCCTGCCATGTCATGCTCCACCATCCGGAGGAGTCGAGCTCCGACCAAGTTGTAGAACTCCTTTGAAGAGAGAGACT
Organism: Boesenbergia rotunda; assembly: GCA_024364735.1. Lineage (NCBI taxonomy): Eukaryota > Viridiplantae > Streptophyta > Magnoliopsida > Zingiberales > Zingiberaceae > Boesenbergia > Boesenbergia rotunda. The sequence goes on along the minus strand of JAGFNQ010001832.1, from coordinate 409,261 downwards.
CCTTGGCTTATAAGGTATTAAAAAATTTGAGCAGCTCAATCTGAAAACTGAGGTCTTCATAAGGCTCCTCCCAACCACAACATTCCCTGTATATCAATGGTGATATGAGTTCTCGAGGTAGACTCTAATTCACGCCTTGAGATCATATGATCCTCGAGATTTCGAACTACTAGATGGTGGGTTAAATCTGCAACTTATCTTTGTATATCCTAAATAGTAATCATGTCATGAATGTTACGATCATAGTGCTCAACTTCCTCAATCGAAATCTGCTTGTTGATGTGATCGCGACGGGTACCACGACGACGATGATGACCTTCCATTGGATCTAATGCTCGACTATCAACTGATGCCAGGCAGGATAATGATTATCCTGTGGGGTAACAAGGAGGATTTGAGGATAAAACAAGAAGAGAAATCGTCATCCTCTAGGTTTCAAAAAATAAAATTTTATTTAATAACGGAGGAATCTCTCAAATAGCTAAACAAACAGTTGCAAACTCTAAGACACAAAGAACGGAAATAAACCACAACACATAAACCTCAAGACCTAACTTGTAAAGAAAGGAAAAATAATCCTATTATAAAAGAAAAATTCCTAACAGACTCATAATACTAAAATTCCTAAATGGACTCAAAATAAAGAAAAAAAAATATAGAACACAAAAATACCTAAAATACCAAAAACCTCGAAAATTATGAAAAAAATAAAAATTATCAAAAATAGTATTACTAGGGATGGCAATGGGGCAGGTCAGGAACGGGTTTGCCGTCCCCATCCCCGTCCCTGAAGTAAATCTCCATCCCCGTCCCCATCCCCGCCTCCACTTAATCGGGGAATCCCTGTCCCCGAATCCACGGGGGTTAAACCCCCATCACTATCCCCGCCACAAAGATATCTCTAATAATAATAAATTAATAATAATTATTATTTTAGTATTCATATTAGATTTTCATAAATCTTTAATATTATTGAAATTATTTTAATAATTATTATTAATTTATTATTATTAGAGATATCGAGACGGGTTCGGGGATAGGGATAGCATCCCCATATCCGCCCCAGTCTATTTCAGAGATTTTTAAAAATCCTCGAATTCGAATCCAAATCCGATAATACCTCCCCAAACCCGCTCCGTTTTGGATTTTCCCCGCGGGTATCCAAATCCACGGGGAAAATTGTCATCCCTAAGTATTACAAAAAATTCAGGCCCTCCTACATCAGTTATAGACACGCACATTAATCAAGGATGAGCGAGGTAAAAAAAACTTGATTAGCAACTACAAACATTTGGTTGTTGTTGTTGTTCCTTATTTCTTTAATGAAAAATTTTCATTGAACCCTTAGAGTTTACCTTCTTATTCCTTTTCGGAATGATCAAAATGTTGATTAACATTTTTAAACTATTGTCATGTAATCCCTAAATTATTAAGATCATTACTTAATGGGAAAACAACGTTATGATGCACCTTTCATGTAGTCATTTTCTTAGATCAATTAATGATGTTAATCATTACGAGTAAAATGATAATAGTTTGAAAATATTTTGACAAATTTAAACCTCTAATATGCATTCAGAAAAAAATGGGATAAACTCTATCTCATAATGAGATTCTCTTCTTTTATCAAGTTGTTTATCTCAACTCGTTTTTTCGATTTTTTTTTATTTAATAATCTAGGTTTCCAGCTCTTCAATTTTATTTTGTAATGAAACAGATCTTCTAAACATAAATCCCATCACAATAATAGCCAAAATAATGGATGATTTTCGTGAATGTTATAGTTATTGCTATATGCTTGGTTGATAGCAATTTTTGGCAATGCATTATTGAAATACTTATATTTGTTTCTCAATCTCTAGCTCTTCTTCCGTTTTCATACTAATATTCAATCTTTCACTATTTTTTGCAAAAACGGCACAATCAGCTATTTGGCATATAGAAATATATTTCCAATATGGGCACTCGGAGAATATCGCACTCGTGTATTGTCCCCTTAGGACCACTTAGTGACAAAAAAAAGACGATTCACTCGTCCCAGCGCCCAAATATATATAACATAAAATAAAAATAAATAAATAAGCCATCGCAATGATATGATTATATTTATTGTGATTATAATAGCCATCGAATGTGTGTCAATGTGTGATCACACATCATGAAAACAAATCGACTAGTATCATGCATTATGGATTCTTAATTACTATGTAAGTCTCTACTTCTGATGAAATTAATTATGTGATGCATTACTACAATTTTATTGGAGAACATTTTGCATAGGTTTTGTTTGTTTATTTTGCATTTGGTCTTAAGTAGAGAAAGAATGAAATAAATTAATAGGAACATAATGATAATCAAAAAAGTTGTTCAATGTACAGAACTGCTGCTGGCTAATATAGGAGCATGTGCCCTTGGGTTATGATGTAGTGGTAGGATGACTAATCATTTTCTCATGCATCCGCGATTTGATCCTCAATTACGGTGTATTTATAGGAATTTTTCCTCAAAATGGGATGTAAACCCTGGGATACTGGGCTTCTAGATCGCCCATCGCGAGCGCTTCTCAATTTACTCTGGCGGTCGATGGAAAATTTCCGTAGAGTCGGACCGATCGTCCGAGATTAAAAAAATCTTGTTAATCATTTTTTTTAAATATAGGATGATGCTAATGCTTCCCTTCAGAATAATACTAATAGTTGTTATTTTTGGCTAGGAAATTAATATATGCTAAATCGAATTAGAGAACCTCTCTTAAGTTTCAAAAATAGGTGAGAGGTTCATACAGGTACACAGATAATAAATGTATGATAGGACTAAGAGGATTGAATCTTGATCATTACATCAAAAATATCATGCATCCATTATATCTATACTACGCCCGGGGCACCTCTCTTAAGTTTCAAGCCATGATGAATTATAGGAAGAAAAAATATATCCCTTCACTTAGCTGCAAAACCAAAGGTGCTATGCTGCCGTCTTGAGTTTGCGGCTGCAAATCTTAGCTAGACCGGCGGTCTTCTTGAAGCCGGGTGAGATAGCCACCCATTTCGCCTATGAATTTACTACATATGGTTAGCATTCACACACTTTGCTTGGTTGCTAGACTTGTTCCAACATAACATCATTCTATCACTTTCTCCTCTGTGTGCTCTAGACTTGATGATGATGATGCTGCAGTTTTCTCGGATGCAATGGCATCTTTGACCTCGGCATTCACCAAACTCTCCATGTCAGATTGCATTTTCCTCTTCTTCGGTGTACCAGTAGTCTTGGTGGCTGAAGCATTCGAATTCAGTGTCTTCAATGTCGGTAATATACTGGAAATGCTAAATGTACTGCCACTGGGCTGCCCAACAAGATCTCTCCAAGAGGATTTCTGTATTCAGGTGTTAGTTTTTGCCGTCGACTGAAAACCTTTGCCAGCTCAGTCGGTTCTTGGGTGCTTCCCCAACCAAGCGGTCCGGCGCTGCTAATCATGCAAATAGAGAGGCAAGCTGACTTGGAGTTGGAATCCGACTGGCGGACCCCAGTCATTGCCTACCTCACGAAGGGAGTTTTGCCGGCCGACCAAGAAGAAACTTGGTAGCTCAAGAAACATGCAACTCGGTACATCATGGTCGGCGACGTGCTATACAAAAGAGCGTTCTCCCGACCTCTACTCAAGTGCCTGGGCGAGGAGGATGCAGACTATGTGCTGCGAGAAATTCACTTGGGGATCTGTGGAAACCACGCAAGAGGTCGCGTGACGGCTCGGAAGGCACTAATGTCAGACTATTACTGGCCGAACCTGCAGAAGGACACCAACGAGCTGGTCGCCACCTGCCTATCTTGCCAAAAGCATCACTGCCTACCACATCGACCCACAGAGACAATGAAAGCATCGGCGGTCTCCTGCCCTTTTGATTAGTGGGGCATGGATATTGTGGGGTCGTCCGCCCAGAAGAAATATTTGCTGGTGGCCGTCGACTACTTCTCCAAGTGGATAGAGGCTGAGGCCCTAGCGCGTATCACCGAGCAGGCAGTGATGAAGTTCCTGTGGTGGGACATATTATGCCGATATGGAATCCCGCACAAAATTGTCTCGGACAACGGAAGGCAGTTCCAAGGTCGAAGGATACAAGAGTGGTGTGCGAAGTATGATATCAAGCAAGCCTTCACATCGGTAGCCTATCCTCAAAGCAACGACCAGGCAAAAGTAGCCAACCGCGAGATCCTTAAAGGATTAAAGACTAAGATAGATCATGTCGGTGGAACGTGGGTGGATGAGCTCCCGAGCGTCCTATGGGCCCTGCAAACTACGCACAAAGAGACCACGGGATGCACACCTTTCCAGCTAGTCTACGGGAGCGAAGCGGTAATCCCGGTCGAGGTCGGATGTGAATCGAATCGACGGGAAGCTTATGACGATAACTCGGAGAGGAGGCGGTTGGAGCCGGACTTGGTCGACGAAATCCGAGACAAAGCAAGCGCTCGGATGTTCGTATATCGGCAGAAAATGAAACAGAAGTACGACCGGAAGGTACTGTCGAGGACATTCCAAGTGGGGGGCCTGGTCTGGAAGAGAGTCAAGTCTGTCGGAGATGTAAGTAAGCTAGAGCCGCAGTGGGGAGGACCCTTCAAAGTTATTCAGAAGCTCGCCTCGGGAGCTTACTATTTAGAGAATGAGAAAGGAAAAAAGCTTGGATCGACCCTGGAGTGCGATTCACCTCCAGCTATACCGAGTGGCCGAATGAGAGGTTGTAATGTGAATGAAAAATACTCATGATAGTAGAAAGAAATGGTCCTCACTCCACTCGCAGGTACTCCAGACTCTCGTCTCCGCATGAGTTATAACCGGGATCCGCTCCCATCTATCCCGCGAATCGGCTCTCAGTCGGACGCGTGGCGGCCCACGCTCCCTGAGTCTTGCCCGACCGTGTCCGCAAAACTCTTGCCTCGCCAGCAAGTTATAAGTGGACCAGCTTCCACGCCCCACTCGGTTCAATGCCCCTGATCGGACGCGTGATGACCCACGCTCCTGAGAATCGGCCTGAACCAGTGTCCAGACTCTAGTCTCCGCACAAGTTATAATCAGGATCCGCTCCCATCTATCCCGCGGATCGGCTCTCAGTCAGACGCGTGGCGGGCCACACTCCCTGAGTCTTGCTCGACCGTGTGCATAAACTCTTGTCTCGCCAGCAAGTTATAAGTGGACCAGCTTCCACGCCCCACTCGGTTCAGTGTCTTCGATCGGACGTGTGGTAGCCCACGCTCCTGAGAATCGGCTTGTGCTAGTGTCCAGACTCTCGTCTTCGCACGAGTTATAATCGGGATCCGCTCTCATCTATCCCGCGGATCGGCTCTCAGTCGGACGCGTAGTGGACCACGCTCACAGAGTCTTGCCCGACCGTGTACGCAAAACTCTTGCCTTGCCAACAAGTTATAAGTGGACCAGCTTCCACGCCCCACTCAGTTCAGTGTCTCTGATCGGACGCGTGGCGGCCTACGCTCCTGAGAATCAGCCTGAACCAGTATCCAGACTCTTGTCTCCGCACGAGTTATAATCGGGATCCGCTCCCATCTATCCCGCGGATCGGCTCTCAGTCGGACGCGCGGCGGCCCACGCTCCCTGAGTCTTGCCCGACCGTGTGCGCAAAACTCTTGCCTCGCCAGCAAGTTATAAGTGGGTCAGCATCCACGCCCCACTCGGTTCAGTGTCTCCGATCGGACGCGTGGCGGCCCACGCTCCTGAGAATCGGCCTGAACCAGTGTCCAGACTCCCGTCTCCGCACGAGTTATAATCGGGATCCGCTCCCATCTATCTCGCAGATCGGCTCTCAGTCGAACGCGTGGCGGCCCACTCTCCCTGAGTCTTGCCCGACCGTGTGCGCAAAACTCTTGCCCGACCGAACCAGCTTCCGCGCCCCACTCAGTTCAGTGTCCCCGATCGGGCGCGTGGCGGCCCACGCTCCTGAGAATCAGCCTAAATCAGTGTCCAGACTCTCGTCTTCGAATGAGTTATAATCCGGGCCCAGCTCCCTCGGGTTCCTCGGGTTTGCTCTCAGCTGGACGCAGGGCGATTCATGCTCCCTGAGTCTTGTCCTGCAACGAACGTTCATCCCATCAAGGGTTACGGTCAAGTTCCGCTCCTTGTGATGCCTTGATCGCGCAGTCAGTCGGAAGCGTGGTGATCCACGCTCCCTTAGCATGAATTTACCAAAAAGCATATCCCCCGCCTTTGCACGTAACGGCCCGGGCGTGACCAAAAACCAAGTCGAGCCAGCTCAATGAAAGCACTCCATGCTGGCAGTTTCAACCTAACGGCCTCGGGCAAGATTACAAATACTTTATCGATTGGGTTTGAGTACCTCGCACTTTGGGATTTCTATACTCAAGTGTCTTACCCGCTCATAGAAGCTGAGCTGCTCAGTCGTTCTCCCATGTGGTTGATACTCGAAATTCGTGGCACTCAGGAGTCACAAGTACTCATTCATCAAAGGAAGTCGGGCAGATATCCCGACATTCACACTTAAACGATAAACATGCAAATACAAAGGCATACAAGTGCAGAGACGCAAAGAAAATAGTTGGTATTCATAATGGTGCCAATACAAAAATGGGGGTGACCCCTATTCAAGGAAAAGAAAACAAAGAAAACGTCCTTAGCAACATCTGTTCACGGTGCTCGGCGGGTCTCTCTTGGGAACTTGTCTGAGCGTAGAGAATCGGCGTACGCTTTCATGTGTTGTAGCCGCCGCTGAGTCGCCTTCAACACTAACACCTAGACGTCATGCCTTTGCCTGAGTTTGAGAAGCTCCGCCGAGCAGGCGGCCAGCTGCTCTTCTTTGAGCTCTAGATCAGCATGAAGGGCGGAGGCTGCCTGGCAAGCTTCCAGGAGTTGCACCTTGACCTTGGCTAGTTCGGCATTGGCTTGCCTCTCGAGGTCCCGGGCCGCGCGCTCTGATTGCTCCAAATTAGCGATCCGATCCGGGAGGTGCGAGTCCTTAGTACGGAGTCTGTAAAGGATCTCCCTGCTAAAACGAGACCTGAGCAAGGGGATCAAGTCGTACCCCTACTTCTTCATCCTGGCACCAGCCTGATCAGTCAGCCATACTTCCTTCGATCAGACTGGAAGGGGGACTTGTGATGGGGCTGGGTAGCCCAGGATGGACACGGGAATGAAGAAGTTAGGGGCACGACTTGATCCCTTCGCTCAAGTCTTGGGACCCCCTCAAGGATACACCCGGGAGGCCTACCTCGGAAGACCTAACCTCTCGGGATTCCCGAGCTCACCTCGGGGGTCGGAGCCCTCATAATAGCTGACGATGGATAATGGCTAGAAGAGTCCACGCACCCTCCCCCTATACCGTTGGCCCCATGAGGAAAAGAAGGACAGGGGCGCTGACGATTTCGAGGTATATCCCCTCATCATCGAACGCGGTGACCGCGGCTCAAATATCGGAGTCGTGGCATCGATAAAGGGGGCACGATCAGGCAATCTACGGCAAGATAAAACGTAGTTCAACCCCTCCGGTAAGGGGGACGATCTATCATCTCTGCATATTTTCTTTCTTTAGCACCATCGTTTGGCCACCCTACTAACTTGAGCGTCGGAGTGGACTCCGCCGGACCCCAGCCGGCGTGTCCTCTAACGCTTGTGTTACTCTCGTAGGATTCTCTCGCTCCTCGGCGACATAGCAACCTCCGCAGGGGTTGATCCTCAGCGACCAACCATCGCCGACGAGTCCTTCCGGAACAATCGTGATTTACCTTCTCTATATTAATCTTGAGATGGATTGACGAAAATATTGAAGACGAGCATTTCGTCTTTTGTCACTATCAGATTTTGGACTTAGAGAGAGGAGAGGAGGAGGGTGCATGGAAGAAACCTAGAAAAATAGGAAATCATGGGGAAAAGAATAAGACCAACAGGACACGTGGGCACCCGAGATCAACCGCTACGGACCACATAAAAATATTGCATGCCTTGACGTACTGGACAATTTATTCATGTTTACAATTGAGTTGATTCGAAGCTCCAGTTCTTACAATCCGATCCCCAGTTCTTCCAATCTGACGGCAATGTGGAAGCTCAAGGCCTTGCAGGTTGAGCACGACCAACAAGACAATCACGCTGGCAGACAGGTGCATGCGAGAGTTCGATCGAGAAGCTTTCCGGAGAGTCGGTTCGAGAAGAAATGTGCATAGCGCGGATCTCTGCTTATGCGGTTGCAGGTACGTACGATTGAGTTGCAGTTCAAAACTAGTAATTCAAGTGATTGCATATATATATATATATATGTGTGTGATCAGCTGCGGACGAAAACTACAGACGAGACGAATCCTACGTGGCAATGGTGCCTGCGGACGAAAGCTGCGTGGCAACGCACGCTGGGTTGAGCGCCCTGCAACGAACAAAACAAAAACAAAATCGCAGGTTTATTTTCGCGACCCGACTCCTCGCGCCCGCCAGTCGTTCCTCTCTCGCGAACCCTAACCCTCCTCGTTGTCGCCTGCGGACGAGGACGATTGCGGACGAAGCTTCCGTGGCAACGCACGCTTGGGCCAGCCTCTGCAAATCACTCGTTAGGTTTTCGAGGTGCTGAGCCGCGGGAGGGATTCTGCAGATAGAAATCGTCGGTCATCTCTTGCCGGCGTCCCTTTCGCCTCCTCTCTCTCTCTCTCTTCCCTCTATCGTCTACGTCTCCGCCGTTTCTCGTCATGTTGGGGGAGGAGGAAGAGAACGCTGCTGAATTAAAGATCGGGGTTGCTGAGTAATTTTCGTTCTTTAGGAATCACGATTGATGTCTTACCTTTCCTCTTTTGTTTAATAATTGTTTGGCCTTTTTTTGTATATACAAAGTCTCTGTTCCGGCTGTAATTTAATCTTCGTAGCAATGCTTTCTTGTGAAGAAGCTCATTTGATTTCTTCTTTCATGGATATATGGCTTCGGCTAAATGGAGCAAGTGCTGCTTAGGTTTTGAATTGCTTTTTTCCGGTCCTTTCTCATTCTCCTTGTTAAGGTGTGTATTGTTTAGTTGAACGCGAAAAAGCAAACTGAACCTAGTTAACTTTGCTTGGTTTCTACTTATTGATCTCCCAGTGAGTACTTTCATCATTTTTGTTGTTGTCTCTTTTGCCTTTTGACAACACTTTCGCATTCACCTTCTTGTCTCACTGACATTCTTGTTATGATTCAGGGTATTTGAGAAATCAATGCAATATGTCAAACGCTTTAGTAACTACAAGAACGCAGATGCAGCGAGACAAGCACGAGAGTATCCTTAATTTTGTAATTATGCATGAAAGAATGTTTGTTTGATATATTCACTGTGCTACAATTGGTGATCTAATATTCAGTATGGGCATCTGGATCTGTAGCTTATTTTCATGTGTCCATTTCTAATTTTCTTCCTGCAAGTTTCGAAAGTTTCAACCTTAATTGGTTTCATTTAGTTCTAAGCAGATACAAATTAGCTGAGTTAGAGGTATGGTGATTTTTTTGGCCTGAATTCCCATAGGCATCTCGTAACATTTAACCATATTAATGTTCATTTGTTGCTTTGTGTACTGGGAAATCTCTGATCTTTCGATATGGATGGTATTCATACATTTGAATCCTGAACAGTTCTAGTCTATTTGTGTTAACGATAGCCATCTTACTTCCCATTAGTGCATTATCGTCCGTGCTTTCTCCAAATAAAAACCTGATCCACTTCACGCTTTGTTTTTGCATTTCAATGTTGATTTTATTTCACAACTAATAGATTGCACATTGGAAATGCTAATGATTCACAGAGCAAAGGTCAGAAGCTGGAAGACGATGCGATTGAGAAAATGTTGCACGATCTCTCGCTGATCAAGAAATTTGAGTAGCGGGCTAACACAATGGATGGAGTAAATGCTAGAACCAACACGAGTAGTTGAGGCATTGCTCTTAGAATCAATATGTTGTGCAAATTGTGTAATTCCATCGTTGGAAACCGATGCTTTGGATAATAATGGCTTGAGGAAGTATTGTAGTAGTAGGAATTGCCGATTGGTTGTGTTGCACTTTCATTTTAAGATCAGCTTACACTTTATAAAATTATAATTATTATTATTTTAGGAGTAAAAATATATTCTTACCCTTTTTTTTATTATTAAAGATTTAGGATGCTAATATGTCTTCTGTTGCAAACTAATTTTAAAAGAAATGCCTAGAGAAGACTGTTAGATTTGGAAGGAATGATGGTTGGAATCAAAACATCAATTTACAGACCAAGCGACCATTGTATCACCTCTGAAAATGTTAATAAAAATATTAATACTTGAGTTTGACAAAAGTATGGGATATTTGAATGTGGTTTGAAGTTCGAAAATACATAAAATCTTGGTTTAGTTTGCTTTGAAATAAAATTGGATTTCGATTTGAATGGTTTGATATAAAATTCGAGTTCGGTTTGAATGGTTGAATTTTGATTTCAATAGAATTGAATTATAATTCAAAATGATTTAAATTCAAGTGTGATTTGAATTATTCAAATTTCAACATAATTCAATTTGAATTAAGTTGAATAATTAAATAAAATATTATATATTTGAATTTGACTTAGAAAAAATTGTTAATTCAACTCGAATTCTTACTTACAACCGCAGCACAAGGTACGCCAAACAAACCTTTCTTTTTCTATTTCTTCTGCATTGATGATCTTTTATTGAATGAATTCGATATCACGCTTAGTTCATAGTCTACCCAGAAAACTACAAACAAATAGAACAATACAATCAAAATAGAAGCTTACCAGATTCAAACTAATTGACCTATATCAATTGAATCGGGTTTCGAATGAATAAGAAAGTGGTAAAAGACGATTCACTCGCCTGTTAGAAGTATTTCCCATATTATATTTCATTCATGTATATTGGGTTATTAAGCAACACAGTAACAAGAACCAAACTTGCAAATAACATTTGGGAGACAATAATCATGGCTTGGATTGGCTTCCACCACCGGACCAGCCAAAGTGAGATCTGCAAACAATTGAAAAATAAAATGTCACTCTCTAAAATAGTCGAGACAAGTGTACAAAAGATTCTCTACTAGACACAAACATGCATAGAGGAATAGTAATTACCATTTATTCAGAGCCAAAATAGTTAGCACAAATGAGGAATATTGTTTGGCATCAACAGAGTAACATATATGAACTAGAGTGAATCTTTTTTCCCCATTCCCTTGCCTAAACTTTCATCATAAAATCATAATCTTACTAGAGTCATCTGATCTAGTATTTCAATTTTCAAGTAAACAAAACTGTCAAGGAAGACGTAGGTCTATTGACCATCTCAAATGCATAAATGAGTTCAAGGATAGATACCAGAGAAATGCCAATAGTGAAAACTACAAGTGTCATAAGCATACTTGAAGACACACGCAAGGTAGTACAATGCCAGTTTTCATAACAATGTTAGGATAGTGTAGAAAAGAGTTTTGAGGTGCCTTTCTTTTGGTTCCTCATTCGTCTAGTTTTGACAGTTCAGGTTCATAATTGACCAAACCATCCAATAAGGTCCAGAAGATAATTACTTCAGATATAATTCACAGCAAATGCATGAAATATTAATCTAGTTCCCTCTCTTTTTTCTTCTAAAAGATGGCACTCTTCTACCTCTTCATCACCCATTTATAGTCCAAACCTTACGCTCACTATACCAAATCAAACCTAAATTTCATTTGAGTGACAACTTAGATGTAGATGTAATAGCTAAGATGAAATACAATAGTCATTATGCTTATTAGTTCACTTTAACTAGTACTCTGATATATCTAAGCAACAAAAGAAGAGGATTGATCCAGAAGGGATAACTAAAGTCATCAATGAACATGAATCGAAAACCATAATCCATTTGGAACTTGTAGCAAATTTTTCCATGGAAATCACATACTAATAGTATGATTATCTGTGACCCCATACAACCATGGAGAAATAACAAAATCCAATGGATAGAGCCAAGATCACTCATTTTGCAAGGATACAAACTATGAGCGAGATAAAATACTTTAAAAGGCATATGAACCATGTATATACAAGGATATAAATTATTAACCAATCAAACTGCAAAAACACTAGAAGTTTTTTTCAACCACAGAAATAAGCATCATGTTAATGTTACAAAGAAAAATTACCTGTGTAACATACACAACTGCGTTAATTGCACAGAACGTAGGCCTTAGCACATCAGTAGACACTGAACGTGCCTGAAAATAACACCAAAAAAAGAAATAAGCACGCAGCTCAATTTGCATTCCTTAAACACTCACGGATCATATTGTGAAATGTGAATCCCAACCTGATAGTAGATTTCTGCCCAAAATAATACAAGCAATGTTCTGCAGAATAATACAAGCAATGTTCTGCCCAGAATAATACCAACCTGATCATGATTCCCAAAGAACGAAAATTACTCAGCATCCCCGATCTTTAATTTAGCAGCGTTCTCTTCCTCCTCCCCCCACATGACGAGAACCGACGGAGACGTGGACGATAGAGGGACGATAGAGGGACGAGAGAGAGAGAGAGAGAGAGAGAGAGAGAGAGAGAGAGAGAGAGAGAGAGCGGAGAAGGCGAAAGGGACGCCGGCAAGAGATGACCGACGATTTCGATCTGCAGAATCCCTCCCACGGCTCAGCACCTCGAAAACCTAACGAGTGATTTGCAGGCGCTGGCCCAAGCGTGCGTTGCCACGGAAGCTTCGTCCGCAATCGTCCTTGTCCGCAGGCGGCAACGAGGAGGGTTAGGGTTCGCGAGAGAGGGAGGACTGGCGGGCGCGAGGAGTCGGGTCGCGAAAATAAACCTGCGATTTTGTTTTTGTTTTGTTCGTTGCAGGGCGCTCCACTCAGCGTGCGTTGCCACGCAGCTTTCGTCCGCAGGCGCCATTGCCACGTAGGATTCGTCCGCAATTTTCGTCCGCAGCTGATCACCTTTCTATCTATATATATATATATATATATATATATATATATATATATATATATCATTTTCATTACTTTCTTGTAGTTTACAAAGGAAAAAAAATGATTAATAAGGTTGGATAATATTGAATCTCGAGCTATCAATTTAGTATCATATCTATCAATCGTCAGGGGAAATTGAGAAACGCTCACAGCAGATGATCTAGAAACATAACGTCCCAGTGTTTGTGTCCTGTTTCAAAGGGAAAAAAATGTTGGACCATGTAGCAAACGAACTTAGGATGATCAGGCCCGACCCCATAGAAGTTTTCCACCGGTCACTGAGGTAAATTGGGGAGTTCTCGCGATAAGCGGTCTAGAAGCTTAACATCTCAGGGATCACGTCTTATTTGAAAGAAAAATTCTTATAAAATATACTGATCCTATCGCGAAGTGAGTTGGATGCCTCTACAGCTGAGTGAGTCTCCAAGGGGAGTGAGGTCGCTGAGGTGGTCTAACGAGCTGGATCGCCTATGACCTACAAGATAGAGACCGTTAGAAACCCGTCGGGAAAAGTCCCTGGCCAGGCACTCCGACGTCAAGTCAGTATTCGACGGTGGTGATGGAAAGCAATAGAACAGTATGAAATTGCACTATCACGCGTACCTGAGAAATGCGGAGTTAAGAGGCTTATATAGCCGAGGAAGTTGACAGCTCCTGCCCCGCCTGCCACCTGTTGTCACATAGCGAGGACAAGATAATGCATGACAAGAGGTGGCAGGATAAAGTAGCGCATGCTGTATTAAGGAAAGAGGCACTGTCAACTTAAGGGTTGGCGCCGTGGGACGCCGCTCGGCCTGACATCATGGTATGTGGGCTTGGTACGGGGGGACAGGATATGGCAAGGAAATCAATACCTCGGTGAGATATCTGTCACTTGGTACCCGGATGGCTTCAGTCCTGTGCCAATCCCGTACAGCTTCTGGTAGCCTGGTGTCAGGGAGTGGTTATGTCGACTGAGACACTAGGTGTAGAGGCCGACTGAGGGCCTAGGAGGGTGCCGACTGAGGACACTAAGGGATGAGGCCGACTGAGGGCTTGTGAGGGTGCCGACTGAGGGCACTAAGGGAAGAGGCCGACTGAGGGCCTATGAGGGTGCCGACTGGGGGCACTGAGTAACGCCTCCTCCTATTTGGGCTTACCCCCAGAGCGTGGGCCGCCACGCGTTGGCGGGGAGCCGAATCTGGATGAGTCTTAGAGCATGAACGTTTGACTCGGGGTCAGACTGATACTAAAGAGCGTGGGCCGTCATGCGTAAGTTCAAGGACCTAAGCCCGCTCGACACCTATCTAACGGGCCTTTACAGCCCACCAACCCTCTACATTCTAACTGGGCGCCAGGCTGCCGGGCCAGGCTACACGCAAGCTGGCCCGGGATCATAAGCATCCCCCTCAAGTCTAGTCGAAGGAGGCACGCAGTCCGACTGACTGGACCCTAAGTCTGGCTCAAGCCTGGCGCACCCTTTAAGATACGGGCGTCTTTTCCATTAATTGCTACCTGAACGGCCGAAGACTCGCGTCCCTAAGCCATCCTCGCTCACACCCTGAAGGGTGTTCCATCGTCTTTTACGAGCGTTCTACCTCGCTTGTGCTTCGCCATCTAGAACGTTAACCTAGCCTGATCAAACGACTTTGGTTGGGTCACACGTTTTTCCCGATTACTCATCGAACAACTGGTGTTCCTCGCCTACCCCATAAGTAAGCCTTTCGCCTGCCTGTTCTTCTCCAAGCGTCTGAAACTTTTCAGCGTTCTCTGCCACTGTGAGCGCTACTAGGGCTTCATCAGCTACTCCTCCTCGACTCTCCTCCGGCGACTCCTTCCACCGGTTAGCTTCCCGACTCCTTCTTATCCGATGGCTGCTTCTTCCTCATTTCCATCTCCTTCCGGCCCTGGTATTCCACCATGACAACTACCCTCACTGCCCACGACCTGGAACAAATGCAGTCGGATTTCTTAATCCCTGCCGACCATCAACTACACCTGCCTGAGTCGCACGATCGACCGGATTCCGCCTCCTTAGGGTACATTGCTTTATCTCGGGACCATCTACAAGTTGGTCTCCGTTTTCTCATTCATCCTTTCCTTTCCGCCGTCTGTAACTACTTCCAAATTCCCTTACCTCAGCTAGCCCCCAACGCCATACGTCTAATGTGCGGCTCGGTCGTCATCTTTTCATTACTCCGGATTCCCCTAGAACCAGAGAATTTCCATTACCTTTTCTATCCCAAACAGCAAGAAGCGGGCGACTTCTTCTTCGAAGCCCAAGCCAAGGCTTCCTTCCTCCTGAATCTTCCCACTTCGAACAAGGGATGGAAGAGGAGCGTTACTTCTTTGTTGGGCCCATCTCTGCTCCGGGCTGGCCCACAACCTGGATCGAGGGACTTCCCATTTCCGAGGCCCTCCCCAGACACTATCGCACTTCCGTCGCCTACCTGAACATCACCACCGAGCTAGAGGACAGGCATTTCCACGGTGGCCTTCTGCTCAAGGAGGGGATTCTCAACACCTTTGGTCTTATCCCGAGTCCTGTCCCTTCCCTGTCTGCCATTGGTAAGTCTCATTGCATCCTCCCTGTATATCTCTTAATCATGCCCGAGCTTACTTTATTTTCACAATCTCCATGCTGCTGTCTACGGCTCTGAGGGGAGGCTTCCGGCTAGATAAGGCCGAGCTAGAGGCTCGGGTCACATCTGTGTTGGCTGCTAGAGGAGGTGCTTTGGCGGAAAACGTCGTAGCCGCCCCGACCCCAACTGTACCGGAGTCAATTCCCATCGCCTCCGAGACCGCCCCACCTGTAACTTTCAGACCGCGCGCTCCTTCCAAGCGTCTACGAGCATCTTCCCAGACAGGGGGCTCGTCCTACCCTTCTTCCAGCAAACGTCTGGAGAAGAAGAAGAAGAAGAAGAAGAGGAGGAGAATGGCTCCCGACCTGGGGGCTCCGTCCGCCTCCATGGCCGTCGTGCCCTTCGTGGCTCCTGTTGCTGGTCCTCCGGCCATCGCACTTGTTGACGACTCCCCTGCTCGACTGCCCGCCATCACATCCACCCCTGACCCCAACATTGGTGCGGTGGCCGATCCTCCTGTCACCGCACCGTCCGCCGACCCTTCTGCCTCCTCCAATTCTTCCGATGCATTGATGTCCGATAGACCGGAGACTCCATCCTCTGAGGATCTGGCCGAGGATCCGATGATGCACCTCTTGGTGCCGACTCGGGCTAACAACCACTTGAAGATGCCCCCGGGCGAACTGCCCGATCGTCACCAGGATCATCGCCTATATGGGTCGGTGGCCGACCGCTATGCTCAGGAGCTTGAGGAGTCTTACTTCCGGAGCCCTCGTAACAGAGCCAATACCTTTTTCCTTAAGGCCACTCAGGTACATTCGGACAAACTGGGTCCTTTATTGCATACTTCTGTTTCTTATCCCTAAGACCAGTATTCATTTAGTAGTTCATCGGAGACTGCCACGATTTCTCTATGCCTTTTCTGGCCCAGAGCTCGGCTCGGGCTAAGGCCGAGAGAGAAGTAGAGCGCCTGAAGACCCAACTGGCGCACTCTTAGCTAGTCGCCGACGAGCTCGCTTTGAACCTCCTGCGAGCTGAAGTTCAGGCTCTGCAAGATCAATTGGCTCATTCTGAAGAGCAGCTCGAGGCAACGCGTGGCCAGCTCGAGACGGCGTAGCAGGCCATATCCCAAACGAACATCCGGCTCTCCACTCTAAAGCATACCGAGCGGAAAGCGCGAGCTCTTCAGGCGAAGGCTCAAGACGAGTTGACCCAAGCGAAGTCTGCACTCCAAGAGACGTCTACTACCCACGACTCCCTTCGGGCCCAACTGGAGACCAGAGACGCTGAGGTTCTGGCTCAATCGTAAAAGATAACTGAGTTGTCCACGGAGCTCTCCTCTAAGGACCAATTGTTACAAGGTCAGAAGGAGGAGATTGAGTAGCTACTGAAGGAGAAATCCGAGTGGGGGCAGCTAGATCAGAGCTGGCGGAGCTTCGATCCTACAGGGAAACTAAACACTCCGAGTGGGAGACTGCTAGATCAGAGCTGACGGAGCTCCGATCCTATAAGGAAACCGAACGCTCCAGACTGGAAAAACATAGGCTCGAGTGCATCAATGCCCCAGCTCATTTGACCGAAATTGCCAACCGATTTATGGACGTAATGATGCCCTAGGGAATTAGCATCGTCCGACGACTCAAGCTTGGCGGGTACCTGCTACCTGGTCTGTCTCCCACTACCGTGTGGCTCCAGGATATGTGTAGAGACCTGCCTGACATAACCGAAGAGTCGTTCAAGTGAAGGCCAGACCTTCTACATTTTTGTCCTTCTCCTTTTTGTACTTGTAAGGGCAATTAACTCTTGATTATGTAACCTCATGCCCTTGCCGAATGAAACATTTCCCTTATCACTCGGGCTTCTTAGGCTTGCCTTGATGGTCGAGTATTGATAGTCCAGATGATCATTGGTTGGAGCTCTCGGCTCGGGATCTTCCCTTACCGTGTAAACCACTGAACCAAGGGACTGGCGGGGGCTAACTCGCTTGCGAGGATTCAGCCGCTTGGTTGGGTTGGAACCCGGGGAGCGTGGGCTGCCACGGAGTCGACCGGGACATTAACCAAGGGATTTACGGGGGCTAGCCCGTTTGTGAAGGTTTAGCCACTTGGTTAAGTCGGAACCCGGGGAGCGTGGGCTGCCACGCGGCCGACCGGGACCTTAACCAAGGGATTTACAGGGGTTTGCCCGTTTGTTTCTTTGTGCCTGCCCCCAAGGTATCTCTCTCTCCGCCGACTCGCTAGGTTGCCCTTCCTCAGTTGGGGAGCTCCCCTCTGGTGCCTTCTTTTGCTAAGGGAGTTAATGTCTACCCTCCCCTGACAAGGGCAGTCTCCCCGAGCATTACAACTCCCGGGGCTCCCTCTTCTTCTACTTCGTCGAGGAGGGTTTGGACGTTCGCGCCAGCGGGGAGTCCGAAGGGAGGTGTCCATACTATCCCTCGCCATTTGGCCCAAGGTGTTTTCGTACGCCGACCGGGTGGCAATTCTGGCTCAACAAATGCTGGAGGGGCTACTATCAGCCAACCCTTGTCTTTGCCAATGCCAGCCCGGGAAAGCCCTTTGGATGCATCTTCACCTGCCTCTCCCAAAATATGGGCCTCCGTTGGTGACGATGCTGCCATTGGCTCTCCTGGCCAAGTCTCTCCTAATGCCGCCCTCCCTGGGGCATTAGCTAGTGACTCGGGTTCGAGGAGCGGTCTGGACAGGGAGTCTGAAGCCCCGTCCAGGCAAGAGCCTGGAAATTCTGCTCGGGCGAGAGCGCGGAAAATATGGTCGGGCGAGAGTGCATAGGCTGAACCAAGGAGCCTCAGTTTGTGAAAGACGTTGCTTTTGCTTTTATTTTCTTTGATTCTGACTCTTGCCTTCCCTTCCCGACAGGAGGCACGGTCAGTTTGGAATTATGAGGAATTGGCTCCGCTCAAAGCGCAACTTATTGAGGCACACCACATCATCTCCACATTGCAGGCCGACCTGAAGGCCAAAGATGAAGAGCGGGCTGCTTGTGCCGCGAAGCTTGGAAAGCTTCAACAAAAACACGAAGTCCAAGCATCCGTACTAAAGGCAATTGAACGGCGCATACAACGCCTCAAAGGATATGCCGACTCTCTACTCCTGGACAAGTCCCAGAGGAAGACTAGCCGAGCTCCATAAACTAGGAGCAATCATTCTTAAGAATGCTCCTTTTATTTTCCTTTGTCGGAGAGGGGCTAAGCCTTGATTTTGTAATAGCCTTTGGATAATAAAAATGCCGACTTTCCTTTGCCCCTTGTCCTTGCAATGTTTATGTGTTAGCCATCCGAGTAGCGTTATTAACCCGAGTGAGGACTTCCCTGCTTAAGTTTAAGTCCTTACACATTTCTGCGGGCTCCGTGGGTACAAGGTCCTCCAACCGTGTTGGCCACTCGGGCCGGTATATTTCATACTTTGCAGCATACTAGTAACTTGGGCAAAAGCGAGTTATTCGATGTTCGGAGAGCGCACAAGTGCTATTTGAATGAAATCGATGACCTGGGCCATTCATGACGCCCTTACTGAGTCATGGGCATCGTAAGGACTTGTAGTGCCACTTTCACTCGGGCCCCGCTTAGGAGGCAACCGAGCTAGGGAGATGTTTGAGAGATGTTTTTGCCTTAGGACTTCGAGAGTTTTGCATGCTCAGTCAGGTAATACCTAAGGAACGTGGGTCGCCACGCGCCTGGCTGAGGGTCGAGCCGAGAGATAAACGTGACTTCTTTGAAGATGGGCATCTGAACACGGACTCAGGTCGATTGTCCGGAGCGTGGGCTACCACGTGTCCGATCAGGGACCCTGAGTCGAGTGGGACGTGGAGGCTGGTCCACTTATAAGTTGCTGGCAAGGCAAGAGTTTTGCTCACACGATCGGGTGAGACTCAGGGAGCATGGAACGCCACGCACCTTACTGAGCAGCCGAGTCGCGGAATAAATAGCACACACATTCGGGCAGGACTCAGGGAGCGTTGGACGCCATGCGCCTTACTGAGCAACCAAGCTGCGGGATAATTGCACACACGGTCGGGCAGGACTCAGGGAGCGTGGGATGCCACGCATCTTACTGAGCAGCCGAGCTGTGGGATAATTGCACACACGGTCGGGCAGGACTCAGGAAGCGTGGGACGCCACGCGTCCTACTGGCAAGCGAGCCGCGGGATAAATAGCGCACACAGTCGGGCAGGACTCAGGGAGCGTGGGACGCCACGTGTCTTACTGAGCAGCCGAGCTGCGGGATAATTGCACACACGGTCGGGCAGGACTCAGGGAGCGTGGGACGCCACACGTCCTACTGAGCAGCCGTTCCGTGGGATAATTGCACACACAGTCAGGCAGGACTTAGGGAGCGTAGGACGCCATGAGTCTTACTGAGCAGCCGAGCGGCGGGTTAAATAGCGCACACAGTCGGGCAGGCTTCAGGGAGCGTGGGATGTCACACGTCTTACTGAGCAGCCGAGCTGCGAGATAGCACACACGGTCGGGCAGGACTCAGGGAGCATGGGACGCCACGCATCTTATTGAGCAGCCGAGTTGCAGGATAATTGCACACACGGTCGGGTAGGACTCAGGGAGCGTGGGACGCCACGCATCTTACTGAGCAGCCGAGCCGCGGGATAAATAGCGCACACAGTCGGGCAGGCCTCAGGGAGTGTGGGACGCCACGCATCTTACTGAGCAGCCGAGCTGCGGGATATCACACACGGTCGGGCAGGACTCAGGGGGTGTGGGACGCCACGCGTCTTACTGAGCAGCCGAGCCGCGGGATAAATAGCGCACACAATCGGCAAGACTCAGGGAGCGTGGGACGCCACACGTCTTACTGAGCAGCCTAGCTGCGGGATAATTGCACACACGGTCGGGCAGGACTCAGGGAGCGTGGGACGCCACACGTCTTACTGAGCAGCCGAGCCGCGGGATAAATAGCGCACACAGTTGGGTAGACCTCAGGGAGCGTGGGACGCCACGCGTCTTATTGAGCAGCCGAGTTGCGGGATAGCACACACGGTCGGGCAGGACTCAGGGAGCGTGCGACGCCACGTGTCTTACTGAGCAGCCGAGCCACGGGATAAATAGCGCACACAGTCGGGCAGGACTCAGGGAGCGTGGGACGCCACGCGTCTTACTGAGCAGCTGAGCTGCGGGATAATTGCACACACAGTCGGGCAGGATTCAGGGAGCGTGGGATGCCACACATCTTACTAAGCAGCCGAGCTGCGGGATAATTGCACACATAGTCGGGCAAGACTCAGGGAGCGTGGGATGCCACGCGTCTTACTGAGCAGCCGAGCTGTGGGATAATTGCACACAAGGTCGGGCAGGACTCAGTGAGCGTGGGACGCCACGCGTCCTACTGAGCAGCCAAGCTGCGGGCTAATAGCTCGAGAGTCTAGAGCATCTGCGAGCGGGTTAAGGACCGTGCTCTTCCACTGTTATGAGTGCTTTACATTTACATCTTAACTTCTCACTCAGCAGCTAGATAGGGTTGAAGGTGTATCGCACTCCAGGGTCGATCCAACCTTTTTCCCTTCTCATTCTCTAAGTAATAAGCTCCTGAAGCGAGCTTCTGCACGATCTTGAAGGGTCCTCCCCATTGCGGCTCCAGCTTGTTTACGTCTCCAACGGGCTTGACTCTCTTCCATACAAGGTCGCCCACATGGAAGGTCCTCGGCAGTACCTTCCGATCATGCTTCTGTTTCATCTTCTGCCGATATGCGAACATCCGAGCGGCTGCTTTGTCTCGGATTTCATTAACTAGGTCCAGCTCCAGACGCCGCCTCTCCGCATTATCTTCATCATAAGCCGCCCTTCAGTCCGATTCGCATCCGACCTCGACCGGGATCACCGCTTCGCTCCGATATACTAGCTGGAAGGGCGTGCATCCTGTTGTTTCTTTGATTGTGGTCCTCAGGGCCCACAAGATGCACGGGAGCTCTGATAAGTATCATTTTATTGATCATTTCATATGCTAAAATCTGTGTTTGACCCATATTTTACTTGCGTAATTGTGGATTTACCCTAGGTTTTAGGATTTACATTCATTTCGAACTTAATTGCAAATTTTGATATTTTTGAATTGTTTTGTCACTAAATTGTTGATCTACTTTTGTAGGCTTGGAAGGATCATGGACCTAGGTCATGTTGAGTCAAAGTTGAGTCAAAACTGGATCAAGTGATCAAGCGTCGACTAATATAGGCCGTCCGATACGAGAACGGTTAGATCTTGAACTTCTAATCAATCCGAGCTGGGATTAAGGTTAATCAATCACTTGGATCAAGATCTGAAAGTTTCATCCAAATCAGAGATCATCTGGCCGTCAGATCAAGCTCAGGAGGATCTAGACCGTCCATTTAAAGAGCAAGGTGATCTGAACCATCCATTGCAAATCTGGAAGATCCGAGCCACTGATAGATAGATCCTGACTCTTGATCAAGATCTGGAAAGTTTGATCCAAATCAAACGGAGATTAGTCGTTGGATGAGCGTTGAATAATCTCAGTCGTCCAAATTTAATGGCTTAAGTTTAAATGGGAATTCCCTCCGCAGAATAGAGTGTCACGTCCTCGCCGAGCTTCAGCCACTGTCTTCGTTCTTTCCGAGTTTTTCATCGTTTTCCTTCAAGTTTTCTTCATCAGAGGCGTGACCATCTCGATCACAACCTTGGAACACGATCTGGATTGTTGGGAGAAGGTTTCCATTGAAGTTCTAGCTCGGATTCTCACCGGGGCAGAGTGGATTGAGGGTTTCGTCCATTTCTGTGATTTGATCAACTAAATCGCGATCGCGTGCCATTCTTTTCAATCGGAGTTGTCCGAAGGGTCTTCTGATAGTTTCTGATCAACACCAAATCTCCATAGCAATTCTACCTCGCGAGATCTAGGAGATCGGATTGGAATTCTCCAACCGAGTGAAATCTGTGAGCAGCTCTGAAATTGAAGCTGTTTTCCCAATGATTTGCGAGCTGAAGGGGTTCTTGGCTTGTTCTTGTGTGACGGCAAGGAGATCTTGAGACAAGGGAATGGTCGAGGATTAGTTTCTTATTGTACTTCTTTTTGCATTAGCTGTAATTTCATTCTGCAATTAGTTTCGTTTCAGATTTTGTATCAGATGCTTAAGTTTCCTTTTTCTGAATTGTTTCAGCAATAATTAGGTTCCATTCTGCAAGTAATTAGCTAGTGAGTTCGATCAGTGAACAATTGAATTTGAATTCAGTTTAATTCCGATTTTTCTGTTTGCATATCAAGTTGCTATTGCATATCAGCCCTGTTTCTGAACATTCCAGCTTAGTCTGAATTCTTCAGTTTATTTTAGTTTCAATTCGTGTCTAGTTTAATTCCTGCAATTGAAGACAACATTTAGTGTGTTAATGCATTAGGTCTGAGTTTGTTTCTCATTCAATTTTATTTCTAAATTTTTAGCTCAGCTTGTATGCGTATCAACTTCCATTTCTGCAGTTTACAGTTTGTAGTGGCTGAGTTGGTATCAAGTATCAGCTCATCTGAATCTCGTCTGAAGTTAGATTTGAGCTCTCGAATTTAGTTAATTTGCTTGTTCTGTTTCTGATTTGTATCTGCAATACTTAGTTCAGGTTCTACATTTCTGCATTTTTTTTAGTTCTGAACTTGTATTAGGGTTACTTGATTTCTGAAGTGTTTTTGCACTTAATTGCTGCTACATTCTGCACTTGATTGTTTGCTTGGCATCCAATTGTTTCACATCAGCTGCTGGTTTGATTTTGCAATCAATTAGTAGTTTCGTTCCCGTCTTCATGTTTTTGAAATTTTGCAGTTTGTTTGTGTCAAGTTTCTGCAACACTTGTCCCTGTTTTGATCAGTTTTTTTTTCAGATTCTGAATTTCTGCATCTATCCCTGCAATTTACTGCATTCATAGTTGTGCTTTCCACGCCTAATTGATTAGTTTCAATTCTGAATCATTAGAATTAGCTTGGCACTTAGCATCAGTTCTTTTTGGCACATAAGTTTTCTTTCCTTGTGTATCAAGTTGGTTCCAATTTTTTTCCACTTTGTATCAAGATAAGCTTTGGCATTAGTATCAACCGAAAATTTCAGCCTCGTTTTAATTCTTTTGCTTAATATTTGGTTTGCAATTAAAATCAGCATTGTTTTCCCAAAAGATAGTTAAGTCCCTTGGTTGTTTAGGTTTCCAATTGCTTGATGTCATTAGTTGCCTTACACTTTGTTTAGCTCACTTAGTCAAGTTTCTTACATTTTCTTGCGCTTTCATTTCCTTTTCATTGCATTGTCATTTCTGATTGAAACCAAACCCAAATTTCAATTGAAACCCAAAAATATCAACGATACATAAACTCGAGCACGAATCGAACAACTTGAACTAGTCCTAGGAAAAATACGACCTGTGGCCCCTTTACTACATTTTATTCTTTGATTGTAAAAAGGGTTTCCAGCTTTACAAATATCTAAATTTGAGACCCACATTCGTGACAGCTCTTTTGGGTCCATCAAGCTCCTCTACCCATGTTCCGCCGGCGTGGTGAAGCTTAGTCTTTAGTCCTCTGAGGATCTCCTGATTGGCCACTTCCGCCTGGCCATTGCTTTGAGGGTAGGCTACAGAGGTGAAAGCTTGATTGATGCCGTATTTTGCGCACCACTCTTGTATCCTCTTACCCTGGAACTGTCTTCCGTTGTCAGAGACGAGATTGTGCGAGATCCCATGCCGACACAGTATGTCCCGCCACAAGAACTTCATCACCACTTGCTCCGTGATGCGCGACAGAGCCTCGACTTCTATCCACTTGGAAAAATAGTCGACAGCCACCAGCAAATACTTCTTCTGGGAAGCAAAAGTTGGGAATGGTCCCACAATATCCATACCCCACTGATCAAAAGAGCAAGAGACCGCCGATGCCTTTAGCGCCTCTGCGGGTCGATGCGGTAGACAGTGATGCTTCTGGCAAGACAAGCAGGTGGCAACCAGCTCATTGGCATCTTTCTGCAGGGTCAACCAATAATAACCTGACATAATCGCCTTCTGAGCCGTTGCGTGAGCCCTAGCGTGGTTGCCACATATCCCCAAGTGAATTTCCCTCAGGACATAGTCGGCATCCTCTTCGTTTAGGCATTTGAGGAGAGGTCGGGAAAACGATCTCTTGTACAGGACGTCGCCGACCATGGTATACCTGGACACATGCTTCTTAAGCCACCGAGCTTCCTCTCGATCGGCCGGCAAGGTTCCCCTTGTGAGGTAGGTGATGATTGGGGTTCGCCAGTCAGACTCCAACTCCAAATCGGCTTGCCTTTCTATCTGCATGATTATCAATGCCGGGCCACCAGCCTGAGGAAGTACCCACGAGTCGACTAAACTGGCTAGCTTAGCCAATTCATCTACCTTAAAGTTCTCCTCCTGTGGGATCTTCCTCACTTGCGCTTCTTTGAATTCAGCCTTCAGCTTCTCATAAGCCTCGATGAAGGCCTGCAACCGATCACTGTTGACCTCGAATCGCCTGGCCACTTGCTTCGTAACTAGCTGGGAATCTGAGTAAAGCACCACCCGAGCTGCTCCCACATGCTTGGCAGCCTGTAGTCCAGATATGAGGGTCTCATACTCGGCCTCATTGTTCGTGGCCTTATACTCCAGTCGCATAGACAAGTGCATTTGTTTGCCGCTTGGGGAGATCATCAGGATACCAATTCCACTTCCTGACCGAGCTGCCAAGCCATCCACATATATTTGCCATGCTTCTTCAATTTCGTCCGAATGCAGCTCGCTTAAGAAATCAGCTAGAGCCTGAGCCATGATAGTCGGTCGAGGCTGATACTGAATATCATACTCACTTAGTTCAGTGATCCACTTAATCAGTCACCCAGATGCTTCAGGATTTGCGGCCACTCGGCCTAGGTTGCTGTTCGTCAGCACCATGATAGGATGCGCCAGGAAATAAGGGTGAAGCCTCCGAGCACCCAACAATAGCATATACATCAATCTCTCGAGTGTCGTATAGCGGCACTCGGCTCCCTTTAGTAAATGAGTAAAGAAGTACACTGGGTGCTGCTCGGCTGTTTCCTGCTTAACCAAAATCATGCTAACAGAGTCAGCCGATGCAGCCAAATAAACATACAGAGTCTCCCCGACCTCCGGTTTCGCCAGTACGGGCAGCTCAGCAAGGTATGCCTTCAGTTCTTCGAACGCCTTGTCACAATCGGCGTCCCACTGGAATTTAGTAGCCTTGCGGAGGGTCTTGAAGAAAGGTAACCCTCGTTCGGCCGATCGGGAGATAAATCGAGACAGGGCGGTGATTCGCCCTGCGAGCCGCTGTGCTTCTCGGAGGTTTCGAGGCGGGGGAATATCCAGCAAAGCCTTGACCTTGCTAGGGTTGGCCTCGATGCCTTGCTCGGTCACGATGTATCCCAAGAATTTTCCCCTCCGGGCACCAAAGAGACACTTGGCCGGGTTCAGCTTGAGCCCATACCTTCGCAGCGTCCGGTAGGTCTCTTCGACATCCGCTACCAAGTCCTCGGCTCGGTTAGACTTGATGAGGATGTCGTCCACATATACTTCCACATTTCTCCCGATCTGGGACCGGAAGACTTTGTTCATCATGCGCTGGTAGGTGGCTCCAGCGTTCTTCAACCCAAACGGCATGACGGTGTAGCAATAGGTACCGTCTGCCGTGATGAAGCTAACATTCTCTTGATCCTCGACGGCTAGGGGTACTTAATGGTACCCCTGGTAAGCATCCAGTATGGAAATGAACTCGTTGCTGGCTGTCGAGTCCACCATTTGGTCAATCCGAGGCAAGGGATAACAATCCTTCGGACAGGCCCGGTTGAGGTCTCGAAAGTCGATGCAGATCCGCCACTTATTGTCCAGCTTGGGCACAAGCACCACATTGGCCAACCAGGCCGGAAATTGCCCTTCCCTAATGTGCCCGACCTCCATCAACCTCTCGATTTCGGCTCGGATCGCCTTGTTCTGCTCGGTGCTGAAATCCCGCTTCCTCTGCTTCACGGGCCTAGCATGGGGGTATACATGGAGGCGGTGTTCCACCACCTCAGGTCGGACGCCTCTCAGCTCTTTAACTGACCAGGCGAAGACATCTTGGTTTCGAGCCAAGCATTCCAGCAGGGGCTTCTTCAGCTCCTCGGGCAACCCTGCAGCGATCTTGACTCGGGATTCCTCTCGACCCGGGAGGAGCTGCACCTTCTCTTTGTCCTCGTGCAACTCGGACCAAGGGGAAGCTTGAACCATGTGGCAGTCGGAGGGGGCGGGGAGACTTGCGGCTCTCTACCTGGACGTCGTCCATGTAGCATCTCCGGGCCACCTTCTGGTCGCCCTTGACTTCTCCCACCTGGTCCCCGACCGGAAACTTAACCTTCAGGTAAAAGGTGGAGGCAACGACCCTGAACTCGTTGAGGGTCGGTCGACCCAGAATGGCGTTGTAGGACGAAGGAGCGTCTACCACCAAGAAGGTGGACCACCGAGTCCTCTTCAACGGCTCCTCGCCCAGGGAAATGACCAGCCGAATTTGGCCAATAGGTTGTACCTGGTTCCCCGTGAAACCAAACAAAGGGGTCGCTACCAGGTCCAGCTGAGACCTCTCAATCTGGAGTTGGTCAAACGCTCTTTTATAGAGTATGTTGACCGAGCTACCAGTGTCCACTATGGTGCGGTGGACTTCATAGTTGGTGATGACGGCTGTTATGACCAGCGCGTCATTGTGGGGGACTTCTAACCCCTGCAGATCTTGGAGCCTGAAACTAATATGGAGCCCCTCAGCCTGGGCCATGCTAGTGCCGACCCGGTGAATCTCCAGTCGGCACACTTGTGCCTTCCGAGCACGGTTGGAGTCTCCTCCCGTCGGTCCGCCCGAGATGACATGCACGCCACCTCCGGCGACATTCTGTTGATTCGCTTGTTTTTCCTCCATTTCCTCGCCCCCAGCCTGGCTCCCCTGCGAGAAAAGATTGCGGGCAGCTGGGGGATTTCCTCGCAATTCCTCGGCCACGGGATCAACGTTCGGGCCACCCCGACCTCCCCCCCCCCCCCCCCCCGGGAGGTGTTTGTTGCCCCCGTCCTCTGGGGGCCAGAGCTCGGCCCCGACCAGCTTGCCGACACTCCTCGGTGGCATGCCCGTGGCTTTGGTGGAAGGTGCAGTATAGCCTCCATCGGGCAGGGAAACACCCTTGGGCCACCTGCTATACATAGCGTCATTCCATACCTGCATGATCGACGGGCCCGTACGGGCTGCGAATAGGTCCCCCTGGAGGCCTAACACCCTGAACGGGGTCGGGAGATGCCAGAGTAGCCGACTCCTTTCTGCGAGCAGCCTGCGCCTCCTCCACGTTGATATATTTGACAATCTTGCCAAGAAGGCTGTTGAAGTCCTTCGGGGGCTTCATGATCAGCGAGCGGAAAAACTCTCCGTCCTGCAGGCCCTGGGAGAAAGCGCTGACCATGACCTCCTGGGTGGCAGTTGGCACGTCCAACACATCATTGAACCTCTTGATGTAGGCCTTGAGAGTCTCCTTTGGACCTTGCTTCAGGGCGAACAAATTAAGGCTCATCCTGTGATGCCGCCGGCTGCTAGCAAAGTGCTGCAGGAACACTCTTTTGAGCCCCTCAAAGCTCGTGATCGACCCATCAGGGAGTCGGTCGAACCATCTCTGTGCTGCGCCAGAGAGGGTCGTGAGGAAAGCTCGGCATTTGACGCCTTCCTGATACTGATGAAGCAGAGCCACGCTCTCGAACTTCATCAGATGCTCCTCCGGATCCGTAGTTCCCGCATACTCGGGGATGGTGAAAAAACGGAGGTGACGAGGCACAGGGTCCTCCAAAACCCAGGGAGCAAAAGGGCTGCGTACCAGTGTAGTTGAAGCAGGGTCAGCCGAAGCCTTTCCCTTGTCCGGTCGCCTCCCTCGCACCGGATTGGACACTGAGGCCTCTGCCGACATTGAATGAGCCTCACCACCCTGGTCCCGGGGGACGACCACCGGGGGAGGTGCAGAGCCACCCTCAGGCCTAACAGGCCTGCCTTGTCCTCCAGAAGGCCAACGCACAACTGGCTCCGGGCCTTGAAGTCCTTGATTGGTCGCTTGTGAGGGCCTTTGAGAAGCCCTCTGCTGAGCTCGTGTAGCCATTAACACCTCGTACTCCTCACGCGAGACATCCACAGTCATCTGGTTGGGGTCAGCCATCTCCACTCCCGATCAGGCTGCTGGTGTCCCTCCTTCTAGCGCCAAATTTGATCCTGTCGCGAAGTGAGTTGGACGCCCCTACAGTTGAGTGAGTCTCCGAGGGGAGCGAGGTCGCTGAGGTGGTCTAACAAGCTGGATCGCCTATGGCCTGCAAGACAGAGACCGTTAGAAACCCGCCGGGAAAAGTCCCTGGCCAAGCACTCCGACGGTCAAGTCAGTATTCGACGGTGGCGATGGAAAGCAATAGAACAGTATGAAATTGCACTATCGGGCGTACCTGAGAAATGCGGAGTGAGGAGGCTTATATAGCCGGGGAAGCTGACAGCTCCTGCCCCGCCTGCCACTTGTTGTCACATAGCGAGAACAAGGTAATGCATGACTAGAGGTGGCAGGATAAAGTAGCGCATGCTGTATTAAGGAAAGGGGCACTGTCAACTTCAGGGTTGGCGTCGTGGGACGCCGCTCGGCCAGACATCGGGGTATGTGGGCTTGGTACGGGGGACAGGATATGGCAGGGAAATCAATACCTCGGCGAGATATCCGTCACTTGGTACCCGGATGGTTTCAGTCCTGCGCCGATGATAACTAGCATTTCATGTCGTTTTATTTGCTCATTTAATTAGCATTTTTCATCCTCTCGTACGTTTAAATCATGTTTATACCATATTTTATGATTAGGATTTATTTTTGGAGCTTATTATAATTTCCTCTTATTTTGGTATTATTTCATGATTTTTGTAGGGAATTAAAGATTGACCTTGGACCAAGGCTTGGATCCAAGAAATTGGACCTATGGTCTAATTTGAAGGCTGCTGGGCTTGGTTGAATGGGTTGGACTGAACCAAGGGCTGGGTTAAGTGAGCTGCTGGGCTTGGGCTGAAATCAGCTGTGGGCTGAGCACACAAAAGGGGAACCCATGCACACAAATGAGGCTGGCTCGACTCAGCCCGATCGATCTACACACACGGAGCACTCGAACCTCCATCTCATCACCGCCAGCCGGAGCTCCTTTCCTCTCGCTGGCGTCGGTCGACAGGTCATCTCCCCTTCCTCAACTTCTCTCCCATCTCGGCCATCTCCTCTTCTCCACTTTCGGGTTGCCACTCCACCAAAGGGACCGAACACAAGGAGAACCACAGCCCATTCGGCAGTCATCTCTTCTTCACAGGTCGTCCGGCAGCAGCTTCTGCATCCCATCACAGCCGGCAGCCACCACCTCACAGCATCTCCTCTCCACTTCACAGCCCCTTCATCACAGCCGGCGATCCACAGCTTCATCATCCAGCGATTAATCCCTGTCTCCATCAGATTTGTTTGTTGGTTGTTTCATATAGTTGAATGCTTGTATTGATGGATGAATGCTTGTATTAAACTTGATTTCCCATGTTAGGATTGCACGTACTTGGCTTAATTTGAGTCTTGCTCATAGGGTGTTCGATGAAATGTGTCTTCCATTAGTTAGGTTTTAATTGATGCATTTAAGTTTGTTGATTTCAGTTGAATGCTAGATTTAGATTTGATCTTCATTTAAATGCAATTTAGTTAGGTTAGATTAGATTTCTTTACTGCTGTAGGTTTTGTTCCATGTTTAGTTTTGTCAATGCTTTATTTCAAGTTGCCCTTTCCTTTTCTACATGTATAGTTTAGATTAGATTAGATCTCCTTTACTCGCATTGTCTTTCATTAATTAGGATTAGATTTCATGCTTGCTTTGATATTTCATTTTGTAGTCTTAGCGTTCAAATCCAAACCCCAGTTTAATATCCAAAAATCCAAAAGCAATAACATACGATCCTAAGATTTATCAACCTATCATTACATTCCTTGATAGAGACGACTCGAGTTACTCTATACTACATTAGTTTAGAGGAGTTCGATACTTTAATTCTATTTGAAACCGTAACACGACTAAATCTGGTTATCAGCCGACCCCGTACAGCTTCTGGTAGCCTAGTGTCAGGGAGTGGTTGTGCCGACTGAGGCACTAGGTGTACAGGCCGACTGAGGGCCTAGGAGGGTGCCGACTGAGGGCACTAAGGGATGAGGTCGACTGAGGGTCTGTGACGGTGCCGACTGAGGGCACTAAGGGATGAGGCCGACTGAGGACTTGTGAGGGTGTCGACTGGGGGCACTGAGTAACGCCTCCTCCTATTTGGGCTTACCCCCGGAGCGTGGGTCACCACACGTTGGCGGGGAGTCGAATCTGGATGAGTCTTAGAGCATGAACGCCTGACTCGGGGTCAGACTAATACTAAAGAGTGTGGGCCGCCACGCATAAGTTCAAGGACTTAAGCCCGCTCGACACCTATCTGACGGACTTCTACAGCCCACCAACCCTCTTCTTTCTAACTGGGCGTCAGATTACTGGGCCAGGCTACACGCAAGCTGACCCGGGATCATATACCATAGTTAAGGATTTTTCTATGATAATAATTAATTATCCTACCGTTATATCATAGCTCCAAGGGCTAACATATTTCAAAGGATGCAAAAGGGTGGAACCGGAACCTTAGCGGCCCCTGGTCTTGGCCCCACAAGTGTCCTGAGGGGGTAAATCATGATTTTATTGGTGGGGTAAGGTGTCTGAGGCCGAGAAGATTTAAGCCAACAGACCAGATTTTTATCTCGTGTGCGACTGACGACTCTCGAATCTGAGACCTCCGATTTAAATAGTCAAACGTCTTACTAATCGAGTCAGCTCACGGGGGATCTAACATATTTCAAAGGATGCAAAAAAAGGCGATTACGCTCGCCCCCAGCGCCCCCGACAGCCTGCCCCTAAGCCACTTGAAATGATCTATCCTATTCCTATCATCAGGATTGAAGACGATGACATTGATGTCACGGAAGAAGCTCGAGTGACTCCTTAAAACAGGTCCAGTATTGCTTTTTTGTTTTTTTAATGTTTTTGTTTGTTTTTGTAGGATTGATATTTTTTTGAATCTTAATACGAATAATTATTAAGCCTTTATTGCTTTTATATGAATTTTTATTTTTCTAAAAACACGAGTTAGTCTAGGAGAAATAATTTTTTCCAAGAGGATCTAATGTCCAATTCGAATAAAAGAGAATATAGAAAGATTATCGATAATTAATATTCGATTTGAATATTCGATTAAATTATATATATGTGTATGATATGAAAGAGCAATTCGGGATAGATATGTGGCATGGGAAAGCTACGTGGCAGGGCCCACCGAACTAGTACCCCGAGGTCAAATCGGGAACCTGGCTCCCGAGATCATCTCGAGAGAATGGAAGAAAGCCCCGAGGGCAGGTCAAGAATCGGGCCCCTGAGACTATCTCAGAAGAGCGGAAGAAGACCCCGAGATTAGCTCAGGAGATAAGACTCGGAGATTGACTCAGGAAAGTGGAGCCCAAAGATCAACGTAGGGATAAAAAAAGTCATGTTTAAAGCACTTGCTCCTCCTTCCAGAATAGGAAAGTCATCAGGTAATTATTGTTCGCAACGCACGGTAATTGAAACTTTAATAGTCACAGTGGTCGTTACCAGAAGAAAATAACTATCAAGTAACCGATGATTAAGGAACGTAGAGGAGGACGTGGGGACATGCGTAAGGAAGACATCTGGTATATAAGACGCCTCAGCACCTAGGTAAAAGGGGTAAGCTTTCTAGAATTATAGCATTTTGATTCATCGTTGTTCTCAGTAAAAGAGAGAATTCTGACTTGAGCGCCGGAGAGGGATCCACCGGAACATCTGCCGGTGCATCCCTTTTACGCACGTGTTAATCTCGCAGGCGTTGACATCCTCTCCTCGTCATTATCGCCGTTGGCTGCGCTTTGGTGATTCTCCATCCCCGTCATTTGCTTCTGGAACAAGTTTGGCACTGTCTGTGAAAAACATCAAAGCACCAGAAGGAACACCGTGATGGCAGATGCAGAGGGACAACCCATCATTCTGACACGGGAGGAGTTGGATCATTTAGTCGCCAACGCCGTTAGAGGAGCGCTGGAGCAACATCAAATCGAATAAGCCGCCTCACAATGTGTGGCTCCAGTGCAGGCCGAAATCCCAAGAATGTCGGTCTCACACAACCGAAATTGAAGATCCGTCTGGCCACTGGGTGGGCCAGCAATGATAGCCCCAGTGCCCAGGCGAGATTCTATGGATGAAATGGAGAGAGTGCATTCCGCCGCCTCCAGCGTTTTACGGCAGGAGTATGGACAGGGGAAGATCGAGGTCGCTAAAGTTCTCCTAAAATCTCCATCTACTCCTTTTTCTCCAAACATCGTAACGGATCCCATGCCTAAGCAATTTCGCGGTCCAGGAATTGCTGATTACAATAGGAAGACAAATCCAGAGGGCCACATCTGCTTGTTAGAGAACGCGGCTCTGTTACACCAATACACAGATGGTGTGAAGTGTCAGGTGTTCTTGAACACCTTATCAGGGGTCGCCCAAAGATGGTTTCAAAGGTTGTCCAAAATTCGATAAACTCCTTTCTAGAGTTTAAAACCGTCTTCCTACACTACTTTGCCAATAGTCGGCGATACCAGAAGATAGCTTTGAACTTGTTCGCCCTAAAGCAGAAAAGCAAAGAACTGCTGAAAGACTACATCTAACGGTTCAATCGGGTGGCGCAGGACGTGCCAACGACCACTTCAGAGACTCATCATCGCCTTCACACGAGGACTCTCTAAAGGAGATTTATTTCGATCACTGTTGAAGAAACCACCGACTAGCTTCGATGATCTATTGGGGCGGTCGGTCAAGCATGCCAATGTGAAGGAGGTACAGCACGCCCGTCGCAAAGATTCAACGGGAGCCCCTATCTAAATCTTGGTACGATCCGAGAGAAGAGAACCACCCGCTCCAACTTGAGCAAAAGATCCTCACTTCGGGAAGGATCACTGGGCCGCAAGAAGAAGTTGGTGGAGACGGTCGACACCGAAGGACCCGAATCACCGAAGAAGTACTGCGACTTCCAAGACAGCACAACTCACTCTACAGAAGAGTGTTACACCTTGAAGAAGAGGAGCTCCAAGGACACGGATGCCAATCCCCGCAAAATGTGGAGCTAAGTGGGGTATCGACGGAGATCTCCTCTCCATAGCCCTTCCCCTCATCGATGACAATCGAGGAAGGACAGATCCAGGTGTCAGTCCCGGTCACCCTCGAGAGGAAGAAGTCGGGAGATAGTGCCCCACCAGTCTATCTCCCCTGCAAGGGATCCCAAGAAAGGCAAGGCTCCGACTCGCGAACCTCCATCCAGCCATGTGGGAGTAATCTCAGGAGGTCCGACTGGAGGAGACTCTCATCGGGCAAAGAAAGCGCATACCCGTCGGCTGGAAAATTAAGGCATTAGGATGGACAAGGAGAAGCGTCAGGGCCCTGTTATCTCCTTCGGCCCTGACGATCTAGAGGACGTGGAAGCCCCTCATGAAGATGCACTGATAATCCTCTCCCGAATAGCTAATTACGAGGTTAAACGTATCTTTGTGGATACAGGTAGCTTCGTCAACATCCTGTACAAGACGGTGTTGTACCAGATGCAAGTCGACGAGGATGAGTTGCATCCTGTCTCCACTCCGCTCTTTGGCTTCATCGAATTCTGAGTACAGCTAATGGGATAGATTTCATTGTCTCTGTCGCTAGGGGACGACACGCTACAGAGGGCAAGGAGCACTTCCTTCATGATTGTGGATGCCCCATCATCCTACAACGTTATTCTAGGGCGAACAACGCTCAGCTTATTTCAGGCGGTGATCTCAGTCTACCACCAGAAAAACAAATTTCCTATTGGAGAGCATGTGGCGGAAGTCAAAGGGGACCAACTGGCTTCCCGGTAGTGCTACAGTGGGGAAGTTAGAACAGAAGCCCGTAAGAACCCGAGGACCCATGAAGCCTTGCAAATCGACCTGGCCAATCCCCGAGAAAAAGAAGGAGCCAAAGTGGAACGCAGGGAGGTCGAGAGCGAAGAAGTCCAAATTCATCCTCAACAAGCTAGAGGAATCATAAGAATTACTGTTGATCTTGTGCCAGAACTTAAAAGATTGTTGATTAGCTGCTTGATGGACCATCAGGATGTGTTCGCGTGGGCTACCGAAGAAATCAAAGGAGTCCCTCCTGCCTTGGCCACACATCAGTTGCATATCACCCCAGGAGCTCGACCGGTGAAGCAAAGGTGAAGGCACTTTGAACCAGAGCAAGACAAGATAATCAGGGTGGAGGTCGCAAAGTTGTTGAAGGCCGGGTATATCAGAGAAGTTTAATTCCCGACCTGGCTGGCGAATGTTGTACTAGTCCCTAAGCCCGGGGGTAAATGGAGGGTTTGTATTGATTTCCGTGATTTAAATAAAGTCTGCCCTAAAGACTGTTACCCCTTACCTCACATTGATCAGCTGGTAGATTCAACTTCCAGCTGTGAGTTTATTTCAATGTTGGATGCATATCAAGGGTACCACCAGGTTCCCCTTGCTCGGGAAGACCAAGAGAAGGTCAGTTTTGTAACGGCAGATGACACCTACTGCTACAATGTCATGTCATTTGGGTTGCGCAATACAGGGGCAACCTATCAGCGGATGATGGATAAGATCTTCCATCACCAAATTGGAAGGAATATTAAGGTGTATGTGGATGATATTCTAGTCAAGACGGAGAAGGGGAAGGGCATGATAGCCGATTTTGAGGAGACATTTGCTACCGTGAGGGCCAATGGACTAAAGCTAAACCTGGCTAAATGTTTGTTTGGGGTGAAAAGTGGTCGGTTCCTCGGGTACATGGTCACCGAGAGAGGAATTGAGGCTAACTCTAAGAATGTGCAAGCTATCCTCAACATATCATCCCCTCGCAATTTCAAAGATGTACAGCGGCTTAATGGCAGAATTACAACTCTATCCCGATTCATCTCCAGGTTTGCTAACAGAACTTTTACATTCTTTAAAATTCTGAGGAAAGCTGTCAAATTCAAATGGGTCGATCAGTGCGAGAAGGCTTTTACGGATTTAAAAGCATATCTCTCTAAGCTCCCCATCCTATATAAGCCACTGGAAGGAGAAACATTGTTTGTCTACTTGTCCGCAGCTGAGCAAGCTGTAGGCTTTGCGCTTATTTGTGAAGAGAGTACTACTCAATATCCCATTTATTTCTTCAAGCACCTTCTTAAAGAGGCAGAGACGCGCTATACTACTCTGGAGAAGTTGGCATATGCCCTAGTATTAATGGCGCGAAGGCTGCGACCATATTTTTTGGCTCATCCCATCGTAGTGCTTACTAATAGTCTACTTGGGTGCATCCTCACAAATCTAGAGGCCTCGGGACGACTGATCAAGTGGATGATAGAGTTGAGTGAGTATAGAATTGAGTACCACCCCCGAACCGCTATCAAGGCTCAAGCTCTAACTGACTTTATGCTCGAAGCTGTCCCAAGACCTGAAACTGATGAAGTGTAGAAAATTTATGTTGATGGCTCCTCCAATAGCAAGCATAGTGGGGTCAGAGTTCTGGTGATTTCTCCCAGAGGAGATGTACTACAACTATCTATCCGACTCAACTTCCGAGCCACCAATAATGAAGTCGAATATGAGGCGATCCTAGCAGGGCTCCAAGCTGCCAAGCAAGTGGGAGCTACTCGGGTTATCTTGCACTCGGATTCTTAGCTCGTAGCTCAGTAGCTAAAAGGAGAGTTCGAAGTTAAAAATGAGCGCCTACGAAGGTATATGATCATATATGAGCAACTGAGGTCTTCTTTCACTGAAGTTGTTCTGCAGAAGATATCTCGAACTGATAATGTCAAGGCAGATGAGCTAACCAAATTTGTGAGCTCCCTTGCATTATGGACGCTGGAAGAGCCTAACGCTTCGGAAGGAGCCGTGACCCATATCGAAGAAGAACTTGTTGACACTGTTGGTGCAATTGATCCAAGTTTGATCTGGTAGATTATTGGTTTTGATATGTGTGTCAATATGATTAAGTTAAGCTTTCATATTGATTTGATGTGTGTGTTTGAGTCTTGCAGGACTTGATGAATCACACATGAGAATTAACGGAGTGAAGCATCTGAGGGACGAGAGCCGAGGAAGAGGACTTCAAAGGGCGAGCCAAGGAAGTAGACTTCAAAGGCATACGCGAAGGATGGCATGGAGACGAGCCGCGGACTTGAGTTCGCATCCGAGGGACGAGAGTCGAAGGAAGAGAACTTCAAGGGGCAAGCTAAGGAAGTGGACTTCAAGGCATATGCGAAGGATGGACTCCGGGAGGCTGAGAGTGAGGCTGGACTTCCAGGCACCAGTCAACTGGTCTACTCAAAAATACAGTCGTTAGGCTAGCCGTTGGCTGAACATCAGTCGACTGGCCCCCGGGGGCAGTCGACTAGTGTCGGGAATGAGCTATTTGGTTAACAGCTTTCTCCACTATTTAAATGGGAACTTGAGCACTTGAGTAAGGATATCACAATGAATTGTTAACCTACCATCTCGTGGTGCCGAGAATGCCCGAGATGTGTAAACCTGACTGTGATGCTGAGGATGCCCAACCAAGAGTAGCTGAAGATCCTATCATCTTATGGTGCCGAGGATGCCCGAGATGAGTAGACCTGGCCATGTTTCCGAGCTAGCACTTCTCTTCGCCTTACGATAGGCTCGACGATCCTATCTCCATCCTAGCGCTTCTCTTCGCCTTACGACAGGCTTGGCGAATCTAGCTCCGCGCTAGCGTTTCATTTATCTCACTGCCTTACGACAGGCTTGGCGATCCTAGCTCCGCGCTAGCGCTTCTCTTCACCTTACGATTGTTAGAATCTTGGGATGGCTAAAGAGGGGGGGTGTGAATAGCTACCCACCAAAACTCGCTTCTTCCTACAATCAGATTAGCAGCAGAAAACAAACAAACAGAAATAAACTGAAATAGAGACTAACACAGTGTTTACAAGGTTCGGGGATAACTTCCCCCTACTCCTTGGTGTGCCCGTGAGGTGGGCGATCTCTTGATCTTCGTCAGATCAGGCTCCGGAATGAATCCGACTAAAAACTTCCTCCTTCTCGGTGGAGTGACCTCTCCACAAATGTCTTAGAAGTATATCAAGTGAAGCACAAGAGACTAGAGAAGAAAGCTTACACAACAGATGCACACTTAAGCAGAAAAATCAAGCAAGAAGAAAAGTGCAGAGAACACCAACAACTCAACAACAAAACCCTTCGTAGTTCTCCATTCTTAGTTGTTCGTTCTCCTTTCTCTGCTTCGCCAACTTCTCCTTCTTAAGCCTTTCTTCTGCACACATACAGGCGTCGTCACCCACTGACCCCTTCTGAGCTCTCAGCATACTGAAGTCATCCTCTTCAGCTGAAGCTTCAGGTCTGGTGTCGTTGAAACCTGCAAATGTGTATCAAATAAAATAACACCATGGAAAGTCACCCTTGACCTTTCTTCTTACTCCTTCATTTGAATTTCAAACCTCTGTGTTGCCTGCACACTTACAGATTCATTAGCGAAGCAAATCAGAAGCAAATCAGAAATCAGAACTGCGCTGACAACAATTTGAATTAAAGTTCAGAGGTGTTGATCGGTCACCTTAACCGATCAGACAACCTCCTGACCCATCAGACTCTATTCTGATTGATCCAGTGATGTTCTGATCGGTCTCACTAACCGATCAGAAACCAAGGGATCGGTCACCAGACCGATCCCTAAACTCACTGGAACTTCAGTCAAATCACCCTGATCGGTCAAGGTGACCGATCAGGGAAGTACCTGATCGGTCAAGGTGACCGATCAGGCAAGTGCCTGACCGATCAGGATCCATCCTGATCGGTCTAGGCCTGTTCTGATCGGTTGCACTGACCAATCAGAGATTCTTGTGATCAATCCATTGATCGATCACAATCTTTATGTGACCACACAGAATGTTTTCTGATCGGTCACCAGACCGTTCAGAAAATCTTTTGTTTCCTCAGAAGCTTTCTGGATCGGTCAACAGACCGATCAGACATCCTGGATCGGTCTTGTGACCGATCTACTATCAAGAGAGTTTGTGCCAATTCCCTGATCGGATTTTAGAACGATCCAGCCAACTTTGCTCTGATCATTTAATTAATTCATGGCCAATTCTAACCATGACTAACTCAAGTTAGACCTGAGTCCAGAGAACAGGCTCCCTTGCCCTCTCCGACTCATCCCGATCCAGAGAACGAGCTACCGAGCCCTCTCCGACTCATCCCGGTCCAGAGAACGAGCTACCGAGCCCTCTCTAACCAGAGTCTGGAGAACGAGCTACCGAGCTCTCTCCGACTCATTCCGGTCCAGAGAACGAGCTACCGAGCCCTCTCTGACCAGAGTCCAGAGAACGAGCTACCGAGCCCTCTTCGACTCATCCAGGTCCAGAGAACGAGCTACCGAGCCCTCTCTGACCAGAGTCTGGAGAACGAGCTACCGAGCCCTCTCTGACCAAAGTCCGGAGAACGAGCTACCGAGCCCTCTCTGACTCATCCCGGTCCAGAGAACGAGTACCGAGCCCTCTCTGACCAGAGTCCGGAGAACGAGCTACCGAGCTCTCTCCGACTCATTCCGATCCAGAGAATGAGCTACCGAGCCCTCTCTAACCAGAGCCCGGAGAACGAGCTACCGAGCCATCTCCGACTCATCCTGGTCCAGAGAACGAGTTACCGAGCCCTCTCTGACCAGAGTCCAGAGAACGAGCTACCGAGCCCTCTCCGACTCATCCCGGTCCAGAGAACGAGCTACTGAGCCCTCTCTGACCAGAGTTTGGAGAACGAGCTACTGAGCCCTCTCTGACCAGTACACTTAATCCGAACTTAACTATCTGATCTCAATTCTCACTCAACCGAACTTAAATCGGTGTCAACATCAAAATAACAATCAGGTCGGACTGCATCAACAACGATAGGCTCGGCGATCCTAGCTTCGTGCTAGCGCTTCTCTTCGCCTTACGACAGGCTCAGCGATC
The DNA here is from genome assembly GCA_024364735.1 of Boesenbergia rotunda. Lineage (NCBI taxonomy): Eukaryota > Viridiplantae > Streptophyta > Magnoliopsida > Zingiberales > Zingiberaceae > Boesenbergia > Boesenbergia rotunda. The sequence continues at coordinate 369,624 of JAGFNQ010001832.1, read as the reverse complement.
CTAGCTCCGTGCTAGCGTTTCTCTTCATCTTACAATAAGCTCGGCGAACCTAGCTCCACGCTAGCGCTTTATTTATCTCACTGTCTTACGACAGGCTTGGCGATCCTAGCTCGGTGCTAGCGCTTCTCTTCGCCTTACAACGGGCTCAGTGATCCTAGCTCCGTGCTAGCGCTTCTCTTCGCCTTACAACAGGCTCGGCGAACCTAGCTCTGCGCTAACGCTTCATTTATCTCACTGCCTTACGACAGGCTTGGCGATCCTAGCTCCGTGCTAGCGCTTCTCTTCGCCTTACGACAGGCTCGGCGATCCTAGCTCCGTGCTAGCGCTTCTCTTTACGACAGACTCGGCGAACCTAGCTACGCGCTAACGCTTCATTTATCTCACTACCTTACGACAGGCTTGGCGATCCTAGCTCCGCGCTAGCGCTTCTCTTCGCCTTACGACAGGCTCGGCGATCCTAGCTCCATTCTATTGCTTCTCTTCGCCTTACGACAGGCTTGGCGATCCTAGCTCCGCGCTAGCACTTCTCTTTGCCTTACGACAAGCTCAGCGATCCTAACTCCGTGCTAGCGTTTCTCTTTGCCTTACAACAGGCTCGGCGAACCTAGCTCCACGCTAGTGCTTCATTTATCTCACTGTCTTACGACAGGCTTGGCGATCCTAGTTTCGTGCTAGCTCTTCTCTTTGCCTTACGACATGCTCGAGAATCTTTGCTCTGTGCTAGCGCTTCTCTTCGCCTTACAATAGGCTCGGCGAACCTAGCTCCGTGCTAACGCTTCATTTATCTCACTGCCTTACGACAGACTTGGTGATCCTAGCTCCGCGCTAGCGCTTCTCCTCGCCTTACGATAGGCTCGGTGATCCTAGTTTCATGCTAGTGTTTCTCTTCGCCTTACGACAGGCTCAGTGAATCTAGTTCCGCGCTAGCGCTTCATTTATCTCACTGCCTTATGACAGATTTGGCGATCCTAGTTCTGCGCTTGCGCTTCTCTTCGCATTACGACAGGCTCGACGATGCTAGTTCCGTGCTAGCGCTTCTCTTCGCATTACGACAGGCTCGGCGAACCTAGCTCCGCGCTAGCGCTTCATTTATCTCACTGCCTTACGACAGGCTTGGCGATCCTAGCTCCGCGCTAGTGCTTCTCTTCGTCTTACGACAGGCTCGACGAACCTAGCTCCACGTTAGCACTTCATTTATCTCTTTGCCTTACGACAGGCTCGGCGAACCTTTGCCTCACCTCGAAACGCGCTGGGGCTGTTGGACTATTTCAAAAGATTGCCTCAAGCTGAGAGACAAATGTTTCGATTCCTCAGACCCAACGTGCTGCCAATGAAGTAGTAGTGGGTGCAGAGACCCACCATAACATAGCTTCTTCGCCACACTACTAGTCTAATCAGTCAGTCACACTTCCTTCGATTAGACTTGAAGGGAGGGACTTGTGATGGGGTTAAGCACCCCGTGGCTGACACGCGGATTGAAAAAACTATATGGCAAGATATAGCGAGTCTGAACGACTCTCTTTCCGGAGCTCCCGAGACCCTCTCGGGAAGGGGATCTCCTGAGACCCCCCGCGGGTAGACACGCCGCGGAGATCGAATCAGAGAACGCACTTCCGAGATCACCTCGGAAAGTCAGGTCCCCAAGACCACTTCAGGAAGGCAAAATGCCCGGGACCCCCCCAGCCAGAAGACCCCGAGATCACCTCGGGGAAGCGGAGCCCAAGAAGCATTCAACCTCAAGGAACGACCCCGCTTTCTTCGGATCTACGGATAACCATCACCCATTATCGCAGAGTCATCATGGCCTATAATTATCGCAACGGGTCAAACTTAATGGCGGCGCGGACTATTGCAAAGGTGATCCTGTAACCGACAATTGGGTGGACGTGACAAAGATCCTGGAGACTCGTGAGACAGCCGCCGTAGGTATAAAAGGTACTCCAACCCCTCCGGTAAAAGAGTTACACACTCTCTCTACTTCACACATACTCTTTTTACCTTCTTTTCATCTTCTGGATCAAGACACTGACTTGAACATCGGAGTGGACTCCGTCGGATAATATCCGGCATGTTTCCTTAACGCTCGTATTAATCTCATAGAGTGTGAAATTTTTCATCTAGTATTAATATTCGTATGATCTGAACTCTGATGATTGATCATCGACATGGATTTTTTTCAAAACAATTACAATGTTTACTCATTAATTCTTACTATTTGATTCGTACAGTAATAACTTTACAAGTTACTGGAACTCTAAATAATATTCTGACACTAAACACCTGAAGGTCCGGCGTTATCTGGACAACCATCAGGAATCATATATATTTTTGTCCTTTTCCTTTCTTTTGCTTTTTTGATAAATTTGATCCAAATCATTTGTCTGCTTAAGTGAGGTAGAATAATTGAGGGTGGGGTTTGCACAATAATTGAGGGTGAGAGTACGGCATTGACTTAAGGATGGTGATAGTGATAGTGATGACGATGATAAAGATGGGATAATGGAAAGAAAAATAAAAGGACGATGGAAGTGCTACTTGTAAGTTGTAGCAACACAACGGGTAATGATGTGGCTATATACGTAATAGTGATTTTCTTTTTATTAAAGAAAAGAGGAAGGAAAAATAAATATCTGTTGTGGATGTCCTAATATAAAGGGGTTGAATTTATATGGGACTGAGGTCACGATCCTTTTAAATTTATAATAATATTATTTTTATATAATATTTTTTATTTTTTTAATATTTTTTTATTTTTTAATATATATATTATTTAACTTTAACCTCTTTAAAAATAAATATCAATAATTTTTATTTTTCTTTTAAAATACATCTAAAGTTTAAATCTTTTCAAAAATTAAATTAAAATTTTTTTTCTCTTTATTTTTTTAATTTCAATTAAACATATATAATATATCATTGAAAAATTGAGGAAATTATTTTATAATAATTATTTTTATTATTTAATATATGCTCCTAATTTAAAATTTTACATTCGTTAATTATTTTCGTCATTTAGTACGGAACCCTCGAACATAAAATTTTTGATCTATCCTTACTAATTATATATCACATGTTTAAGAGAAACGTTTTGATTCTTGCGTACTGAATTGACCTCTTATTTCATTATAGCAAAGCTATCATTCATAGGGATCGATGCTCGGACGTCAAACTTCGGGCGATCCGTTCAGTCCCACGAAAATTTTCCATCGCTGCTACGGTAAATCAAGAAACGCTCGCGACGAGTAATCCAAAAACCAATATCTCAAGGTTCGCATTTCATTGGACGAATTTTTTTTATAAAGTACATCATAACTGGAGTTTAAATCATGGATACATGAAATGATGATTATTCACCTTTCTAATATATCATATTCCCGAAGCTTAATGATTAATCGGGCTGAGTAACCCAGTGCTCGGACGCCCGAGCAAGAACTCTGGGACTGGGAAGCCAATGTGAACGCTCGAGATCCCAAGTACTTGACTTGGAGTTGGGACGTCGGGCAATTAAAAAAATCAGTTGCGTGCTCGTGCTCGGGTGTCTAGTAGTTGAGAAATTATATATATATTTGGGAGCTTATGATGCCTTGAATTACTGTGTGGGGTAGTAGTTAATTAACGAGCAATGATACGCAGTATGAATTTATAGTATGAAATTTAACATAAATGATGTAGTATTTTTTATATACACATCCGATTGTCACTTGGATACCAACGGCGGCCTCCGGCCGCCGTCCCGAACAAAACTATACTCTGGGGGGTATAGTGAACCCGTCGGGATCGTTATAATTAGAATGCCACATTATTCATGTTGGATTTCATACTACAAATTTTTATTACATATTATTTTTCTTAATTAATATGTTGGATACTTTGAAAGCTGACTTGTGGTGCAAATCCTTACGAAATGTCCTGAATTACTGTGTGCGTAGTTGAGATGTTCAATACTTTGAAAGCCGAACTAGCTAGCTAGCTTGGTGCAAATCCTTACGCAATGTCACATATGTAGAGTAGCTATTGTCGTGCAGCCACGTCTGTTTTATTCATATAATTAATTATTGTATTAAGATCAAAATAAAATTGGAAACTTTAAACTATAATTAAGGTCATAAACATAAAATTAGGATCCAATTTACTTTAAAAGATAATGAGAACTTCCGTAGAACCCAAGTTCAACTATATCATTTTTTTTATAAACATAAAAATTAAGAGCTCGAGATAGAATGTCAACATCCGATGATAATTAAAAACTTAGAGTTTGAAATTCAGTAACGATATATTATTAATTTTTTTATTAAATGATTGTAGACTTGAAATATTAGCTATTAGTGATCCCGCCTTATCTTTGACATCGTACGGGCAGTCAGCGTGGCAAACGACCTGGTCAGTTTCAGGGTCCACGTCATTATACGGGTAGCCAACTCGACAAACATCCTGGCCGGGCCCAGGGTCTCCGCCGGTCGGTCGGACTCAAGGCGGCCGGTTAGAATAAGTATAGCGGTTCATCCGGTCGGTCAAACCCAGCCGACCGCATTAAGGCTTACACGCCTCGTTTATCCGGGTATTTCCGCCCGGCCACATTAAAGCTTACACGCCTCGTCTAGCCGGGTATACCCTGCCGACCGCATTAAAGCTTACACGCCTCGTTCATCCGAGTGTATCCGCCCGGCAGTCCTTTACACAGGCTTGATATCCAGCCGGGCGTGCCGTCCCTGTGTCCACTCGGGCACTCTCTCGGAATCACCCCGGGATAAAGATAGAATACACCTGCACCAGCTGCAGATAGCAGGCTGTCACCACTCGTGTGAATTGACACTCTCTGACCGGCGCCGCCTGTCCGAGATTTACAGAAACCTGTTTTTGTCCTCACATAAGACAAACATCATACGACAAAGAATGTTGGTTACAAATCGACATAACCATACCATATCCTCTGACTCTGTCAGAAGATCCTAACACAGGTCATACTCAAAACGACCTAACCATACCATATCTTCTGATCCTGTCAGAAGATCCTGACACAGGTCATACCCAAATCGACCTAACCATACCATGTCCTCTGACCCTGTCAGAAGGTCCTGATACATGTCAGACTTGGTCCTTTTCCCCGGCTATATAAGCCACTCCCCTCCTCATTATCAGGTACGCGCGCATAGCTTCTCGTCTACAGTGCTCCATTATTTTCCTTGTTCATCGGAGTACTAACTTGACCGTCGGAGTGCCTTGCCGGGACGTCTCCCGGCTAGGTTGCTAACGGTCATCTTCCTCCCCAGGTCCACCTCCATCCGGTCGAGGGTTCATCCGGCGGCACCTGCTTCCGACCATTCGGAGGACACCCCACGCCCGCTGCCATTCTGCGTGAGGACATCCAGTCATCGTCCACGTCACGCCCCTCTACACCGTCATCCGGTTGCGGCTCCATCGCGCTCGGCGACAGGATCAATTAGTATGAAAAATTTTCTTAGATTTAATTATTATCTGATTAATTATTTTTAATATTAAATTCGAGGGAAAAAACTCTTTTATTATAGGGGTGTCAAAAATAAATCTGATCGGACGACCCAATCCGAATCGACCCGAAAAAAATCGAGTTTGGGTTGAAAATTTTCGGATCGGGTTCGAGTTGACTCGATTTTAATGTTTAGTGGATTTTTTAGGGTTAAATCAAATTTTATTTTAAAAATTAAGATATTTTTATGTATATTAATATCAATATTGTATGATCATGATGGAGTATTGAGATAAAAATGAAGGATTATAGAGAAAATAGCAAAAAAAATGTTTTCAATCGTTTTTTCGGGTTATTCGAGTCGGGTTCAGGTTGGTCAAGTTGGTCGGATTTGGGTTTGGGCGAATCGGGTTGATTTCGGATTAGGGTCGGGTTCAGGTTGGAAGTTTAAAACTTTTTTTTCCAACCCGATCCGACCCAACTGAATTGAAACTCTTATTTCATTACTATTAAAATGGTATCTCATATTAAAAATAAATATCAAAAAATTGCAATTTATCTTTCATTAATAATAATAATAATAATAATAATAATAAGTGCTTTAATAAAAAAAATAGAATGAACTATTTAATATATTTTATTTTATGGAAATTAGCTAGGGGCGGCCTCCCGCGAAGAATGAAGCCTCGCAAACAATTGTATTATAAATGGGTTCGTAATCCCAGCGAAGCGATCGAAGAGTGAAGCCTCTCGATCCACTTCTACTCCGAAGAGACGCGAGGCCATCTCCGGCGACCTTCTTCCATCGATCTGACTGACGTACGGCGTGGAACTCGAGCGAACGGGGAGGACTCGTCGTACGATCTGCTGGACGCGGACCGCGGGGTGAACTCGAAGCCCCAATTCTTACAATCCGATCGACGACAATGTGGAGGCTCAAGATCGCGGAGGGCGGCAGCAGCCCCTGGTTGCGCACGACCAACAATCACGTCGGCAGACAGGTGTGGGAGTTCGATCCCACCCTCGGCACGCCCGAGGAAATCGAGGAGGTGGAGAGGGCACGAGAAGCTTTCCGGGAGAGCCGGTTCGAGAAGAAAAACAGCGCCGATCTGCTTATGCGGTTGCAGGTACGTACGATTGAGTTGTAGTTCAAAAATATTAATTCTTCAAGTGATTGCAATTATATATATATCATTTTCTTTACTTTATTGTAGTTTGCAAAGGAGAATCCACTTGAGATGGACTATCCTACTCCTATCATCAGGATTCAAGATGACGAAGATGTCACGGAAGAAGCTCTAGTGACTTCCTTAAAAAAGGCCATTAGAGTTTTTTCTACTCTCCAAGCACATGATGGACACTGGCCTGGGGATTTTTCAGGCCCATTGTTTTTTTTGCCAGGATTGGTATTTGTTTGAATCTAATTTTATTATGAAAAATTATAAGGGCTTAACCCTTTAATTTTCTGGATTATACTTTGCAAGGATTGGTCTTATGTGAATTTTTATTTTTCTGAAAGCATGACTTAGTCTGTTGCCGAACAAGACTTAAATTCTGGCAGTGGATGTGTCTTACCAATAAGATACACAATTTTATTATGGTGTTTACTAATATTTTTGCCTTTTGATTGGTGTAGATAATAACTTTACAAATTACTGGAACTCTAAATAGTGTTTTGACTCCTGAACACCAGAAGGAGATCCGTCGTTATCTCTACAACCATCAGGCATCATATTATTGTCATTAATTTTATTTTTGATAAACTTGATCTAAATCAGTTGTCTGCTTATGTACTGCAGAACAGAGATGGAGGGTGGGGCTTCCATATTGAGAGTGAGAGTACTATGTTTGGTTCGACATTGAATTATGTTACTTTAAGGTTGCTTGGACAAGGACCTGATGACGGAGATGGGGCAATGGAAAAAGGGAGAAAATGGATCTTAGACCATGGAAGTGCTACTTGTACAACGTCATGGGGAAAGATGTGGTTATCTGTAAGTAATAGTGACTTTCTTTTGTTTAAAAGCTTGATATCCGTGTATTCCACAAGCCAAAGCTAGTTACCTCACTAAACTAAGCATTTGGGCGTCGGTCATACTCACTTATAGCCGCATGCTTTCTATTTGTTACTTATATCACATTTCAAGAGAAGAGCCTTCATTCTTGCGCACTGAATTTCATTTAGGTGCTTGGAGTGTTTGACTGGTCTGGTAACAACCCTTTACCACCAGAAATGTGGTTACTGCCATACTTTGTACCTATTCATCCAGGTATGCATTTGTAAGAGAATAATGAGTAGAATGTCTAATTCCAACTAAAAAGAGGATGTAAAAGTAAAAATGATCTCTTAGATAAGCTGAATGATAACGAGTAGAACATTAAAATTTTGTATTGTGGGGAATGTTGTCACAATCACTTACTACCTGTTCCTATAGTACTAAAGAACAACATATATCAGGACTTTTGCTCATTAGACATAAACTTCAGTTATGATTCTGAGCAGAATTGAAACAATACCAAGACCTTTTCAATTTTCATGACTAGTTTTGTAACTCTTCATACATTCGTGATAACATGTGATAGACAAGTGTTCGTTATAGTCCAAAACCTATCGGATATAAGTAACTTTTATGTGACTTGAAAATTTGAAGACTGAATTTTCTCTACATAGACATTCTTTGTTCAAAAGTTGTGTAGCTTAGTTACCAAGAAAAGTTATTTATTTCTTCTAGATACTTCCTAGGGTTAAGATGAACTATATAAATACTAAAGTGGAGATTAGAGATGGTTCCAACTTTTTTGCATGAAAATATTACTATATATAAAAAAAGAGTAGTCCAGTGCATGAAGCTCCCGCCAATATGTGGTCCTGGGGAAGGGTCTATTATACACAACCTTATCTTGTTGTGTAAGAGGTTGTTTCTGAGAATCGAATCCGTGTCCTCTAGGTCACATGACAACAATTTTATTAGGGGAAATTGCATTACTATGAGATAGTAATTTTATACATGATGCAAATTTTTAGTATATATTTGAGCACTCCATTATCTCTCTATCTAGTTGTATTACTTAGCTAATTCTGATCATTCACATATATCACCTGTAGAAATTTTTGACAAATAAAACATAAGTAGAATGGCCATTCTATTTTGTGAAACAAGTGCCAATTTCACTTCTCTACATGGAGCGATAGACCTGCTCTACTATGCCTATGCCTTTTGAGCCATGGATGGCATCATCATGCATTCCTCCCTCCATTTTGTTCGTTTATTATTCTACGATGTAGGAGTATCTAGATGCATTAGGTGGTTTGAGTGACATTTATGATTTGGCAAATAGGTATCTTTCAAACAAGTGGAAAAGAGATAACATCAAGGGAAGGCGTCATGTAAAATATAATCATGGTCATATGTTTTCTTAGCATTTATGTATTAGTAAGTTTCATTTATATAAACAATCTATGGTTTGAATGAGGAAAAGCTTTGACGGATGCATTTAAGATGTTAAGGACACTTAGGTGTTTAATAAGCACTCCAGTTAGGCAATGTGAGACCCTGATAAATACACACATTAATAGAGGAAGAGGAAGAAAAGACTTGATTAACAACGATAAAATTGAATAAAATTCATTTAAATATAAATATAACATAGTAGGGATTGAGCCCAATAACATTGGAAGATTTATATAACTGACTCCACTTAGTGAGATAAAAGCTAGACTATTGTTGTTGTTATGAGGTGATTGAAATGACCTGTAGGATGCAACAAATAAGTATCTTTTAGATAAGTGCAAAAAAGAGATGGCATTAAGAGAAGGAAGCTAGCAAGCTCTAATCACGGTCTTATTTTTTAAGTATTTACATCCTAGTATGGTGCCTTTATACCATCAATTTTCATTTCCAAACTGCAAATCTGAATGGTACAAACAAGTCTCTTAACTTTATCAAATATTTTTGTTTTATAGGACGACTGTGGTGCTATTGCAGGATGGTTTACTTGCCCATGTCATATATATATGGGAAAAGATTTACTGGCCCAATTACCCCATTAATCTTATCGCTAAGAAATGAGCTATTCCATTGCCCATATGACCAGATAGATTGGAATCAGGCTCGCAATGAATGTGCAAAGGTGTGCAATTCTTCTACTCCTTATTCTCCTAGTTCTAACTAATTGGATATACTGTTATCATGCATGTTATTGTATCTTTTTCCTATTTATTACAGTGTCTATAGTGTATCTAAATGTGTCTTAGAATAACTAATAATTCAGAGGTTGTGTGATTATTATCATAAGTACATTCAGTCCAAATAAATGTTGATGGGAAGAGATATAGTGAATTAGATAACTATCAGTTGAAATGAAGTGCTAGACTGTGTATTAGTAGTAAACCAAAGGTTAAGATATGCAATGAGTCCCTTGTGCAAGTTGACTGCTATCATAGTTAGTAATACAGAAGAGGACACTTTTATGCATTATTTTGTAGCATGGGGATATAAGATCTGTAACGAGTCCCTTGTGCAAGTTGACTTCTAGCATTGTAATACAGACCAAGACTCTTTTGTGCAATATTTTCTTGTACGAGGATATGAACACATTTCTTACTTAATTTTTTCACGAGCCAAACTTCATTTCTTGATATTTATGTGTGATGACATCCTCAACTTGTATTGGATGATGAGTTTTTTTTAATGCTCCATTTTGAAGCATACATTATCTTCATTGCAGCATACATTATCTTCATGTATATTATGGAGCTAGCATATGTATGATTGTCTAAGTGCTAATTTTTCTTTGAAGATATGTTCTGAGAATGCTTGTTAGTTGATTCTGAAGCTCATTGTACCTGCATTCTAAGTTATCTACGGACTTAAAATTTATTCTACTTGAAATTATTTTCTCAACATATGTCCTTACTCCTCCCATTGTCTAGGTAGATTTCTTTGGGAGTAATTTAGCATCCTCTCAACCAAGTATCTTTGACTTCTAACTTCTTATCCAATCATCCCTGAGATTCCTAACTCGCATAAAATTGGTTGATGGATAACTCATTGGAGAGCTAGACACTTAAACAATGATGGATGCCTTGCCCACATGAATGTTGTACTTTTTGTTCTCCATAATTTCTTCCTACATCTTCAAAGTTGCTAAATGGGTGATTTATTGAATTGGCTCATCCTCTATTTCTCGTTTGATTTCAAGAGCAATTGTTTTTTTTTTCTAGTTGTAAATCTCAAGAACTTGGAATCATTGACTTAAATGTTCATAGGCTTGCCCTTCACTCATAATGGTGGTAGCATTTATTTTATTGTATCTTCTCTCCATAGGCTTTAAAATTGCCTCCTAATGTAACATCATCTTGCTCTTGTCAACTCCTTACCCGATGCTCCTGAAAGTTTTTTTTTCCTTTTTATCCTCAAATTTCTTAAGCACAAAGTTGTGATGAATTAAAATGAATTAAATATCTCTATAATTGGTGATTATATTAAGTTGTGATGCTTATTAGTATATACTAAGTGCTCATTTTTTTGTGGCTTGATGATGTATGTTTCAGGAAGATTTATACTATCCACATCCATTTATACAAGACATCATTTGGGCATTCCTTCATAAAATTGTTGAACCTATTTTAATGCATTGGCCTTGTAGCAAATTGAGAGAGAAGGCTATTAATACTGCTATCCAGCATATTCATTATGAAGATGACAATACTAGATATATTTGCATGGGTGCGGTTAACAAGGTAAGTCAAAAGCTTTCGTTGAAGAAGTTGATTACTGTCAATTTTTATAGCAAACGACAGGATTCATTATTGGCAATTCATTAAGTGCGTAACCACCAAGAACTATAGCATATCCATTAGACGAACTTATTTCCATAAGTTGATATGCAAATCCTGCAGCTTATAAAGAAGTATTTAATCAAAATTATCATCCTTTTTGTGTTACTCGTATATGGTTTATGTTTTATGGTTTTGATGCAGCATATTCTTTGATGTTATGAGACGAGTTATATTTACTGATGAATGCAGTTAATTACAAATGTTGATTGCAATTAGACCTATGAGGTAATTTTGCACTTTCTTGGAAGAGCAAATGTCTACATAAAAAAAAGTTGGGATGTTGGCTTTAAAGGATAACCTTTACCTCAACTTCAGAAGTCTTGACTCTTTGTATATTAAAAAACCTATCTAATTCTTACTGTTCGTATGCTATGGTATGAATGCCTATAAAATAGTGTAGAAGTTTCTTTCCCCTTCTTTTCTCTCTCTCTATATATTGTCTTTTAAAACTATAACATGGATGCACTTCATGTTGTTGGATGTAAACTTGAGTTTAACGTATATTTCATATTTATATAACAAAGGTTTATGTTTAAAATTAAACTTTAAATTGCATTTGTTTTATACTGGTTCAGCTATTCTTGGAATTGTTTTAACTAGATTGTCCCTTTATGAGCTTGGAATTCAACTTCAAGGCCTTCTCTATGAGAAATTCCGTTTTCCTCTTTGTGAGATGCCCTTTTCCCTTTCTTCTTTTTTTTCATTGTTTGCATCATCTTGTGCCACATATTATGATGCAGTAGTACTCGATTCTGAATAATTTCCCGTATAGAGTTTATCAGTTTAGTATACGAGTTAAATAGAATGTGAATGAAAAACCCAAGCCAGTTTTTCTTTCTGACCAACACTGTAAATGTATTACAATTTATGCAGCAATTATGTGAGAAATGTTGTTTCTTCTGAGATTTCATCTTTATAGGTACTTAATATGCTTTGCGTCTGGATTGAAGACCCAAATTCAGAGGCATTTAAGTTACATCTTCCACGAATATATGATTATCTATGGTTAGCTGAAGATGGAATGAAAATGCAGGTACGCTAGAATATGCAACGCATGTACTCTTATTAGTTTTTTTTACTTCCTAGAATCATGTACAGTGTCTGAATAGTGTGTGGTACCTTTTTTTTGTATGTGTTAAAGAAGCTGTTGCCATATTGATAATTTTGTAGGCCTGTAATGGCTGCCAGTTGTGGGACACAGCTTTTGCTGTTCAAGCAATTATGTCAACTGATCTTTTTGAGGAATTTGGTGAAACACTCAAGAAAGCTCACAAATTCTTTAAAAGTTCACAGGTTAGCATTTTTTTAACGAAGTTCTTAAAAGTATGTGTACTTTTCTACTGAATATTTACCCTTTATTGAATATGTAAGTACATTAAGTTTTCACTTCTTTTTGATTGGAAGATCCTTGAAGATTGCCCTGGTGATCTTGATTTTTGGTACCGCAACATGTCCAAAGGTGCATGGACCTTTACCACTGGAGATCAAGGCTGGTCTGCCTCCGATTGCACAGCAGAAGGACTTAAGGTCTACCTTCTATTGTCAAGCCAAATTTCTTGATGTTTATGCTAATGTTTCTTCTGTAGGCTGCCCTCTTGTTATCTAAGGTTTCTCCAGAGATTGTTGGTGATCCAATAGAAGCAAGGAAGCTATATGATGCTGTTAATATCCTTCTTTCACTAATGGTAAAAGTGTCAGTAATAGATGCAAATACTTAACAAGAGCTTTTCTTCTAATTGTGGTTATGTCGCAGAACAAGGACGGCGGTTTTGGTACTCATGAACTTACAAGATCTTACACTTGGTTGGAGGTATGCATTCTATGAACATTTTGTTGATGTTGCGTTCTGCATATGTTTCTCAATCATGTATCTGGAGTTTGCTCATAGATTAATTCGCTTTGGACAAACAAGAGTTGTTAATATAAGACTGGGTCATCCTTGAAGTTGTTAATATTCCAAGTAAATTGAAGCATAAAGGTTCTTTTAGCCTAGGAACTGGAAGGAGACAACGTACATGTGTTGATGAAGCACATTAGCATTTACAAAATCTAATTTTAAAGACGTAAAAATGAGATTAATTATTGTTTACTATTATTATTTTTATTAACTAATACCTAAGATCATTAGTTCAAGGCATTCTTATGTGAATTCCAGAACCATACATACATTGGATAATTGAGGAAAGCGCGAGAGGAACAAGACAGCAAAAAATAAAGGAAAAATTAATTTGGTACATACAAATTGGCGTGGCTAGTTTATATCTGGAAAATCCAATTATATGTTCCTTTTCAATTTCAAAAGAAACAAGTGAAAATTTCTTAACGGTCTGGTCTCTTTTCTGATTTTAGAAGAAAGAATTAAATCCGCAGATATTTTCAAGTTGTGTATATGTGAAAGATCGTGGGACAGAGTTGGGGAATGGGAACAATGTACAATTTAACTAAACTTGCTTTATCTTTACTTGGTGGAAGAATGTACAATCAACTTAGCTTTCCTTCTAAGGCAACAATTTTGTGTAAACTGAAGTATAAGTTGATAAACCTAACGCCTTAGTTATATTGCAAAAAGTATTGATTGGTCTATGTTAGGACATGTAGCTCGTCTCTCTTCTTTGAATTTGAATTACAGTGGAAACTTGAAGCACAAACAAACACGCATGGCGCTAATTCCTTCGATTTTATTTGGTATCCACCTCCTGGAGATAACTAATCCAAGGGTTCACTCCTCACTCACAGCTCCCCAAGAACTTCCTCCTTATCAGAAACCTTCTGGAGGCGGAGAATCCTCTTACAAGCTTGACTACAAAAATACAATAAGAAATACAAACAAGATTACAAAGGATATTGAAAAAGACTTTACAATAATGAACCTTGCTTTACTTACTCTTTTCTTGCTTTGGTTAGCCTCTTGATAATTAGAAAATGCAGCAGCACTTATCTCCAAAACCTCAAGAACTGACATCTTCAAAACTCCACTAAACCCCCTTTTCTAGGGTTGCTTTCAGGCTGGAAAACACCTCCCAATCGATTGGCCTTACACCTGATCAATTGTCACGTCAAATAGGACTGTTCAATCCTATAGAACGACTCTTTTTCGCTTGATCAATAGATTGGTGAGTCATACCAATCGATTGATAGCTTCCAATTGATTGATCTAATCAATTCTGAAACCTTCTGTGCTTTCGAAGAAAGTCTGACAATCGATTGCCCCAATCGATTAACAATGTCCATTGTTGTAAAAGTCGGCCTAGGCAGCCGCCTAGGCACTAGGCGACACCCCACCGTGGTGCCACCTAATGCCGCCTAGCGCGGCCTAGGCGCCACCTAGGCGCTGACTAGGCGCCGACTAGGCTCTAGGCGGTAGTCCTCCGCCCGACTACCGCCTAGCGATTTTTACAACCTTGACAATGCCTAATCAATTGAGCTAATCGATTAGGCAGCTTCCTGTGTTGTCACGAAAACAAATCGATTGGTCTAAGTCAATTGATTCCGGATGATTTTGTGGTCCTGAATAAAGACTTCCAATCGATTGCAACTTGGGCCAATCGATTACTAATCGATTGCCCAACTTTAAACTCTGAATCCGAGTTTAGGGTTCGCCCAACCCTAAAGTCATCTGTGACTTGTTGGGACTTCCCATTGCCTAGCATCCGATCAACCTTGACCTATCATGTCTTCACTAAGTGTCCAATCAACCTTTAACCCACTTGGACTTTTTATCTCGTGTCAAGTGTCTGGTCCTCCATGACCTACTTGGACTTATCGCTTGCCAACTCCCCGTTGGACTTTCAATCACTAAGTGTTCACTCTTCTGTGATCCACTTGGAATTTTCCCTTGTTAACTTCCCATTGGACTTTCCCTTGCCTAGCCTCCAGTTAGGACTAGTCACTCGGTAGACTTCTTACCTGCCTAACCTCCAATTAGGACTTTTCCTCGGCTAACTTCAGTTAAGACATTCCCTTACCTTACCTCAGTTAGGACTTTCCAAATCAAGTATCCGATCCTCCCTTGACCTAATTTACTTCTCTCTCACACATTGTCAAATATCGAAACTCAAACTTGGACCAACCCGAGCTTGGTCAACTTGGTCAACCTTGACCCGTGGTCAATTGCACCAATAATCTCCCTCTTTTTGATATTTGACAATATTTTTAAGTTAGGCTAACTCATTAGCCTAACTTCCTTCTTCTCATACTAAAACATGAATAAGTGTTTCCTAACCTAAACCTTACATTCTCTCCCTTTGGCACACATAAAAAATCTTCTCCTAAGATTTAGTCCTCTTATCCTTTAAACATTAAAATGGAGGTTCCCTACCTTCCATTGTTCCCAATGCTCAACCTTGAACATACATCCATCATTCATTAAAATTTCTCCTTTCTTACTCAAAACATACCTTAAAGGCTCCCCTTCAAAGCATGTTCTAACTTTTATCATTGCACCAACAATAATTTAGAGTTCCTAAACCACTAGAAAATCCCAAAATTTAAGTCATGAGATTAAAAATTCAACCTTGAATCTAAACCTCCTTCTTAACTCTAAATTAGTCCCCTTTAACCATTCCTTTCTCATCTTCATCAAGAAAATTACCCTTGAGTATTTGTCCAAGCATTTTATAGGGTTAAGAATAGTTAAATTACCTAAATGCGGCTTAATCGACTGAAATACACTCATTTAAATAAGCAGCTTCCAATTGATTGGTATCAGTTACCAATCAATTTCGGCTTGGTTTAATCAATCGATGTTAGCTACCAATCGATTAACGTACTTGCCAATCGACTGGTTTGTTAGATTTTCTGATTCAATTTCAGACCGAAATTAAGAAATGTATAAATAATTCTCCAATTTTTGAAAAATCATAAAATTTTGTGTAGACATTATTTATGTCATATACTATCATGGAAAAATAGTTTTCTATGAAAATACATCTCATGTTTAAAGATTGATACAAAAATGGAAACCATTGAAAACTTTAATGTTTCACTCTAATTTTGTATCTAACTAATCAATGGTGATTCCTATCAACAAATAGACTTCACCAAAGTTTTCTAAAATATTTCTGAAATTATTTTCAAAAATAATTTCCATCCATGATCTATGAGCTAAATGCACGTGACTTGTACATGTTAGTACCCCAGGTTGGTTTTGATATGATCAACCAAGTCAAGTTAGGTCCTAGTGTGTTTTAATCCCTGTGTCTAAGTTGCAGGAGCGCAAGAAGTCTAGCGGAAGTTGTAGCGGACGAGAATGATGGCATGGAAAGGGAGCCGACAGGCTCGGTGCATCTAAGGGAGGTGGAGGTCCGCGAAAGAGTATACCGGTGGAGCGAGAAGGACGCGCGCGACGTCCGAGGGACGAGAAGGCGAGAGGAAGTCTGCTCGAGGAGAAGGCCAGAGTCAGGTTCAGATGAGCCTAACTCTGGTTGGCCAGAAATCACCCAAGCAGACAAAAGGAGAAAAAGTCAACATTGACGTTGACTTTGACCAAGTGGTCAACTGAGGTGACTCAAGTGCTTTGGGAGGCGCCTTAGCTTCAAGTCTTAGTTCTGCGGACAAACAAAACTAAGGCACCTCAGTCTCAACCTGAGGCGCCTCGGATCAGAATTGAGGCGCCTTAGATCAAAATCTATCAACAGCTTACCGTTGGCGCGTGGATAAAATCTTATCCATCTGAGGTGCGTCAGTTGAGGCGCCTCAAGTCCAAGTCAGCACAACGGTAAAGTGCTTTTTTGGGCTATAAATAGCCCCCAAAAGCTAGGATTAAGAATGAACTGTACTCTATTTTCCTAGTCTCTTTTTGAGCTTTCCAATGTCTGTAAGAGGCTTCTCCGCTTGCAACCAAGGAGATCTTATAGTAGAGCTTTCAACTGTCTTGGATTAACAACTATCCCGATTGCAACCAATTTTACTTGGTATCTACCTCCTTGAGGTAACTAATCCAAGGGTCCACTCCTTACTCACAGCTCCACTAAGAACTTCCTCCTTCTCGAAAACCTTCCGAAGGCGTAGAAGCCTCTTACAAGCTTGAGTACAAGAATACAACAAGAAATGCAAACAAGATTACAATAGAAATTGAAAATGACTTTACAATAATAAACTTTGTGTTGCTTACTCTTTTCTTGCTTTGATTAGTCTCTTGATGATTGGAAAATACAGCAGCACTTGTCTCCAAAACGTCAAGAATCAACATTTTCAAAACTCCATGAAACCCCCTTTTCCAGGGTTGCTTTCGGGCGGGAAAATGTCTCTCAATCGATTGGTCTTATCCCCAATCGATTACCACGTCAAATCAGACTATGTAAACCTGCAGAACAACTCTTTTTCGCTTGACCAATCTATTGGTGAGTCATATCAATTGATTGATAGTTTCTAATCAATTGACACAATCGATTCCGAAGCCTTCTATGCTTTCGAAGAAAGCCTACCAATCTATTACCCTAATTGATTGACAATGCCTAATCTATGAGCTAATCGATTAGCAACTTTCTGTGCTGTCGTGAAAACACAACCAATCAATTGATTGCCCAATCAATTCGAATTTATTCTGTGCTCCCAAATAAGGTCTTTCAATCGATTGGTTTGGGCCAATCGATTACTCTAATCGATTGCCCAATCCTAAACTCTGAATTCGAGTTTAGGGTTCCTTTGCCCAATTCTAAAGTCATCCTTAATTTATTGGAACTTCACACTCCTAGCATCCGGTCAACTTTGACATGCCAAGTCTTCACCAAGTGTTTAATCAACCTCTGTACCCACTTAGACTTTCCATCTCGTGTCAAGTGTTTACTCCTCCATTACCCACTTGGACTTACTACTTGCCAACTCCCCATTTGACTTCCAATCACCAAGTGTCCGGTCCTCCGTGACTCACTTGGATTTTTTTCTTGCCAACTTCCTATTGAACTTTCCCTTGCCTAACCTCCGGTTAGGACTAGTCACTCAATAAACTTCTCACCTACTTAACCTCCAGTTAGGACTTTCTTTCGCCTAACCTCGGTTAGAACTTTCGCTTGCCTAACCTCCAAGTAGGACTTTCCCTTGCCTAACCTCAATTAGAACTTCTCAAATCAAGTATCCGGTCCTCCCTTGACCTACTTGACTTCTCTCACACATTGTCAAATATCAATTGCATCAACAATCTATTGGATTGGTTGATAAGAACCTAGAATGTTTTCTATAAATAAGGATAGATAATTATATGCCACTCTTCTACCAAAGTCATGGCAATCTTCACTTACTAAATCTGGTTTTTTTCCTTTTACAGATTCTTAATCCTGCTGAAACATTTGAAGACATCCTTTTAGATTACTCGTAAGATTCCATCACTTCTATTTATTAATATAACATGTTCTGTCTAGTTACTTTAATTTTTTATAAGTAGTTGAATTGCAAATGTTTTTTAACAGGTATGTCGAATGCACCTCATCAGTGATTCAAGCATTGACATCATTTAAAAAGTTATATCCAGGCCATCGGCGAGATGAGATAGATGATTGCATTAACAAATCAACACGTTTTCTTGAAAAGACACAGCGAGATGATGGTTCATGGTTTGCACTTATAGTTGCCTATTTCATTTAAATCCATTTTGTCATTCTGCTTTGTCATTTTTTATATAAAAAAAAAGTCACAAAAAATCAACTATTGAAAGGTCTGATGTTGTTGAACTCAAATTCTTATCACGGATTAAAATCTCCTACCATATCAGTTGAATAATGAGTTTTATGGCGCTTAAACTTTTGCTACGGACTGATAACTTCTTCTAATAGGTATGGATGTTGGGGTGTTTGCTTCACTTATGGCACATGGTTTGGAGTAGGTGGATTACTTGCTGCTGGAAGAACGTACGAGAGCAGCTCTTGTATCCGAAAGGCGTGCAACTTTCTGTTATCTAAACAACTGGCCTCTGGTGGCTGGGGAGAAAGCTATCTTTCATGTCAAGATAAGGTTAATTCCTAACTTATTACCCATTAATCAGCACGATTAGATGGGTTCTAGTTCATTTGTTCATATGATATTCTCCTCTCTTTTTTTTTTTAACATGCAAGTCATATTTTCGAATGTTTATGATCATGGTACGAGTAGCTAGTAACATGTCCTTTTCCTTTTATGTTATAGCGAGATATCAAATTTAGCTAGAAAGATTTTTTTTGTTTTTCCAGATCATAAGGCAATGCCTTTGCAGATTGTTTCATTGGGGTATTTCATGTTTTGGATTAGCCAAGATGTTTATGCATCAAGTAACATACTGGCATCTTGGTTCAGAAGTTACCAGCCACTTTATTTTTCACATTATTCTATATTTCTCGAATTCTCTTTGAGCAGGTCTATACAAATCTTGAGAACAACAGGATTCATGCAGTGAATACAAGCTGGGCAATGCTAGCTCTAATTGATGCTGGACAGGTCAGTTTTCTGTCGATAACAAATCTCATGAGGGCTTAGATTTCTTAGGATTACAAATTCACAAGCAATTTTGTTATATCTAGTGGATGGGGAAGGATTGGAAGTATGGTGTGGAGGAAGCAAAGAATGAAAATATTGCGTCCAAGTTAATGCAAATGAGTGAAATGTTGATTCAATGAAAATTATGACGCGAGTGTTTTCTTGTCTTAAGATCTTTGAAAGAATTAGAAATAATTCAAATGTTCAAAATTATCATGTGCGAAAAGGTTAGCGTTTGGAGATGAGGTTGTTTTCTACATGGATTTTTGGGGTTGCTAAAAGGCTATAAGTTTCAAACTATTTGGGATTGCTAAATCACTTATCTTTTCTAGTAACCTTATGTATCTTTCTTGACAATCTTGTCTCTTTTTACATCATTATTTTTGTTTACTAATTGTCTAACATCCTAAGTCCAAAAAATATGACTAGTCATATCACCGTCCATAAGATTTTCTTTGAGTGCATCACCCATACATCATCATCAGTAGCTATATATTGATTAATAGATTCAAAATATTTAAAACTCATAAAAGAATTTATATCCATACTCCCTATCTCCTCAATTATTTCTTGAAACTAATAACATGTTAGAATTTTATATGGAGGGATTGATGGTGTTGATCCAACAGCTTGGTATGGTTAAATAGTTCGACAATCAGTCATCTGCTCGAACCGGTGGAGCTTAATATGGCAATGTGGACCTTGTCCCATTTATACTCTCAATACACCCTTTCGGATATCAAAACACTCTTTCGGATAACAGATGTACCCTTTTTGGTATCATCGTTATCGACTTATCGATTGCTGAGTTATCCTTTTGGATATCAACACACCCTCTTGGAAGCTTATCCCTAAGGATAAGTGTATTAAGGTCGAGGTGAAAGCTAGACTTTCTTTTCTTAGGACGATATTGCTTTGTCTAGGTGTTTACGGTTTATTATCAATTGTCTCCCATGATACAATAACTTACATCTCGAAATAGAAGCACTTCAAATTTTGAGCCTTGTCGAACTTTCTAAGCCTTTGAACTCTTAAGAGACGAGAGAGAGAAGAGCTCAAGAGAAGAATTTGTAATTTGAGAATTAAGTTATTTGAATCACAGGAGTAGGGGTTTTTTTGTAAGGATGAAGGGTTATTCTCAAAGGGGTTTTTTCCTAGAGATGAAAAGACATGAGATGTGTCTTTCAGTTAAATATTATCCATTATCATTAATTGATTTAATTAATTAATAATATTAGTTAATTAAATTAATGTTATAGTTATGTTTAATCTATTATAAATATTAATTAATCTATTAATTAATATTATAATCATAATTAATCTTTTAATTAATCAATAAAATTAATTCTAATTTTACACCCTTCAATGGTTCTATATGAATCAGCATTCACGCATACTCGAATTAGCGTTCATGTAATCTCATCCGTGAACTTTGCTCGTGTACGAGCTTAAACTTCCATCTGATCATATTGGACCAACCCTTCATTAGATATTAATTTTTCATTCACTCAAAAAATTAGTTTACGATGATCTACTCGCAAAATAATCGTCTTATCCTTACTTAATTTATTGGCCACCAAAATCAATTTTCTAACAATTCTCCACATGAATGAAAATTATGAATAAGTTTCAAGTCTCAAATAAGAGTTTCATCGGAAGACTATAACATTGGGGGAGATATCTTGTGACTTTGAATTAACCTTCCATAGTGGAATACGATCGGATTTACTTGGCTACCCAATGAACTATGTTTTGAATTGTTCAGGTGTTGGTGTAAACCAAGACAATCATATCCATACAATAGCTCATAGGCTTTTACCAGTTCTCTATCGTGTATGTTTTAGCCATCGACAACACTTGGGATTCATAAGTATTTTATTGAAGTGGTCCGTCTTCACACTTATATAGGTGATATCCCATTAAGAGTATTCTGTAATATCCTATTATACACTTTGTGGTATAATATAAGAATCATTAAGAACTTTTGTTCATCCTTTACTCATTTTATAGGTCACACATTTTGTCTCCAGGAATGAGTTGGAGTAATTACTCCTAAGTGCCTCGAATGTCCATTTTGAACCATGAGCTTGGGATCTCCAGTCAACATGATTGGGTTACCATTATTCAATTTAAATGTTGAGTTTTAAACTCATTCCCCTAGACATGCAATATAGTGGCAAAAAGGCAAAACGCTCGCCCCCGACGCCCCTGCCAGCCCGCCCCTAGACATGCAATATAGCTGATATCTCGATAGGTCTTTTATTTTAATTAACTAGCGGATCCGCATACTCCATATTCAATGGAAATTTAACCACTAGAGATCTACTAATTTAATGGTATTAAGTACTTACCATTTTATACTAGTGCACTTTTTATAACTTTTTAGATACTATAATGTATTGTATATACTATCGATGTATTTTATGTAATTAATTCTTTGCACTCTCAATTTGGGTATTTATATCTAATCCAAATACCCCCATATTTATTAGTTCGCCCCCACATTTATAGGCTTCATTGGAAGGTTCATGACCTTTCGATGTCTTATAAAGATTTTTTATTTCTATCTCACTAAGGCTTGTAGTTTGCCAAGAGGACAACTTCCCTCCATAAGTTTAGGATAAATCCAAAACTTATCAACATAACTTTTATTATCTTTTCAATGTTTAGCCACAATAATGTTGAATTGAGGTGAATGGGATATATCGATTATTGAATGTTGCTCTTCCTCAAGAAACATTTTTTGAGCAATATCTTGCATTAATCACCATAGATGATCTTGCTTATTTAATTTTTCTAATCATATTTCTAGTGTTTTTAAAACAATTAAAGGGCCTTAATCTTGTATAAAAGCAAGTCTCCATAACTCTAATCTTTTGATTTCACCTAGTTAAAACTATGGTCTAATCAGCACTTGTTCTCAAAAAGTGCACAATCTATAAAACATGCATCACTTGGTCTTCCAATTTTACCGAGTTAGAACTACGATCATATGATTAAAGTGCAAACCAAAATTGCATTTATTCTTCAAGAGATACTCGACTCAAGAGGTATACATCCCTTAGTCTTCCAACCTCGTTGAGCCAAAGATGCAGTCGTCTGATTGGAGTGTTGACTAGGATCATATTTACTCTTTGAGAGATACTCGAATCAAGAAGTATACATCTTTTGTTCTTCTAATCTTGTCGAGCCAAAGCTATGGTTGCCTGATTGGAGTGCTAGCTAGGATTGTATTACTCTTCGAGAGACAGTCAACTCATGAAGAATACATCCCTTAGTATATCTTCCAATCATATTGAGTCAAAGTTGTGGTCGTCTAATCGGAGTGTTGACTAGGATTGCATTTACTCTTCAAGAGACACTCAACTCAAAAAGTATACATCCCTTGTTCTTCTAATCTTGTCGAGCCAAAGTTGTGGTCGTCTGATTGGAGTGCTAGCTAGGATTGTATTACTCTTCGAGAGACACTCGACTCAAGAAGAATACATCCCTTAGTCTTCCAATCTTATCGAGTCAAAGTTGTGGTCGTCTGATAGGAGTGCTGACTAGGATTGCATTTACTCTTCAAGAGACACGCAACTCAAAAAGTATACATCCCTTGTTCTTTTAATCTTGTCGAGCCAAAGTTGTGGTCGTCTGATTGAAGTACTGATCAGGGTTGTATTACTCTTCGAGAGACACTTGACTCAAGAAGAATACATCCCTAGTCTTCCAATCTTATCGAACCAATGTTGTGGTTGTCTGATTGGAGTGCTAACCAGGATTGCATTTACTATTCAAGAGACACTTGACTCAATTTCTTAGTCAATTGCAACACGTGATGTAATTCTTCTATCTCATCTATTTTGACCTCCATTGAGGTCTCATTGAGTTGGACTCAAATCTAGCTTTTGGCCAAGTGGAATTGATCTTCTATCTGAAGTCCTTTATTAGCCCTCTTTTTAAACTTGGTATTAGACAAATACCCCCACAAAGCCTTGACCATCATTGTTACACTATACCTATGGTATAGTTTTGTCGTCTAACCTTTTAAGGCATAGTTCATGCATAGGAAAATTATATTCTTCCTTGCAAATAACTCTCCCATCGCTTAAGGTTCATTTTTAGATGTGCTAGAACATCTTTGATAGTAACCTTATAAGATACATTTTCTTCAAGTAATATAGTATCTTTTATTAGTTACTACCATCGCTTGAAGACGATTAGGGAGAATTTTTCCAATTTATCTCTAGTAGGAGTGGGGCCCTCGTTCGCCATAACTGCGAATATCATCTTAAGATTGTTGGAATTTTATATGGATGGGATTAACGGTGTTGATCTAACAACTGGGTCCGGTTAAACAACTCGTCAATGAGTCGTCGTCTCGAACTGGTGGAGCTCGTCATGGTGATGTGGACCTAGTCCTATTTATACTCTTAGCATACCCTTTCGGATATTGAGTCACCCTTTCGGATAATAGACGTACTCTTCTTAGTATCATCGTTACTGACCTAATCTCATCGATCGTCGAGTTATCTCTTTAGATACAGACACACCGCCTTTGGGTAAGTTTATCTCTATGAATAAGAGTATTAAGGTCGAGGTGAAGGCTAGTTCTTCTTCCCTTAATACGATATTGCTTTGCCCAGGTGCTTATGATTTATCAGTAATCGTCTCCTAAGATACAATGACTTATGTCTCGAAATAGAAGTACTCCAAATTTTGATCCCTATTAAACTTTTGAAGCCTTGGAACTTTTAAGAGAACAGAGAAAAGAGAACTCACAAGGAGAATTCACAACTTTCGAACTTTCAAAGCCTTGGAACTCTTAAAATAGGAGAGAGAAGAATTCGCAACTTGAGAATTGAGTGATTTAAATCAAAAAGTGGAGTTCCTTTTATAGAGACAAAGGGTTACTCTCAAAGGGTGAAGGGTTTCTGTCAAAAGTAGTTAGTTTTTTCACTTAAATATTATCCATTATCATTAATTGATTCAATTAATCAATGATATTAATTATTTAAATTAATATTATAGATATGATTAATCTATTGTAAATATTAATTAATCAATTAATTAATATTACAACCATGATTAATCTTTTAATCAATCAATTAATTAATCAATGAAATTAATTTTAATTTCACACATTTCAATGGATCCACATGAATTGACATTTACGTATACTCGAGTTAGCATTCGTGTAATATCATCCATGAACCCAGCTCGTGTGGGAGCCTAAACTTCCGTCCAATCATATCGTACCAACCCTTCAATAGATATTAATTTCTCATTCACTCAAGAAATTAGTTTACGATGGTCTACTGATGAAATAACAGTCTTATCCCTATTTAATTTATTGGTTGCCAAAATTAATTTTGCAACATAACAACAATAATAGATAGTAGATTGAAAACCTTTTGGATTATATTTTCAGGTTGCCTTAGTCTTTGTGTTAATTAAATGTTTTTGAATGTAATAGATGAAGTAACATTACTTCTTTCAAATTTGTGTTCGAATAGGGTGACAGAGATCCAAACCCATTGCACAGAGCAGCAAAGGTATTAATAAATATGCAAATGGAGAATGGAGAGTTTCCCCAACAAGTGAGACATCACTTTTTTTTTTTTAAATTCAACAAACAGCAAGCTTGATTATTTTTAAAGACTGTTCTTTTCTATTTTACTTTTATTTTATTGAGGATGTGTTTTATTGCTTCTTTAGTTTTATATTTGTTATTTCTTTAGTTTTTTAACAATTTTTTTTTCTTCAATGCAATTAGTTTTCTCCCATTTCTACATCTTATTCTTTCCTTGGTTTTTTTATTCATTTGTTAATCTTTTTATTACAATGCTCTTTCCTTTTACACTTTCTCAATTCTATTTTACATATTGATAGAAGGAATAAATTGAAAATAAGAGAAATGTGTAGTGATAAATAATAGTATTTTTGCATTGTTCCAAGACTTCCATTAGATTAGTGATACATTCTTTTTCTCATTTCTTGCAAATGAGATGAGGAAAGGAGGAAAGGAATTAATTAAGGACATATACTTAGATAATTGATAAATTTTTTAATTAGGCAATGTGAGATCTTAATAAATATTTATAGGAATAGGGATATAAAAAAAAAAACTTAATTAGCAACGATAAAAATTTAGTTTTTCTCGTTGATGTCCCTCATTTCTTTAATGGAGAATTTTCATTGAACCCTTAGACTTTACCTTCTTATTCTTTTTCAGGATAACCAAAATACTGGTTAATATTTTTAGACTATTGTCAATTCATCCCCAAACTATTAAGATTGATACTTAATGGGAAAATAACATAGTGCATATATGACATACTTTTCATGTCGTCATTTCCTTAGATCAATTGAGAATATTTTGACAAATTTAGAGCTCTAGGTTGCATTCAAGTCTTGATTTTCTGTTCTTTTATCAAGTTGTTTATCTCAATTAGTATTTTGTAATTCTTATTGCATTTTTAGTTGATATCAATTTTTTGTTATTGTATTATTTAAATACTTATATTTGTTTCGCTCTCTCTTCCTCTTCTTTCATCATCAAATTGAATTTATCCCTTTCATTTCTATAGAAGACTATCAACAATAATATTCAAACTTTCACTATTTGTTTGTGTAGGAGATTATGGGAGCCTTCTGTAAAAACTGCACACTCGTCTATTCATTGTATCGAAACGTATTTCCGATATGGGCACTCGGAGAATATCGCACTCGAGTATTGTCCCCTTAAGTCTTGCCTTTCGCAATGATATGATTACATTTATTCTGATCATATGTATCATGTGATTGAATTTATGGATCCTTACTATGCAAGTCCCTACTTGTGATAAAAATTATGTGAAGTGCTACAACAATTTTATTGGAAACCTTTTGCATAGGTTTTGTTTGTTTATTTTGCATTTGGTTTTAAGTAGAGTAAGAATGAAATAGATAAATAAGAAAATAATAATAATAAAAATAGTTCAGTGTACCAAACTCTTACAATATAAGATTTTTTATCTTACATTGTAGGTTATTTTTGCAATTCAAATATGTGATCATTAAGTTACACAATAATAATTTTATCGTTATGCCAACTATCAAGGCTCCCCTTCAAGAAAATAATAAACTTAGCTCGAAAGTTGTCACCATCTGTGGAATTGCAAAACCAAAGGCACTATGCGGGTCAACTTGAGTTTGCGGCCGCAAAATCTTAGCTAGCTAGACCGCGATCTTCTTGAAGCCAGGTGAGATGGCCACCCATTTCGCCTATTAATTACATAGGGTTAGCATTCACACACTTTGTTCAGTTGCTAGACTTTGTTCCAAATTAACATCATTCTGGCAGCGACTGTTAAGACAGTTACCATAAACCTTGTCCCGCGAAAAGCATCAAGAAAGCAAATCAAGTTTCTGATCACCTCCTATGTGGCTTAGCTTTAGCTTCGTGTGTTAGGGATTACAAGGGTGCAAACTGTTGGTTTTCTTTAGAATTTCAAATTATATTGAAGGAAGTTTAGTCCCATATTGCTAAGCTATTGGAGTTGGAATGCCTTATATATCAAGGCATTCCTTCCATGCTTAGATGGCTTAGGGGGACCTACACGCATGCGCGGGTTGAGCCCAAACCAGGTGGTTTCAGGGGGTCTGGGCCGGAAATCCATAAACCGGGCGCGACGCACGCGATTATCGCGCGCAGGGGGGGGTGCAAATCCCCAGCCTGTGAGCCTCGTGCTTGCGGGCGGCCCGGTTTGGTTTTGCATATTTCGGTTCGGTTTGATTTTAAACCAATTTGGTTTGGTTTTATTATTTCTTTCCTTTTATTTATTTATTTTTATTATTCCTTTTTGTGAGAAACTGCGCCCTCCCTTCCCAGCGGCGCTCGACGCGATTCTTCACGGGTCGCGTTTCCTCAGACAGAAGAGGCAAAGGTTTGCCTCTTCGGATCTATAAAAGGAGAAGAGGAAGAAGCAGAAATTCACTGTGCTTTCTTCTCTCCTTCTCTCTCTGCGCGCCTTTCTTCTCCAAAGGCAGCGTTCGCCTTTCTTCTTCGGTCGGTTTGGTTTTGGGTCTTGAGGCTTTCGATTGTGCGATCTGAGGTTGCTTCTGAATTGCGGTGTTCGTCTTGGAGTGCACCTACGAACGGCGTGAGTGGTTGTCGGATCTTGAGGGGATTTTGCCAGCGAGCCTCTGCACCTTGGGCGGCAATAAATTCTCTAAAGACAGTCGGCGCGCCGACGCTTCAACCGGAGGATAACGATTTCCTAACCCTGCTTATTCATTTACTGTCTATTGCATGCTGCCTGATTTTATTGGTGCAAATATATTACTGATTTTAGTGCTATATTTACAACAATTTTAGAGAATTTATTGTAAGCATCAATAGACATGATGAATGATAGGGTAGTTGGGTCTGATGAGGCTAGCGCCAGACCTGAAAGATTTTTTGGGCAGAACTTTAGGCGTTGGCAACAACGCATGAAGTTCTGGCTTACCACGCTAGGGCTATTCTCTATCATAGAAACAGATCCTCCTTCACCTGATGAAGAGGAACCTGGCCGTAGTGCTGCCTTAGAGAGGTTTAAGTCAAGGGATTATCTCTGCCATGGGAGAATCCTGTCTGCCCTCTCAGACGCACTTTTTGATGTGTACTGCTCAACCTCTTCGGCCAAGGAATTGTGGAAATCCTTGGATAAAAAATATAACTCCGAAGATTCTGGTTTAGAGAAGTACACCGTGGCAAAGTTCCTAAACTTCAAAATGATTGAAGGAAAATCTGTAGTTGAGCAGACCCATGAATTTCAAGTTCTGATTCATGGTCTTGCTGAAGGAGATATGCTACTACCCGAAAAATTTCAGGTCTTGTCTATCATCGAGAAGTTGCCTCCGAGTTGGGAAGATTTTGGCATGACTCTTAAACATAGGAGAGGTCAAATCTCTTTAGAAGATTTGATGATTGCCTTAAATATCGAGGAAGAACATCGCAAGCAACATAAAGATGATAATAAGACAATGCCAATGGACTTTATTCCAAAGGCAAACGTGGTGGTCTCATCTGACAAAAACAAAAATCAGAAAATGAAGAACAAGATGAAACCCAAACCAAAGGTTCAAAAGAAAAATGGAACCAAGCCGTGCTGGACATGTGGACAAGTTGGACATTACGCCAAATTCTGTCCTGACCGAAAGAACAAGAAGAAAAACCAAGGCAATACGTCCAACACCAAGGCACAAGCAAATGTTGTGACTGCTAATGCCGACACCAGCGATAGGTTTGTTACCTTTAACCCCGAACTAAATTTGATCTATCAACCTAATGAGTGGTTGGTTGATACAGGTGCTAATGTGCACTGTTGTGCTGATCGCTCTGCCTTCCTTACTTATCAGGTAATTGAAGGCACTTCCGTGACCATGGGGAACCATTCTGCAGCTAGGGTGCTTGGGATAGGACAAGTTGACCTGAGGTTCACCTCTGGAAAGGTCCTGTCACTGCATGAGGTGCATCATGTTCCAGCGGTCCGTCGGAATCTGATTAGCGGGTCAAATCTAGTTCGTGTTGGTTACGAATTGAATTTTAAATGTAATAAAGTTGTAATATTACATTTAGGAACCTTTATTGGAAAGGGTTACCTTAATGAAGGATTATTTAAACTCAAT
The DNA here is from genome assembly GCA_024364735.1 of Boesenbergia rotunda. Lineage (NCBI taxonomy): Eukaryota > Viridiplantae > Streptophyta > Magnoliopsida > Zingiberales > Zingiberaceae > Boesenbergia > Boesenbergia rotunda. The sequence goes on along the minus strand of JAGFNQ010001832.1, from coordinate 340,255 downwards.
GTAGAAAATGTAACTTTGAATAAATCTAATGATATTGGTTGTTCTTATAACATTGAATCTTATGATGTATGGCATGATAGATTAGGACATGTTAATTTTCAAACTGTAAAAAGAATGATGAATCTTGACATGATTCCTAAGCATGCCATAAATGATAAGAAAAAATGCGAAATTTGTGTGCAATATAAACAACCCCGAAAACCCTTCAAATCAGTTGATAGAAATTCTGATATTTTAGAATTAATTCATACTGATTGTTGTGAGTTTAACGGTGTAATAACGAGAGACCATAAAAGGTATTTCATTACCTTCATTGATGATCACTCTCGTTATTGTTATGTTTATTTGCTAAAAACCAAGGATGAAGCTTTAGATAAATTTATGGTTTTTAAATCTGAAGCCGAAAACCAAACGAATAAAACCATTAAGAGGTTAAGGTCTGATAGGGGCGGAGAGTTTACCTCGAATCTGTTTCAGAAATTTTGTCAAAATTCAGGTATAATTCACGAGGTGACTGCTCCATATAGTCCTCAATCAAATGGTGTAGCAGAACGAAAAAATCGAACCCTTGAAGATATGATCAATTCCATGTTAGGAAGTTCTGGGTTACCCAACTTCATGTGGGGGGAGGCTCTATACACTGCATGTCATGTGTTAAATAGGGTCCCAATGAAGTCAAGGGATAAAAGCCCATATGAGCTTTGGAAAGGTCGGAAAACAAGTTTGAAATACCTTAAAGTGTGGGGGTGCCTTGCAAAGGTACTAGTACCTGAACACAGAAGGAAGAAACTTGGTCCAAAGACCGTAGATGGTATCTTCTTAGGTTATGCTCAAAATAGTATTGCATATAGATTTCTGATTATTAAATCAGAAATTCCTGGAATAGATGCAAATACTATTGTAGAGCTTCGCGATGCTACATTTTTTGAGGATATATTTCCTATGAAGATGAGAACACCTCAGTCCATTTCTAGTATTCCTACTAGAGATGAGCCTTCTTCCGTAGATGTCCCATTATCCGTAGTGGGTGCACCTTCCTCAAGTCACTCTAGACTAGATGAATCTAGTGAGTGTACAGAACTGAGAAGGAGCAAGAGACAACGTGTCTCTACGGATTTAGGCCAAGACTTTATCACCTATAATATAGAAGGTGACCCTGTGACATATAGAGATGCTATGGCTTCTCCTGAAGCTAAGCACTGGAAAGAGGCCACTAAAAGTGAAATGGACTCTATTATCTCTAATGCCACTTGGGAGTTAGTAGATTTACCTCCTGGTTGTACCACCATAGGATGTAAATGGGTGTTTAAGAGAAAACTAAAACCTGATGGGTCAGTAGATAAATTCAAAGCACGCCTAGTTGCTAAGGGATTCAAACAAAAAGAAGGGATTGACTATTTTGACACTTATTCTCCTGTTACCAGAATTACTACAATCCGAGTGTTAATAGCATTGGCATCCATATATCATCTTGAGGTCCATCAAATGGATGTCAAAATGGCATTCCTTAATGGTGATCTTGAAGAAGAGATATATATGGATCAGCCAGAGGGATATGTAGCTTCTGGAAGTGAGAATAAAGTCTGTAAGTTAGTTAAATCTCTATATGGCTTGAAGCAAGCCCCAAAGCAATGACATAAAAAATTTGATAGTGTTATGCTATCGTTTGGCTTTGAAATTAATGACTCTGACAAATGTGTATATACTAAACTGAAAGGCGATAGATGTATTATTTTATGTTTATATGTAGATGATATTTTATTGTTTGCATCTGACCTTTCAATTATTAATGAGACCAAGGCCCTCTTAAGTGGGAAGTTTGATATGAAGGATATGGGTTGTGCTGACATGATTTTAGGGCTAAAGTTGACTCGCTCAACTGATGGAATAGCAATTTCTCAGTCACACTATGTTGAGAGAGTGTTAGAGAAATATGGCTATAGCCAAGTTAAATCAGTTGTCACACCCTATGATCCTTCAAAGACTCTCCATAAGAATAAGAGTGGCGTGGCCGTGTCTCAACTAAGATATTCCCAAATAATAGGTAGTCTAATGTATTTGGCAAATTGTTCTAGACCTGATATTTCTTTTGCTATAACGAAATTGAGCAGGTTTACCAGCTGTCCGGACAGAACGCATTGGGATGCATTAGACAGAGTACTCAGATATCTAAAAGGAACTATATCCTTGGGCTTGCAGTATGGGAGATTCCCTACAGTCCTGGAGGGATATAGTGATGCCAGTTGGATAGCTGACACTGCTGAGTGTAAAGGCGTTACTGGTTATGTCTTTACACTTGGAGGCGGTGCAGTTGCTTGGAGGTCTGTTAAACAGACGATTATTTCCCGTTCTACATCTGAGGCAGAATTGTGTGCTTTGGATACCACAGTAACTGAAGCAGATTGGCTTAAGGGTCTTCTGTCTGAAATTCCCTTGATGATTAAGCCAATACCTTCTATTTCAGTACACTGTGATAATCAAACAACAATAGCTCAGATTAGAAGCTCCAAGTATAACCAGAAACAGAAGAGACATGTACGAATCAGATTGAAGTCTGTTCGTGAGCTAGTGTCTCTTGGAGTGGTGTCTTTGGACTTTGTAAGTTCAAAAGACAATATTGCTGATCCACTCACAAAAGGTCTTGATTCTGAGAAAATCAAGAGATCCAGTAAGGGAATGGGACTGAGGCCTATCTTGGTTTCATCTATAGCGGCAACCCAACCTATCTGATTGGAGATCCCAAGAAGTAGGTTCAATGTGGTATAAACAAGCTATAAGGGTGAACCGTAAGCATCAAACTGATTGAGATGTAATCTCATAGTCTCTTCCCTGGATAGATGCTTGACTGCTAGTAAGGATGAGCCTAGGGGCTCTTAATGAGTTCAAGGTCTTTATGACAGGATGCTTGCAGTACATCCTTGGAGAACTCACCTATGTAAGTGTAACTGTGGGGCCGCAGTGTGGGGGGTCTAGGCAACTCTCCTTAGCACTTATGAAACAAGATTCGGTGGCATGGCCGTAATGCACCAACCCAGAAGGATTCAACCGTCGCCTGTGATGAGTTGTTGCCAATTGATTTTCACATATTAAAGGTTTAAGTTCAAGACTTAGTTCACTTCAAACCTGTGTGAATAAGATTGGTTTACTTAGGTGAAAATTCAAACCGGAAGGTATTTTCACTGAAAGCTCATTACGACAAAGCCTCAAGACCTGTTTTATTTATTTATTATAATTTGAAATTTGTGGGGGATTGTTGGTTTTCTTTAGAATTTCAAATTATATTGAAGGAAGTTTAGTCCCACATTGCTAAGCTATTGGAGTTGGAATGCCTTATATATCAAGGCATTCCTTCCATGCTTAGATGGCTTAGGGGGACCTACACGCATGCGCGGGTTGAGCCCAAACCAGGTGGTTTCAGGGGGTCTGGGCCGGAAATCCATAAACCGGGCGCGACGCACGCGATTATCGCGCGCAGGGGGGGTGCAAATCCCCAGCCTGTGAGCCTCGTGCTTGCGGGCGGCCCGGTTTGGTTTTGCAGATTTCGGTTCGGTTTGATTCTAAACCAATTTGGTTTGGTTTTATTATTTCTTTCCTTTTATTTATTTATTTTTATTTGTGAGAAACCGCGCCCTCCCTTCCCAGCGGCGCTCGACGCGATTCTTCACGGGTCGCGTTTCCTTAGACAGAAGAGGCAAAGGTTTGCCTCTTCGGATCTATAAAAGGAGAAGAGGAAGAAGCAGAAATTCACTGTGCTTTCTTCTCTCCTTCTCTCTCTGCGCGCCTTTCTTCTCCAAAGGCAGCGTTCGCCTTTCTTCTTCGGTCGGTTTGGTTTTGGGTCTTGAGGCTTTCGATTGTGCGATCTGAGGTTGCTTCCGAATTGCGGTGTTCGTCTTGGAGTGCACCTACGAACGGCGTGAGTGGTTGTCGGATCTTGAGGGGATTTTGCCAGCGAGCCTCTGCACCTTGGGCGGCAATAAATTCTCTAAAGACAGTCGGCGCGCCGACGTTTCAACCGGAGGATAACGATTTCCTAACCCTGCTTATTCATTTACTGTCTATTGCATGCTGCCTGATTTTATTGGTGCAAATATATTACTGATTTTAGTGCTATATTTACAACACAAACTTAGTCCCACATTGAAAAATACATGGGAAGATCATTGGTTTATAAGGAATATGGTATCTCCATTGGCATGAGGCCTTTTGGGGAGAGTCCAAGAGCAAAATCATGAGGGTTTAGGTCTAAAGTGGACAATATCATGCTATTATGGAGAAATCCTAATTCCTTTTGGTCCTAACATCGTGGGATTCATCACCTTTCTTCTTGATGTAGCCACTTAGAACTGCTTTTGCCCTCGACCACTCCTTCTCGGACTCGGCACTGCGCATGAAGGTGCATACTTCGCCGATGTTAATTTTCGGTATACTTCTCTTCTGTCCCTGCTGGCTGCTCTGATTCTCTCCAACATTGTGATCGCCGGCGGCTGCAACTCCTCCATGTGCTCTCAGACTTGATGATGCTGCAGTTTTCTCGAATACAATGGCTTCTTTGACCTCGACATTCCCCGAATTCTCCATGTCAGATTGCATTTTCCTCTTCTTCGGTGCACCAGTAGTCTTGGTGGCTGAATCATTCGCTTTCAGTGTCTTCGATGCCGGTAATATACTGGAAATGCTAAATGTACTGCCACTGGACTGCCCAACAAGATCTCTCCAAGAGGATTTCTGTATCCAAGTGTTGGTTTTTGCCGACGCAACACTATCCGTGCCATGTTCAGTTTGCATTTTGGAAGGGGAATCTTCATCCAAAGCAAACTTGTCATCAGTCTCTACTGGGATTGACGGGGCTGCTTGGCTTGGTGCAACTTCAGTATCGACGGATTTAATTATTTGCCTCTTACGAGAATGTGCTTTGTCTCGAAGACGGCCATCTGTAGATGGTTGAGGTTTACTTTTCCCCAATTCATGAACCTACAGAAAATTAAAAGATGAAAGGTTAGCTGTATCTTACTAACGCAAAATAACTTAGCTAAGTTTAATGTTGTTTATCGAAATGGCAAATGTACTGCCACTGGACTGCCCAACAAGATCTCTCCAAGAGGATTTCTGTATTCAGGTGTTAGTTTTTGCGGCAGACTGAAAACCTTTGAGACAAATTTATTTAGAGTTTACTTCTTCGAGATTTCTCATCACCTATGGTTCACTCTCCTAAGATTTTCTCTTTGCTTTGAGTTCACTTTTCCAAGACTTCTTACTACCTAGGATTCACTCCTTTAGGATTTTTCCTTTACTTAGAGTTTATTTACTCCTCAAAGTGTTCTCACTATTTGAAGTTCACTCCCTAGAATTTTTTCCTTTGCTTAAAATTTACTCCTCTAAATCTTCTCACTATATAGGGTTTACTCTTTTAAGATTTTTTTTTATTTAGAGTTTACTCCTCTAAATCTTCTCATCTATGTTAGTTATCAAAATTCTAAAGATTGATTGTACGAAATAATCTAAAATATAGTATTTGCATTTATCTAGAATTGAACCATATATGCCACTAATTGATGGCAACTTTACTCGAGTATCAACTCGATTATATCCATGTGAGTTGATTCAAATGGTTGCTCGTTTCTATAAAGCGAGATTATAACGGAATGACTTCTATCGAGGTGTACGGTGCCTAGTGATGACTTGGGGTTGACCGGACCATAGCCTACTATAGAGTTGATTGTGAGACGATTTATATTTTTGTTGGTTTGATTGTGCCTTGAGGAAATCGAACTGGGTACTCGAGATATCAAATCCTTAGGAAATGTCACATGTACGGGGTAGTAAATGGTGATTCATCCGTCTCCAATGTCTCCGTCAATTTATCTCAGGATTATTTGGCGGCAACATCCGAGTAAGCTGCCGGAAGGATGCAAATTGATATAATTTCGTCGAGACCAGTGTTGGGCACTATCTCCGTAAAACGATATTACTCCGTTACATGTGCCCACGGATAGCAGCAATTCGTTTCCCAAGATATAACGACAACGTCTCAAAATAGCAGCACTACAAATTTAGAGACTAGCGAGCCTTCTCGTAGGCTTTTCGGACTCTAGATGCACACGATGGGATGAATGCTAATGACTTAATGATTGAATGAATGAATAAATCCATCATCTAAAGGACTCTATTTATACAAGGGAAGAGGTGAGGTATCCTTTGGTGAGTGGGTGTGACCTTTGATTTAGGATTAATCTTGGTCATTCAATATGCAGGGTTGTAACCCTTCAGATAGCCCTTTGATCTCATCCATCAGATCTGAATGGTTGTAACATTTCAGATCTCCCTTTAATCTCAGCCGTCAGATTTGATCTGACGCTTCAGATTAAGTCTCTCTTCACCAACGGTCAGATCGTGACTCTTCACGATCAACGCTCCAGATGGCGTCACTTGCGATCTAGAATCCATCTTCGATCCAACAGTTGTCATATGTTTGCCCAATCAACAATCCAGTCATTTCTCTCCTCCTATTTGAGTGTCACACAGGCACTGCCATATCACATGCCACGTCACCCGAGAGCCATGTAGACACTACCACGTCACCAACACATCACCCGAGTGTCACGTCACCTGGAGCACAAATTTAAGCTCCTCAATGCTCCTTACGACGATGTGTACATGCGAAGTGTAAAGTACGCCAACAAAGCGCTCATTGCGCACGTGCTCATGTGGCGGGTGGTGGGCTCGCAGGTGCGAGCACCTACTCATTAACACAGGAACACATATAAGAAAGTAAATCCCTACGGAAATTTCATATGTGGGACTAATCCCCATCTACTTTCTTTCATGTAAATTTTGAACTAACTTTAAATAATTAATTTCTCAATCATCCGTAATCGGTTTTGAACAAATTAATAGTCTAAATTCATCTATGTGAAACGTAGATTTTATTTTTGAAGTCAATTCTGACTTTCATCGATTGATGGCACCCCCTTTGGTGAGTGGGTGTGACCTTTGGTTTAGGATTAATCTTGGTCGTTCAATATGCAGGGTTGTAACCCTTCAGATAGCCCTTTGATCTCATCCATCAGATCTGAATGGTTGTAACATTTCAGATCTCCCTTTAATCTCAGCCGTCAGATTTGATCTGACGGTTCAGATCAAGTCTCTCTTCACCAACGGTCAGATCGTGACTCTTCACGATCAACGTTCCAGATGGCGTCACTTGCGATCTAGCATCCATCTTCGATCCAACAGTTGTCATATGTTTGCCCAATCAACAATCCAGTCATTTCTCTCCTCCTATTTGAGTGTCATACAGGCACTGCCATATCACATGCCACGTCACCCGAGAGCCATGTAGATACTACCACGTCACCAACACATCACCCGAGTGTCACGTCACCTGGAGCATAAATTTAAGCTCCTCAATGCTCCTTGCGACGATGTGTACATGCGAAGTGTAAAGTACGCCAACAAAGCGCTCATTACGCACGTGCTCATGTGGCGGGTGGTGGGCTCGCAGGTGCGAGCACCTGCTCATTAACACAGGAACACATATAAGGAAGTAAATCCCTACGGAAATTTCATATGTGGGACTAATCCCCATCTACTTTCTTTCATGTAAATTTTGAACTAACTTTAAATAATTAATTTCTCAATCACCCGTAATCGATTTTGAACAAATTAATAGTCTAAATTCATCTATGTGAAACGTAGATTTCATTTTTGAAGTCAATTCTGACTTTCATCGATTGATGACACCTCGATTTTTCATTGTAAAATCATATTTGATCTTAATTATTTTTTTTGTTTAAGCACCAAATATCTAACAATCTCTCACATGAATGGAAATTAATGCATGTATACATGCTGATACTTTACAAGAATCCAATCGATAAGTCAATACATCGGGAGAGGTAGCTTGTGGCTTTGAACCTTTCGTAGTGGAATGTTATCGAGCATACTAGGTTGCGCAGTGAACGTGATGTCTTAAACTACTCAGCTATTTGTATATCCTAAGACAATAGCACCCACACAGGGACTTATCTCATCTACTTTTGGTTCTCATGGTTGGTTCCGTTTTGGCCATGGACACCATCTTGGATTCATGAGTGTTTCATTGAAACGATATGTCTTCACACTCATATAGGTGACGCTTCTATCAAGAGTATCACACCATACTCCAACTTATAAAGGTATAGAAGTCATTAAAAGCATAAACTTAACCTCATTACAGTGGTAGGATAGCACATATTCATCCTAGGACTGGGATAGAGATAATATATCTCATGTGCTGTAACACAACTTCTGTAACTTTGTTGTCCCATTGAACCAAGATCTTGGGATCTCCAGTCAACAAGGTTGGATTACCGCTACAGTCGTTTTAGTTGTAGATTTTTAATCTCATTCCTCTTGATGAGCAGTACACTTGATCTCGATTTAGCCCCTTCATAAGAGGATCTGCCAAATTATCTTTGGGCTTAACATATTCGATTGCAATCACTCCATTTAAGATCAACTGCCTAATAGTATTGTGTCTACGACGTATATGTCGTGACTTACCATTATGCATACTACTTTGTACCTTTCCAATCACCGATCGACTATCACAGTGTATAAGTATGGCGGGCACACGTTTCGTCCAGCTCGGAATATCTTCTAAAAAGTTCCGCAGCCATTCAGCTTCCTTAGCTGCTTTGTCTAGTGCTATAAATTTAGATTTCATAGTAGGCCGAGCAATGCACGCTTACTTAGTGGACTTCCAAGATACTGCTCTCCCACCGATCGTGAATACATATCCACTAGTGGATTTAGAGTCTTTTGTATCTGATATTCAATTAGCATCACAGTATCCCTCCAAGACAGTGGGATATCTTCCATAATGTAATCCGTAGTTCAGAGTATATTTCAAATATCTAAAAACTCACATCAGTACTTTCCAATGGGTGTCGTTTGGATTACTCATAAAAGGACTCAACTTGTTGACCGCACAGGCAATATTTGGACGTGTACAGTTTGTGAGATACATCAAGCTTCCTATTATCCGAGAATATTCCAATTACGATATGGGCCCACTATGGTTTTTCGCTAAGTGTTGACTTAGATCCATAGGTATTTTCACTGTAGAGAGATCGTACGCATTGAACTTTTTCAATATCAATTCTACATAGTGGGATTGTGTCAGAACTATCCCATCAGATGCCCAGAGAATTTTAATTCCCAATATAACATCTGCTCGACCCATATTTTTCATATCTAAATTTTTGGTCAGCATTCTCTTTATACTCATGATTATCTCATGATTATTGCCCATTATAAGCATGTCGTCTACGTATAGACACACGATTACATGACCTTCAGGTGTAGTTTTGACATAAATGCATTTGCCACATTTATTTATTTTGAATTTGTTTGACAGTATTATTTTGTCAAATTTTTCGTGTCATTGTTTACGCGCTTGTTTAAGTCCGTATAACGACTTAACAAGTCGGCATACCTTTTCCTCTTTTCCTGGAGCTACGAAACCCTCGGGTTGCTCCATGTAGATTTCTTCTTCCAACTCACCATTTAAGAACGTAGTCTTAACATTCATTTGATGTATTTCAAGGTCATACAATGCTGCGATGGCTATCAGCACTCGTACGAACGTAATTCTTGTCACAGGTGAGTAGGTATCGAAGTAATCAAGGTCTTCCTTTTGCTTGAACCCTTTGGTTACAAGTCTAGCCTTATACTTGTCAATCGATCTATCAGCTTTATACTTGCATTTTAGTATCCACTTACAACATAATGGTTTAGTACCAGTAGGAAGGTCCACTAATTCCCAAGTATGATTATTCACGATGACTCGATTTCATTATTGACAGCCTCTTGCCATAATGGGGCGTCGGGATTAGAGAGAGCTTCACTTAATGTTTTTGGGTCCATTTCCGATATAAAAGTCATGAAGTCTGGCCCGAATGATTTCTCAACTCTAGCACGTTTGCTCCGACGTGGCTCTGAGCTTTTATCGTCAATAGTCCTTTTACGATAACTAAGTTCTGAAATGTCTTGTTCGTTAGAACTTCCGTTGTAATCACTTTAAACGTTTCCCTTCTTATTTGGGAATACATTTTCAAAGAATGTTGCATTCCGAGATTCTATAGTTGTTTCCACATTAAGATCAGGAATATCTGACTTGTAAACTATGAAACGATATGCACTACTGTTATGGGCATATCCGATAAATATCGCATTGAACGTTTTAGGTCCGATCTTTACTTGCTTTGTCTTGGGTACTTTGACCTTTGCCAAGCACCCCCACACTTTTAAGTATTTGTACGATAGCTCTCGGCCTTTTCATAGTTCGTATGACGTTTTATCACTTTTCTTGTGAAGGATTTTATTACGAATTTGATTTGCGAATAATATAATTTCCCCCCACAAGTCCTGGGGTAAGCCTGAATTTATCAATAAGACATTCATCATTTCTTTAATGTCTAATTTTTACATTCGGCTACACCATTTGATTAAGGTGAGTATGGCGTCGTTGTCTGATGAATAATGTCAAATTCTGAACAAAACTCATCAAACTGTGCACCGTATTATCCACCTCTATTGCTATGAATTATTTGAATTCGTTTATCAAATTGAATCTCAACTTCTGTTTTATAGGTTCTGAAAGCCTCTAAGGCTTCATCGTTACTTCTTAAAAGAAAGATATAATAGAACCTCGTGCAGTCATCGATAAAAGTAATAAAATACTTTTTACCTCCTCTAGTTTGTACGAATTTTAAGCCACATAGATCACTATGTATCAATTCTAGAGGAGTCGTTGACCTTTCAACCGAATGAAAAGGTAGTTTCGTCATCTTAGCTTCCACACACACTTCACATTTGTGTGATTCGTCAACATTGACGTTTGGTAATAAATTTATTTTGACGAGACGTTTCATAGAGTATTATTATTAACATGTCCAAGTCGATCATGACATAAATTAAAACACTCAACAATGTAGCTGGAAGCTTTTATTTTATTACCATCAAATTCACAGTGTACATTCATTACAACCATTTTGAACAGACTCTATTCTAAATATCTCTTACCTACGAAGACACCATTCTTCGTAAGTACAAAGTTGTTTGACTGGAATACTAGTCTAAAGCCGACCTTAACAAGTGCCAAACCAGAAACTAGGTTCTTCTTCATGTTAGGAACGTGGAGCACATCAATGAGTGTTAACTCCTTCCCAGATATCATCTTCAGGACAACTTTCCTGAGTCCGACAATCGGCAATGTAGTGGAATTGCTCATATAGAGATTTCTTCCACTTATCAGAGTATACTTGGAGAACATTGTCTTATCCGAACAGATGTGACGTGTTGCTCCAGTATGATCCACCACTGCTTCGGGTTGTTCACCACCGTGTTGGCTTCAACCACAACCATAGTGAGATCCAATTCCGATAAATCAGGGAGCCTGTCATCAGAAGTTGCGACATAGTTCGCAGCATTTTTCTGACTCTTGGTTGGTTTCTTCGGGCGTCTATAATCTTTGGACAAGTGTCTTGGCTTTCCGCAGTTGTAGCACGATCCCTTGAATTACTTGCCTTGAGCCTTCTTCTTGAATTGCTTTAGCTTCTTGGTGTTTGGCTCAACCATATTGGACATCTCGTCGATAGCCCGCTTCATTCCTCTAGAGTCGGATAACTTTCAATTATCCTCCACTATTCGGAGCCTCGGGATCAGGTCTTCAAGTCCCATCTCCTTTTGCTTGTGCTTGAGGTAATTTTTAAAATCCTTCCACGACGGAGGGAGTTTCTCGATTATCGTGGAAACTTTGAACGACTTATTCAGCTTCATGCCTTCGGCATCCAGATCATGCAGTATTAGTTGCATGTCTTGGACATGAGACGTCACACTCGTGGAATCCGCATCTTGAAGTCCAGAAATCGACCGACGATGAATTTCTTCAAATTAGTGTTTTCGGTTTTGTATTTCTTCTCTAGTGATTCCCACAGAGATTTTGTCGTCTCCATCAGACTATACACGTTATACAATGTGACGTCCAATGCGTTGAGAACGTAGTTGCGGCACAAGAAATCTCCATGCGACCATGCATCGCATGCAGCCTTGCTGTTAGCATCACCTTCCTTAATGGTTGGTGGGTCTTCACGCAAAAATCGTATGAGGTTTAGCATTGTCAGATAGAAAATCATCTTCTGCTGCCATCGTTTGAAGTCGACTCCTTTGAATTTCTCCGACTTCTCTCCGTGCAGAACGGCGGTCGGAACGTCGTTGATCAATGTCATATCAATTTATAGAATAACTTTATTGTAGAGTGTTAAATTCTTAACTTTATGGTCATAGTGTAATTGGTTACCACGTTAGATTAATATACAGAAGGTCTCCAGTTCGAGTCCTGGTGATGCTAAATATTTTATAATAATTGCCGAATATCGTTTTACGATTGTTTGGGAGCATCATTCGGATAAGCTGTCGGGAGGATGCAAACTGATATAATTTCATCGAGGCTAATGTTGGACACTATCTTCATAAAATGATATTGCTCCGCTACAGGTACTTGATAAATACCATTTTATTGATTATATGAGTTGCTAAGATCTATGTTTGACCTATGTTTTTATTGCTTAATTGTGAAATTGCCCTAGGTTTTAGAACTTACTTTTATTTTGGACTTAATTGTAAATTTACACATATTTAGATTAATTTGCCACTAAATTCTTGATCTATTTTTGTAGGCATGAAAGATTCATGGATCTAGGACATATTGGGTCAAACTTGAGTCGGAAGTGACCCGGATCGAATTATCAAGATTATGATTAAATCTGGGCCGTCCGATTCAAGAGCGGCTAGATCTGAGCCATCCGAAACCATCTGAAGCAATCCGAGCTAGGGCTAGGGTTGATCAAGCACCCTGATCAAGATCTGAAGGTTTCATTCCAATCAGAGCTAAATCAACCGTTGGATCAAGCTCGGAGGGCTCTAGATCGCCCATTCAAAGATTAGGTTGATCTGGACCATCCGTTGCACATCTGGAGGATCCGAGCTACCACGAGGCAGATCCTGACCCCAGATCATCATCATCAAAATTTGGATCAAATCAGAGCAAGATCAGCCATTGGATCTCCTCAAATCAATCAGAGTCGTCCAATGTTAATTACTTAAGGAAATTTTTTGCGCAGCTCACCCTCGTCGCGTCTTCGCCGCAACAGTAGCATCTTCATCGACTTCTTCGTTTTCTTTGCCGTTTTCTTAGTTTTGAAGGCGTGACCACTCAATCTCTATCTTGGATCAAATTCTGAGTCATTGGGGATAGCTTCCTTGGAGAATTCAGCTCAAATTTGCACCGGAAAAGGGCTGTTTGAGGGTTTTGGCAGCTCAGCAATCCAGTCACTTGCATCTCTTCTGTGAGCCATTTTCGACCATCTGAGCCGGCTATAGGGGTTCTCAGGTGAGCTCAGATGGTCCTCGAATCATCATAGCAACCACCATCAACTGAGGCCGAGGAGATTGGATTGAAATTCTAGTTGCATACGTTTTGAGCAGAGTGATCGATTGAAGCTGATTTCCACTGAATTGCTGAGCCTAGGGGTTCGAAGCCAGCTCTTGCTTGACAACCAAGAAGATTCTGAGCTCAAGAAGGGTTGAGGAGTAGTTTAGCTAGTTAAATTTCATTGTGTTTAGCTGCAATTTTAATTTCTGTATGAATCCTGTTTCTGTAATTTCTTTCATCAGCTGTTGAATTTGTTTCTGAATCGTTTAGCTTAATTAGGTTTTTAATTTTCAAGTTAAGTAATTTAGGAACTTGTTAGTGATCAATTGATGTTAAATTTCAGTTTAGTTCTTAATTTGTTGCTTGCGTATCAACTTAGTTGTGGCGTGCCAATCTCAGATTGTGTGCCAACTTAATTTCTGCAAATTCAACTCAAGTTTGCAAGTTCTTTTCAGCTGTAGTTTTTGAATTTCGAGTCAAGTAATCTTAGTTTCCCTATTTCTTACTTGAACAATGAATGATGCTTTCGTATCTAGTTTGCCTTGGCATGTTTGTTCTACATTTGTAGTGTTGTCTTCAAATCTGTAATGTTTCTGCATTTTCTTATTCTGCACTGTACTTCACCTCATTTCTGAATTTCTAACTTCAGTTTTCAGTTTCATCCGAATGATAGCTTACCTTTTCAAGCATGAGGGCTAGTTTCATTTCTAATGTTGATAGCTTCTAGTGTTGCATTTAGCAGAAATTTTTAGGTGCAAGAGGTTCTATTCCTATGTATCAAGTTGCTCAGTTATCCACTTTGTATCAAAAACCAGTTTCGGAATCAAGTTGAATGAGATTTACATGTTAGAAGGTGTTGAAGTTAGCTTGTTTAGCATCCAGTTAGTTTCTTAATTCCATTGTCCATCTTTGCATGTGAGTTTCCCTTTTGTTGTGTGAATATAGTGTCAAATTAGGTTTCGGCAGTGTCCTTGAGTTGATTAGTTTTAGATTGCTTAGCATTGTTTTGGATTTATTTGCTTTGCATTGGACTTACACTAAATATCAGATTGTATTCCCAGATTCAATTAAGGGAAATTGTTTGATCCGGTTTATTATTGGTTAAATTCCTTAGTTGCCATTACTTGTTTAGTACATTTAGTTGAATTTCTTTTCTTTTCCTTGAACTTTCATTTTCGAATTGCAAACAACCCAAAACCCCAATCACGTTTGAAACCCAAAAACACAAACGACACATAAACCAAGTTAGAATCAAATTATATCAACTGGCTCCGAGAAAAATACGACCTGAGGCCCCTTTGCTACATTTTCAGATTTTGATTGCAAAAAGGGTTTACAGCATTTATAAATTCTAAATTTGAGACCCACATTCGTGACAGTCTATTTTGGGTCCGTCAAATTTTTGGCGCCGTTGCCGGGGAAGCAACTAGTTGATTTGTTTGATTTTTTGCTTGTGCACTTATTTCATATCTTTCTTGCTTAATTTTTGTGCTTATTGCTATATCTGTTGAGTTGATTTTATTTGTTTTATTTCTATATCCACTTTTACTGCGATTTGTTTTGTTTTATGACCAGGTCTGCAGGAGGTGATCTAGAAGAAATCGACCCTGAGATTGAGAGGACTTTCAGAGCTAGGAGGAGCCAGGGCATCCTTTCTGAGACTACAGATATCCCTCCTATTCAGACTATTTTCACTCACTCAGGGAGTAACATGGCAGATCACCAGAGAACCATGAAGGAGCTCGCAGCACCTGATGCTGCATTTCAGTACTCCAGCATAGCTTATCCAGAGCTGGCGGGAGATTTCGAGCTCAGATCTGGACTCATCAATTTGCTGCCCAAGTTTCAGGGGTTATCTGGAGAGGATCCAAATAGACACCTGCACGAATTCCACGTTGTATGCTCTACTATGAAGCCTCAGGGCATTTCTGAAGAAGATATCAAGCTGAGAGCTTTTCCCTTCACACTGACAGGAGCAGCAAAAGACTGGTTTTACTATCTACCCACGGGGCATGTGTCTAGTTGGATCTCCATGAAGAAAGCATTTTTGGAAAAATATTTCCCAGCCTCCAGAACAGCTATAATCAGAAAAAGCATCTGCGGTATTCAGCAAGTAGTGGGGGAGACACTATATGATTACTGGGAGAGATTCAACAAGTTGTGTTCAAGTTGCCCTCAGCATCAGATCAGTGAGCAACTTTTAATTCAATACTTTTATGAGGGATTGCTGCAGGTGGACAGAATCATGATAGATGCTGCAGCTGGAGGGGCCCTAGTGAACAAAACGCCAATGCAAGCTAGGGAGCTAATTTCTAATATGGCTGAAAATTCCCAACAATTTGGAAGCAGAGCCTTGTCTACCAGAGGAGTGGGTGAAGTTCAGATAGTTCCTACTGATCAGAAAGAGATAAGGAATTCATTGGCAGAGATCACATCACTTATTAAAGAATTGAAGGTTAATAATGCAAATCAAGGCTCCAATCTTTCAGCAACTCCACAATCTAATCAAGTGATGAGTGTGTGTGGCATTTGCTCTAGTCAAGAGCACACCTCATATTTATGCCCCACCCTCCAACAGGATGAGACAGTAGCAGCATTAGTAAGAGGACAATTTCAAGGAAGAAACAATCCTTATTCCTCTACTTATAACCCCGGTTGGAGGAATCATCCAAATTTGAGGTACGGGAACGCTTTCTGCCAACAAAACCCTCAACCGCAGCCCTCACAGCAGCCTCTACAGAATCTCCAGCAGCCCCAGCAAACTCAGAATAATCAGCAAGTTTTTCAGCCGTCAAACCAAAATTTTCAGCCTCCATTTCAGCCTAATTTCCAACAAACTCAGCAACAATTTCAGCAATTCGAACCTCAATTCCAGCAATATCATCAAGGGTAGCAAGGTTTTCAATCATTTCTAGATTTCCAAACTCAAAACCAACAAAATTTTCAGCCTTCCCAGCCCTATAACCAGATTTCACAGCCCTACAATCAAGGGTTTCAAAATCAGAATTTTCAGTCGTCATCATCGAATTTTCCATTTCAAAATCAAAACTTTCAAGGCTACAACTCCCAGCAAGGTTTCCAAGCAACTCAGCCCTCTAATCAGCACTATCAACAGTAAATTCCACCCTCCTATCAGCCCCAACAGCCATGTTTTCAAGGTCAATCAAGGAGCTATTCTAACCAAGGAGGCTATGGAAGCTCAAGTGGAGGAAATGCGCCCCAACAGAGGGTTGAGGATATGTTTCAACAGATGATGCAGCAACAACAAGCTTGGCAACAACAAATACAACAAGTTCTACAACAACAACAACAACAACAACAACACAATCAAAACGTTGAGAGGCAAATAGGGCAATTAGCTAGTGGGATTAACCAAAGTCAAGCTCCAGGATCAAGTCAACTCCCTTCCAAACTGTTCCTAATCCAAAAGAAACGTGAGTGCTATTTATTTGAGGAGTGGGAAGGTTACTTCATCTCCAAATGGTCCAAGAGCTGAAATTTCAGAAAACCGGACAGCAACTTCAATTTCAGCTCAAAACAGCCGTGAAACGACTTCAAATTCAGCTGATTCCACCCCTAGCCCGTTCCCAACTCCTTCCTCAAGTAACCCTCCAAATTTGGCGGAAAACGGAGAAGAAATCAGTGGCGAGACGCAAGGAACAGCAGCCACTTCGCAGGGGACAACAACTAAAATTTCAGCCTCTCCACTTCCGGCCAAAGAAGATGAATTTAGGGTTCTTTTACCCTTTCCACAGTGGAGAACACAAGCTAAAAGACAAGTGGAGGAGGAGAAAACCAAAGAGTACAATGAGGTGGTAAAACTTTTTAGCAAAGTAGAAATTAATGTACCCTTGCTGACAATGATTAAACAGGTTCCTAAGTATGCAAAATTTCTGAAGGATCTTTGTGTTCACAAGAAGAAACTTAAGGAAAATGAATTGGTCAGCATTGGGAAGAATGTTTCATCACTTATCCATGCCATACCCCAGAAATGTGAAGATCCTGGGATGTTTACTGTATCTTGTGAGATAGGGAGCACCACACTATATGATGTCATGCTGGATTTAGGAGCTTCCATTAATGTCATGACCAGGACGGTCTTCCAGATGCTTGGCATTGGTCCTCTGCAGCCCACTGGAGTTGTGATCCAGCTAGCAGATAGAAGCCAGACCCGCCCGGCGGGAGTTATTGAAGATGTGTTGGTTAAAGTGAAGGAGTTGATTTTCCCTGCAGACTTCTACATTCTAGACATGGAAGGAGAATATCTTGCAAGAAGATCCCCACTTATCCTTGGAAGGCCTTTTCTGAAGACTGCTAGAACAAAAATTGATGTATATGCTGGCACCCTTTCGATGGAGGTGGGAGACACAGTAGTCCAGTTTAGCATATTCGATGCCATGAAGGACCCTAGGGGAGATCACTCTATTCTGAGCTTGGATACCGCAGATGAGACTGTTAAGGCACAGTTTATTGATGATGATGGTGCATTTGATATAGTAGGAGGAGCTTTGATTTCAGAGGAAGCTGAGGAGATAGATGGAAAAGCATGTGACAGCCTTGATTTCAAAACTGAAGCTTTACAGGATTTTTCTTGTTTTCTATTTTGTGATGATATTGCTATTGATAGTCCTAATCTTTTTAATAAGGTTGTTGCAGGTATTACTAAGGAGGCATGCACAGAAGAGGACTCTACAGGTGTAGGGGATTCCACAGAGCCTCAGGGACCACCACCATTTCCGCAAAGTGTAGGGGATTGCACAGAGCCCCAAGGATCACTTATTCCAGTTGAGGGCCTACTAGAACTTGAACCTGATATGGAACCTATACTTGACCAGGAGGAAGCTATGGACACATCTATCATTGTGGAACCTCCAGGTATTTTTCAGCATGATCAGGTAAGTATTTCTTTTATTTTTTTGGAAACATCAAGAGAGGTACCAAAAGTTAATTTTATTGGCTGCGATAGAATTCTTGATATATCTTGTGTGGGAAATAATTGTGAAAATCTCATTGAGGTATCCAAAATAAATTTCATTGATTATGATAAGTTTCTTGATGCATCATGGGTAGATATTCATTGTGAAAAGTTCTTTGAGTTGCCTAAAATTGATTTTATTGGATGTGATGCATTTTTGGATACATTTTATGCAAAGACTGATATTATTTCATTTCTTTCTTACCATGCACGCTTGAGAGGGGTATTACATGGTTTTGCAGGGTCCAGAAGACTTCTGGATGGGGAGCTTCATCTGAAAAGGCTCAAACATCCTGGAGGGTGTTCCAAAAAGAATAAAGAGGGAGGAGATGATTTTACTTTAATTCAAAACACTCTACCTCTTAAATGAGTCTTGTATTTAAATAACCTTCGTCCACCTGAACAGGTTGCTGTAAAGTCCAAGTGTGGGGGAGTGATGCACAGTGTAGTTGAACAAATGAAAGAAGCTCTTTTGCACACCCAGACTCCTCCACTACCACGGTGGAGGCTATTTCTTGACAGACTCCGACCGCCAGAAATAAGAGGGAGTTTGATCTTTCTTGCCTTTTCCTTTATTACATGTTTTCACTTTTAAAATGAGTTCTTGCTAATAAATACGTGAGTAGAGTAACATGAATAAAAGTCATTGTAAATACCATGTCTTTTCTTTTAGCACTTTTTATTGCATGACTAGGAATAAATGTATCCCTTAGGTTATCTCCATAGCATTTTAGAGTCTTTTGAAAATAAATTAAATTTGGTTGTCAAAACTTAGGGCTTCAGCTAATGGATGAATTCTTGGATGCTTGAGTACTACTTGGTTTTAGATTCTTAATTGATTATTTGAGATGAATTATTTTTGCCTAGTGAGAATTAGCCTTATATCTGTGACACACATATGTTATTGTACTCTAGAACTTGCTTAGGTTCTTTCAAAATTATATTTCAATGGTTGGATCACATCTATAGAGGCAATAATCATGTTTATCCTATTTGTCTTTCCTTATTTCTACTCTTAACCCCAATTTTTCTATGGATTTATTTGCTTGGGATGTTTTCTTGATGCTACTTTGCCCGAGACGGACAAAGATTTAAGTGTGGGGGAGTGACTAGTGATTTGGAAGCAATTTTTATCAAGGATGCACTTCATTCCGAAAAGAATTTTTTTTTTTTTGTAATTCCATGTGCCAAAGATGAGTTTGAGTGAGTTTGGTGTCAAAAATGAGCAAGAAGAAATGGTTGAGGATGGAACCAATGGAGGCATCTAGATTTTTTATTATAATTTGAAGATCCAAGCTTACATGGCCAAGCTCAAATTGGTTGATGAAGAAGAAATTGTGTGCCAAGGTCTAAGTGGCACGCAACCATCAAATTGAAGCCAAATTCTGTGCCAAGGTTTTAAAATGGAATGTAATAGTAGAATTGCAGCTATAAATTGGCTGTAATTTCAGAAACTCTTTGAGAGAAGCTGCGAGTTCTGAATTTATTGAAGGAATGTTTGTGAAGCTGATTTGGAGGAAGCATATTTGAATGTGAAGATGAACAAATCTGAATGGAAGCTGAGTTTTGTTGCAGCTGCAAAAAGAAAAGAGAAAAGCTGTGCCGAGTGCTGGAATCTTGGAGCTGACGAATGATACAAGCAAAATTTGTGCTGGAATGGAATGGTTGCAGCAGAAACAATATGAACTGCAGCTGTATTAAACAGCTACCCTGAAGCTGAATAAATCTAAACCAATGCAGAAAAATCTGTGCTAAAAAGGGAAGTCAACTCCACTTGCAAGGAAGCAGAAATTGTAGCTGAATTTGCAGCTGATAGAGCTGTTCTGCCACCCTGTTAGAAGATGATTGAAGCTGTTCTTTGTTTAGAAATCAGAAGCACCTTACTAAATACTGAACTGCAGCTGTACACAATTCGGAAGGCTGAACAAGATGTGTGAACAAAAGCTGAAAATGAGCTGGAAAATCTGAATTACAAGACATTGGGAGGTTGTAATCTGCCGAGCTTGACATGGAGCTGCTGAATGAAACAAACTGAACTCGGAGTAAGCTGTAAGATGCTAAATTCTGTTGAAAGAGTGTTGTTGAACATGTATTGGAAAAATTCAGAATTGAATTACAAGAAGGACTTAAATGATGATATCACAAAAACACTTTGCATCAACTTGGGGCTGAATTTAATTTTTCACGGCTATAAATCAAGGAATGAAGCACATGAATGAAGTGAAAGGAAAGGAAATGCAAGAAATGTGCTGATCGAATGCAGTGAAGACATTTTCGAATTTGCAGTGAAGTTTAAGCAGGAATTCTGAGCTGATCAAGAGAGTAGCTGTCTCTTTTGTTCCACTCTTACGGCAAGGGCTGAGTTGAAGCTGATATCTGATAGGAATTTGAGCACATAAGGCCTGAAATGTAGCTGTATAATCTGAAGACAAGCTGAATTGAAGCTGAGAAAAAGCTGAGAAGAAGAAGCTGAAACTGAACTGCATTTGAAGCTGAAAAACAAGTGCAGAAATCTGTGCCAAGTTCAAGTGCAGAAATTTGTCAACTTGAAGCTGAAATTGATTTTCCTGGGCTGTGAATCAGGGAACAAGTTCGGAAATGCATCAAAGAGTATTGAGAACACCAAAGGCTGACCAAAGACTGAACATTGCATTATAAGCATGTAATCTGCCGAGTGTTGAATTTGGAGCTTCTGAAATGACAAAAGCTGGACTAGTGTGAGCTGATATTGGGTTGAGTTGCAACGGGAGCTGATAAAAACCTAAGCAAATCATTCGACAGCTATTAGAGGTTCTGGAGAGCAGTAAGATGGAACATGTGAGCTGAAATGCAGCTAGGAAAAGTTTTTAAGAAGCTATGAATACTAATGGGACTAAGATTGTATCAACTTGAAGACGAATCTGAATTTTGAGAAGCTATGAATCAAGATATTAAGTGTAAAATGTATCTGAAGTTGAAGGTGCACATTCAATTTCGGATCTAAGAAAAACAAATGGCTGCTAGAAGTTTCGAAGTAGAACAGAAAATGGAAGAAGTTGGTTGAAATTAAACTTTGTGGGCAGAATTTTCAAGTGAAACCATTCAAACTCTACACTACACTAATGGATGCTAACTGATGTAAGGCAACCAGAGAATTGCAAGGTATCAAAGTGATATTGAGAAGCCGAAATCTGAAAAGAAAAAGAAAAAAAAAGAGAGAACAAATGATGGAAGTGTGCCAACTTGTAAAGGATTGTGTATCAAGAGTGAGTTGCAAGGGTGGTTTAGTGAAGGTTGAATGTTGAGCATCTATGTTAATTGATATCATATGCTCTCTGATACAAATCTGATCCGCAATTCCACTAGAAGAATTCAGAAGAAAACAAAAGAGATTAAGTGGCACACAATTGAGTTTCAGCCTCATGAATTTAGTGGAATGTTTCTCATCCGAATTACATCTTTGTTCCACTACCTTTTTGACTCCACTAGAGGAAAAGAAAGCATAAAATGAATTCAGTAGCTGACCAAGAGAAAGAGAAAAGAAAAGGAAGAAATTGGCACGCAAATGGCAAAATTGGCACAAAAGGACTAGTGAGGACTTTTTATCAAATTCTTTAAGGGCAATGCCATAGTTTTACTCCATCACACTTTTGATATCACTAGAGGACTGACAGATGGGGGCAAAGCACATTGGAAATATTTTTGAGCAATCAAGTCTTCCACTCCATCAATTTTCTATTTCCTTGACTTTTATTCCATTTCTTATCATTTCTATGTCTTTCATTTGTTTTTGTAGATATTGATCCCAATCATGAATAATGGTGGAGATTAGACAATAAGCAAGTCTATGGTAGTGCAAGAAGCATGTGTGTTTAAGTGAACTCCATTTCCATTATTAACTTAGAACTTAAGGAGAGAGCCACCAAAAATTTTCCTTGAAAGGCTAGTGAGTTAAATTCATATCGATGAATCATGATGGATGAAAAGGCTAAGTTGTTGATTTAAGGACAAGATACTAATCCATAGAGCTTAGATTTTTGAGAATTGACAACCTTAGGTAATTTCTTTTCATTTGCTTCTAATAATGCTTAAGAAATCTAGGGGATACATACTTAGTGTTTTCGCGAGACGCTCAAGCTCAAGTGTGGGGGAGTTGATAAATACCATTTTATTGATTATTTGAGTTGCTAAGATCCATGTTTGACCTATGTTTTTATTGCTTAATTGTGAAATTGCCCTAGGTTTTAGAACTTACTTTTATTTTGAACTTAATTGCAAATTTACACATATTTGGATTAATTGGCCACTACATTCTTGATCTATTTTTGTAGGCATGAAAGGTTCATGGATCTAGGGCATATTGGGTCAAACTTGATTCGGAAGTGACCCGGATCGAATTATCAAGATTATGATTAAATCTGGGCCGTCCGATTCAAGAGCGGCTAGATCTGAGCCATCCGAGACCATCTGAAGCAATCCGAGCTAGGGCTAGGGTTGATCAAGCACCCTGATCAAGATCTGAAGGTTTCATTCCAATCAGAGCTAAATCAATCGTTGGATCAAGCTCGGAGGGCTCTAGATCGCCCATTCAAAGATTAGGTTGATCTGGACCATCCGTTGCACATCTGGAGGATCCGAGCTACCACGAGGCAGATCCTGACCCCAGATCATCATCATCAAAATTTGGATCAAATCAGAGCAAGATCAGCCGTTGGATCTCCTCAAATCAATCAGAGTCGTCCAATGTTAATTACTTAAGGAAATTTTTTGCGCAGCTCACCCTCGTCGCGTCTTCGCCGCAACAGTAGCATCTTCATCGACTTCTTCATTTTCTTTGCCGTTTTCTTAGTTTTGAAGGCGTGACCACTCAATCTCTATCTTGGATCAAATTCTGAGTCATTGGGGATAACTTCCTTGGAGAATTCAGCTCAAATTTGCACCGGAAAAGGGCTGTTTGAGGGTTTCGGCAGCTCAGCAATCCAGTCACTTGCATCTCTTCCGTGAGCCATTTCCGACCATCTGAGCCGGCTGTAGGGGTTCTCAGGTGAGCTCAGATGGTCCTCGAATCATCATAGCAACCACCATCAACTATGGCCGAGGAGATTGGATTGAAATTCTAGTTGCATACGTTTTGAGCAGAGTGATCGATTAAAGCTGATTTCCACTGAATTGCTGAGCCTAGGGGTTCTAAGCCAGCTCTTGCTTGACAACCAAGAAGATTCTGAGCTCAAGAAGGGTTGAGGAGTAGCTTAGCTAGTTAAATTTCATTGTGTTTAGCTGCAATTTTAATTTCTGTATGAATCCTGTTTCTGTAATTTCTTTCATCAGCTGTTGAATTTGTTTCTGAATCGTTTAGCTTAATTAGGTTTTTAATTTTCAAGTTAAGTAATTTAGGAACTTGTTAGTGATCAATTGATGTTAAATTTCAGTTTAGTTCTTAATTTGTTGCTTGCGTATCAACTTAGTTGTGGCGTGCCAATCTCAGATTGTGTGCCAACTTAATTTCTGCAAATTCAACTCAAGTTTGCAAGTTCTTTTCAGCTGTAGTTTTTGAATTTCGAGTCAAGTAATCTTAGTTTCCCTATTTCTTACTTGAACAATGAATGATGCTTTCGTATCTAGTTTGCCTTGGCATGTTTGTTCTGCATTTGTAGTGTTGTCTTCAAATCTGTAATGTTTCTGCATTTTCTTATTCTGCACTGTACTTCACCTCATTTCTGAATTTCTAACTTCAGTTTTCAGTTTCATCCGAATGATAGCTTACCTTTTCAAGCATGAGGGCTAGTTTCATTTCTAAAGTTGATAGCTTCTAGTGTTGCATTTAGCAGAAATTTTTAGGTGCAAGAGGTTCTATTCCTATGTATCAAGTTGCTCAGTTATCCACTTTGTATCAAAAACCAGTTTCGGAATCAAGTTGAATGAGATTTACATGTTAGAAGGTGTTGAAGTTAGCTTGTTTAGCATCCAGTTAGTTTCTTAATTCCATTGTCCATCTTTGCATGTGAGTTTCCCTTTTGTTGTGTGAATATAGTGTCAAATTAGGTTTCGGCAGTGTCCTTGAGTTGATTAGTTTTAGATTGCTTAGCATTGTTTTGGATTTATTTGCTTTGCATTGGACTTACACTAAATATCAGATTGTATTCCCAGATTCAATTAAGGGAAATTGTTTGATCCGGTTTATTATTGGTTAAATTCCTTAGTTGCCATTACTTGTTTAGTACATTTAGTTGAATTTCTTTTCTTTTCCTTGAACTTTCATTTTCGAATTGCAAACAACCCAAAACCCCAATCACGTTTGAAACCCAAAAACACAAACGACACATAAACCAAGTTAGAATCAAATTATATCAACTAGCTCCGAGAAAAATACGACCTGAGGCCCCTTTGCTACATTTTCAGATTTTGATTGCAAAAAGGGTTTCCAGCATTTATAAATTCTAAATTTGAGACCCACATTCGTGACAGTCTATTTTGGGTCCGTCAGTACTCACGGATAGCAGCAATTCATTTTCCAAGATATAATGATGATGTCTCGAAATAGCAGCACTACAAATTTCGAGACTAGCGAACCTTCTCGTAGGCTTTTCGGACTCTGGATGCACACGATGGGATGAATCCATCATCAAATAACTCTATTTATACAAGAGAAAAGGTGAGATACTCTTTGGTGAGTGGGTGTAACCCTTCATATAGCCCTTTGATCTCATCCATCAGATCTGAATGGTTGTAACCTTTCAGATATCCCTTAGATCTCAACCGCTAAATTTGATCTAACGCTTCAGATCAAGTCTCTCTTCACCAACGGTCAGATCGTGACTCTTCATGATCAACGCTCTAGATCGCATCACATGCGATCAAGCACCTATCTTCGATCCAACGGTTGTCATTTGTTTGCCCAGTCAGCAGTTCAGTCATTTCACTTCTCCTATCTGAGTGCCACATAGGCACTGCCACATCATATGTGACGTCACCTGGAGTATAAATTTAAGCTTCTCAATGCTCCTCGCGACGATGCGTATGTGCGTGTCACGTCACCTGGAGCATAAATTTAAGTTTCTCAATGCTCCTCGTGAAGTGCACCAACAAAGTGCCCATTGCGCACGTGTGCGCGTGGCGGGTGGCGATCTCGCAGGTGCGAGCACTTGCTCACCTATGAGAAGCGACCACTTGTGTTTCTTTTTAATTCCATTAATACAGGAACATATATAAGGAAGTAAATCCTTCGAAAATTTCAGATATGAGACTAATCCCTATCTACTTCTATTTATGCAAATGTTGGGCTAACTTTAAACAATTAATTTCTCATTCAGTCGTAATCCTTTTTGAGCAAATTAATAATCTAAATTCATCTACGCGAAACGTAGATTTCGTTTTTGAAGTCAATTCTAACTTTCATCGATTGATGACACCTCAATTTTCCTTTGTAAAATGGTATTTAGTCTTAATTTTTTTTATTTAAGTACCAAATATCCAACAAAACCAAACTCAACATAACATAACTTATCTTTATAAGATTCGTAACTTGTATTTAAATAATCTAAGAAATCAAAAAAATCATAATAGGAAAAAAGTAAAAAGAACAAATCTTAAAAAAAGATAAAATCTAAACTAACTTTTAGAAAAAAAATAAATTTATAATTAATTTTTAGAAAATAAAACTAATTCTAAAAATTTGAAACAAATAAAAAAAATGAAAAGACCAAATCTGGAGTTTTGGAGACCCGATTCATGTGAACCATGACGCTACAACACGGTCGTTCCCTTGGGCACGACTTTGTCATGTCAGCCACTTGAAAGTCGATTTGCCTCGTCCGGACTCCAAATAAAGTACAACCACATCAGGAGACCATGAGCAAGTTATCTTTCTTGTCAGTAGTCTCAATCATCCTTCTTCAAGGCCCAAAAAGGAGCATAGTAGCCTCGTTTTCTTCTCATCACAACTTGAAAGGGAATATGGCCACGTTGGATGATATGAGATGATTGTATCCTTAGATGCTCTTGCATCAGACGGGTTGAAAAGAACTCATTCTTGAGTTCAACATAGTGTCTTAAATATCAAAAGTCCTCAAGTGATGGTAAATCAAAAGTCATCACGTAAGTGGTAGAACTGGAGGAAGATTCTCTAATATTAACTCAATCAAATTTCTAGGCGATTGTTGTACTTTTGATGGAACATACACAACATCCTCAGTTAACCTATCATCTGTAATCTCACGAATGACCAAAATCTCGCAGACATCATCATAAAGTACCTTGTTAACTTCATCATCAAATATCGATTCGCCAAATGTCTCGATCTTGTCTTCTATGACTTCTTCTAATGTAATGATAGGTTTAGGACTGTCCATATCCCAATCAACATTGTCTTGACAAATATCTTCCTTATGTTGCTCAACATCTTCGTCCTTCTAAGCATACCTACCTTTTGAGGGCTTCACTTCTTTTACATTGTCATCATCATAAATTGGATCACTAAAACCTACTGATGGACCTAGAATATTTGAATTTCTCAAAACTTGATATCACTAGGTAGGGTTGAGCTAGGGGAAGGTATTTATGATGTCAAAACTTAGTTCTAATGATTAGCAATGAAGTGCCACGCCCCCAGAGACTCATGTTTGCTCGAAAATCGGGCAGCATCTTCCTTGTACGACAGATATTATGAAGCTTATACTACATCCATCTCCATATATATATAAAGCACAACCACATACGGCTGGCCACAAAAAAAATAACACAGCACATCCACACAGTTTATTAACATCCAAATAATAAATAACCAAAACTCTGTAGAGTAATGTTTATAAATCGAAAGTATAAATACAAATAAGGTATACAGTCTCCAAAAAGTAGAATACATAACAAATACGAAAGTATACCTGCGGGGCATGATCAGAAACCCCCATACCAAGTGAATAAGCTGCTCATACTATTAAGCAGATCCAGATCAAATAACAAATGCAAATCAAATACATATATGCATGTCAATCAAATGCAATAATCATATGTCAAACAAATGTAAGATGCAACATATGCAAATGATGCAATGACATGTGTCACCCCTACACACCAATCTACAACCATCACACATATCTGCATGGTTGACCGGGCAAGAACTGTGACAACTGTACACACTCTCAGATCTATCTCCTATGAGTGGTCGAGTGAACAGGATGCTGGGAGAACAACCTCAATCCCGAATCCCAAAAAAAGGGGGGAGCACAACTGCTCTGTATCAAAGACCTTAGAGGAGCATAACTGCTCTAATACCCAAGAACAAGGAGGAACAACCTCTAACTCTAGGAAGAGGAGCACAATCGCTCTAGTACTCAACTAGGGAGCACAACCGCTCTACATATCCCTCATCAATAACAGAGGGGGTGTCACTGTTGGCTACTGCTCCAATAACTACTGTTGGGATTGATGGCATGGCTAGAGGGGTGGGGGGTGAATAGCTTGATCACCCGAATTCAACTTTTTCCTACAATCGTTAGCACAACCGAAAACTTAATCTATCAATTAAAACAATGCTAACACGTTACCGGTTACGTGGTTCGGAGATTGCTTGCTCCGACTCCACGGCGTGTCCTTGAGGTGGACGAACCCTTGATCCTTCGGTGGATTACGCCCCGATAATCTCCAGCTAAAGCTTTCTCCTTCTCGGTGGAGAACAACCTCTCACAAAGCTTCTTCCACCTTACAAGATTGAGCGAGGGTTTAGGAGGAAGAAGAACACTTGAAGCTTGAGCACTTGAGCACTTAAGTAAAGATATCATAATGAATTGCTAATCAATCTCAAGTCTCAAGCTCCTCTTTAAATAGAGGAGATAGCTGTTAACAAATAGCTCATCCCCAACATCAGTCGACTACCCCCAAGGCCAGTCGACTAGTATCCAGCCAACGGCTGGATTTCGAATAGACCAGTCGACTGCCCCCAGGCCAGTCGACTGCTTTTGGGTATTCGACTTTACAGAAAAATTAGTCGATTGGTGTCCATACCAGTCGACTGCTACAGTGGGCTCTCAGTAGTGTTAGTTGACTGGTTCCCTTGCCAGTCGACTACCCTACTTACAATTGCACTCTTAACCTCTCCAGAGTTCACCCTTCGCGTATGTCTTGAAGTCCACTTCCTTGGCTTGCCCCTTGAAGTTCTCTTCCTTTGGCTCTCGTCCCTCGGATGCACACACAAGCCCTCGGTTTGTCTCCATGTCATCCTTCGTGTATGCCTTTGAAGTTTACTTCCTTGGCTTACCCTTTGAAGTCCTCTTCCTCGTCTCTCGTCCCTCGGATGCTTTATTCCGTTAATCCTTATGTGTGATTCACCAAGTCCTGCAAGACTCAAACACACACATCAAATCAATATGAAAACTTAACTTAATCATATTGACACACACATCAAAACCCATGATCTACCCGATCAAACTTGGATCGATTGCACCAACAATCTCCCCCTTTTTGATATGTGGCAATATGTTTAAGTTAGGTACAAAGATAACAATTGAAAATTGAAAGCATAGTTTATTAAGACACATAAACATGCTTCCTCCCCTTAACCTATGCCTTAACACATGATTTTAAATTTTTACACAAACATAAAGAATAAAGTTAAATTCTAATTAAACCTTTTGATTCTCCCCCTTTAACACCGTCAAAAAGATTACACCAAGCAATATTAACCTATGGTATCAAGTAGGGACAATGTTTTAGTTTCTGAAATTACCCAGAAATCAGAAAACATAGGTACCAATCGACTGAGTCAATTACCAGTCGGTTGGTCTCACCGAATTACCCATTCACAGAATCTTCAGTCAACTGGTCTTCTGCACCAGTCGACTAATACTTATCAGACTAAAATTTCAACCTTTTGAGCTGAAATTCAGAAATGCATAAAAAATTCTAGAAAATTCAAAAAATTATGAATTTTTGCAAACATATTTCTTGTGATGTTTTCTAACAGAGAAAAATATATTTTCATGAAAAATCTAAATATATTTGACTTTTTTACCAAAACTCAAATATTTTGAAAATATTCAATTTTGTATAAAAATCATATCCTAGTTTTGAACCTATGTATTTTGCAAATCTATGTCATAGCAAATAAAACACAGAATTATTTTCAAATCATTTGAAATATCCAACTATGATCTGTGGGCAAAATGTCAATTAATTAAATATTTACTTTCCTCATAGTTGGTCTATTATTTCTAAAGTGATACATCTAATAACTCATCAAAATGTCAAAAGCATAAGTGAATTATTTGTATCATCCTAACATTTCATATGCATAAATATAATTATAAATCAAGGCACTATGAGATGTTCTAAAGCTTAAACCCTATTTAGCTCATTTTATCATGAATTACTATTTGGGCTAAGTACTCCCCCTTAAGGTCTCAAGTCAACCAAATTTTAAAATTTTGAAATTTTAACAACATGGTTGACTAAACCTAAATCCTCTAACACTTGAGGATTGACTTTGGCACCCAATAGAAATGTTTCCTAATTGGGTTGCCAAGTACTCTTAGGAATCCATTTTCTATCTAAGGTTTTAGTTTTTGCTTGTCCTCTAGAAAGTAGGTAATGGTAAGTTTTTCCATTGCTATATTTTCCAAAACCTAATCCTTCTTTCTTGAAACTTTCCCTTTGGCTCTCAATGATCATATCTAGGGGGCTTTGGTAAGATTATCTACATTTTCCCTTAGTTCCTTATTTTCTTCTTCTAAGCATGAATCATTTGAAATAAAAGAAGAAGCATGCATATTGTACTTAATTGTCATGGATTCTAATTTTTTATTTAGCATGCAAACTTTATTTTTCAAACACTTAATTTTCTTTCTAGCCTTAAACAAGCCATCATTAGTGATAAAAGTAATTTTTACAAGAGTAGTAGTGGGTAGATTGTATACCTCACATACCGAGACGCCCGATTCCGAAATTGAGCCTCCCCCTTCACTTGAGCTCCCTTCATCTTCATTGAGCTCTTCTCTTCTTCAATTTCGGATGGCATGGAGGCAATATCTTTAATTCCCATTAATGCAAAATGGGAGGCATGATGTTTCTCTTCTTCTGATGAAGATGACTCATCCCATGTAGCCTTTAAATTTTACACTTTCTGTAACGCCCGCCCTTCCCGCCTTACGATGTAGGCGAGAGGCGGCGCTACGCGAACATACATATACGCATATGGAGATCTTAATGCAGCGGAATAATTTAAAACTTCCTACATATGCGTTTAAACCATGCAATTAAAACTTGAATCATGTTGATAGATCTTAGTTATCATGCTTAAACAGGGTTACTTGGTACAGTTAGCATTTGTCGTAACATAAGACATAGCATGTGAGACATAACATTTTTAAACATGCTTGCATTAAACATAACTTATCCTACCATCAAACTTAAAGCCAACATATTGTTCTAAACGAACACATCATGGTATAGCATGTTAACATCATAATTTAGCAATGATAAGTATAGCAATAAAGCACGATATAGAAATCAACATAAGTCGTTCATAAGCAACATAAGTAATAAAATTTCCTAGTAAGTTGTTCTTTAGGAAAACCATCATAAAGTATAGCATGAAACTAAAGATGACAATGCAAAACATAAGACATATGACAATTATGAGTAATAGGATCCTTTTCCTTTTCTTTTGCCATGTCACTGCCACACACACACACACACTTGCCCCTCCTGCTGCTTCCCTTAGCTTAGTATCCTCTTGCTTGATCTGCGATATAAGAAAATAAAATTTATAAGCACATAGGCTTAGTAAGACCCTTTCCTACTCACTAAAATCATACGTCGCATATAGTCAATAAAAAGTGCATAACATAGAGAGTGTAACATAAATCAAAAGCATATCATGAGAAGGTATTCATAAAGCATTTGACATGAGGAGGCATATAGATGTACATGAAAATACATAATCATATAGAAGTGCTTAACATGTAATGGAAGTGCATAGAGCTCATGGCATAAGAAGTACTTGACATAAAATATAAGCACATAAAATACTTAACATAGAGAAGTTCTTGACATAAAACATAAGCATATAAAATACTTGACATGGAATAGATGCATAACATGAATGAATGCATGAGTTAAATGTACATAACATAAGAATGCTTATTTGAAAATCATAATTATAACTACTTAAACATAAATCTCAACATCAAGGGGGGCCTCGGCTTGTACCACATACATACATCCATCATTTGTCCGCATCCCTAAGTAAATGCGAGGTAGCTAGTCTCGACCTACTAGGGTACTAGGTTACCTTCAACCTAGGGACAGCTACGGTAGTCCAGAACCGAGGCTTTCTAAGGAGCTCATCCCTGTTGGACAGCTACGGTAGTCCCAGAACCGAGGACAGCTACGGTAGTCCCAGAACCGAGGCTTTCTAAGGAGCCCATCCCTTGAACCTTACTTGGGTCCGGTACAAGCCCATCCATAAAGTAAAATAGCTTCACATGCTTCTTTTTATATCATAAGAAATGCTCTTGGCATGTCATCATTCATAGAACTTACATAGCATAATTAAAGGCATAAACATGATCTTAATACATGAAGCATGGTATAAAGCATACTTAGCATTTCATCATTCATAGTTAATGCATAACATCATTATGCCTTAAAGGCACAAACATAGACTTGATTCATAAGGTATGTTATGCACACATCATTATGCCTTGGAGGCATGAACATCATCTTCATTCATAAGACATGATATACATACATAATTATGCCTTAAGGCATAAACATCATCTTAGTTCATAAAGCTTGCATGATCATGATACATAAGGTAAGCATGCATAGATAAGTTTTTACATACATGGTACATATCACATAGCATACATGATTATGGTATCTATCATAAAGCATGCATGGGTAGGATCTATATGAACATGATACATACTACATAGGTTCATGACATTCAACATAAAACATACGTAGGTCTACATAACCATAATATATATATCATAATACATATGTTCAAGGAATTTAACATAATGCATGCATGATTCTACATAAACATGGAGCATACTTCACAACACATGTGTTCATGATATATGGTTTAAAACATCCATGAATAAAACCTACTAAAACATGACACATAACATAAGCATACAAGGCCATGATGCATAACACATAAAGTTAGGGTTTAGGCACCATAAAATTCATACAACATACTTGATCATATATTTACATCATAATGAGCCATAAACAAGTACACTTGAAACTTTAGCCTAACCCAAACCTTAGACTTAGGTGCTTGGCCGAAAGTTTGTAAATGAAAGTCCCATTATTCAAGTAACATGTGAGGTGCCATAACTAAAGTAATGCCCATACAATACATACAATGTCATAGGAAACCATTAGAACACATGATTGGGGTTAACCCTAATTTATAACCATGAATTGGGTCTTGGCCGAAACCCTAGAGGGGTCACAAGTCCATGGAAAATTCATATAACTTACAATTAACCTCCATTGTATCATAGGGAATCCTAATAAGCATGCTTGGAGGGTTAGATCTAATCCTAACCATGAAATGGGGAAGGGGCCGAAAACTTCATAAGGGCTTTTTTTGGTGTTACAAAAATTTCACAACTCACAATTCATTCTTATTTTATCATGAGAAAGCATTAGGAAGTATAAGTGAGATTTTAACATCATCCCAAGCCCTAAAATGGTGCTTGGCCGAAACCTTAGAGGAGCCCTAATTTCATAGTTTTCTCAACATAGATCCCAAACAAATCTTAAATCAAGAAAGACAACATAAAAGCTATTATACCACAGGTGAGGGAGTCTTACCTCTTGTTGTCTTGGTTATAAACCTTAAATAGAGAAAAAGTGAAGACCTTCTTGACCTTAGAACACCCCTTGCCCTTGTAGCCTTGTAGGAAACCTTGGATCTTCAAGAGGGAGTCCTCTTGTGAAGTTTTCCAAGGGGAAAGGCCCTTGGTGAGTCTCGGCAAGGAGGAGGAAGAAGAGGGGAGAGGAAGAGCCTTGGTGGAAGAAAAGAGGAGAAAAATAACTTAGGTGTCTCTTCACTTCTCATCCATTTCTTTTATACTAAGTGAAGGGGCATGGTGCCTCTTCACATGGTGACTCTTCACTTCCTTTAGCCTCAATTAAAATCTTCTTTCTTTTCTAATAGCACTCCCTTGCTAGGTCAACTTGTTAGTACATGCATGATGAGGCTTTGCCTCCATTCTAGGTCCAAGGTTTAATCCTTGGTGCATGCACTTTCTTTTTATTCCATTTACTCTTATTTTTGGCAAGGTCCACATAAGAGCCCACCAAGAGTTATGCTAATATTCCTAATTGGAACTCATTTATATTTATGTTAAAATTCTACCCAAGGTCCACTAATAGCCATGGTGCTAGAAGGGCCCATATAAGGCTCATTAGTACTTAGCTTTTTAATCCATATAAGAAATCATGCTAAGGTTCATGCTAGTATTCATATGCTACTCAAGAATCCCTATAGGCATGATCAATATTTTAAAGAAAAATATTGAGAGGATTTTATGGGCGTTACACTTTCTTCCCCTTCTCTTTTGATTTTTTTCTTTTCTTCTTTTCTTCCTTTTTCTTCAAGAGTGGGCACTCTTCTCTCATATGTCTTTCTTCTTGACAATTGTAGCATATTATCTTCTTTGTTCTACTCTTGCTCCTTGAACATTTTCTTTCATAAGATTTGTTAGTAGAAAAATGTGTGAGATCGATGTAGGCGTGCAGAGGGGGGGGTGAATGCACTTTCGCGGATCGTTTGATCTCTACAAAACTGTTAGCGCAGCGGAAATAATATGCAAAGGAAATAAAACAATGCTAACAAAAATTCTTTTACTTGGTATCCACCCAGATGGGTGACTAATCCTAGGATCCACGCCGCGAGCACCACTTTTCGCTATCGAAAAGTCTCCTTGAGGTGGAGAAACCTTTACAGCAGTAGCTTCCTCCTTACAGATGTAGAAATACGATGAAGGAAGCAAAAGAACACTCTACAATTTGAAAGTACTTCGTTACTGTACGGAACTGTACAGACACGTGTAACGAGGCCTTCTTTTATAGGTGAAAAGGACAGATTCGCAGTCTGTCCAGGCTCGCACCAGTCGACTGCCCCAAGGGCAGTCGACTGGCCTGGCATTAAATGTCGGTCAACGGCTAGTGAACAGCTAGCCAACGGCTAGTTTTGGGGTATACCAGTCGACTGCCCCAAGGCCAGTCGACTGGTCCGAGGCTACGAACTCTCTGTGGGTTTTGGCAGTCGACTGCCTTCGGGCCAGTCGACTGCCCTGCCTCCCAGCTCAGCTCCAGCCACTTCAAACCTTCTCCTTCACGTGTGCCTTCAGGTCTGCTCCCTTGGCTCGCCCCTTGAAGTCCTCTTCCTCTGGCTATCGTCCCTCGGATGCGCACACAAGCCTTCCCTCGGCTTGCCTCCATGCCACCCTTCACGTGTGCCCTTTGAAGTCCACTTCCCGGCTTGCCCTTAGAGCTCTCCTCCCTCGGCTCTCGTCCCTCGGATAGGTTCACCAAGTGTGATTCTCCAAGTCCTGCAAACTCAATCACACAAATCAAATACAACATAACACTCTAACTTAAACCTATTTGCCCACACATCAAAACCATAATCTTTCAATCATTTAAAGGGTCGATTGCCTCAACAATCTCCCCCGATGTGTGACAATATGTTTAAGTTAGAGATAAATAACAGCAATAGCAACAGCAAAAGATAGCAATTGAAACATTATGAGACATAATAGCCCTAAGAGGTAACCTCCCCCTTAACCTATGTCCTCTCCACAGTTTCAATTCTAATCATATTCCAAGTTAAGTTTCCACTTAACAACATTAATAAGAATGTAAAACATATCCGAACCTAAGAGGTACCTCCCCCTTAATCCATGTCTTCTTTCCAAGTTTTAACCTTTCAAGGTCTAAGTTAGACAAAATACCTAAAACCACCCATTTTAAGTCAAAATTCTAACTTAAACCACTCATTCTCCCCCTTTGACACCATCAAAATGATTGCCTCAAGCAACCAAACCCTATGGCATCAAATATGAGAATTATTGATTTCTGAATTTTCTCACAGTAGCTGAAAAAGGCTGTGTCTATCAGTCTGATATTACAGGTTTTCTGCCGAAATTCAGAAACTCCCAGAAAATTCCAGAAAATTCCAAAAATTATAAAATTTTGCGTACATGTTTGAAATGTTATACTCTATCAGGGAAAAATAATAAACCATATAAAATTTCAAACATGCACGTCTTTTGATAAAAACCCAAAAGTTTTGAAAAACACTACATTTTGTATCAACCTTTGAAACAAATTTTGCAAATATGTGTATTTTAAAAGCATGGCACAGTGTGTAAAACATGAAATGGTTTTCAAAGTTTTAAAATGTCCAACTATGATCTTTGGCAAAGTGTCCATTGATTAAACACTTGTCTCTCCCATAGTTGGTCTAGTTTTGATATTTTGATACTTTTAATGGTCCAACAATGTGCCACAAGCACAAGTGAGCCAAATGTATCACCCTAATGGATCAAGCACCCTTTTTCAAAGCTAATGTGTCCAAGTTCATTCTATACTTCCACAAAGCACATTCCAAGCCCTCTTCTTAAGGATGTAAACTCCGATTCGGGAAGAGGCTTGGTAAAGATGTCGGCTAGGTTCGACTTTGATCCAACATAGTGTAATTCTATGTCTCCCCTTGCCACATGGTCTCTAATGAAGTGATGTTTCACTTCAATGTGCTTTGTTCTAAAATGGTGAACCAGATTTTTAGTTAGGTTAATCGTGCTTACATTATCACACAAGACTTTGACCTTGGTGTAATGTAGCTCATAGTCCTCTAAGGTGTGCATGATCCAAAGGAGTTGAGAAACACATCCACCCATTGCCACATATTCTGCTTCCGTTGTTGATAGGGCAACGCATGGTTGTTTCCTACTACTCCAACTAACTAAGGAAGGCCCAAGGAATTGACACCCTCCACTTGTACTTTTCCTATCTAACTTGCAACCCGCATAGTCCGAGTCGGTGTATCCAATTAGATCAACATTTGGGGTTCTAGGATACCAAAGTCCGACATTTAGGGTTCCTTTCACATACCTTAGGATCCTTTTGACTACAATCAAATGAGACTCTTTGGCACAAGATTGGTACCTTGCACACATACCTACCGTAAAAAGTATGTCGGGTCTACTAGCGGTTAGATATAGGAGACTACCAATCATGCTCCTATATTGTTTAGAGTCTACCATTTTGCCTTCAAGATCACTATCCATTTTCACATTAGTTCCTATGGGTGTAGATGCTTCCTTAGCATGTTCTAAACCAAATTTCTTTAGCATATTTGGTTTGAAATACATGTGTACCTTCATTGGTTTGCTTAACTTGAAGGCTAAGAAAAAGGTTAACTCTCCTACAAGACTCATCTCAAATTCATCTTCCATACATTTGATGAATTCTTGTAGGAAATCATTATTTGTTGATCCAAAAATGATATCGTCTACATAGACTTGAGCAACAAAAATGTCCTTATCCTTAGATTTTAGGAACAATGTAGGGTCAATTGTTCCTCTCCTAAACCCCTTAGACACCAAAAATGAGGAGAGCCTTTCATACCAAGCCCGGGGAGCTTGTTTCAATCCATACAAGGCTTTCCTTAATTTGAATACGTGTCTCGGATAGTTGGGATCCTCAAATCCAGGGGGTTGTTCTACATAAACCTCTTCCTTAATGATCCCATTGAGGAATGCCGACTTCACATCCATTTGGTGGAGTGTAAAACCCATGTGAGCGGCATAGGCTAGTAGGATTCTAATTGATTCTAACCTAGCTACGGGGGCATAGGTCTCATCATAATCTAATCCCTCAACTTGGTTAAACCCCCTAGCTACCAATCTAGCCTTGTTCCTAGTGATTTTACCTTGGTCATCTAATTTGTTCCTAAAGACCCATCTAGTGGTTACAATGGTACAATCGGTGGGTCTAGGAACTAACTCCCAAACTTCACTCCTCTCAAATTGGTTTAGCTCTTCTTGCATGGCCAACACCCAATCAACATCTCCCAATGCTTTATCAATGGTCTTTGGTTCTAATTGGGAGATTAGAGCTATTTGACTAGTTTGATTCCTAAAGTATGACCTAGTCCTTACTCCTTGAGTGACATCACCCACAATTTGGTCAATGAGATGATCATGGTGATGTCTCAAGGGTCTAGAGGTTGTAGGTTCATTTAATCCTTCTTCTTCATCCTCTAGTGTGTTTCTTACTCCCCCTTGATCATTGCCCTCCAAATGTAAGTCTTGAAGTCTTTGGGCAAGGGGTTGGACTTCTTCTATATCCTTATCAATAGAAGCCCTTCTAGGGTAAGTACTAGTGGTTTCATCAAATTTGACATTTGAAGACTCCTCAATTACTTTTGTCCTCTTGTTGTACACTCTATAACCCCTACTAGTCAATGAATACCCTACTAAGATTCCTTCATCGGCTTTTGATTCAAATTTTCTTAGGTCGTCTTTGGTGTTTAAGATGTAAACTTTACATCCAAAGACTCTAAAATAGTGGACTTGGGGTACCCTTCCATTCCAAAGTTCAAAGGGTGTTTTTCCTAAAAATCTATGTACCAACACCCGATTTTGGATATAGCAAGCGGTGTTAACCGCTTCGGCCCAAAAGTAACTAGGAAGACAGTATGCATTAAGCATAGTCCTAGCGGCTTCTTGTAGGGCTCGATTCTTCCTCTCAACTACTCCATTTTATTGAGGAGTCCTAGGGCATGAAAACTCATGCTTGTACCCATTTTCCATACAAAATTGTGTGAAACTAGCGTTTTGGAACTCCCCACCATGGTCACTCCTAATTCGGTTTATTTTGATGTCCTTTTCGTTTTCTACCCTCTTACTAAATCCTATAAATGTGTCTAGGGTATTATCCTTATGTTTCAAGAAGTAGACCCAAGTAAACCTAGAAAAGTCATCTACTATTACTAAGCAATACTTACTCCCTACAAGTGATGGAGTACTATGACAATCAAACAAATCTATATGTAAAAGTTCTAAAGGCACGGAAGTGGTACTTAAAGTTTTACCTTTGTGTGATGCTTTGGATTGCTTACCCTCTTGGCATGCATCACACAACTTGTTCTTTTCGTACTTGATCATTGGGAGCCCCTTCACCAATTCTTCCTTGGCCACTCTTGCAATGTTCCTCATGTTGATGTGTCCAAGTCTTCGG
Organism: Boesenbergia rotunda; assembly: GCA_024364735.1. Classification (NCBI taxonomy): domain Eukaryota; kingdom Viridiplantae; phylum Streptophyta; class Magnoliopsida; order Zingiberales; family Zingiberaceae; genus Boesenbergia; species Boesenbergia rotunda. The sequence continues at coordinate 301,568 of JAGFNQ010001832.1, read as the reverse complement.
TGCCACAACCACCCTTCTTCTTCTTTGGACATGAGACACTTGACAACATTGTTAGTAGCATAAGATAGATCAAGATAGTATAAGTTTGCCTCTCTAAACCCTTCTAATATGATAGTGTTTGAGTCACTATGCCTTATTACACATTTCTTAGCATGAAATTCTACTCTAAACCCGGCATCACATAATTGACTTACACTTAATAGATTAAACTTCATATCCTTAATTAAAAGTACCTTATGAATTGAAATAGTGGGAGATACCTCAATTGTGCCCCTACCAATGATCCTTAACTTTCCACTGTTTCCAAAGGAGACCGTCCCTTCTCTTAAGTAGCTAATAGTGGTGAACTTGCTCACATCTCCGGTCATGTGTCTTGAGCATCCACTATCTACTATCCACAAGGTTGGGGCCTCCTTCACCTTTACCTCACTTACCGAAGCCTCTGACTCTGATGATGAGGTGGAGGAGCTCTCATCTTCACTGCTTGAGCTCCGTTCATCGTCTGAAGAATCTGAACCATCTTGTGCCATAAGAGCGAAGTGGGAGACTTGCTCTTCTTCTTCCTCTGAGGATGAGGGATCGTCTCAAGTTGCCTTGAGGTTCGTGGCACTCTTCTCCTTTCCCTTTGACTTCTTCTTGTCATTCTTCTTCTTCTCTTCCTTCTTGTCCTCTCTCTTCTTCAACTGGGGACACTCGTTCTTCATATGCCCCTCTTGATGACAGTTGTAGCAGATTACTTCCTTGGCCTTACCCTTACCTTTGGCCCCTTTCCTAGCATATGATTTGTTAGAAAAACTTTTAAATGCTTTACGGAATTTCCTTACCGTAAAGGCCTCTTGGTCACTGTCCATGGATGCACTTGACTCCTCTGAGTCCGAGGATGATGAGTAGATCACCTTCTTCTTCTCCTCTTCTTCTCCTTTTCTGCAACAAAAGCAATACCTTTCTCTTTTGCCGAAATGTTAGCTTGCTCGTGCAGTTCAAATTCACAAAATAGATCGTCTAATTTAACTAAAGATAAGTCCCTCGATACCTTGTAAGCATCAACCATGGATGGCCACAGGGTGGTTCTCAGGAAGGCTTGTAAGACATACCTGACGATATCCCGATTTTCGATTTTCTCTCCAATTACATGGAGCTCGTTGATCACTTCCTTTACCCTTCCATGCAGCTGACTGACGGTCTCGTTGCTCTTCATGGAGAGGGATTGCAGTTGGGCCACCAACAAGTCCTTCTTGGCTCTTCTAGACTCGTTTGACCCCTCGTTCAGTTCTACCAACTTGTCCCATAGCTCTTTGGCGCTCTTGAATGGCCCCACCTTGTTCAGTTGCTCCTTCGAGAGCCCGCACTGCAGTGTAGTGGTGGCCTTGGCATTTGACTGCGCCCTTTTCATCACTTCTTTAGACCATGTTCTCATAGGAGTAGGATCTCCTCTTTCATCGACGGGCGCCTCGAAGTCATCTGCAACACTTATCCAAGTTTCTATGTCATTCATAAGATAGTACTGCATTCTACCTTTCCAGTACGCGAAGTCGTTGCCGTCGAAGAATGGTGGTCGTGCGGTTGAGTATCCCTCTTGAAACGCCATTGCAAATGTTCTGGTTGATTGTTAGATCTTCCAAAACGCACTCGCTCTGACACCAACTGTGAGATCGATGTAGGCGTGCAGAGGGGGGTGAATGCACTTTCGCGGATCGTTTGATCTCTACAAAACTGTTAGCGCAGTGGAAATAATATGCAAAGGAAATAAAACAATGCTAACAAAAATTCTTTTACTTGGTATCCACCCAGATGGGTGACTAATCCTAGGATCCACGCCGCGAGCACCACTTTTCACTATCGAAAAGTCTCCTTGAGGTGGAGAAACCTTTACAGCAGTAGCTTCCTCTTTACAGATGTAGAAATACGATGAAGGAAGCAAAAGAACACTCTACAATTTGGCAGCACTTCGTTACTGTACGGAACTGAACAAACACGTATAACGAGACCTCCTTTTATAGGCGAAAAGGACAGATTCGCAGTCTGTCCAGGCTCGCACCAGTCGACTGCCCCAAGGGCAGTCGACTGGCCCGGCATTAAATGCCGGCCAACGGCTAGTGAACAGCTAGCCAACGGCTAGTTTTGGGGTATACCAGTCGACTGCCCCAAGGCCAGTCGACTGGTCCGAGGCTGCGAACTCTCTGTGGGTTTTGGCAGTCGACTGCCTTCGGGCCAATCGACTGCCCTGCCTCCCAGCTCAGCTCCAGCCACTTCAAACCTTCTCCTTCGCGTGTGCCTTCAGGTCTGCTCCCTTGGCTCGCCCCTTGAAGTCCTCTTCCTCTGGCTATCGTCCCTCGGATGCGCACACAAGCCTTCCCTCGGCTTGCCTCCATGCCACCCTTCACGTGTGCCCTTTGAAGTCCACTTCCCGGCTTGCCCTTGGAGCTCTCCTCCCTCGGCTCTCGTCCCTCGGATAGGTTCACCAAGTGTGATTCTCCAAGTCCTGCAAACTCAATCACACAAATCAAATACAACATAACACTCTAACTTAAACCTATTCGCCCACACATCAAAACCATGATCTTTCAATCATTTAAAGGGTCGATTGCCTCAACAAAATGTTTAAATGCTTTTCTCATTTTTCATACCATATAGGCTTCCGCATCAATATCCATGGATGCACTTGATTCTTCTGAGTCGGATGAGGAAGCCTTCTCCTTTTTACCTTTTCCCTTGTTTGCTACAACGGCTATACTCTTTGGTTTGTAGGTTTCTTTAATTGCTCCTCCAATCCGAGTTTCATGAAGTTCCATGGTTGAGAAGAATTCCTCTAGAGAAGTTTTATCTAGATCCTTGGATATGTAGTATGAGTCCACCATTGAGCTCCAATTTGATGATCTTGGAAATGCATTGATGGCTTTCATCAAGGTATCTCGGTTTGAAAGTTGTTCTCATACACTTGTTAGTTCATTAAGTATTTCTTTAAATCTAGCATGTAAATTCGATACCTTCTTCCCTTTGTCAAGCTTGATGTTATTGAGCTGTGCCATTTTTGCCTCCGAAGTGCCTTCATGAAGCTCTATTAGCTTGTCCCATAAGTCTTTGGGACTTGAGTAGCTAACAATCCTTGTTACTTCTTGTTGGGGGAGCACACTTAGTAGATGGTGCAAAGCTTTTGAATTCGCTAATCATCTCTTTGCTTCTTACTCCATCTTATTTTCTCAAATAATTTATTATCTTGATCCCTAGGCACTTCAAAATCATTTTTCATTATTAGCATAATATCAAAATCGGTATTGAAGAATACCTCGCTCCTTTTCTTCCACCACGAGAATTCTCCCTCGAATTTTGGCGGTTGGATGTGCAAGCCAACCATTTTGACGATTTTGCTCTTCTTGGCGGTTAGTCAGTTAAAGGTGACCTTGAGCTTTGATATCACTTGTTGGGACCGATAGCACGGTTAGAGGGGGGTGAATAGCTTGATTACCCGAATTCAACTTCTTCCTACAATCGTTAGCACAACCGAAAACTTAACCTATCAATTAAAACAATGCTAACACGTTACCGGTTACGTGGTTCGGAGATTGCTTGCTCCTACTCCACAGCGTGTCCTTGAGGTGGGCGAACCCTTGATCCTTCAGTGGATCACACCTCGGCAATCTCCAGCTAAAGCTTTCTCCTTCTCGGTGGAGAACAACCTCTCACAAAGCTTCTTTCTCCTTACAAGATTGAGTGAGGGTTTAGGAGGAAGATGAACACTTGGAGCTTGAGCACTTGAGTAAAGATATCACAATGAATTACTAATCTATCTCAAGTCTCAAGCTCCTCTTTAAATAGAGGAGAGAGCTGTTAACAAATAGCTCAGCCCCAACACCAGTCGACTGGCCCCCAGGGTCAGTCGACTGGTGTCCAGCCAACGGCTAGTCTAACGGCTGGATTTTGAACAAACCAGTCGACTACCCCCAGGGCCAGTCGACTGCTTCCTGCTGTTCGACATTACAGAAAGATCAGTCGACTGGTGTCCATACCAATCGACTGCTACAGTGCGCTCTCAGTAGTGTCAGTTGACTGGTTCCCTTGCTAGTCGACTGCCCTTCTTACAATTGCACTCTCCACCTCTTCGGAGTTCACCCTTCGCGTATGTCTTGAAGTCCACTTCCTTTGCTTGCCCCTTGAAGTTCTCTTCCTTTGGCTCTCGCCCCTCAGATTCACACACAAGCCCTCGGTTTGTCTCCATGCCATCCTTCGCGTATGCCTCTGAAGTCTACTTCCTCGGCTTGCCCTTTAAAGTCCTCTTCCTCGGCTCTCGTCCCTCGAATGCTTTACTCCATTAATCCTCATGTGTGATTCACCAAGTCATACAAGACTTAAACACACACATCAAATCAACATGACAACTTAACTTAATCATATTGACATACACATCAAAACCCACGATCTGCCCAATCAAACTTGGATCGATTGCACCAACAATTACTACTACCCATGAGTGGTTGAGAGTCGCACGACAGGATAGCCGCTTGTACTCTGACAACTATCATTACCCCGAGTGGTTGAGTAGGCATACCACTATATGACTGACGACGGACTTAACCACAAGGATGCCGACAACCGCTAGCATGCAACAAATGTAATATGGTGCATGATACCAATGTGCACGGATGAAATTAGGTCAGCCGTCATGGAATCAATAAGTCACACATGGACCCAAACCAGAACCATAACAAATACATATGCAACTAATATATTGGGTAGGATATATCTAATGTCAACCAAACCGTAGATACGTCACATGATATTTCTTAAATACATACGTATTAACGGTACTTTTCATATCAGAAAAATAAAAGTCGAGACTGTGTATGAAATTTTTATTAGTGACACATATGGTAACAAAGAAGTTCTTAGAGAGCTCCAACAACATGCCCTAAGTAGCGAAACCATGCCATCGACGATACTTTTGCTACTCTCTCTCTCTCTCTCTCTATTCATGACTCCATCAGATTTTGGGTCTCTTCGGAGATATCCGATAAAATTGAAATGATACAGAGAAGATTAGCATGACCCCCACACAAGGATGACATGCATAAATTGAGAAATGGTCTAAATTTTTTGTCCCATGGAAATAGCTAAAATGGTAAAGGATTGATAGATTGTCACTATATCAGATTTTGAGCAGAAAGAGAGGAGGAGGAGGAGGAGGATGATGATGATGATGATGATGATGCTGCTGCATGGTAGAAACCCTAAATAAATAGGAACTCATGGGGAAAAATAATAAGACCGACAGGACACGTGGGCACCCGAGATCAACAACAGCTACGGACCACATAAAAAATATTGCATGCCTTCACGTACTGGACAATTGATTCATATTGTTTACAGTTGAGTTGATTCGAAGCTCCAGTTCTTACCGACGGCAATGTGGAGGCTCAGGGTCGGTCGCGGAGGGCGGCAGTAGCCCCTGCAGGTTGAGCACGACCAACAAGACAATCACGCCGGCGGACAGGTGCATGTGGGAGTTCGATCGAGAAGCTGTCGGAGAGTCGGTTCGAGAAGAAAGGAAAATAAAATAAAAATAATTAATAAGGTTGGATAATGTTGGATCTCAAGTCATCAATTCAGTCTCATAAAATTTTTTATTGATCGTCAGAGTAAATCGAAAAATGCTTGAGGCGGACGATCTAGAAACTTAACGTCTCAGTATTTGCGTCCTGTTTCAAAGGGAAAAAAAATATTGGACCATGTAGCAAACGAACTTGGGATGATCAGGTCCGACCCCACGGAAGTTTTTCATCGATCATCAAAATAAATCGATGAGTTTTCGCGATGAGCGGTCTAGAAGTTTAACATCTCAGGGATCATGTTTTATTTAAAAGAAAAATTCTTATAAAATATATCATAATTATAAAAAAATTAGAATAATAATTAATCATCCTATCGTTATAATATAGCTCTAAAGGCTAACATATTTCAAAGAAGAATCCACTTGAATTGGTCTATCCTATTCCTACATCAGGATTGAAGATGATGATATTGATGTCACGGAAGAAGCTCGAGTGACTCCTTAAAACAGGTCCAATATTGCTTTTTTGTTTTTTTTATTTTTTTTGTTTGTTTTCGTAGGATTGATATTTTTTGAATCTTAATACGAATAATTATTAGGCCTTGATTGCTTTTATATGAATTTTTATTTTTCTAAAACCACGTGTTAGTCTAGGAGAAATAATTTTTTCCAAGAGGATCTAATGTCCAATTTGAATAAAGGAGAGTATAGAGAGATTATCGGTACTCAATATTCAATTTGAATATTTAATTAAATTATATATATATGTGTGTGATAGGGATGAGCAATTCGGGATAGACACGTGGCACGTGAATGCTATGTGGCATGGCCCACCGAACCAGTACCCTGAGATCAAACTGGGAACCAAACTCCTGAGACCATCTCGAGAGAACGGAAGAAAGCCCCGAGGGCAGGCCAGGAATCGGGCCCCCGAGACTATCTCAAAAGAGCGAAAGAAGGCCCCGAGGTCGGCTCGGGAGATAAGACTCGAAGTCTGACTCAGGAAAGTGGAGCCCAAATATCAACGTAGGGATAAAAAAGTCAGGCTTCAAGCACTTGCTCCTCCTTCCAAAACAGAAAAGTCATCAGGTAATTATTGTTCGTAACGCACGGTAATTAAAATCTTAATAGTCACAGTGGTCGTTACCAGAAGAGAACAGCTATCAAGTAACCGATGATAAAGGAATGTGGAGGAGGACGTGGGGACACATGTAAGGAAGACATCAGGTATATAAGATGCCTCAGCACCCAGGTAAAAGGGGTAAGCTTTCTAGAATTATAGCACTTTGATTCATCGTTGTTCTCAGTAAAAGAGAGAATTCTGACTTGAGGGTCGTGGAGGGCTCCATCGGAACATCTTCCGGTGCATCCCTTTTACGGACATGTTAATCTCGCAGGCGTTGACATCCTCTCCTCGTCATTATCGTCGTGGGTTGCGCTTTGTTGATTCCTCATCCCCGTCATTCGCTTCCGGAATAAGTTTGACACCGTCTGTGGGAAACATCAAAACACTAGAAGGAATACCGTGATAGCAGATCCAGAGGGACAACCCATCATTCTGACGCGGGAGGAGTTGGATCGTTTAGTTGCCAACGCCGTTAGAGGAGCGCTGGTGCAACATCAGATCGAATAAGCCGCCTCACAACGTGCGACTCCAGTGCAGGCCGAAATCCTAAGAATGTCGGTCTCACATAACCAAAATTAAAGATCCGTCTTGCCACTGGGTGGGCTAGCAATGATAGCCCCGGTGCTCAAGCGAGATTCTATGGATGAAATGAAGAAAGTGCATTCCGCCGCCTCCAGCATTTTACGGCAGGAGTATGGACAGGGGAAGATTGAGATCGCTAAAGTTCTCCCAAAATCTCTATCTACTCCTTTTTTTCAAACATCGTAACGGATCCCATGCCTAAGCAATTTCGCAGTCCAGGAATTGTTGATTACGATAGGAAGACAAATCCGGAGGACCACATCTGCAAGTTAGAGAGTGCGGCTCTGTTACACCAACACAGATGGTGTGAAGTGCCATGTGTTCTTGAACACCTTATCAGGGGCCGCCCAGAGATGGTTTCAAAGGCTGCCACAAAATTTGATAAACTCCTTTCTGGAGTTTAAAATCGTCTTCCTACATTACTTCGCCAGCAGTTGGCGATACTAGAAGATGGCTTTGAACATGTTCGCCCTGAAGCAGAAAAGCAAAGAACCGCTGAAGGACTACATCTAACGGTTCAATCGGGTGGCGCAGGACGTGCCAACGACCACTTCAGAGACTCATCAGCGCCTTCACACAAGGACTCTATGAAGGAGATTTATTTTGGTCGCTGTTGAAGAAACCGCTGACTAGCTTCGATGATCTATTGGGGTGGTCGGTCAAGCATGCCAATATGAAGGAGGTTCAGCACGCCCGTCGCAAAGATTCGGCGGGAGCCCCTATCTAAATCTCAGTACGATTCGAGAGAAGAGAACCACCCACTCCAACTCGAGCAAAAGATCCTCGCTTCGGGAAGGATTACTGGGTCGGCAAGAAGAGGTTGGTGGAGATGGTCGACACCGAAAGACACAAACCACCGAAGAAGTGCTGCGACTTCCACGGCAGCACAACTCACTCTACAGAAGAGTGTTACACCTTGAAGAAGAGGAACTCCAAGGACACGGACGCCAAGCCCCGCAAAATGTGGAGCTAAGTGGGGTATCGACAGAGATCTCCTCACCAAAGCCCTTCCCCTCATTGACGACAATCGGGGAAGGACAGATCCAAGCGTCAGTCCCGATCACCCTCGAGAGGAAGAAGTCGGGAGATAGTGCTCCACCAATCTATCTCCCCTGAAAGGGATCCCAAGAAAGGCAAGACTCCAGCTCGCGGACCTCCATCCAGCTATGTGGGAGTAATCTCAGGAGGTTCGACTAGAGGAGACTCTCATCGGGCAAGAAAAGCCTATACTCGCCGGCTGGAAAATTAAGGCATCGGGACGGACAAGGAGAAGTGTCAGGGCCCTATTATCTCCTTCGACCCTGACGATCTGGAGGACGTAGAAGCCCCTCATGAAGATGCACTGATAATCCTCGCTCGAATAGCTAATTACGAGGTTAACGTATCTTTGTGGATACAGGTAGCTTCGTCAACATCCTGTACAAGGCGGTGCTGGACCAGATGCAAGTCGACGAGGATGAGTTGCATCCTGTCTCCACTCCACTCTTTGGCTTCACCAGATATCGAGTATAGCTGATGGGATAGATCTCATTGTCTCTGTCGCTAGGGGATGACACGCTACAGAGGGCAAGGAGAACTTCCTTCATGATTGTGGATGCCCCATCATCCTACAACATTATTCTGGGGCGAACGACGCTCAGCTTATTTCAGGCGGTTGTCTCAGTCTACTACCAGAAGCCTGAAATAAGCTGATTCATGTAAAGAAAAGATGTAATGCAAGGAGGCTAAAGGATGGATGATTCATGTCAGTGGTGGCGGAATCGTGGAGTGAGATCCTTCGGGATGAGTTTTGTTTAGTATTTTAAACTCTAAACAGTAGAACTTTATGAGTATTTTTGAGTTTATGTTAGTAGTTTACTTCCACAAAGACTTTAAGTTTGAGTAGTTAATTTGGAGTTTGAAATGCATGCAAAAGGAGTATGATTATGGTTCATATGATTGTGAGTCATATAATTATTGTGTAGATGAAATAGAATGTAAATATATAACTTGAGCAGTGTTTCTGAAATTTGGAAACTGCAGTTCCAGAAGTATCAGTTGACTGCTTCAGAGAGCAGTCGACTGCCCTCAAGAAATCGAGGGAACAGAAACATTGGTCGATTGATTTCTAGGTGCAGTCGACTGGTAACCCCATCAGTCAACTGATCCCCGGCTAGATTTCGAACAGAAAGATCAGTCGAGTGAAGTGGCCTGGGAGTTGACTGGTCCCGGCCCAGCAGTAAAGTAAACGTAACGACCCTATAAGGTCGAAGTTAGTAAGAGAGGGTCGTTACAATTGTAATAAGAAAAGACAAGAATTTTACCTTGAGGAGCGACTTGTATAAGCTGGCGATTATCCCAGCTGAATCGTCCATGGTCCTCCCTCTCATGGCTTCCCGGCTCTTCGGGGAAGGCACATCAGAAGTGCCTTCGGAGTAGCGGGGTTGGATATTAGGCGCTTCGAATGGCTGATGGAGGGGCTCGAAACGTCCTCATCGGTGTTGGAAGCTTCTCCAGAAGGATGGCTCTCTGGTCAAGGTTCCTCTAGCTCCACCAACCGAGGTCCCAGTGTAACGCCTGTAAAATCCTCTCAATTTTTACATGAACACTAATATGAATTTTAGTATAATTCTTAATGGATTTTATGTGAAATTCTAGTATCATTCTTAATGGGCTTTATGTGGGCTTTTCAAAAAAAGGGGAAAGGACCAAAAAGTAGCATTTGTCAAGGTTTGAACGTTGGACCTTAGGTGGTAGCAAAGCTTTATGATTTATATGATAACCCGTGGCCCCAGTAAGGGTGTGTTGTTAGAAAGGATAGGAAAATTATAGTTAAGGGTAGGGGATGTGAAGAGGCACCATGTGAAGAGGCACAATGTGAAGAGGCACTTGTGAAAAGGCAACTTGCCCTTTCATTTAGTATAAGTAGGGATAAGTGAAGAGACAAAAGGCATTAGAAATTGTTCTCTTCTTCCTCCTTCCACCCCCACCGAATCTCCCTCTCCTTCTCCCATTTCCAAAAATCTCATCTAGGGTCTCTCCTCTAGAAAGCTTCACAAGGGAGATCTCTTGAAGACTTAAGACCCCCTATAAGGCGAGAAGAACAAAGGAGATTCTAAGAGCAAGGAGGTCTTCATCGCTCTCAATTTAAGGGTATATAGATTGGTGGTAACCAAGCAAAAGAGGTAAGTCTCCCCTCACCTGTAGTATAATTGCTTTGGATGTTATATTGCTTTGATCATAGAATAGACCCCTTGAAGGTTTCGGCCAAGCCCCTAAAACTATGATTAGGATCAAGTTAACCCCCCAACTATGCTTGACAATGATTTTCCTATGATATGATATGTATTATATGATTTTTATGTCACTTATGGTTGCTTGAAAATGGGACAAGGGTTCGGCCAAGTCCTAGTTTTAGACCTAGGAGGAGGCTAAAAATCCTAAGTATGATTTCTATTGGCTTAAGAGATCAAGAACATATTTCCATGATTCATTAAATGACATAATAATGTTGGCATGCTTCTATGTTACTTTATGAATATGTTAGGCCTTATTCATGTATGCTTTATGTTATGCTTCATATATCATGATTATGTTTAAGCCTTTTAGGGCATACCTATGTTATGCACGACTTATGAATGATGAAATGCTTAAAAGATGCTAAGAGCATTCTTTATGAAAAGAAAGGAAACATGATAAGCTATTTTACTTTTGTATGGGCTTGTACCGGACCCTAAAAAGATCCTTGGGATGGGCTCCTACGTTGCCCCTAGGTCGAAGATTGCCTAGTTCTCTAGTAGGTCGGGATTAGCTACCTCGTATCTACTTAAGAGATGCCCGCAAATTGTGAATGTGGTACAATGCCGGACCCTTATGTTGAGAGTTATGTTCAAGTACTTATACATATATGTTTTCAAAGAAACATCCCTTATGAATAAAGACATTTATCGCACATTATGTGCCTATTTGAATTACCATACTTGAAGTTGAAGTACTCTTGTGATATAAATATTCTTTCCATATGTTGTTGTTTAACTTTCTCTATGTCCAATACATGACGCATGGTTTTTGTGAGTAGGAAAGGATCTTACTAAGCCTATATGCTTATAGTTTAGTGTTTTCCTTATACTGCAGAAAAGGGTAAAGGCATGCTAAACTAAAGGAAGCAGCAGGAGGGGCAAAAATGTGTGTGGCAGTGGCATGGTGGAAGAGATCCTGTTACTTTTGCTTGCTTATGAATCAATAATTTATCCATATCTTAAGTTTCCGCATTGTTACACTTGTTGATGTTAGATTATCATACTAATATGTCATACTATGTTTTAAGTTTGTTCGTATAATACAACATGCAATGCTATGTTTGTTTTCATTCCTAAAATATGATATTTCTACAACTAGCACTTGTCATGGAAATTCATGTTTAGAGCTTGCTTGTTTAAAGACTCAATATGGATTATGTAACATGCTCTAGGGTGTTAGAGTTTGAAGCCTATGTAGTTCGATTCATACCTTTAAATTCCATGTGTAAACTCTAAAACATATGTTAATGCTCACATATTTTTGTGTGATGTTCGTACTCACATGCCATGGGTTAGGCCGTAGATTGTAGTTGAGCCTATGGTTCCTCTTATATAATGTCATACTTGCTTAGTAGCTCATTCCCCATCTAGAGTCTAATATGCCGTAAGTTCACATGATTGCATAATATACGTCTTGAATTAAAAGTTTGAACCAAGTTGTGCACATGAATACCAAGTATGCTCTCATGTTTTAAGATGTGTTTACATGTTTTAAATTATTCCATTGCGTTAAGGTATATATATGTATGTATGTTTGCGTAGCGCCGCCTTTCCCTTTTTATAAGGTGAGGAGGGGTGGGTGTTACACCCAGGAAGGCTGCTTTCTCCGCTTCCTAGACCATTCGGCGCAGATGCACGCTCGTAAGTTGGGGCTCTGCCGATCCCACCCGCTTGCCTCCAGGACTATCGTGGGAGTCGACAAGTGTTGTGACTTCAGCCCGGGGCTCTGCTGTGGGAGACGGTCCCCTTCGGTAGCACTTCGAAAGGGGAATTTTATCTACCTTTTTCTCTAGGGCTACAGGAGACGCCTGGGTTACGTTGGTCCTCCTCTTCCGGGGTGGGAGGAATTGATCATTTCGGAAGGGAGACAGGGGGCTTGCTCTTCTCGTCTTCCTCCTCGGGCAGGACAAGTCATCTTCGCCTGATAAAGAGGGAGTCCTCTCTTTCATTCGGATCTATCGTCGGCGGAAAAACCTGAGCTGCAGGTTCCTCATCATCACCTTCCGTCCCAATGGGAACAGGGGAGGGATCAATTCCCTGAACATCAGGCAACTCCTACGCCTGCTCGGAGTCTTCGGAATGCTCGACCACCGGTGCGATAAGAGCTGGAGGAGGAGCGAGAGCCTGCTCATCTGCCAGCTCCCATTTAAGGAGCTTGCTCATGGCTCAGGACAACATGATGTTCCCTTCAACACAAAAATAATGAAACATGAATTAGAATCGACAAGTGTTTAACGAAATATTGAACTTACAGAGACTATGGCTAAGACCGGTGGCTTTGGAGCTAATCCAACCCAGATACAGGAGTTCTTCACACTGAACCAGGCTGGGGCCATGGAACTCCATTCCGGCTAAGACGCTTTTGGCCTACTAATACCTTTGGTCCTGCTGGAAATCGTCCAAGTCCGGATGAGAGGGTAGGTCTTCTCACCAGCAAGTTAGGCAGAAAGGATGCTCGGAAAGTCTAATGAAAAAGAAGCACTCCTTCCATCTCCTATGGGAGGAAGGATGGCTTCCGATGAACATATGGCCAAGGCGAGCGGTAAAGCTAAATGCCCCTCTAGAGGCTAAATTCAGGAGAAAAAAGAAGTGGAAGAAGGAAGGAGTCAAGGGTATGTTGAAAAGTTTAAAAAGGATAAACACCCCGCCCATTTGAGTGAAAGCTTTGGGAGCCATTTGGTGTAAGGGGATATCAAAGTATTCAGAGATGACTATGAAAAAGGGAGGAAGAGGAAAACGAAGGTCAAACTCTACCCGCCCTAAGAAAAAGGTGAACACCCCTAAGGGAGGTTCTACTAGAGACTGGTCTATCCTGGGGACTTTAACCTCTAATTCCGCCGGAATGTCATATGCTTCACAGGCGACTCTCAAGGTGTTCATCTTGACTTTCGAGGAGGTGGTTTCGTACCACTCCGGACGATATGTCCCTTCCTCCTTAGACTTCTCCTTCCTATCTTGGCCTTTCTTTCCCTTTCCTTCCTTGCCCATGGTAATAAAGAAGAGAGGAAGATGGATGTGAACGGGACTTACGCGTGAAGAAGTCCTAGCGAAAGAAAACTCTAGTAGGTAGAAATAGGATGCGCAAGCTCTGATAGTCGGTGGTGTAAGAAGACGGAAGGCCGCTTTCACCTTTCCTTTTTATAGGGAAGGAGCCGCTCTCGTGCAAAGAATAGAGGCACGACAAGTGAACAGTGATAACTGTAAAGCTCGGAGCATCATCGTTCATTATGGTCGTCGATTGGTATGACCCTACAAGGCTTATCAGAGGGAAAACACGTAGAAAAGACTCTACCACCTGGTAATATTCTATTCGCTGGAACACTCTCTCGCCATTAAGATACTCATGGGCTCTTAATGGGTGATGGACAGCTATCATTACCGGGCCTTAGGATTCGCAAGGACTCTTGGATTAACTCAAAGAACCGTCTTGGGCCAAGTGACGAATGTTTCAATTTCTAGGACCTAACAAGTCGTCAAGAGAGAATGCATGATAATATGAGCCCCGCAGATACTTTGCTTCCCCTCATCGTGTCACCTGCCTAATCAGTCAACACACTTCCTTCGATTAGACTTGAAGGGGGGACTTGTGATAAGGATGAACAACCCGGGGTGGACATGTGGCACGGGAAAGTTACGTGGCAGGGCCCACCGCGCCAGTGCCTCGAGGTCAGACTGGGAATCGGGCTCCCGAGACCATCTCGAGAGAATGGAAGAAAGCCCCAAGGTCAGACCAGGAATCGGGTCCCCGAGACTATCTCAGGAGAGCGAAAGAAGGCCCCGAGGTCAGCTCAGGAGATAAAACTCCGAGACCAACTCGGGAGAGTGGAGCCCAAAGATCAACGTAGAGATAAGAAAGCCAGGCTTCAAGCACCCGCTCCTCCTTCCAAAACAGAAAAGTCATTAGGTAATTATTGTTCGCAACGCACGGTAATTAAGGCATTAATAGTCACAGTGGCCGTTACCAGAAGAGAACAACTATCAAGTAACCAATGATTAAGGAACGTGGAGGAGGACGTGGGAACACATGTAAGGAAGACATCAAGTATATAAGACGCCTCGGCACTCAGGTAAAAGGGGTAAGCTTTCTAGAATTACAACACTTTGATTCCTTATTGTTCTTCGTAAAAGAGAGAATTCTGACTTGAGCATCAGAGAGAGCTCTACGAAACATCTTCTGATGCATCCCTTTACACTCGTGTTAATCTCGCTAGCGTTGACATCCTCACCTCATCATCGTCGCCGTCGGCTGCGCTTTGGTGATTCGTCATCCCCGTCATTCGCTTCCAAAACTATATATATATATATATATAGTTTAAATTTTTTTTCCAAAATTCACTAATAATTTATTGACGTTAGGAATAAATTATATACATGTTTAATCTATTTTTAAAATTATACACATATACTTTTTTAAAATATGATGTCAATTATAATGTATTTTTTGATGAATATTATTATTAGATTGAAAAAAGAAAAATTATTAATGTATAAGATATCTAATTATTTATGATATTCGGATAGATATTCGATATCCGATGAATATAAATATGAAAATATAAAATCCGATCATAATCCAATCCATTCTCATTCCTAACTAGTCTAATACCGAATCAGACATAAATTTATACAATTTTATTACTGATGGGGTTAAGCACCCCGTGGCTGACACGCGGATTGAAGAAGCTATGTGGCAAGATATAGCGAGTCTGAACGACACTCTTTCTGGAGCTCCCGAGACCCTCTCGGGAAGAGGATCCCCTGAGACCCCCCACGGGTAGACATGTCACGGAGATCGAATCAGAGGACGCACTCCCGAGATCACCTCGGGAAGTCAGGTCCCCGAGACCACCTCGGGAAGACAAAATGCCCGGGACCCCTCAGGCCAAAAGACCCCGAGATCACCTCGGGGAAGCGGAGCCCAAGAAGCATTCGGCCTCAAGGAACGATCCGCCTTTCTTCGGATCTACGGATAACCATCACCCATTATTGCGGAGTTATCATGACCCATAATTATCGCAACGGACCAAACTTAATGACGGTGTAGACCGTTGCAAAGGTGATCCTGTAACCGATAATTAGGGAGACGTCACAAAGATCATGGAGACTCGTGAGACAGCCACCGCATGTATAAAAGGTACTCCAACCCCTCCGGTAAAGGAGTTACGCTCTCTCTCTACTTCATGCATACCCTTTTTGCCTTCTTTTTGTTGGAGCAATCTATGGTCCGAAGTGACCATGTATTTTGATGTTTGAGAAAAGGATTTAAGTTAGGTTCACACTTGTATTTGATATGTGTATGTGAGTGTGCGGGTTTACAGTATACACATAGACTTAGTTGGACGAATTCGGGTCCGGTGAAGGATGGCATGAGAAGACGAGCCGTGGGCTTGTATGCATCCGTGGGACCGTGGACAAAGCAAGAACGATGAGCCGAGGGAAGCACACTTCGAGGCATACGGGAAGGATGGCATGAGAACGAGCCGCGGGTTCGTATGCATCCGAGGGATGAGAGCAAAAGTCGAAGAAGACTTGAAGGCAACAGGTCGAGGTTGCTGGATGGATGGACTGTGGACAAAGCAGGAACGATGAGCCAAGGGAAGCGAACTTCAAGGCATACGCGAAGGATGACATGAGAACGAGCTGCGGATTCGTATGCATCCGAGGGATGAGAGTCAAAGTCCAAGAAGGCTTGAAGGCAACAGGTCGAGGCTGCTGGAAGGGGCAGCTAAGTCGTGAGGGTACGAGTGCTGAGAGAATTGTACTCGGGAAGGAAACCCCAAGGTTTAGGGGTAGAGCAGTCGACTGATGCTTCGATCAGTCAACTGATAAAGTGCACAGAAAGATCAGTCGACTGATCTTAGGAGCAGTCGACTGATCTTAGGAGCAGTCGACTGATATCGGCTGGAATTCGAATGTTGGGTTGCAATGTTCGAATCCAAGTGGACCAGTCGACTGGTGATTGGACCAGTCGACTGGTAACGGCTATTTTCAGCCTTGAGCTCCATTTAAAAGAGCTCGGTTTGGCTGGGCAAAGGTTGACGAAATAAGATTGGATAGAGTTTATTAGTAGTCTACAAGTGCTCAGAAGTTGTCTAGAGTTTGTGGTAAGGTTTCTCCACCCACAAGGAGTGACAAGAGCTAGCCGGAGGTCTTCCAGGGACTCATCCACCGATGGATCGGGATCATCCACTTGACGGACAGCTGTGGAGTAGGAGATTTATCTCCGAACCACGTAAATCGGTTTTTCTCTTCTAGTTGTTAGTTTTAGCTATTTGTTATTCCGCTTGCGCACTAACAACGTATAGGAAGAGAACTGCGATCGAAGTGGATGATCTGCTATTCACCCCCTCTAGTCGTACGTCAAGGTCCCAACAAGTGATATCAGAGCAACGTTCGCTTGTCTACGGACTAACCGCCAAGAGAGCAAAAAGCAAGAGGAAATGGCGATCGAAGAACGCTTAGGGGACGACATCAACATTCCACCTCCTTACGACCGAGAGAGTTTCGATTATTGGAGGATACGGATAGAGGTATGGTTCAACATGGATTGTGATTTAATGATCACACTAAAATATCCATTTGAAGCCCCAAAAGATAAGCATGGGATGAAGCTCTGACCAAGATATTAGACCAAGGAGCAACAAATCCAATCAAAGGCAAACGAAAAGGTAATTTCAATATTACTTAATATTTTTCCTAATGATATAATTATCCATGTAGGTGAATATAAAAATGTGTATGAACTATGGAGCAAAATGTTAGCGCTTCATAAAAACCCTACACAAGCTCGAGTAGTGGAAGAGCCCAAGGAAATGTGCTTAATGGTCCAAAAAGAGGAGAATGACCAATTGAATGAGGAAAGAAGCTCAATATCCAAAGAGGAGGAGAAAGAAGGAAAAGATTCATCCATCTCCTCAAGTGAAGTGGCATAAGAAATTAAAGAATCATCCACTCCATCAAAGGGGGAAGAAAAAGTCTCCACTTCAAGGATTGAGGGGGAGGAGAGACCATCCTCAATACCAGAGCAAGAAGAAGCTTCTACCTCCACCAAAACAAAGTTAAAGGACCACATTATTTGCTTTGAGTATAATGAAAAGGGGCACTATAAGGACAAGTGCCCAAAGGATAAGAAAAAGGAGGTAAACCCTAAACCCAAGTCAATTTCTTCAAATTCTAACATGGATTGTAGGGAAAAGAAGGAGAAGAAGAAGCATATAAGGTGCTTCACGTGTGGTGAGCTAGGACACTACCACACCAAATGCTCAAGGAAAGGAGAATTCAAAAAATTAGAGCATTTGAGGAAGTGGGAGAAGAATGAGAAGAAGAAAAGCCCACATCAAAGGGGAGCTACAAGGGTAAGGGAGGTAATCCCTGACTTTAAGTTTAAATGTAATTCAAATTTAAACTCCCCCATACATGTTAGAAATAATAAAAATTATTTACCCATGCAAAATTTTGGTTTTAGATATCATGATAAAAATAGGGTTAATGTTGCATATCAAAACCCTAGGAAATTCATGCATCATGATAAACCTGGAACCTTTAAACCTAAGGACCAAGACATTAATCCCAAGAAAGGGTGACAAATGCCTAGACAAATGGGTAGGTCTAGGGATGTCCAAAGTAGACATGTTGATTCTAGGGTTGAGAACCTAGAAAGGGAAAATCAAGCGTTGAGGGCAAAGCTTGATAAATTAGAGAAAACCCTAGATAGATTCACTATTGGATCTAAAGGTTTAAGTATGGTGTTGGGTAGTCAAAACTCAACAATGATAGATTGGGTCTAGGATACCGATCTAAGTTCTCCAATGCTATGGAGAAGTCACATGCAAGGGTGCAATATGACTATAGCAAGGGGAAGTCCAAAAATGGCAAGGGGATGTCATTTAAAAGCAAGAAGAAAGTCTTAACTAAGGATAAGGGGTCCAAGGTTAAGAAGGTTAGGGTTGTAGGCTAAAGGTCACCGGAGGGTCACTGGTGTGGCCTTGTAATTATAGATGAGTCACCTAAGGAGGTGACTAAGGCTAAGAGCTCAAGGGGGAGCTCTAGGAGCTAAGTTGGAACTCATGGTCAATGGATCTCGGGAGGATTTCTTCCGGAAGTCTAGATGGACCATGGAGTGTGCCAAAGGATGTGGAGATGGATTTGAAGTTTCAATCCTAGGAATTTGGCACATTGGGATTGAGGATCATGCATAAAATATGATATTGGGGTCATATTGCATGGAAGTTGGTTTTTGATATATAGATGTCATGTAAAGCAATGCTGGGGATGCATTGTGGTTTGGTATAGGCAGATACATCAAGAGGAGACCAAAACTAGGACTTTAGGTCAAGGTTAAATTGGACCATTCATATAGTTTTGAGTTTTGTGTCAATGTTGGGATTGGTGTTAGATACATTGTTGAATGTATTTTTCCCAAGTAGACACGGGTATCATAAACCTCTCTACAAAATTTGAGAATTTTTGAAAATTTATGAAATTTCTGGTACATTTCTGAAATTGGGTCAAAAATGTTGAAAAGGCTGAAATCAGGGTACCAATCGACTAGTTCAAGGGGCAGTCGACTCGTAACAGTGTTGTCGGAGAGAGACTAGCTACTATATGATTTTTTGATGGGGATCAGTCGACTGGTAACTGTCACAATCGACTGATATAGGTTGAAATTGTTTTTCAGCGATCGAAAAGTGCCATAATAATGAAAAACAAGTGTATAATCTTATGGGGGTTAATACATTTTGTTTATGATCATTAGAGGTTAAAGGATCTAATAAGAGAGCGATTGTTGGAGTCCTTTTGATGTGTGGCAAAGGGGGAGAAGTGTTAGGGTTAAGTGGGAAACTAAACAAGCATTTGCAAGAAATCCTAGGTCAAGGGGGAGCTTAGGTAAAGATGGAGCATTGTTGCAAATTTGGTGGCAAAGGGGGAACCTTGGAAAGGTTCAAAGCCTTTGTAAGTCCAATATAGGGGGAGCCTTGGAGAGGTTTTTAAAAAGCCCATTTTGGTAAAAGTCCTAAACTCATTAGGGAAGCTTAGGTATGTGGATGCCTTATGATAGGATCCATGCATGTTTGCATTGCATTTGTTATTTGTTTTTCCTAACTTAAACGTATTTCCAAACATCAAAAAGGGGGAGATTGTTGGAGTAATCTATGATCTGTAGTGACCATGTGTTTTGATGTTTGGGCAAAGGGTTTAAGTTAGGTTCACCCTTGTATTTGATATGTGTATGTGAGTGTGCAGGTTTGCAGGATACACATAGACTTAGCTGGATGGATTCGGGTCCGGTGAAGGATGGCATGAGGAGACGAGCCGTGGGCTTGTATGCATCTGAGGGACCGTGGACAAAGTAGGAACGATGAGCCGAGGGAAGCGCACTTCAAGGCATATGCGAAGGATGACATGACAACAAGCCGCGGGTTCGTATGCATCCGAGGGACGAGAGCCAAAGTTGAAGAAGGCTTGAAGGCAACAGGTCGAGGATGCTGGATGGAGGGACCGTGAATAAAGCAGAAATGATGAGCCAAGGGAAGCGAACTTCGAGGCATACTCGAAGGATGGCATGAGAACGAGCCGCGAGTTCGTATGCATCCGAGGGACGAGAGTCAAAGTCCAAGAAGGCTTGAAGGCAACAGGTCGAGGTTGCTTGAAGGTTCAACTAAGTTGTGAGAGTCCAAGTGCAGAGAGAATTGTACTCGGGAAGGGAAATCCTAGGTTTAGGGGTAGAGCAGTCGACTGATGCTTGGATCAGTCGACTGATGAAGTTCACAGAAAGATCAATCAACTGATCTTAGGAGCAGTAGACTGGTGTCGGCTGGAATTCGAACGTTGGGCTGCAATGTTCGAATCCAAGTAGACCAGTCGACTGGTGATTGGACCAGTCAACTGGTAACAACTATTTTTATCCTTGAGCACTATTTAAGAGAGCTCGGTTTGGCTGGGCAAAGGTTGACGAAATCAGCTTGAATAGAGCTTATTAGTAGTCTACAAGTGCTCAGAAGTTGTCTAGAGTTTGTGGTGAGGTTTCTTCACCCACAAGGAGTGGCAAGAGCTAGCTGGAGGTCTTCGGGGGACTCATCCACCGACGGATCAGGATCGTCCACCTTATAGACAGCCGTGGAGTAGGAGCTTTATCTCCAAACCACGTAAATCGGTTTGCCTCTTCTAGTTGTTAGTTTTAGTTATTTGTTATTCCGCTTGCGCACTAACAACGTATAGGAAGAGAACCGCGATCGAAGTAGGTGATCGGCTATTCACCCCCTCTAGTCGTACATCAAGGTCCCAACACTTTTCATCTCCTGGATCAAGGCACTGACTTAAGCGTCGGAGTGGGCTCCGCCGGACAACCTCCGGCGTGTTCCCCTAATGCTTGTGTTAATCTCGCAGGGTGTGGAGTTCCTCCTCTAGCGTCAGCATCCGCGTGAGTTGAACCCTGGTGACTGGTCGTCGACGTCGATTCCTTCCAGAGCAAGTTTGGTGTCGTCTGTGGGAAACCAGTAAAACACCAGAAGGAGCATCGATGGTCGAGCCGGCGGGACAATCCATCATCCTAACGAAAGAGGAATTAGATCGATTGATCGCCAACGCCGCTAAGGGTGTGCTCGAACAACATCAAATCGGGCAAGCCGCATCGCGTCGAGTGGTTTCAGGGCAAGCCGAGATCCCAAGAATCTCCACTTCGCACCATCACTATTGAAGATCTGTCTCACTACCGGTGGGGCATGTGGCGACACCTCCAGTGCACCGGTGAGAGTCCCTAGGGGACTTGGAGAAAATCAACTCTGCTGCTTCCAGTGTTCTACGACAATAAGAATGAGGGGAGAAGGGGAAAGGACCTAGGAACTTCCAGCAGATCCCCTCCGCGCTAGCGCTTCTCTTCGCCTTACTACAGGCTCGACGATCCTAGCTCCGTGCTAGCGCTTCTCTTCGCCTTACGACAGGCTCGACGATCCTAGCTCTGCACTAGCGCTTCTCTTCGCCTTACGACAGGCTCTGCGATCCTAGCTCCGTGCTAGCGCTTCTCTTCGCCTTACGACAGGCTCGGCGAACCTAGCTCCGCGCTAGTGCTTCATTTATATCACTGCCTTACGACAGGCTTGGCGATCCTAGCTCCACGCTAGCGCTTCTCTTCGCCTTACAACAGGCTCGATGATCCTAGCTCCGTGCTAGCGCTTCTCTTCGCATTACGACAGGCTCGACGAACCTAGCTCCGCGCTAGTGCTTCATTTATCTCACTGCCTTGCAACAGGCTTGGCGATCCTAGCTCCGCGCTAGCGCTTCTCTTCACCTTACAACAGGCTCGGCGAACCTAGCTCCGCGCTAGCGCTTCATTTATCTCACTGACTTACGACAGGCTTGGCGATCCTAGCTCCGCGCTAGCGCTTCTCTTCGCCTTACGATAGACTCGGTGATCCTACCTCCGCGCTAGCACTTCTCTTCACCTTACGACAAGCTTGGCGATCCTAGCTCCACGCTAGCACTTCTCTTCGCCTTACGACAGGCTCGACGATCCTAGCTCCACGGTAGCGCCTCATTTATCTCACTTCCTTACGACAGACTTGGTGATCCTAGCTCCACGCTAGTGCTTCTCTTCGCCTTACGACAGGCTCGACGATCCTAGCTCCGTGCTAGCACTTCTCTTCGCCTTACGACAGGTTCGGCGAATCTAGCTCCGCGCTAGCGTTTCATTTATCTCACTGTCTTACGACAGGCTTGGCGATCCTAGCTCCGCGATAGAGCTTCTCTTCGCCTTACGACGGGCTCGGGGATCCTAGCTCCGTGCTAGTGCTTCTCATCGCGTTACGATAGGCTTGGCGATCCAAGCTCCACGCTAGCGCTTCTCTTTGCCTTATGATAGGCTCGGCGATCCTAGCTTCGTGATAGCGCTTCTCTTCGCCTTACAACAGGCTCGACGAACCTAGCTCCACGCTAGCGCTTCATTTATCTCTCTGCCTTACGACTAGCTTGGCAATCCTAGCTCCACGCTAGCGCTTCTCTTCGCCTTACGACAGGCTCGGTGATCCTAGCTCTGTGCTAGCTCTTCTCTTCGCCTTACAACAGGCTCGGCAAACCTAGCTCCGCGCTAGCGCTTCATTTATCTCACTGTCTTACGACAGGCTTGGCGATCCTAGCTCCACGCTAGGTCTTCTCTTCACCTTACGACAGGCTCAGCGTTCCTAGCTCTGTGCTAGCGCTTCTCTTCGCCTTACGACAGACTCGGCGAACCTAGCTTCGCGCTAGCGCTTCATTTATCTCACTGCCTTACGACAGACTTGGCGATCCTAGCTCCACACTAGCGCTTCTCTTCGCATAACGATAGGCTCGGGGATCCTAGCTCTGTGCTAGTGCTTCTCTTGTCTTACGACAGCCTTGGCGATCCTAGCTCCGCGCTAGTGCTTCTCTTCGCGTTACGACAGGCTCGGCGATTCTAGCTCTGCGCTAGCGCTTCTCTTCGCGTTACCACAGACTCAATGAACCTAGCTCCGCGCTAGCGCTTCATTTATCTCACTGCTTTACGACAGGCTTGGCAATCCTAGCTCCGCGCTAGCACTTATCTTCGCCTTACGACAGCTCGGTGATCCTAGCTCCATGCTAGCGCTTCTCTTCGCCTTACAACAGGCTTAGCGAACCCTAGCTCCGCGCTAGCGCTTCATTTATCTCACTGCCTTACAACAGACTTGCCGATCCTAGCTCCGCGCTAGCGCTTCTCTTCGCCTTACGGCATGCTTGGTGATCCTAGTTCCATGGTAGCGTTTCTCTTCCCCTTTCGACAATCTCGGCGAATCTAGTTCCGCGCTAGCGCTTCATTTATCTCACTTCCTTACGACACGCTTGGCGATCCTAGCTCTGCGCTAGCGCTTCTCTTCGCCTTACGACAGGCTCGGCGAACCTTATTCCGTGCTAGCGCTTCATTTATCTCACTGTCTTACGACAGACTTGGTGATCCTAGCTCTGCGCTAGCGCTTCTCTCATCTTACGATAGGCTCGACGAACCTAGCTCCGCGTTAGCACTTCATTTATCTCTTTGCCTTACGACAGGCTTGACGAACCTTTGCCTCGCCTCGAAACGCACTGGAACTGTTGGACACTTTCAAAAGATTGTCTCGGACCGAGAGACGAATGTTTCGATTCCACGGACCCAACGTGCCGCCAATGAAGTAGTAGTGGGTGTAGGGACCCATCATAACATAGCTTCTTCGCCACACCACTAGTCTAATAAGTCAATCATACTTCCTTCGATTAGACTTGAAGGGAGGTATTTGTGATGGGGTTAACCATCCCGTGGCTAACACACGGATTGAAGAAGCTATGTGACAAGATATAGCGAGTATGAATGACTCTCTTTCCGGAGCTCCCAAGACCCTCTCGGGAAGGGGATCTCTTGAGACCCCCCGCGGGTAGACACGTCGCAGAGATCAAATCAGAGAACGCACTCCCGAGATCACCTCGGGAAGTCAGGTCCCCGAGACCACCTCGGGAAGGCAAAATGCCCGGGACCCCCCGGGCCAGAAGGCCCTGAGATCACCTCGGGGAAGCGGAGCCCAAGAAGCATTCGGCCTCAAGGAACGGTCTCCCTTTCTTCGGATCTACGGATAACCATCACCCATTATCGCGGAGTTATCATGACCCATAATTATCGCAACAGGCCAAACTTAATGAAGGTGTGGACCGTTGCAAAGGTGATCCTGTAACCGACAATTGAAGGACATGAAAAAGATTGTGGAGACTCGTGAGACAGCCGCTGCAGGTATAAAAGGTACTCCAACCCCTCTGGTAAAGGGGTTACGCTCTCTCTCTACTTCACATATACCTTTTTTGCCTTCTTTTCATCTCCTGGATCAGGGTACTGACTTTAGCGTCAGAGTGGACTCCGCCGGATAACCTCCGACGTGTTCCCCTAACGCTCGTGTTAATCTCGTAGAGTGCGGAGTTCCTCCTCTAATATTAACATCCGCATAAATTGAACTCTGATAATTGATTGTCGATGTCGATTTCTTTCGAAACCATGCCTACTAATTAATAATGTCTATTAATTAATTTTTTACTATTTGATTCGTACAGTATGATCTTGACAAGTTACTGGAACTCTAAATAATATTGTGACACTAAACACCTGAGGACATCCGGCGTTATCTGGACAACCATCAGGAATTATATATATATATTTATCGTTTTTTTCTTTTGCTTTTTTGATAAATTTGATCTAAATCATTTGTCTGCTTAAGTGAGGTACTAATTGAGGGTGGGGTTTGCACAATAATTGAGGGTGAGAGTCCGGCATTGACTAATGGACAAGGACCTCACAATGATCACAATGATGGAGATGGGACAATGGGAAAAAAAAAAAGGGTGGAAAACGAATCTTAGACGATGGAAGTGCTACTTGTAGCAACACAACGGGTAAATACGTGAAGTCAAGCTTTATAATAATAAATAATCCTAAACCTGACATGTCAGCTAGATAATTTATTCTTAACCTAAATTTGACCTGATCTGTGATCTATTTACAAAATCTATATTTTAATTTAATTATCTAAAATATTTTTAATATATAAAATATAACAAAAATAATAATAAAAAGAGTGAAAATAAATGACATGACGTGGTATGATGTGGTATTTTACATGCACACGTCCGATTATCGCTTGGATATTATCGGCGGCCTTCGACCCAATGTTCGTAGAATCGCGATCCTACACAGGATCGATTTGGGGTCAGGATCGGATCGGTCAGGATCGGATCGTAAAATCGTACGATTCTAACAAAAACCCTTAAAATGAAAGAATATACAATTTTTATTAACACTATAATGATAATATACAATTTTTATTAACACTATAATGATAATAATCACGTTCAACTTCAAGAATATTCTATTGATTACAAGATGATCCAATTTAATTGTCAACCTATTAGATAATAGACATCTAAAAACGTATTATTTTAGAAAAAAATATAACATAATATTATTAATCAAAAACTAACTAAAAATAATTAAATAAATGTTTAAATAATCTTAAAACCCTTAGGAAAAAGATATAACATAATATTATTAATCAAAAACTAACTAAAAATAATTAAATAGATATTTAAATAATCTTAAAACTCTAACACTAACACTGTAAAAGATAAAAAAAATAATAATAAAAAAGACTAATAATCTTCTGAGCTTCTGAAAAGACTTTAAATAATATTTTTTGGGATTCAATCTTAAAACTAACATGTAGATCTTTGAACGAGTTTCAATTTGATATATTATAGGTCACATGGTTCAATCCGAGTGGTTCAATCCGAGTCAAAAATTATGACCTCTTGAAGCTTTCACCGATCCTGCTCCGATTCTGCTCCGATTTTGTCCGATCCTATACGATTCTGTCCGATCCTACCGATCCTGCTGCGATCCTACTACGAAAAACGATTCTGCGCGATTCTGGATCGATTTGTGGCGTAGGATCGTAGGATCGTACGATCCTACGATCCAGGATCGCGATTTTGCAAACTATGCTTCGACCGTCGACCCGAATCAAATTATACCCTGGGGGTACGGTGAACCAGTCGGAGATCGTGCATGCAAGATGCCACGTCATTCACTATGATTTTCACTCTCCCAATCATTATTCATATGACAATTCAATTCAATTATCCAAAATACTAATTTAACAAATTAACTAAAGATACTTCTAATATATAAAATATATATGTTATAGTTAAAATAAATTTGTGGTCTATTGGCAAATAAGGTGGTAGATAATGTCTTACTTGGTAAAAGTCCAAGGTTCAAATTTTTATTTTGACAATATATATAATATAATTTTAATAGGGTTAGATCGGCCTATCAAGCTTGTTTTTTATATTGAGTTTGAATTTGACCTGATAAAAAAAACGGACATTCAAATATGTCTAAATATTATTTTATTGTTAAACATGCGAGGCCGATCAAATATAGGTTACGTCACATGCCCCTGATAGATCGTCTCATTTATTTTCATCCCCTTAGTAATAGTGACTTTCTTTTTATTAAAGCTTGAGTTTTTTAGTGTTTTTTTTCTGATGGGACCCGCCATAAATGAAAAAAGAGACTGGTTTCGATTTTCTGAACCCTAACTTCTTAATTTTCGATGCCACGTTGGAAAGAAAAATAAAAAAAAAACTATCTGTTGCGGATGCCCTAATATAAAGGGGTGAATTTATATGGGACTGAGGTCGCGATCCTTTTAAATTTATAATAATATTATTTTTATATAATTTTTTATTTTATTAATATATATATTATTTAATCTCTTTAAAAATAAATATCAATAATTTTTATTGTTCAAATCCTTTCAAAAATTAAATTAATTTTTTTTTCAACTCTTTATTTTTTAAATTTCAACTAAATATATATAATATATTTCAAAGATTGAGGATGTTATTTTATAATAATTATTTTTATTACTTAATATATGCTCTCAATTTAAAATTTTAGATTCGTTAATTATTTTTGTCATTTAATACGTACGTAATTTTAAATCTACTCCTACTAATTAATATATCACATACTTAAGAGAAGAGCTTTGATTCTTGCATACTGAATTGACCTCTTATTTTATTATAGCAAAAATGTCATTTATAGGGATCGATGCTCGGACGTTGATCTTCGAGCGATCCATTCAGTTCCAAAAAAATTTTCCACCGATGTTAAGGTAAATCGCGAAGCGCTCGCGACGAACGCTCCAAAAACCAGCATCTCAGGTGATTTTGCCGCGAAGCGAGTTGGACGCCCTTACAGCTGGACGAGTCTCCGAGGTGAGTGCGGTCGCTGAAGTGGCGTAACGAGCTAGGTAGCTTCCAACCTACAAAACAGAGACCGTTAGAACTCGTTGGGAAAAGTCTCCGGCCAGGCACTCCGACGGTCAAGTCAGTACACGACGGTGGCGATTGAAAGCAATAGAACAGTAGTCAAATTGCACTATTGCGCGCGTACTTAGAAAATGCGGAGTGGGGGGTATTTATATGACCGGGGAAGCTGACAGATTCTGCTCCGTCCGCCACCTGCCCTTATGTAGAGAAGACAGGGTAATGCATGGCCAGAGATGGCAGGGTAAAGTGGCACATGCGGTATTAAGGAAAGGGGCACTGTCAGCTTAAGGGTGGCGCCGCTGGATGCCGCTCGACCTGACGCCAAAGCATGTGGTCCAGGTATGGGGGACAAGGCGTGGCAGGCGAATCAATACTCCGGGAGATACCCGCTACTTGGGACCAAAACGGCTCTGATTCTGCACCGCCCTTGTACTACGCCTAGTATTCTGGTAGTCTGGTGTCAGGGAGTGGTTGTGCCGACTGGGGCACTGAGTAAAGAGGTCTGCTGAGGGCCTATGAGGGTGTCGACTGGGGCACTGAGTAAGGAGGCCTGTTGAGGGCCTATGAGGGTGCCGACTGGGGCGCTGAGTAAGGAGGCCTGTTGAGGGCCTATGAGGGTGCCGACTGGGGCGCTGAGTAAGGAGGCCTACTGAGGGCCTATGAGGGTGCCGACTGGGGCACTGAGTAAGGAGGTTGGCGGCTTGGGCTTATTCCTGTAACGCGGGCCACCCCGAGCGAGCGAGGAGCCAGGGTGGAATAAGCCAAAGACCATCTCCCTAAGCCCGCGGACATCCTTTTCCGTGGGATAATTCCAATTACTGGCCACCTTCCTGCTGACTGAGCGCCAGGCTGCCGGGCCAGGCTACACGCAAGCTGACCCGGGATCATAAGCATCTCCCTCAAGTCTAATCGAAGGAGGCACGCAGTCCGACTGACTGGACCTCCAGTCTGGTCCAAGCCTGGCGCGCCTATCGATCTGGCAGGCCGTCATCTGCTGCAGCATTTCTAATGCCCGCGGCCTCCATTGCTTCGGGTATTGCCTAAGCCTAATCAGACGGCTTCGGCTAGATCACATGTTTCTTTCAATAGCTCATCAAACGACTGGCACACCCCGCCTATTCCCATAAAACGAGACACCTCGCTTGCTTGTTCTTCTTCACGCATTCGAAGCTGCCCTATCCTCCGCCGCTTTGCGCATTATTAGGGCTACAGCTTCGTCCCGACTTTCCCTCAGTGACTCCCTTTTCGCCGGCTAGCTTCTCTCCTCCACCTTCTCCGATGGCCTCCTCTTCTTCGTCTCCATCTTCGCCTCAGCCTTGGTACTCCGCCCTAATCACTACCCTCACTACCCACGATCTGCTCCAAATACAATCGGACTTCCTGATCCCTACCGACCTCCATCCGCTTCTTCCTAAGCCACACGAACGTCCGAATTCCACCCCCTTGGGCTACATTGCCCTGTCTCGGGACCATCTTCAAGTCGGCCTCCGTTTCCCCATCCACCCTTTTATTGCTGCCGTCTGCGAATATTTCCAGATTCCCCTATCTCAGCTAGCTCCTAATGCCATACGTATGATATGTGGCTCGGCCATCGTTTTCTCCCTTCTCGAGATTCCCCTGATACCGGAGAACTTTCACTACTTCTTTTACCCCAAACAACAGGAAATCGGTGACTTCTTTTTTCAAGCCCGAGCCAAAACCTCCTTCCTCTTGAATCTACCTACTTCAAACAAGGGCTGGAAGGAGCGGTACTTCTTCATTGGGCCGATTGCTGACCCAATCTGGCCTACCACCTGGGTCGAGGGTCTCCCCGTTTTTGAGACTCTCCCCCGACACTATCGCGCATCTGCCGCCTACTTGGAGGTCGTTGCTGAACTGGAGGAACGACACTTCCACGGCGGGCTTTTGCTAAAGGAGGGGATTCTTTCCACCTTCGGTCTTAGCCCGAGCCCCGCCCCTCCTCTACCTACCGCTGGTAAGTCTTCCGATATCTGTCAAGTACATCCCATAGTCTTGTATAAGCCTGCTTCGCTTTCGCAGTTTCCCTACTACTAGCTACGGCCCTGAAGAAAGGATTCAGGCTAGAGAAGGCCGAGCTACGGGCGCGGGTTGCCTCTGCATTAGCGGCGAGAGAAGGCATGACGGCAGAGGTTACCCCCGCCGACCCGACCCCAACTGCACAGGGGTCGGTTCCTACCACCTCCGCGGCCGCTCCGTCCACAACTGCTCAATCACGCCTTTCTCTCCCACGCCGGCGGGCCTCCTCGCCCACAGGGGGCTCGTGCCGCCCCTCTTCCAGTAAACCCCTGGAGAAAAAGAAAAAGAGGGCAGCCCCCGACTTAAGTGGGATGCGGAAGCTGGTCCGCTTACAGTTAGTTTGCTGGCAAGGCAGTAACTTGTGCCCTTGGTCGGGTGTGATTCAGGCAGCGTGGGGCGCTACGCGTCTTACTGAGCAGCCGAGCTGCGGGAAAGCACCCACGGTCAGGCAGGCTGAGCCGCGGGATAATAGCGCACACAGTCGGGCAAGACTCAAGGAGCGTGGGCCGCCACGCGTCTTACTAAGCAGCCGAGCTGCGGGAAAGCACACACGGTCAGGCAGGCTGAGCCGCGGGAAATTTGCGCACACAGTCGGGCAGGACTCAGGGAGCGTGGGACGCCACGCGTCTTACTGAGCAGCCGAGCTACGGGAAAGCACACACGGTCAGGCAGGCTGAGCCGCGGGATAGTAGCGCACACAGTCGGGCAGGACTCAGGGAGCGTGGGACGCCACGCGTCTTACTGAGCAGCCGAGCTGCGGGAAAGCACACACGGTCAGGCAGGCTGAGCCGCGGGATAGTAGCGCACACAGTCAGGCAAGACTCAGGGAGCGTGGGACACCACACGTCTTACTGAGCAGCCGAGCTGCGGGAAAGCACACACGGTCAGGTAGGCTGAGCCGCGGGAAATTAGCGCACACAGTCGGGCAAGACTCAGGGAGCGTGGGACGCCACGCGTCTTACTGAGCAGCCGAGCTGCGGGAAAGCACACATGGTCAGGCAGCTGAGCTGCGGGATAGTAGCGCACACAGTCGGGCAAGACTCAGGGAGCGTGGTGTTAGTAATATGAGAGAAGTGTCCTAAGGCAATCGCCTTATGATTGTAATCATTTATTTTATAAATGAATATTCACTATTTTGAGTATACATATTGTGTATTTGATTGAGATCTTAAACTCATTTACTGAATGTCCGCAATACAATTCACAGCATGAGAGAATTTGTGATGAATTCACAACTAGTGATTATCTCTACATGTGCAATTGTGAAGTATTAAAATTGTCCCTAGTCGATGAATTGATAGATACAGACACTATCAATTCTGTTGAGACTAACATGGGTTATTCTCTAATCAGCTGATTCTCACTGGCTGGTGACATTGGGATGTCCGGAGATAAACATGAATGCTAGTTAAGGGAACTAGTTCATTGGAGTGACTGGCTGTAAAACTTCATATGGTAGTCTACATAGAGACATGTCAGTGAAGTTCTTACTGCAGCTTAAGTGCGATGTTCCTTTGACTTAAGGAGTTCAAGTCATCTTGGTCATGGAGACTTATTCTTTGACATCTTAAGCAAGCATCTCCAAGGAGGTGTGGACCCAGGATGGTTGGGTATAAGCCGAAGTGACCGAAGATGTTTGAACAGCCTACAAAGGATTCACCACTCCTTGCGAGGAGATGTATACCCAAGGCCTATCGTTGGATTGTTACTCGAAGCCTCTGGCCAGAGCATGACATGTTCGGAGTATGAATCTCTTAAATACATGAGAGTAATTAGAATCCGTTGGACGAGAAAGACATTGCTTGGGCTAGGTGTGACGTAGTCAGCCTAGTGGGGACTGACACACATAGACCATGTCCTGAACCAAGTGGGTATAAGATGGCGAAGGGAATGAGGCACGATTCATTAAAGCTGCTGAAGGGTTTCAGAATAATTTCTGAGGTCAACCGTTGATCTATCGATTAATTGGGGATCATGATGTACTACTAGGTTCCACTCATGATCGTTCTATAATTGGTTAATTATAGACGACCAACATAAATCGAAAGCCTATTTAGTCACACGCACTACGAGTAATCCGAGGGATTTAAAACGAGTTGAAAATTGGATTTTCCGATCAAGAGAGATAAGTCGAGTCTGAATTTTTCAGAGACGCATCGGAAGCATAAAATGGCTAAGTATTTTGAAGGCTTATTGGACGAATTAAATGAATTTAATTCATATGAGCTTGGCTTGGGTTTGGCCGGCCAAAGAGGGTCCCTACCCTCTTTGTTTGGCCGGCCACATTAAAAGGGAGAGCCAAATTGTTTGGTTCAAGTTATAAAATAAACCAAGTGTGGTTTGTTTTATAAAATTATGGATAATATAAATTTTATAAACCGACGTTTGGTTTATTATTTTCATGGAAATTAAAATAAACTTTGAATAGTTTATTTTATTTTATAAAATCAATTATGAATTGATTTTTCCATGATAAGAAAAATTTATATAATAAATTTCTTGTGAAAAATTTATTCCATAAGAAAAGGGAGACATGGTTGTTTTTATTATAAATTAAATTATGATAAAAACTTGACATGATGGAATAAATCATAGAAAAATTTATATGATAAATTTCTTATGAAAATTTATTCCACAAAAAGGAGACTTGGCGGTTGAGAGACTACTATATAAAGGCACCAAGGCAAGGCTTGGAAATTAATCTAAGAGATCAAGAAATAAGCCCTCTCTCTCTCTCCTTCTCTCCCTCTCCCTCCTCTAGTGTCGCCGGCCCTAAAAGGAGGACCCCTTTGTTGCCGTGAGTCTTCATCCACCAAGCAGCTGCCGAAGAAGAAGAAGAAGAAGAAGCGGGCACAACTCCTTCCTTCCTCCCGGAATCTTGATTCCGTTCTTTGTTTGGTGGTTAGTCTTCCCATCTCTCTCTTTGTATACTTGTCGTGCCTTTCGAGAATCTAGTAGTTCTTGTCGGCACAAAACTCGTGGCTTTCCGAAGTCATTCCGAAGGAAACTCGGCGTGGACACGAATAGAGGCGGAGCTTCCAAGGGACGCTTACGGTTGGATCTCGTCCCTTTCTTCGAGTTACGCGAGGTAACAAGTAAATTAGTTTACGTTTCTGCAAAATTTTAAATATATGATCTTGTCTACATAACATAAGGTTGCATGCTAGATGTGTGGTTAAATAATTTGAGAAATTATTTATGCTAAATCTTCCGCTGCACGTAATTAAATTTTAAAATTACGAACCCGCATCCATGTAAACATGCACCCGGTCCCAACACATGGGACGCCACGCGTCTTACTGAGCAGCCGAGCTGCGGGAAAGCACACACGGTCAGGCAGGCTGAGCCGCGGGATAGTAGCGCACACAGTCGGGCAAGACTCAGGGAGCGTGGGACGCCACGCGTCTTACTGAGCAGCCGAGCTGCGGGAAAGCACACACGGTCAGGCATGCTGAGCCGCGGGAAATTAGCGCACACAGTCGGGCAAGACTCAGGGAGCGTGGGACGCCACGTGTCTTACTGAGCAGCCGAGCTGCGGGAAAGCACACACGGTCAGGCAAGCTGAGCCGCGGGATAGTAGCGCACACAGTCGGGCAAGACTCAGGGAGCGTGGGACGCCACACGTCTTACTGAGCAGCCGAGCTGCGGGAAAGCACACACGGTCAGGCAGGCTGAGCCGCGGGATAGTAGCGCACACAGTCGGGCAAGACTCAGGGAGCGTGAGACGCCACGCGTCTTACTGAGCAGCCGAGCTGCGGGAAAGCACACACGGTCAGGCAAGCTGAGCCGCGGGAACACTACTAGAAAAAATACATTCAACAACAGTGAATCACTGTTGTCGTATGCCAAATACCACTGTTGTTAAAGGCCATGTTGTTAAAGGGGGGGTATACGACAACAGTGAATCACTGTTGTCGTTTGGTCTACGACAACAGTTTGACAACAGTTTTCCACTGTTGTCGTATATCACATTCGACAACATTTTGACAACAGTTTTTCACTGTTGTCTTTTATTATATTCGACAACGGTTTTATAACCGTTGTCGTATATCAATAACAACAGTTTATCACTGTTGTCGTTTAGGGTTTTCACTGTTGTCGTTTAGATGAGTTTTAACAACGGTGTTTAACTGTTGTCGTATACCGAATTCACCGTTGTCTTTTATTATATTCGACAACAGTTTATGACTGTGTTTTCCATTATATTTTCAATTAAAAGGCAATAATTTAACCTCGAAACAAAAACTATATATATCAAACATCATCAACATATTTACAATAAAGATCCACCACAACCTTTCTACAGACGAAACCACAAAAGTATCTTCTGTCCAAAAACCTTTCTACAGACGAAACCACTAAAGTATCTTCTGACCCAAATTATAAGAGTTCAAATTATATATAATTCTGACCCAACTAAACTTACAATGAAGTTCAAATCACAAAAATTATAGCTTGGAAGGTCAGATTAATGGTCTTCGAATATGATCACGAACAAGTCCCTGCAGCTGGAAAAAAGAGAACAAACACTCTAATTAGTTATTCTATTAAATGCATATGTCCAATAAAAAATGATCCATGAAGATATGTATCAACAAACAACAAAAATAACAAACAGACAAACAAACAAAAAAGATATGCATGTATCAGCACTTGCAATTATAAGGAAACTGCTAGCTTGGCTTATCTAGACATTTACAGCCTTGCAACCACTTTTCAAGGAAAATACTCAGACGACCATATTAAATATCTGACACATGTTCTTGATTGATTGTTTGTGATTCAGAATCATATTCTGAATCACAAACTGTGTCTGTTTAGACAAATAAAAAAATATATTGAAGAATTGCATCCAATCAGGGATGTTAGGCAAAACTGCTGAAGCTCCAAAATATATTGAAAAAAAAATGTATTGAAGGAATTTCTATTGGATGGATGTGTTTATATTTATGTTAATTTCATACGATCATACAATTAATCATGCCAAATTCAGTCTGTCCATTACTATTTCGAGTAATATGATATTTGAGTTGAATCGTATCTAGTAGTAAATGCAGCTTGTTGAAAAGTTTAATTCCTAGTGATGAGTTCAGTGATCTGTAGTGGTGATTAGTTTATCCTCCTTAAATGAGAACACTTGAAAGGCTAGGCTGCAAATTCAAGTAGAGATGCAAGAAAGCAACTAAATATCAAGTTTCTGCAGGTTTTAGACCACAGCATTAAAAGGAATTTGGCCAAACTAGTACGACTCTATTGTTCAACGAATCTACTTGAACATCTAAGTAACTTTCATGTCCACTAAACTAATTGTTCTCCAACGTATAAAAAATAATCTCAGGTTACAACATCTCTAAAAAAAATATTGTTGATGTATATTGTTTGATTCAGGGGAATATCACCCGAAAGCTTAGTAACTAACATTTACCAGGAAAAGTTTAAACCTTAGTAACTAACATTTACATACCTATTATCAAATATAATCCTGTATACAATCAGCTATCGCGGAGCGCACTTCATCAATTTCATCTTGGGAGTACTCTACTTTTGCAAACTATGAACAAAAACACATTATATGATTGTACAGAATAAAACATAACAACTTGAAAAAATTTATAACTAGATAACTTTAAATATTTGAGATAATAAAGAAATTATTACTATCGTTCGGAATGCATCCCCCTCGATTGATGTAACTTCTTCAGTAATTTGCTTCATAAATCTCATCACATAATATCCATATTGTTTGGCATCCGGTTGCCTAGGAACCTAAGGCAAAGATAATTCATATTTTTAATGCTTAAAATACCAATATTATACACAATAAAAATTTTTAATTTAAATAGAAGTACAAATACCTTAATCACTTCCCACTGTACTTGTTTTCTTCCTTGGAACGAATTAAATAATTTTATTGCCCTTCAGTTATACATTAGGTACAGTAGTTGATAAACTATTGTTTTAAGGCAAATTTAGATGCATACTAACAAAAAACATATATAAACTCACATTTCCACAACATATTTCCAATCGTTATCACAAATGCGAGGACCTTGGGTATCCAATAAGTAAACAATCTCCTTATGAGGATTAATGAGAGTGAGAGTCCAATGGAAACTACACAGAAGTACACAAAATTAGTGCATTCAATTCAAATAAAAATGACAATTGAAAAAATATATTCAGGAAGTCCATTACCTGTTACAACTTGGCACCAAAACCAAATGATTAAGTGATGCACCACCTAGCCTTTCAGCTAAAATACTTGCCCTTTGGTTCAACCGCTCAGTTTTAACTAATTTGTCCACTGTGATTTTTTTAAAGCATGGGATGCTATGCGGATTTACAAACCTGAACGCTGAAGCAGTAAGGTATCGGCCATGTCGTGGATCAGCAGCGCACATCATGTTCTTAGCATCCCACATCTGCTGTGTCAGCTCAGGCACAGTGAGCGCGCGGTACTGCTGTGACCCTCTCGAGGTCAAGGGAGCAAAGCCAACCATGAAGAAGTGAAGCCGGGGGAAAGGAATCAAGTTCACTGCGAGTTTTCTCAGGTCAGAGTTCAGCTGACCAGGAAACCTTAAACAACATGTGACACCACTCATGGTAGCAGAGATAAGGTGATTCAGGTCACCAACTGGCATACATAAAATACCAAAGAAAATATCAGAATGCAACAAGAGTAGATGTTACAAGAGAAATGGCACTCAAGAAAGTCAATCAAGCTAGAGGAATGCAATAACACAAACAAAATAGGTGTTGACTTACAGCTGGGTGTGGCGAGCTTGAGCGTGCGGAAGCAAATGTCGTAAAGAGCTTCATTGTCAAGGACCATACTTTCATCGGCATTTTCAACAAGTTGATGCACTGAAAGAGTAGCATTGTATGGTTCTACCACTGTCTCCGAGACCTTTGGCGATGGAAACACTGAAAAGGTTAGCATCATTCGATCTAGATATTCTTCGCGAACCTTTGAGACAAGGAGAGTGCCCATGCCGGATCCAGTTCCACCTCCCAAGGAATGACATAACTGGAATCCTGTGAGTTATAGTAGTAAATGTAGATGGTGAAACTCTAGTAACAGATTGATGATCATTGTACTATCAGTTAAGATTTAAATGAGCATTTCTAAAGAGAAAACAAATATTTATCTTTAAAAAAGTTCACACAAACCGAAATATTCTCATCTAGAGTCGATTCTCAATTTCAATAGTAGCTAAAATTGGGAGATATTTGGTCTTAACTTTTTGAACTTGATTATTAGTTATCATTGTAGCCTCGTAAAAAGTGATAGTGCAGCAACACAATCAATATCCAAATTCATCATCATTGTTAACTCTTGTTTCTCCCAACTATTTGAATTTTATCCTTTTATTGAGCTAGCAGTATGTTTAGAATAAGATTGGTTAGTTCAACTAGCAGCTTTGATGTATGTCAATATTGATAGGAAAATGATTTGTCAAACTTCAAATAGGTCTAAGAATAGTAATAATAACATCACACATATATTTTCACATTAATACAATTACTAGACAATTAACACCTAACTTTTAGAAAGCAAAAAATGATTTGCTAGCCCAAAGAAGTTCATCTGCAAATTAGGAAACTATCCTCCTTGAATGAAAGACAAAATAATTGACCACTGAACTTTGCTTTGCATTAGAGCACCAATAGTAAATTCATAGCCTAAAGAAAGGGAATGAACAAAAGAAGTTCCCTGTAAGCCAATTTCTCTCATCTACAGATACTTCCAATTTAGCTAGTGAAATCAGGAGAGGATTCAGCTTTCGATGCTTTGAACTTGATTTATTATTATTATTTTTTATCATACTTAAGGGCATGGAAAAGAAGCACTCGAATACAATTATTATTCGTTCGAGAAGAAATAAGGCACAATTGCACATAAAATCTGTCTCTAAGTGAAAATCTAATTCTATCCCCAAATCAGAGATACTACAAGAAAGTACTCTCCAATTCAGAAACTGCAGATGAATACTGAGGTGTTGTTTACCCTTTCAATTACACACTGCCAAACATCAGGAACAGGGATTACCTTACAGCAATTAAACAAGGACAACCTAAGGTAGGAAACCCATGCTTCTATTGATAAGCATGCATCAAGATATGTACTGCCCCTTCAACTGATTATATACTCTCACAATAGAAGCATATTAGATTCAAGGTCTCAGATACTATCTACTTGATGACAATATTAGCATACAAAAAGTAAGAACCAATTGCCCCAAAAAAATAAATAAATAAATAAAAATCAGCAAAGAAACACAGAGAGAAGAACTAAAGATGCATAGCATGACAAGGAACGTAATTACACATGCAATTCGCAGAAAATTTAGTTTCAAAAGTAAAGTTCCATTGCGAATTCCTGTAAATTCTCCTCTCTTTTTTTAGGAAGGTAAGAATTTCGAACCTTGCAAGCAATCACACTTCTCGACCTCGGCGCGCACGACATCGAGCACGGTGTCGACGAGCTCAGCGCCCTCGGTGTAGTGGCCCTTGGCCCAGTTGTTCCCAGCACCGGATTGACCGTAGATGAAGTTGTCGGGGCGAAAGATCCGGCCAAAGGGCCCGGAGCGGACGACGTCCATGGTGCCAGGCTCGAGGTCAACCAAGACGGCCCGCGGCACATACCTCTGGCCGGTGGCCTCGTTGAAGTAGACGCTAACGCGCTCCAGCTGCAGATCAGAGTCGCCGGCGTACGCCCCGGTGGCCTCGTTGAAGTAGACGCTGACGCGCTCCAGCTGCAGATCAGAGTCGCCGCTCTCGGGGCTTCCTTGGACTCGGGCGATGAAGAAGGGGGAGAGGCGTCGACTCGTGGCTGCGAGGGGTTTGTGTGAGAGAAGCGGAAATGGTCGGGGGTTTGGGTGGTTGGCGGGCGAGGAAGAGAAAAGATTAGGGGTTTGTGCGACGAGAAAAAAGATGATTAAGGATCGAAAAATAAGAGAATGAGGATTCAATAGTTCGTTGTTTTTTTGCAGTTGGATATCCACCGTTGATTTTGTTTATTGCTTGAATAGCACAACAATACAACAACAACAGTTAAATATAACTGTTGTCTATTGTCATAATAGACAACAGTTTATCACATCAGTTGTTGTAAATCCCGCCTATAGACAACAGTTATTTTATAACTGTTGCCGTTGAGTATACATACGACAACATTTTGTTATTACTGTTGTCTTTTTACGTATACAGACCAACAACAATAACGGTTAATACTAAAACTGTTGTTAAATTGACATAAGACAACACTTTATCAAAAAACCGTTGTCGATTATGTGTTGTTGAATGCAAAAATTCTAGTAGTGGAAATTAGCGCACACTGTCGGGCATGACTCAGGGAGTGTGGGACGCCACGCGTCTTACTGAGTAGCCGAGCTGCGGGAAAGCACACACGGTCAGGCAGGCTGAGCCGCGGGAAATTAGCGCACACAGTCGGGCAAGACTCAGGGAGCGTGGGACGCCACATGTCTTACTGAGGAGCCGAGCTGCGGGAAAGCACACACGGTCAGGCAGGCTGAGCCGCGAGATAGTAGCGCACACAGTCGGGCACGACTCAGGGAGCGTGGGATGCCACGCGTCTTACTGAGCAGCCGAGCTGCGGGAAAGCACACACGGTCAGGCAGGCTGAGCCGCGGGAAATTAGCGCACACAGTCGGGCAAGACTCAGGGAGCGTGGGACGCCACGCGTCTTACTGAGCAGCCGAGCTGCGGGAAAGCACACACGGTCAGGCAGGCTGAGCCGCGGGAAATTAGCGCACACAGTCGGGCAGGATTCAGGGAGCGTGGGGCGCCACGCGTCTTACTGAGCAGCCGAGCTGCGGGAAAGCACACACGGTCAGGCAGGCTGAGCCGCGGGATAATAGCGCACACAGTTGGGCAGGACTCAGGGAGCGTGGGACGCCACGCGTCTTACTGAGCAGCCGAGCTGCGTGAAGTATAGCTCGAGAGTTTGAGGCATCTGCGAGCGGGGTAAGGACCATATGCCTCCACTTGTCCGATGTGTTTTACATGTACATTGTCACTCCTCATTCATTAGCCCTATAGGGCTGAAGGTGGATCGCACTCCAGGGTCGATCCAACCTCTTTCCCTTCTCACTTTCCATGTAATATGCTCCCGAAGAAAGCTTTTGAACAACCTTGAAGGGTCCTCCCCATTGAGGCTCGTTTTGTGGTGCCTCCGGCTGCTAGCGAAGTGCTGCAGGAACACCCTCTTGAACTTTTCAAAGTTCATGATCGACCCGTCAGGGAGCCGATCGAACCATCTCTGGGCTGCACCAGAGAGCGTGGTTAGGAAGGCCTGACACTTAACGCCTTCCGGATACTGCTGAAGCATAGCAGCACTCTCAAACTTCATCAAGTGCTCCTCCGGGTCTGTGGTCCCCACGTACTCAGGGATGGTGAAGAAACGAAGGTGGTGGGGCACTGGATCTTCCAAGATCCAAGGAGCGAAAGGGGTGCGTACCGTCGCGGTTGAAGCAAGGTCAGCCGGGGCCTTTCCTTTATCCAGCCGCCTCCCGCGCACCGGATTGGAAACTGAGGCTTCAGCAGACACAGAATGGGCCTCGCCGGGTTGCTCCCGGGGGGCCATCGCGGGGGGAGGTGCGGGAGCGCCTTCAGGCACAACAGGCCTTCCTTGCCCCCCGAAGATGGACGCGCTGCCGGCTCTGGGCCCTGAGGCCCTTGACTGACAGCCTAGGAAAGCCTCTGAGAAGCCCTCTGTTGAGCTCGCGTAGCCATGAGTACCTCGTACTCCCCTCGAGAGATATCCATGTTGATATCATAGGGTTCATCCATCTTCGCTTCCGATCAGGCTGCTGGTGTCCCTCCTTCTAGCGCCAAATTTGATCCTGTCGTGAAGCGAGTTGGACACCCTTACAGCTGGACGAATCTCCGAGGTGAGCGAGGTCGCTGAAGTGGCGTGAAGAGCTGAGTCGCTCCCAACCTACAAAACAGAGACCGTCAAAACCCGCCGGGAAAAGTCCCCGGCCAGGCACTCCGACGGTCAAGTCAGTACACGTGCAATAGTGCAATTCCACTACTGTTCTATCGCTTTCCATCGCCACCGTCGTGTACTGACTTGACCGTTGGAGTGCCTGGTGATAAGTACCATTTTGTTGATTATTTTAATTGCTAAAATCCATGTTTGACCCATATTTTTCTTGCTTAATTGTGAATTTATCCTAGGTTTTAGAACTTCCTCTTATTTTGGACTTAATTGCAAATTTGCACATATTTGGATTGTTTGGCCACTAAATTTTTATCTATTTTTGTAGGCATGAAAGGTTCATGGACCTAGGGCATACTGGGTCAAACTTGAGTCGGAAGTGGATCCGGATCGAGTTATCAAGCTTCGGATTAATCCGGACCGTCCGATTCAAAAGCGGCTAGATCTGAGCCATCCGTGACCATCTGAAGCCATCCAAGCTAGGGTTAGGGTTGATCAAGCACTCTGATCAAGATCTGAAGGTGTCATCCCAATCAGAGCTCAATCAACTGTTGAATCAAGCTCGGAGGGCTCTAGATCGTCCATTCAAAGATTAGGTTGATCTGGACCATCCGTTGCAAATCTGGAGGATCCGAGCTACCATGAGGCAGATCCTGACCCCTGATCATCATCATTAAAGTTTGGATTAAATCAGAGCAAGATCAACCGTTGGATTGATGTGGAGAAATCTGGGCCGTCCAATGCTTAAGTAATTAATCAAACTCCCGCAGCCTTCTTCCCTATCGCGTCTTCGCCGCAACAGTGTTTTCCTTCGTTTTTCTTCGTGTTCTTCAAGCTTTTCATCCATCCGAAGGCGTGATCACTCAATCCTTCACTAGAGCAAGGGCTAGGTCAGTGGAGAGAGTACTCTGTGAGGTTTTTAGATCGGATTTTGATTTCAGCAAGCTCAGCTGTGCACCATCGTCATTTCATCCAAGCTATCCAGAGGGGTTCCCTGGAAGGCTCTGATCATTCCCAAATCCCAATCTCAATCCACCACAGCGAGGTTGAAGAAATCGGAAGCAGATTTCAGCTTGAGCAGGGTCTGGATGGATTCGATAGCAGAGACGGTTCTTCCACTGATTTGCTGAGCTTACGGGTCCGAGGTTCTCCCTTGCATGACGAACAAGGAGCTCTTGAGCTGGGGAAGGGTTGAGGGGTAGTTTAGCTAGCTAATTTTCATTGTTTAGCTGTAATTTAAATTCTGCAATCTGTTTGCTTACTGAATTTCGTATCAGTTACTTAGTTTTGATTTTTGGATTGTTTAAGTTTCAATTGCGTTTCATTCTGCAGGTGTAATAGCTAGGGAATGTTTTTAATGCACATTTGCTTTTAATTCTAGTTTAATTGTAGCTTAACCCTTTGCGTATCAGTTGTGTTCTTGTTACAGCTTGCGTATCATTCTTCTTTTCTACAATTCTCTTTAGCTCTGAAACCTTTAGCTAATTTGCATCTAGTATTTCAATTTAGTTGAACTAAGTTGTTCACTTTTAACTTCAGTTCTTAGTTTTTGTTTAGCTTAGTAATTCTGCATTTCATTTCTGTTTATTTGCGCAACAAATTCTGTTTTCAGTTTATCCGAATTCCTGCATTCAAAATCTGAGATCTGCATTCATCCTTGCACTGAGTTTGTTTCTGAATTTATCTGAATCCATGCGTATCAGTTTTGTTGCAACTTGATTCACATTTCTGCACATTGTTTCAGTTTTAACGTTTCTGAATTTTATACATTCCTGCACATCAAGCTTTGGTTTACAGGTTTGCAGAGTTTGTGTCAAGAAAACCTTGGATTTACTACATCTCATTTGAACATTAGGCTCGAGAAATTACTTACAGTTTGATCATCTGGGTTGCATTTACTTCAGTTCTAAAGTTTAGCCTAGTGGTTGCGTATCAGTTCCATGATGGTGTATCAATTTGCATCCTTGTGAGTTCAGTTTTAGTTTCTGAATTGTTCATTCCTGCGCATCAGTTCTGCATTAGGGGTGTCTTTGAATGTATTTAGACCTTGAGTTTGTTGCTGAATTTCTTCTTTCCTCTCGGCATAATACTTCATGGATAAATTGCTGCAATTCTGAATTTGAATCTGAATTACCAGTCACAGTTAAACACTGAGCATTAGTTCCTCTTGGCACATCAGATTTTCTTTGTATCAAGTCAAGCTCAATTTCGGCACTTTGTATCAAGGGGAGCTTGGGCACTGATTGGTATCAAGTTAGGGGGTATTTTTAGTGTGCCATGGTGTTTGACATCAACTAGTATTGCATTTAGCCTTTTCTGAATTCTCTCTGCATTGGTTGGCTCCAGAATGTGTAATTGGCTTGTGTTCAGTTTGCTTTAAGTTTGCTTGCTAAATGTTGTGGCTAGCTTTGGTTTTAAGTTTACTTGCTTGCGATAATTGTCATGCACTGTTTTTATTCTGTTGCGCAGCATTTGTTTTGCATTTGAAATTTGATTTGTTTTCCAAAAAAAAAAATTGGTTAAGTGCATGAATTGATTAAGTGGTCAATTGGTTGAATTATTAAATGTCATCACTTTGTTTAGTCATGAGTTAAGTTTCCTTAATTTTCCTTGCAAATTCTTGTCCAATTGAAACCATATTCCATTCGAAACCCAAATTCACAAACGACAAATAAACACGAGCTCGAATCAAACAACATTAACTAGTCCCGAGGAAAAATACGACATGTAGCCCTTTACTACGTTTTCATATTTTGATTGCAAAAAGGGTTTCCAGCATTTTTTTTATTTATAAATTCTAAATTCTGATGGACCCACATATTTCGTGACAACTTAATTTAGTATATTCCGGGTCCATCACCTGGCCGGGGACTTTTCCCGGCGGATTCTGACGGTCTCTGTTTTGTAGGTTGGGAGCGACTCAGCTCTTCACGCCACTTCAGCGATCTCGCTCACCTCGGAGATTCGTCCAGCTGTAAGGGCGTCCAACTCTCTTCGCGATAGGATCACCAGGGTTCGCATCTCATTGGAGAAAAAATTCTTATAAAATACATCGTAATTAGAGCTCAAGTCATGGATGCCTAAAATGATGACTAACCACCTTTCTAATATATCATATTCCCGGAGTTTAATGATTAATCAGGCTGAGTATCTCGATGCTCAGACGTCCGAGCATGAACTCTGGGACTGGGAAGCCAATGTGATCGCTCGAGATGCCAAATACTTCACTTGGAGTTTGGGACGTCGGGCAATATAAAAAATCAGTTGCGTGCTCGTGCTCGGGGTGTCAAGTAGTTGAGAAATTATATATATATATATATATATATATATTGGGAGCTCCTAATGTCTTGAATACTGTGTGGGGTAGTAGTTAATTGAAAGCTGAGTTGTGGTTCAAATCCTTACGAAATGTCCAGCTGAATTACTGTGTGGGTAGTTGAGATGTTCAATGCTTTGAAAGCCGAACATGGTGCAAATCCTTACGCAATAAATATAGAGCAGCTATTGCCGTCAAGCCACGTCTGTTTTATTCATATAATTAATTATTGTATTAAGATCAAAATAAAATTGGAAACTTTAAACTATAATTAAGGTCATAAACATAAAACTAGGATCCAATTTATTTTGAAAGATAATGAGAACTTCCGTAGGACCCAAGTTCAACCATATCATTTTTTTTATAAACATAAAATTAAGAGTTCGAGATAGGCTGTCATCATCCTATAATAATTAAAAATTTAGAATTATAAATGATAGTAGATTTGAAAATGTTAACTATTAGTATGAA
The DNA here is from genome assembly GCA_024364735.1 of Boesenbergia rotunda. Classification (NCBI taxonomy): domain Eukaryota; kingdom Viridiplantae; phylum Streptophyta; class Magnoliopsida; order Zingiberales; family Zingiberaceae; genus Boesenbergia; species Boesenbergia rotunda. Next base: position 257,411 of record JAGFNQ010001832.1, on the reverse strand, counting down.
AAAGTTATCAATGAAAAATTTTCTTAGATTTAATTATTATCGGATTAATTATTTTTTTAATATTAAATTCGAGGGATAAACTAAGGTTCTAAGAATCGGATCGGACATCGAACCGGTTGGAACAAGAGTTCAGAAGTTTAGAGGTTCAACCGATTTAATCGGGGGTCCAACCGTCATATAACCGATATATAATAAAACATATATTTATATAAATATATGAAACTAACAACTTATCCAACTACTTTCTTCAAGATTAGATCAACTAGGTCCAGCATGTGATATATTTTTGTCAGCAACTCAGTACGATATTTTTGAAAAAAAAGATTAGTTTCAAAGAAAAATTTAAGTTTAAAACCATTGGATTCAAGAAATCTGGATACGAATTAAAAAATCTTATTAGAAGTTAAAACTATATCACAATAGCATTTGCTCACTCATAAACACTTAAACAGGAGACACTAATAAAGCACATACAAAATTACACTTCTAAATATATCATATATTGCTACCTTCATATGCCAGCACGACGACTCAACGAGGCTGGAGACGGGGCGAGGTCAGCGACGGCGAAGCGCGGCTAGCGGCGGCGAAGCGAGGCTAGCGGAGGCAGGGCAACGCGGCGAGGCTGCTAGAGGCAGGGCGACGCAGCGAGAGGCTAGCGGCAGTGACTCTCTTGCAAGCAAATAACAGGTTTATTCGTTTGGGACTTTGGGTAAAAGCAAACTTAGTTTTTGACATTTTTTTTTCAATTTTCATTTTCAGTAAGAAAGCAAAACTGCAAAGGGGATCAAAAAATGAAAAATAAAATAAACCAAGCCAGTTTGATCGATTTTTTTGGTATGTCCGGTTCACCGGTTCCCGACCGGTTCAAAACAGTTCGCATTCGATTTTTGAGTAACCGGTTTTCAAAATCAACTCGGACCAAAAATCTGGCCGATTCCCAGTTCAACCGGTCCGACCGCCCGATAGATCCAATTTTCAGAACACTGGAATCAACTCTTTCATTACTTTTAAAATGGTATCTAATATTAAAAATAAATATAAAAAAATTGCCATTTATCTTTCATTAATAATAATAAGTGCTTTAATTAAAAAAAAATAGAATGAACTATTTAATATATTTTATGGAATCCCAGCGAAGCGATCGAAGAGTGAAGCCTCTCGATCCACTTCTTCTACTCCGAAGAGACGCGAGGCCATCTCCGGCGACCTTCTTCCATCGATCTGACGTACGGCGTGGAACTCGAGCGAACGGGGAGGAACTCGAAGCCCCAATTCTTACAATCCGACGACAATGTGGAGGCTCAAGATCGCGGAGGGCGGCAGCAGCCCCTGGTTGCGCACGACCAACAATCACGTCGGCAGACAGGTGTGGGAGTTCGATCCCACCCTCGGCACGCCCGAGGAAATCGAGGAGGTGGACAGGGCACGAGAAGCTTTCCGGCAGAACCGGTTCGAGAAGCAACACAGCGCCGATCTTCTTATGCGGTTGCAGGTACGTACGATTGAGTTGTAGTTCAAAAATATTAATTCTTCAAGTGATTGCAATTATATATATATCATTTTCTTTACTTTATTGTAGTTTGCAAAGGAGAATCCACTTGAGATGGACTATCCTACTCCTATCATCAGGATTCAAGATGACGAAGATGTCACGGAAGAAGCTCTAGTGACTTCCTTAAAAAAGGCCATTAGAGTTTTTTCTACTCTCCAAGCACATGATGGACACTGGCCTGGGGATTTTTCAGGCCCATTGTTTTTTTTGCCAGGATTGGTATTTGTTTGAATCTAATTTTATTATGAAAAATTATAACGGCTTAACCCTTGGATTGGTCTTATGTGAATTTTTATTTTTCTGAAAACATGACTTAGTCTGTTACCGAACAAGACTTAAATTCTAGCAGTGGATGTGTCTTACCAATAAGATACACAATTTTATTATGGTGTTTACTAAATTTTTGCCTTTTGATTGGTGTAGATAATAACTTTACAAATTACTGGAACTCTAAATAGTGTTTTGACTCCTGAACACCAGAAGGAGATCCGTCGTTATCTCTACAACCATCAGGCATCATATTATTGTCATTAATTTTATTTTATTTTATTTTTGATAAACTTGATCTAAATCAGTTGTCTGCTTATGTACTGCAGAATAGAGATGGAGGGTGGGGCATGCATATTGAGGGTGAGAGCACTATGTTTGGTTCGACATTGAATTATGTTACTTTAAGGTTGCTTGGGCAAGGACCTGATGACGGAGATGGGGCAATGGAAAAAGGGAGAAAATGGATCTTAGACCATGGAAGTGCTACTTGTACAACATCATGGGGAAAGATGTGGTTATCTGTAAGTAATCGTGACTTTCTTTTGTATTAAAGCTTGATATCCATGTATTCCACAAGCCAAAGCTAGTTAATTACCTCACTAAACCAAGCATTAGCAGGTCGGTTATACTCACTTATAGCAGCATGCTTTGCTTCCAATGGTGGTTTTTAGCACTTATAGGATTTATTTAGCACCTTTTGTTCTATTTGTTACTTATATCACATTTCAAGAGAAGAGCCTTCATTCTTGCGCACTCAATTTCATTTAGGTGCTTGGAGTGTTTGACTGGTCTGGTAACAACCCTTTACCACCAGAAATGTGGTTGCTGCCATACTTTGTACCTATACATCCAGGTACGCATTTGTAAGAGAACAATGAGTAGAATGTCTAATTCCAACTAAAAAGAGGGTGTAAAAGTAAAAATGATCTCTTAGATAAGCTGAATGATAACGAGTAGAACATTAGAATTTTGTATTGCGGGGAATGTTGTCACAATCACTTACTACCTGTTCCTATAGTACTAAAGAACAACATATATCAGAACTTTTGCTCATTAGACATAAACTTCAGTTATGATTCTGAGCAGAATTGAAACAATACCAAGACCTTTTCAATTTTCATGACTAGTTTTGTAACTCTTCATACATTTGTGATAACATGTGATAGACAAGTGTTTGTTATAGTCCAAAACCTATCGGATATAAGTAACTTTTATGTGACTTGAAAATTTGAAGACCTAATTTTCTCTACATAGACATTCTTTGTTCAAAAGTTGTGTAGCTAGTTACCAAGAAAAGTAATTTATTTCTTCTAGATACTTCCTAGGGTTAAGATGAACTATATAAATACTAAAGTGGAGATTAGAGATGGTTCCAACTTTTTTGCATGAAAATATTACTATATATAAAAAAAAGAGTAGTCCAGTGCATGAAGCTCCCGCCAATATGTGGTCCTGGGTAAGGGTCTATTATACACAACCTTATCTTGTTGTGTAAGAGGTTGTTTCTGAGAATCGAATCCATGTCCTCTAGGTCACATGACAACAATTTTATTCGGGGAAATTGCATTACTATGAGATAGTAATTTTATACATGGTGCAAATTTTTAGTATATATTTGAGAACTCCATTATCTCTCTATCTAGTTGTATTACTTAACTAATTCTGATCATTCACATATATCGCCTGTAGAAATTTTTGACAAATAAAACACAAGTAGAATGACCATTCAATTTTGTGAAACAAGTGCCAATTTCACTTCTCTACATGGAGCGATAGACCTGCTCCACTATGCCTATGCCTTTTGAGCCATGGATGGCATCATCATGCATTCCTCCCTCCATTTTGTTCGTTTATTATTCTACGATGTAGGAGTATCTAGATGCATTAGGTGGTTTGAGTGACATTTATGATTCGGCAAATAGGTATCTTTCAAACAAGTGGAAAAGAGATAACATCAAGGGAAGGCATCATGTAAAATATAATCATGGATTCATGGTCATATGCTTTCTTAGCATTTATGTATTAGTAAGTTTCATTTATATAAACTATCTATGGTTTGAATGAGGAAAAGCTTCGACAGATGCATTTAAGATGTTAAGGACACTTAGGTGTTTAATAAGTACTCCAGTTAGGCAATGTGAGGCCATGATAAATACATACATTAATAGAGGAAGAGGGAGAAAAGACTTGATTAACAACGATAAAATTGAATAAAATTCATTTAAATATAAATATAACATAGTAGGGGATTGAGCCCAATAACATTGGAAGATTTATATAACTGACCCCACTTAGTGAGATAAAAGCTAGACTATTGTTGTTGTTATGAGGTGATTTAAATGACCTGTAGGATGCAACAAATAAGTATCTTTTAGATAAGTGCAAAAAAGAGATGGCATTAAGAGAAGGAATCTAGCAAGCTCTAATCACGGTCTTATTTTTTAAGTATTTACATCCTAGTATGGTGCCTTTATACCATCAATTTTCATTTCCAAACTGCAAATCTGAATGGTACAAACAAGGCTCTTAACTTTATCAAATATTTTTGTTTTATAGGACGACTGTGGTGCCATTGCAGGATGGTTTACTTGCCCATGTCATATATATATGGGAAAAGATTTACTGGCCCAATTACCCCATTAATCTTATCGCTAAGAAATGAGCTATTCCATTGCCCATATGACCAGATAGATTGGAATCAGGCTCGCAATGAATGTGCAAAGGTGTGCAATTCTTCTACTCCTTATTCTCCTAGTTCTAACTAATTGGATATACTGTTATCATGCATGTTATTGTATCTTTTACCTGTTTATTACAGTGTCTATAGTGTATCTAAATGTGGCTTAGAATAACTAATAATTCAGAGGTTGTGTGATTATTATCATAAGTACATTCAGTCCAAATAAATGTTGATGGGAAGAGATATAGTGAATTAGATAACTATCAGTTGAAATGAGGTGCTAGACTGTGTATTAGTAGTAAACCAAAGGTTAAGATATGCAATGAGTCCCTCGTGCAAGTTGACTGCTATCATAGTTAGTAATACAGAAGAGGACACTTTTATGCATTATTTTGTAGCATGGGGATATAAGATCTGTAACGAGTCCCTTGTGCAAGTTGACTTCTAGCACTGACCAAGACTCTTTTGTGCATTATTTTCTTGTACGAGGTTATGAACACATTTCTTACTTAACTTTTTCACGAGCCAAACTTCATTTCTTGATATTTATGTGTGATGACATCCTCAACTTGTATTGGATGATGGGTTTTTTTTAATGCTCCATTTTGAAGCATACATTATCTTCATTGCAGCATACATTATCTTTATGTATATTATGGAGCTAGCATATGTATGATTGTCTAAGTGCTAATTTTTCTTTGAAGATATGTTCTGAGAATGCTTGTTAGTTGATTCTGAAGCTCATTGTACCTGCATTCTAAGTTATCTACTGACTTAAAATTTATTCTACTTGAAATTATTTTCTCAACATATGTCCTTACTCCTCCCATTGTCTAGGTAGACTTCTTTGGGAGTAATTTAGCATCCTCTCAACCAAGTATCTTTGACTTCTAACTTCTTATCCAATCATCCCTGAGATTCCTAACTCGCATAAAATTGGTTGATGGATAACTCATTGGAGAGCTAGACACTTAAACAATGATGGATGCCTTGCCCACATGAATGTTGTACTTTTTGTTCTCCATAATTTCTTCCTACATCTTCAAAGTTGCTAAATGGGTGATTTATTGAATTGGCTCATCCTCTATTTCTCGTTTGATTTCAAGAGCAATTGTTTTTTTTTTCTAGTTGTAAATCTCAAGAACTTGGAATCATTGACTTAAATGTTCATAGGTTTGCCCTTCTCTCATAATGGTGGTAGCATTTATTTTATTGTATCTTCTCTCCATAGGCTTTAAAATTGCCTCCTAATGTAACATCATCTTGCTCTTGTCAACTCCTTACCCGATACTCCTGAAAGTTTTTTTTTTTGTACTTTTTATCCTCAAATTTCTTAAGCACAAAGTTGTGATGAATTAAAATGAATTAAATATCTCTATAATTGGTGATTATAATAAGTTGTGATGCTTATTAGTATATTCTAAGTGCTCATTTTTTTGTGGCTTGATGATGTATGTTTCAGGAAGATTTATACTATCCACATCCATTTATACAAGACATCATTTCGGCATTCCTTCATAAAATTGTTGAACCTTTTTTAATGCATTGGCCTTGTAGCAAATTGAGAGAGAAGGCTATTAATACTGCTATCCAGCATATTCATTATGAAGATGAGAATACTAGATATATTTGCATGGGTGCGGTTAGCAAGGTAAGTCAAAAGTTTTAATTGAAGAAGTTGATTACTGTCAATTTTTATGGCAAACGACAGGATTCATTATTGGCAATTCATTAAGTGCGTAACCACCAAGAACTATAGCATATCCATTAGACGAACTTATTTCCATAAGTTGATATGCAAATCCTGCAGCTTATAAAGAAGTATTTAATCAAAATTATCATCCTTTTTGTGTTACTCGTATATGGTTTATGTTTTATGGTTTTGATGCAGCATATTCTTTGATGTTATGAGACGAGTTATATTTACTGATGAATGCAGTTAATTACAAATGTTGATTGCAATTAGACCTATGAGGTAATTTTGCACTTTCTTGGAAGAACAAATGTCTACATAAAAAAAAGTTGGGATGTTGGCTTTAATGTATAACCTTTACCTCAACTTCAGAAGTCTTGACTCTTTGTATATTAAAAAACCTATCTAATTCTTACTGTTCGTATGCTATGGTATGAATGCCTATAAAATAGTGTAGAAGTTTCTTTCCCCTTCTTTTCTCTCTATATATATATATTGTCTTTTAAAACTATAACATGGATGCACTTCATGTTGTTGGATGTAAACTTGAGTTTAACTTATATTTCATATTTATCTAACAAAGGTTTATGTTTAAAATTAAACTTTAAATTGCATTTGTTTTATACTGGTTCAGCTATTCTTGGAATTGTTTTAACTAGATTGTCCCTTTATGAGCTTGGAATTCAACTTCCAGGCCTTCTCTATGAGAAATTCCTTTTTCCTCTTTGTGAGATGCCCTTTTCCCTTTCTGCTTACTTTTCATTGTTTGCATCATCTTGTGAAATATCTTATGATGCAGTAGTACTCGATTCTGAATAATTTTCCATATAGAGTTTATCAGTTTAGTATACGAGTTAAATAGAATGTGAATGAAAAACCCAAGCCAGTTTTTCTTTCTGACCAACACTGTAAATGTATTACAATTTATGCAGCAATTATGTGAGAAATGTTGTTTCTTCTGAGATTTCATCTTTATAGGTACTTAATATGCTTTGCGTCTGGATTGAAGACCCAAATTCAGAGGCATTTAAGTTACATCTTCCACGAATATATGATTATCTATGGTTAGCTGAAGATGGAATGAAAATGCAGGTACGCTAGAATATGTAACGCATGTACTCTTATTAGTTTTTTAACTTCCTAGAATCATGTACAGTGTCTGAATAGTGTGTGGTACCTTTTTTTTGTATGTGTTAAAGAAACTGTTGCCATATTGTTAATTTTGTAGGGCTGTAATGGCAGCCAGTTGTGGGGACACAGCTTTAGCTGTTCAAGCAATTATGTCAACTGATCTTTTTGAGGAATTTGGTGAAACACTCAAGAAAGCTCACAAATTCTTTAAAAGTTCACAGGTTAGCATTTTTTTAACAAAGTTCTTAAAAGTATGTGTACTTTTCTACTGAATATTTACCCTTTATTGAATATGTAAGTACATTAAGTTTTCACTTCTTTTTGATTGGAAGATCCTTGAAGATTGCCCTGGTGATCTTGATTTTTGGTACCGCAACATCTCCAAAGGTGCATGGACCTTTACCACTGTAGATCAAGGGTGGTCTGCCTCCGATTGCACAGCAGAAGGACTTAAGGTCTACCTTCTATTGTCAAGCCAAATTTCTTGATGTTTATGCTAATGTTTCTTCTGTAGGCTGCCCTCTTGTTATCTAAGGTTTCTCCAGAGATTGTTGGTGATCCAATAGAAGCAAGGAAGCTATATGATGCTGTTAATTTCCTCCTTTCACTAATGGTAAAAGTATCAGTAAATGATGCAAATACTTAACAAGAGCTTTTCTTCTAATTGTGGTTATGTCGCAGAACATGGACGGCGGTTTTGGTACTTATGAACTTACAAGATCTTACACTTGGTTGGAGGTATGCATTCTATGAACATTTTGTTGATGTTGCGTTCTGCATATGTTTCTCAATCATGTATCTGGAGTTTGCTCATAG